>OX451738.1:235416920-236095365 GCA_948472305.1 Vicia faba | reverse complement strand
GGTGAGATTGGCGAACACCTTTCAAAAAATCAAGGTGGAAGAGGATTGAATATTCAATAGAACCGTAAAATTTGCGCTCTGAATATAGTTGGGTATTATTATATTTTTTAGCTTTCTGTATTTTTTCATTTTTGCTCTTTTTTTAGGGTTATAGTAGTTATCTGGATATATCACTTGGATTTTAGGTGTTGTACCCAAAAATTTTCCCTCTCATTTCTCAAATAATATCTCACAAGATCTCCTTTGGTTCAAGACAGCACAAGGGTTGATCAGCTCAAGACACCTCCTCAAGCATTGATGATTGAAAATTAGGGTTTGAGATTGCACAAAGACAAATGGACTTTTAATTCCCATATAACTTCCATGGATCATTTTAGACTCTCAAGATTGCTCATGTCAAGTTTCAAGTCTTGGATCACATTTTTGCTCAGTCAATTGATTAGTTGACCTAAAATCAGCTATATTGGGGAAAAAGTCAACTGTTGTCAATTTACATTAAAAATTCATAATTTTTTATCCATATCAACATCATGAACTCATATATGTCATTTGATCAAGTTTGGATCACAATTCCTCAAGAAATTTGATCAGATCATCAAAAGGGCAAAATGGTCAAAATTAGGGTTTTTGACTGAGAAGGTGCAATTTTTGATCTTTGACCTAGAAAATGATTGATTGGTTTAAGTTATGATCTAAAGGAATCAAATGCATCATTTTGAACTAATGACATGGCTCAAAACATTCGTCAAGATCAATTGATTGACAGTTGATTTTCAGTCAACTGATCAAAAGTCAACTATACAATGAAAAGTCAAACTTTGACTTTTTGGTCAAATTCAAGTATCAAAGATCACAATTCATCAAAACATGTCAAAATATGAAACTTGTTCATCAAGAAATCAAAAAGTCAAGATTTTATTTTGAAAAGTCAAAATTTCTAAACAGAAATTTTTCTAAGTGTTTGAAAATTCATATTTTTTCACAACTTTGAGCCAAATTTCAACCATGATGCAAGATGATTCAAAAGAAACTTACAACATGAAAGTTGTAGATATCAATGAGATATAAAACATTGTAGAACACAACTTCTCATAGAAATTCATGGATTTCAAGTTATGATTTTGTGAATACATGTTCATGAAACTTGGAAACTTAGTGAAATTTTGCCCTAGTTTAGGTAGGATTTTGACCTAACTTCATGGCAAATTTTCACATAGTTCCAAGATGAATTTTAAAACGTGTCCAACATAGGGGTTGTATAGGATGTTACAAGATTTCCAAAATGTCTAAGAACTCATTGAGATCATACTTGATCAAGGAGAATCGAAGGCAAGAAGTTAGGGTTTTCAAACTTGAATTACAAGTCATTTCTTGATGAACACATGAACCAAATCCATTTTAGGCTGCATAATCTTTGCTTTTCAGGACTCAAACTTGTTTGTAACTCCATAATTAAATTCTTACACAACTGATAGAGCCGTTGTCCAAGCATTTGAGCCATTATCCAAGTTGCATTTTCATTTATGGCACAAAGTTACCATTCCATTCTTGAAAAGTTACTTTAATCACAAAGTCAACTTGTCTTGAGCTTATAACTTGTTATTTCTTCACACACAACCCCTATAAACCAAAAGCAATGTGTCTAAGGCCTCTTGGAACTCATAACATGATTGTACAATACTTGAAGATTTGTCTTTTCACTTTTCTTCAAAAGCAAGTTATAGAGATAAAAGGATAAAACTCAAAATTCTTGAGTGAATTTGATCAAAAACCCTTTCCATACATATACACAAGTTTATTGCAAGCAAAGGCACGATTTGAAACACTCACAAACTCCCTCTAGCTAGAAATTTCCTCAAAATACAATTGTTGTGCAAGTTCTAACTTTACATATCAAACTTCCATTTCCCTCGTGCATTCCCTGGCCTTTCACTTCCAAAAGCTTCTACATATCAAATATAACTCATCCCCATCCTTATTCCAAAATTGTAACTCCATTTCCATCATCCTCCATAACCAAAAACAGGGATCTGCAACTTAACTTCTCCAGGCCATTTCAGCCACTCTCAACTCAAGCTAAGCGTTGCATTAGCTTCCTAGAGACTCAAGGAAGCTAACCTGATCATTGCAGCACCTTGAATCAAGCTCAAACTCATTTCACAATTTCCAGTTTTGAGGTATTTTTCTTGAACTTCTATCTTCTCATTTAGGCATTGTTAGGCTTGCATTTATGAAGATAAAATGTAGACATCATTGCCCTGAAGGTGTACATGTCCATAGATTTCATTTATTTTGATTGAGCTAGGAGAATTTTGAGTTTGAACTTGCTGAAATATTTAGGTTAGAATTTGGTACTTTTAGAAATTCATACTCATCTTTGAGAATTAGCTTAAGTTATTTACATATTCAGAATCATGAGGAAATTTCTAACAAGTTTGATGTTGGAAGTTTTGTGAATGGATGAGAAATGAATGAGTTACAGGTTCTCTGGCTGGAGGTTGAAGATGAAGTTCATTCAGGACTTGATTTATATTATATATTTGTTGTTTTGTTTATATGAACGGATGTATAGCCACCCCAGTGGTAAAACGCGCGCCTGCTAACCTCTGGGACCTGGGTTCGAGCCCCAGTGGTACCCTTTTGTCTTTTTTCACATTCTTTTTATTTATTATTTGAAACAGGCGCCTGGGCCTCTCTAATGGGTTTTATGGTCTTTGCTGGCCTTTAACCCCTTGATTACTTTCATACCCTTGGCCCTTTATTTTATTATTTTATTTTCTTTTTCTTTATTTTATTTTCATTTTCATATTACCTTTATTTTATTATTATTATTATTATTATTATTATTATTATTATTATTATTATTATTATTATTATTATTATCATTATTATTTTTATTAATAAAAAATCCAAAAATATTTTATTTATTTATTTACATATTTAAAAATGCTCATTTATAGTTTATTTTTCTTCATAAAACAAAAAGACCAAAAACATTTTATTTTAACAAATTAATTTCTTTTTAGTAATTAATATTTAGACTTAGGTTTAATTATTTATTTTCTTAATTAAAATTAATTTAGAACTTAGGTTTATTTTAGTTACTTAATTTCCATCTTATTTTCCTTAATTTAAAACCTTTTCATAAAAAACCCTAAAAACATTTTTAACTTAATTTCCTTCTTGATTAGTTTAAGTTTAATTTTTGTTAATTTTTTAATTAGGTTTAGATTAAAAACTCCTTTCATAAAAATCCAAACAAAAATCATGTTTCTTTTTCATTTACATTTGTACATTATTATTTATTCAATTCTTGTACATTTACTCAATATGGTTATAATAGTTAATTAGGTTTAATTTTCTTGCAAATCCCCATTTGTAAATTTGTATACCCCCTCCCCTAATGATATAATAGCTTAGTATTTTTACTTTCCGCAAGTGATCTAGTAAGCAACTAAGAGCCCATATATAATTATGGATGAAAAGGGTGGTAACACCTTCCCTTTTTATAATCTACCCCCCGAACTCAAGAAACAATATCAAAGTTCTTTCCTATTCTTTTCAGCCTTTCCTTTTGGATAAAAGAAAAGTCGATGGCGACTCTTGCTAACCGCAACATTTGAGATAAAATGCAAAACAACCAAGTCAGTTCTCCCACCGTATGACAGAACTGGCGACTCTGCTGGGGAGAAACCTAAAAGTGGGGTTACCTTAGGGCTAGATCACCTTTACTTGCTTTCATTGTTTGACTTGCTTGCTTTAAATTTTGGTTCCTTGTTTGAGCTTATTCTAATCCTCTACCCGGATTTGGGATACCTTATAGGTAAGTAGCAATACGTTGTGGAAACTTTGCGGGGTATACCGACATGGTCTAAGCAATAGCTACATTAGTGTGACATATTTGTGGGTATCGGCAGCCCTTAAGTAAATCAAGGAGAATACGGGGCCTCTGAGTGATGTCATGAAGCACTAACTAAATTTTAGAACCTTTACTTGACCAACTTGGCCATTAGGACGTAGTGAGATGAATGACTTTGGTGCAGTCTGAAGTTGGTAGATACTTGATACTACACTCATTGAGGTTTGTCTTTTTGGGATATTTCAGTCGCCGTGAAATAGGCTTGCACTGAAACAATGCCCGAGAAGACAGATCAGTGAGATCCCTTTGAACCCAGTTACTATTTATAGGACAGGTTTGAGCCAACTAAACTTCAAGAGGGTAATTAACTATGAGACTCGATGTAAGACTAAACCTAAGGACTTGTTTTCCTTGTTTGTATATATACTTATACATTACATCATAAACATCATAAACATCATACTCATTCTCACCAACCATTTCAAGGATTTCTGGGATATATCTTTATTCTGTTTTGTAGGACATGGCTTCTATCAGCAGGAATACTATCAAAGTCAATCTCGTAGGGATTCCTCCTCAACTCAAAGAGTTAGCATCAAGGGTTCCTGAAAATTCTTCATTCACCGAAAGACATGGTCGCCTCCTAAACTTGGTTACCTCTAACACTGATGAAGATATGATGAAGGTGTTGTTCCAATTCTTTGATCCTCTACACCATTGCTTCACTTTTCCTGATTATCAACTTGTGCCTACTCTAGAAGAATTTTCCCAACTCGAGGATTCCCATTCTCAATCAACTACCCTTCAACGGTACGGAAAGATATCCAAAACCTGAAGAGATTGCCCAAGCACTACACTTGCAACAATCTGATATCACAAATAATTGGGAAACAAGGAGTGGTGTCAAAGGTTTCTTAGCCAAGTTCTTGTTTGAGAAAGCTCAAGATTGTTGGAACTCCTTGGACTTACAAGCTTTAGAAGAAATTGTGGCCCTTCTCATCTATGGGATGTTTTGTTTCCAAACCCTGACCAACTCATAGATGTAAGCACTGTCAAAATCTTCATATCTCGCAACCCAATGCCTACTTTGTTGGGAGACATTCTACATTCTTTTCACTCTTGCACTATGAGGAAGAGAGGTATCCTCATATGTTGCACTCCTCTCTTGGAAAGATGGTTTATTTCGCATCTTCCCCGATCAGTGTTAAAGAATGAGCAAGGTTTGAGGTGGTCCCATAGGTTGATGATGCTCAGACATTCAGATGTTCATTGGTGTTCCCGATCCTTGGAGAATGTTACTATAATCGACCGTTATGGATAATTCCCTAATGACCCTTTACTTGGCATTAGAAGAGGTATCACCTATAACCATTGCTTAGCCTCACGCCAGTTTGGATATGCCCAAAGGGATGGTCCACATGAGATGATCATCCAAGGAGTGGTATTTGACTATGAGAGGGACGGTCAAGGTTACCTCCAGAGGTTTATACGAGCTTGGAGGATGGTAAACAAGGTGGATAGCAAGACGCTGGGACACAAGATTTCCATTCCCCTCGAGCCTTACCTTAAGTGGATATGGGCTCATGCTCATAAACTTGTGATTGCTTATCCCTCCATCTTACCATTCATCATGGAACATGTGGTTGAAGGAGATGTTCCCTACACTGTCCTCCACCCCGACATGCCAACTTCTCTCGAAGACTTGCAAAAAGGTTGGATTCAGATTAAGGAAGAACGAGATACTTTCAAAGCTAAATTCTATGCTAGTGAGAAGAGTGTCTTGGAGCTTACGAAGCAGCTACAAGAAGAACAAAATGTGAACGCCTACCTTGCTCCGAAAAGGATGCGTTCAGTCTTTTTATCGTAGAAAGTTATTTTGTAAGCCCAAGAGGCATGTTATAATCTTTTCAAGCTAATTAATGAAAATTGAAGTTTGTTCATTCTTTTGTCTATGCAAATTTAATTTCCATAAATCCTTGAAATCATTTGCATATACATCTTCCATGCATCATAACATGACAGGTTTTCACATAACAAGTTTCCTTATCTTTCTGCTGTTTATTTCAGCAAGATGGATCTAGAGAAAACTGTGAAGGATCTTTATGCACAAAAATCTCAATTCCAGGAGACTCTACTGGCCCTAGACAAGGGGAAGCAAAATATGATGGCATTGCTGGAAGTTAAGAAGAAACCTAAGAAGAGAGCCCTGGTCAACATGGGCATAAGGTTCAAAGAGCAAGTTCGTCAGATCCCGGTAGTGGAAGACTCATCTGAAGAAGACGAGAACCAAATTGGTGAGGTTAAGAGTACCCAGGCTGACTATGTTAATAATCAAGCGTCTGATGATGATTATTTTGAAGAGCAGTATCCACCCGCTGATGTCACGTACAAGCAATTAGAAGACAGGTTGAAAGCTGTTGAAATCCAAGTTGTCCCCGGTTTATATTTTGATGATTTGGATCTGATCTCCGGGGTTTTCATTCCCCACAAATTTAATATACCAGTATTTGCAAAGTACAATGGAGTTTCTTGTCCAAAACTTCACCTGAAATCTTATGTGCGCAAGATACAACCTCACACTGCTGATAAGAAACTTTGGGTTCACTTTTTCCAAGAGAGCTTGGCCGAAACGCAACTTGAATGGTTTTATCAGTTAGATGGTTCCCGTATCAATACCTGGGAAGATTTAGCTATCACATTCTACCATCAGTATCAGTATAACGCCGATTTGGCGCCAACGAGGGTTCATTTACAAGATATGACCATGGGGAAGAATGAAGGATTTAAAGAATATGCCCAAAAGTGAAGAGACCTCGCCAGTAGGGTTCAAACACCTTTGACTGATAGGGAGCACATTGACATGTTCATGAGCACTTTATCTGGTCCTTTCTTTAATCCGTTGGTTGGTTTCTCTTCTTCTGGTTTCACCGAATTAATCTTAATCGGTGAACGAGTTGAAAGCGACATCAAAAGTGGGAAGATCTTCGTGGCATCTTCCTCCACTTCCAATCCTGTCAAGAAACCTTTTGCTGCAAAGAAGGAAATCAATGCTGAGTACGGGGCAAAGGCCCGTACCAAGAAGAATGATCATCCGCCTGTTAATGTCGTCGGAATCTCCAATCCAACTCCTACTCAAAGACCATCTGCAAATCATCAACATTTTGAAACTCCAAGAAGACAATTTATGAGGTTAGGCATGTCATTATCTCAAGCCTTACAAAATTTGCTCAAGGCTAATTTGGTGACATTGCATAATCCTCCTACCAACCCTGATACCTCTTCACCAAAGTATAATCCGAATGCTAAATGTGCTTACCACTCAAGTAGCCCCGGGCATGAGACTGACCAGTGCTGGGCCTTAAAGAATAAAATTCAAGATTTGATCGATAACAAGACTATTGAGTTTGATCCTCCTCCAACTCTGAATGTAATTACCGCGCCTATGCCGAAGTATGACAAGGATGTCAATGTTGTTGAAGATACAATTTTTGTTTCCTCTGTTGAAGACTTGACTACTCCGCTGAATATCATAAAAAAGAATCTGTTGAAAGCTGGGATCTTCCCTGGTTGTGTAAAAGAATGTGTTTGTTGTACTAAAAAACTCAATGGATGCGAAGGGCTGAAGGAAGGCATTCAACGCCTAATGGATAGCCACAAAATTCTATTTGAGAAGACCCCGCCTGTCAAAAGCTTGACTGAGAAATGCGTAGATCTCTCCATTATCACCATCTCAAACAAGCCTCTTAGGATCACCTCCAAAGGTCCTATTAGGATTTCAAATCAACCCACTATTGCTCCCTTAATAATTACCAATCCCGGACCAATTCCCTACTCTTCAAACAAGGCAGTACCATGGAACTATGGTGCTGAGGTATTTTACCATGGGATTAAACAAGACGCTTGGATCGAAGAAGACAAAGCTTAAGATGTTGGTAACATAGCTGGCTCAAGTAAGGTAACCCGAACTGGGAGGATCTTTTCAACCAATATCTCACCCTAGTTATTACAAAGACACCCGTCCGCATTACTGCTGCCAAGCCAAATACTGATACAAAGGGGAAGGAGAAAGTTTTTGAGCCTGTCGTAACAAAAGTACTTGCAAAGGACGTTGGTGATGGAGAACCTTCCTCTTGTGAGATGGACGATATATTGAAGATAATAAAAAGGAGCAACTTCAAGATTGTGGAACAGTTGGGGCAAACCCCTTCTAAGATTTATATGTTGTCATTGCTACTCTATTCCGATGCCCATTCTCAAACATTAATCAAATTCCTGAAAAAGGCTCATGTCCCCCATGAGACCATAACATACCAATTTGAGAATTGTGTGGCTAGCCTGACGGCTGATAATGGCTTGGGATTTCCAGATGCTGACCTAACACCGTTAGGGAAGAACCACAATAAAGCTCTACATGTTTCAGTCGAGTGCAAGGGGACCACCCTAGCACATGTTCTAGTCGACACTGGTTCTTCTCTGAATGTATTACCCAAGGGGGCGTTAGACCGTCTAGATTGTGAAGGTTTAGTCTTGAAGGCAAGCGTCATCATTGTAAGGGCGTTCGATGGATCAAAGAGGACAATTCATGGGGAAGTAGATTTTCCAATCAAGGTGGGCTCCCAAATCTTCAACTCGACCTTCTATATTATGGATATCTGTCCTGCCTATTCTTGTCTGTTGGGTCACCCTTGGATCCATAAAGTTGTGGCAGTAACCTTAACTCTTCATCAGAAACTCAAATACCCGGTCAAGGGAAGAATTGTCACCATATGTGGAGAGGAAGAGTTTATGGTAAGCCACCTCAACTCTTTCAAGTACGTAGAGATGGATGGAGAATTCATTGAGACCCCGTGTCAATCCTTTGAAGTCACGCCACCAATGATTGCTGCTACCAAATGTTCCTCTGATGAGTTCAAAGTTGTTAAGGCCATGACAAAGATGGTTTCAGTTAAAGATGCTTGTGCGGAAATTGAAGAAGGAAACTGTGATACTCGGGGACAACTCCTCGATATCCCATTTAAAGCGGATAAGTTTGTTTGGGATTTACTGCCAAGGCTCAGAAGTAAGTGAGGCATGCTCGTACAGGAAAGCCACCTTTCCGCATTGGAAGCCATGAGGTGAACGCTGTAGGTGATTCTGATGAAGAAGCTGCATTTGAAGATTGGGTGTATTCAACTACAACGAAACTGAAGAATTTGCATGCGAAGGACTTTGTGCCCGTCTCCTTCATTGAGGAGTAATATAATTGTTATTGATTTTAATTTCAATTCAAGAACATTTTGTCTGTAATATTTAACAATGACTTTTAAGACAAGTGCCTGGCCCGAGGTATTTTGGTCCATTTGTCAAGGGTTTTATTTATGTTCATCTAATCATATGATCACTCAATACAAATTATTGGACTCTTTTGCATTCAAATCTTTATACTCATTGTCTTTCTTTTCCTCAAATATATTTTTCAAAATAGCCATGTATCTTACATGCACACACACACACACACCCTTGCAGGTCCTCATCCACTCTGGATCTTATTGCTAATGACCCTACTATTGGCGACTATGACTTTGATTGTCCAATCAACCAAGCCGAAGACGAAGGCGAGGAAGATTATGAAATACTAGGAGAACGAGCCAGACTTCTTTTACAAGAGGAAAAAGCTATTCAGCCGCACAAAGAGTCGGTTGAAGTTATCAATCTGGGTACTGAGTCAGATAAGAAGGAAATCAAGATCGGAGCTAATTTGGAAAGCCGTGTCAAGAGCAGGTTGGTTCAGATGTTGCATGATTATATGGAGGTATTTTCTTGGTCTTATGAAGATATTCCAGGGTGGGATACCGATATCGTAGTTCATCGTCTGCCAACAAAAGAAGATTGTCCTCCTATCAAACAAAAGGTTCGTCACATGAAGCCTGACATATCTAAAAAGATTAAAGCTGAAGTGATGAAACAATTTGATGCATGGTTCCTAACTGTGACATCCTATCCCCAATGGGTTGCCAATGTGGTGCCAGTACCAAAGGAAGACAGAAAAGTTAGCATGTGCGTAGACTATAGGGATGTGAATAGGGAAAGCCCCAAGGATGACTTTCCTCTACCTCACATTAACGTATTGGTCGACAACACTGCTCAGCATAAAGTCTTCTCTTTCATGGACGGTTTCTCCAGTTATAATCATATAAGGATGGCTCCCGAAGACATGGAGAAGACCACTTTCGTTACGCAATGGGGCACCTTTTGTTACAAGGTCATGCCGCTCGGATTGAAGAATGCAGGGGAAACATATCAAAGATCTATGGTAGCTTTATTTCATGATATGATTCATCATGAAATAAAGGTAATGTGGATGATATGATTTCCAGATCCCAAAATAAATAGGAACATCTCGGTCACCTGTACAAACTATTTGAGAGGCTAAAAAAGTACAAGTTGAGGTTAAACCCTAACAAGTGCACATTTGGAGTACGATCTGGAAAGCTTCTAGGTTTTGTTGTCAGAAATAAAGGCATTGAAGTTGATCCTGCCAAGGTGAAGGCCATCCAAGAAATTCCAGTTCCTCATTCTGAAAAAGAAGTTAGAGGATATTTGGGTCGTCTCAATTACATCGCCCGCTTCATATCTCACTTGACTGCTACTTGTGAGACAATCTTCAAACTCCTGAAGAAAGATCAGGTAGTCAGATGGAATGATAAATGCCAAGCTGACTTCGACAAAATCAAAGAATATCTACAAGAACCTCCTATTCTCATGCCCTTAGTTGAAGAAAGACCCTTGATCATGTACTTGACAGTACTAGAGAGCTCTATGGGGTGTGTTTTGGGCCAACATGATAAGTCTGGCCGAAAAGAGCATGCTATTTATTACCTGAGCAAAAAGTTTACCGACTGTGAAACCAGATATTCACTGCTCGATAAAACTTGATACGCTATGGCATGGGCTGCTCGCCGGCTAAGACATTATATGTTGACTCATACCACTTTGTTGATTTCTAAGATGGACCCAACCAAGTACATCTTCGAGAAACCTGCCCTCTCTGGACAGATAGCCAGATGGCAAATGATCTCGACTGAGTACGATATTCAATACACGACTCAAAAGGCCATCAAGGGAAGCGTACTAGCAGATCATTTGGCCCATCAAGCAGTGGATAATTATCAGTCAATGAACTTTGACTTCCCAGATGAAAACATCATGCTTGTAACTGATTACGTGAAACCTGGACCGTATAACGGGCCTAAACAAGGATCCCGATGGACTATGGTCTTCGATGGGGCTTCCAACGCTTTAGGTAACAAAATTGGTGGTGTAATCATTTCCCCTGAAGGTTTCCACACTCCTTTCATTGCCAGGTTAAGCTTCGATTTCACAAACAACATGGCTGAGTACGAAGCGTGCATCTTGGGTCTAAAAGCTGCCATTGATTTGAGGATCAAACATTTGAATGTGTTTGGGGATTCCTCTCTAGTGATTAGACAAGTAAGAGGAGATTGGGACACTAAGCACCCTAATCTCATCCCTTACAAGGAACTTGTGCTATCATTAATTCCTTTATTCGAAGAGATCACCTTTGAGCACTTCCCTAGGGAAGAAAATCAGCTGGCTGATGCCATGACAACCATGTCTTCAATGTTCAAGGTCAGGTGGGATAATGAAGCCCCTATGATTACAATTAAAAGATTCGATGAACCTGCGCACTGCTATGAGCTTGACACTAATGCAGAAAAGCCATGGTACCATGAGGTGATGAGTTATCTTGAAGCACAAGAGTATCCAGAGGGAGCATCCATCAATGACAGAAAGTTCTTACAAAGATTTTCTGCCAAATTCTTCTTAAGTAACGAAATATTATACAAGTGCAACCATGACTCTACTCTACTCCGATGTATGGACAAGAAGGAGGCAGAGGAAATCATGGAAGACATGCACGATGGTATCTTTGGTACTCACTCAAGCGGATATACGATGGCTAAGAAAATACTGAGAGCCGACTACTATTGGTCAACGATGGAGACTGATTGCCATCAATATTCAAGAACTTGTCACAAATGCCAAATCTATGCTGACAAGGTCCATGTGCCTCCTATCCCTTTGAACGTTATGACCGCTCCGTGGCCATTTGAAATGTGGGGCATTGACATGATTGGAGAAATCAAGCCCACTGGTTCCAACAAACATCGCTTCATTCTTGTCGCTATTGACTATTTCACCAAATGGGTCGAAGCCGCATCGTTTGCCTCAGTCACCAAGAATGTGGTAGCCAGATTCATCAAACATAACCTCATTTTCTGCTATGGTATCCCCGAAAGGATCATCACCGACAATGGGACTAACCTCAATAATGCTATGATTACTGAGCTTTGCACTCAGTTTAAGATCAAGCATCATAATTATTATCCATATAGACCTAAAATGAAAGGCACAGTCGAAGCGGCCAATAAAAACATCTAGAAGATTGTGTAGAAAATGGTAGTAACCTATAAGGATTAGCATGAGATGTTACCATTTGTACTACATGGCTACCGTACTCCAGCTAGGACATCAACTGGGGCAACTCCCTTTTCTTTGGTCTATGGCATGGAAGTTGTTTTGCTAGTGGAAGTTCATATTCCCTCACTAAGGATCATGAATGAGGCAGGCTTAGGAGAAGACGAGTGGATTCAGACAAGGTTGGATCAGCTGAACTTGATCGATGAAAAACGACTGGCTGCTATTTGTCATGGTCAGACGTACCAAAAATGTATGATCAAGGCTTTCAACAAAAAGATCAAGCCTCGAGTATATCAAGTTGGTGACTTGGTGATAAAGCGCATCATTCTGCCACAAGGCGACCCCAGAGGCAAATGGACTCCCACCTACGAAAGGCCATTTGTTGTCAAGAGAGTGTTCTCTGGAGGTGCCATGATGCTGACTACCATGGATGGTGAAGACTTCCCACATTCTATAAACGCAGACATAGTTAAAAAATACTATGCATAAGAGACCCACTAGGTTGATACACCTAGGCAAAATAAGGGCATCCCGGCAAACCAAAAGGTTTGGGCAAAAGTTAGGGATAAATACAAAAGATTGTACACCCGGGAAGTTGAAAACCCGAAAGGGCGACTTGGGAAAAATGGGTATCCTGGTGGGCTAAAAACTCGAAAGGGCGGTCCAGGAAAAAGTTAAGGATTGAAAGCGTATGACTATGTCCCGTGGGATCACCACAGTCAACTTTATCACCAAGGTCCAAGTTCAAATGGTCCAAGATCAATCCAATCAACTTCTGTCAACGGCAAGGGGCATTTGAGAACATTGGGGAAATAGTAGAGTTAGAGTGCAATGAGATCATTTCCACATGGCTATTTGTTTTTGTTTTCAATCTTTGTTTTCCTTTCGACGATTTCCTCTTACTAGGATCTCCGTCTCTTTGTATAAAATGCCTATTCATGGGCAAAATATCAATACAAATATACTTTGAAGTGCAAACTTTCTATCTTTGTTTTGAATGCAAATTTGTCCAATGACTAAAACTGAACGAACATAGGCATATGAACATAATTAAAACTGTTTGGCACATATGACTTAAGCAGTAACAAGCACCTCTTTAATGTATATGGAATATCTCCATAGAGTTATTTCATTAACGTCATCCTCAACAAAGTTACCCACAAAGTCTCTTTGCATAGGATAATCTCCAACCAGAGTCTCAATCTCTTGGCAGCTCTCTCCCCAGCTAAGTTGATCCTACAAGTAGAAGCCTTGTGAACCTCTTCCTCAAAGAACTCGCCTCGTCCGCAGTTCAGCAGGTTTTCATTCAATAGGGTTTATTTTCTCAACATGGTTTATTTCCCCAACAAACAACGATTAGCATAACTCCCCAACAGAGTACAAAATTCCCCAGCTTAGTCCATCTTCCCCAGCTGAGTCTGTTACCCCCGGCTGAGTATATCCTCCCCAAGCTGAGTCTGTCCTCCCCGACTGAGTCTACACTCTCCAACTTGAGTTTTCCTTTCAGATTATTACAAATCATAGGGCCACAACCCCTGATCCCCAGTAAAGCCGTCAACAAAGCCTTTACTCTCTCCAAAGGATACTATGAAGCCTGGACCCGACCAGATATTAGTAAAATTTTCAAGTTACTATGAAACTTGGACCCGACCAGATAATAGTTTAACTCTCTGAGATATAGAAGAACTTGGACTCGACCAGACCAAGGTTTAAATTCTTTTCCCCAATAGAGTTTGCCTCTACCCCTACAAATTACTGCGAAGCCTGGAACCGACCAGATATCAGTTTTCAACTTCATCTTTTCAAGACAGTTATTATGAAGCCTGGATTCGACCAGATAGTAATTCCCCTCAGAAGTTTGTTGTGAAACCTGGAATCCTCCCAGATAACAACCAAATCCCCAAGCATGTTACTGTGAAGCCTGGACTCTACCAGATACCAGTTCGATCCTATCTTCTTCAGACAAGTTTATTGTGAAGCCTGGACCCGACCAGACAACAATTAATCTCATCCACCTCAAAATCTGTGAAGCATGGATCTGACCAGATATCAGTTCAACTTCGTCTATTCAAGAAAGCTTATTGTGAAGCCTGGAGTCTGACCAGATAACAACTAGCTACAATGCCAGCAAGACGCTATGAAGCCTGGGCCTGACCAGACAATAGTACAACTTTTCAGAACTATGAAGCCTGGACCCTACCAGATAGTATTTACCACTTCAAGTTTATTGTGAAGCCTGGACCCGACCATATATCAGTTCAACTTCATCTTTTATAGAAAGTTACTGCAAAGCCTGGAATCCGACCAGATAACAGTTAACTTCCTTACCCCCGGTAAGTTGTTATGAAGCCTGGATCCGACCAGATAACAATTCAATTTCAAGAAATCTTCTGCGAAGCCTGGAATCCGACCAGATAACAGTTGATTTATCCTTCCCCAGTAAGTTACCATGAAGCCTGGAACCCGACCAGATAGCAGTTGACTTCCTCATCCTCAGCAAATTGTGAATCCCGGATCCGACTAGATAACAACTGGCATTCAAGAGATATTCCCCAACGGAAGCATCTTTTCAACAAATTTTGGAGATATGTATACTCTTCATCCCCAACAGAAATCCTGGAGTCAACTTCCCAAAATTCCTTAGCAACAGTCAAGGATTTATTTTCCCAGACAAGCATACATCTCACATTCATACATCATAGCATATACATGCAAAATTAATTTAGCATGATCTCATTCATCTTGTGAACATCATGCATACATCTACATTTTACTAACCTCTTTTTTTCCACAGGTAAAACATCAAGTTTTAGTCTAAATCAACCAAAGATTTGTGGTGATACTTCGTCCAGTGTTTATCATCATTCCTCCAAATGGCATTTATAAGCCCATTCATAATACATCTTCGAGTGCAAATTTCTGGGCACTCTAGTGTTCAATCATCTTCCACCTTCAAATCACAAATGGAGGATCCGCCAATCCAACTCTTCAGGTTTAAGAAGATTAAACAGGGGAAGCTGTTGTACCCCAAAATTTTCCCTCTCATTTATCAAGTAATCTCCCACAATATCTCGTTTGGTTCAAGACTGCACAAGGGTTGATCAGCTCAAGACACCTCCTCAAGCACTAATGATTGAAAATTAGGGTTTGAGATTGCACAAGGACAAATGGACTTTTAATTCCCCATATGACTTTCATGGATCATTTTGGACTCTCAAGATTTCTCATGTCAAGTTTCAAGTCTTGGATCACATTTTTGCTCAGTCAATTGATCAGTTGACCTAAGATCAGCGGTATTTGGGAAAAAGTAAATTGGGGTCAATTTATAGTCAAACTTCATGATTTTTGGTCCATATCAACATTATGAACTCATATATGTCATTTTATCAAGTTTGGATCACAATTCCCCAAGAAATTTGACCAGATCACCAAAAGGGCAAAATGGTCAAAATTAGGGTTTTGACTGAGAAGAGACAATTTCTGATTTTTAACCTAGAAATTAATTGATTAGTTTAAGTTATGATCTCAAGGATTCAAATGCATCATTTTTACCTAATGACATGGCTCAAAATATTGCTCAAGGTCAATTGGTTGACAGATGATTTTCAGTCAACTGATGAAAAGTCAACTGTAAATTGAAAAGTCAAACTTTGACTTTTTGGTCAAAATCAAGTATCAAAGATCACAATTCATCAAAACTTGTCAAAATATGAAACTTATTCATCAAGAAATCAAAAAGTCAAGATTTCTTTTTGAAAAGTCAAAATTTCTAAACTTAGAAATTTTTCTAAGTATTGGAAAATTCATATTTTTTCATAACTTTGAGAAAATTTCCCCCCATGATGCGAGATGATTCAAAGGAAACTTCCAACATGAAATTTGTAGATCTCAATGAGATCTAAAACAATGTAACACAAATTCTCCTAGAAATTCATGGATTTCAAGTTATTATTTTGTGAATACATGTTCATGAAACTTGGAAACTTAGTGAAATTTTGTCTTAGTTTAGGCAGGATTTTGACCTAACTTCATGGAAATTTTTCACATAATTCCAAGATGAATTTTCAAAAATGTCCAACATAGAGGTTGTAGGGGATGTTACAAGCTTTCCAAAATGTCCAAGAACTCATTGAGATCATGTTTGATCAAGGAGAATCGAAGATAAGAAGTTAGGGTTTTCAAACTTGAATTACAAGCCATTTTGTGAAGAACACATGAACCAAATCCATGCTAGGATGCATAATCTTTGCTTTTCAGGCCTCAAACTTGTTTGTCACTCCATAATTAAATGTTTACACACCTGTTAGAGCTTTAATTCAAGCATTTGAACCATTATCCAAGTTGCATTTCCATTTATGGCACAAAGTTACCATTCCATTCTTGAAAAGTTGCTTTAATCATAAAGTCAACTTGTTTTGAGCTTATAACTTGTTCTTTCTGTACACACAACCTCTATAAACCAAAAGAAATGTGTCTAAGGCCTCTTGGAACTCAGAACATGCTTGTATAATACTTGGAGATTTTTCTTTTCACTTTTTCTTCAAAAGCAAGTTATAGAGCCAAAGGGCTAAAACTCAGAAGTCTTGAGTGCATTTGATCTAAAACCTTTTCCATACATATACACAAGTCTATTATAAGAAAAGGCACGATTGAAAACACTCCCAAACTCCCTGAAAACTCAGATTGCATAAAAACTCCATTGTTGTGCAGGACCTGACCAAAAACTCCAATCTCTCAAACCACTCATGCGTCTCCTCTCCAAATCATCTCAAAAGCTTCCTTAATTCAACTACAACTCATCCCAATCCCTGTTCCTCAATGTAACACCATTTTCACCATTGTCAAGCTCAAAAATAGAGCATTGCAGTTGGACTTCTCCAGGCTATTTCAGCCACTCTCAACTCAAGCTAAGCATTGCATTAGCTTCCTAGAGACTCAAGGAAGATAACCTGATCATTGCCTCACCTTGATTCAAGCTCAAACTCATTTCACAATTTCCAGTTTTGAGGTATTTTTCTTGAACTTCTATCTTCTCATTTAGGCATTGTTAGGCTTGCATTTATAAAGATAAAATATAGAAACCATTGCCCTGAAACTATACATGTCCATAGATTTCATTTATGTTGCTTGAGTAGGGAGAATTTTGAGTTTGAACCTCTGAAAATATTTAGGTCAAAATTTGGTACTGTTAGAAATTCATGCTCATCTGTGATAATTATCTTAAGTTATTTACATATTCAGAATCGTGAGGAAATTTCTAACAAGTTTGATATTGGAATTTTTGTGAATGGATGAGAAATGAATTAGTTACAGGTTCTCTGGCTGGAGGTTAAAGATGAAGTTCATTCAGAACTTGATTTATATTATATATTTGTTGTTTTGTTTATATGAACAGATGTATAGCCACCCCAGTGGTAAAACGCGCGCCTGTTAACCTTTGGGACCTGGGTTCGAGCCCCAGTGGTACCCTTTTGCCTTTTTTCATATTCTTTTCATTTTTTGTTTGAAACAGGCGCCTGGGCCTCTCTAATGGGTTTTATGGTCTTTGCTGGCCTTTAACCCCTTGATTACTTTCATACCCTTGGCCCTTTATTTTATTATTTTCTTTTCTTTTTCTTTATTTTATTTTCATTTTCATATTACCTTTATTATTTTATTATTATCATTATTATTATTATTATTATTATTATTATTATTATTATCATTATTATTTTTATTAATAAAAAATCCAAAAATATTTTATTTACTTATTTACATATTTAAAAATGCTCATTTATAGTTTATTTTTCTTCATAAAACAAAAAGACCAAAAACATTTTCTTTTAGCAAATTAATTTCTTTTTAATAATTAATATTTAGACTTAAGTTTAATTATTTATTTTCTTAATTAAAATTAATTTAGAACTTTGGTTTATTTTAGTTAATTAATTTTCATATTATTTTCCTTAATTTTAAACCTTTTCATAAAAAACCCTAAAAATATTTTAAACTTAACTTCCTTCTTGATTAGTTTAAGTTTAATTTTTGTTAATTTTTTTAATTAAGTTTAGATTAAAGATCCCTTTCATGAAAATCCAAACAAAAATCATGTTTCTTTTCCATTTACATTGGTACATTATTATTTATTCAATTCTTGTACATTTATTCAATATGGTTGTAATATTTAATTAGTTTTAATTTTCTTGTAAATCTCCATTTGTAAATTTGTATACCCCCTCCCCTAATGATGTAATAGCTTAGTATTTTTACTTTCCACAATTTATCGCTTTATATAAATTCTAGTAAATTAGGGTTTGTATGAAAAGATTAAAATGAACAAGTTAGCAAACACTAATTCAAGATAAACAAGCATGTAAATCAAATACACTTGCACCCTTAGGGTAATTCAACTTTGTTACCTTACCAAAATGGCCATATTATGCATGTGGGGTATCTTAGCAAAAAAGCAATAAAATAAATACAAGATCATAGTCCCTTGATGATGCTATCCATGTTGCCTTTCAAAATGATCTTAGTCCCTCAAAGAGAATTGCTAAGATATCTCACAATATTGCTATCATGGCTATAAGATGACCCACGCCAGTCCCTATACATCCAAAGATAAGGCTTCTTACCAATCAATGGTAAGATAGCAATATCAAAGGAAAGGAAGAAATTAACTAAGACTTTTGAGTAGGTAGATTGTTCCTAGTTGCTTGATCATTTTCAAATCAAACCTCCTTGTTTATTTTCAAAACAAACATCAACACTTTCAAAAACACTTTCAAAACATTTTCTAAACTTGAAAATTTTTCAAAAGATCAACACTTTGTATACGTTCTTACAAACGAGAACCATTACAAAGCTTGCCTAAACGAAGGCGCCTTTTCAAAATACTCTCAAAAATCACAAAGCACATTTTCAAACAAAAGCAAGTGATCTACCAAGCAACTAAGAGCCCATATATAACTATGGATGAAAAGGGTGATAACACCTTCCCTTTTCATAATCTACCCCCCAAACTCAAGAAACAATCTCAAAAGTCTTTCCTATTCTTTTCAGCCTTTCCTTTTGGATAAAAGAAAAGTCGGTGGCGACTCTTGCTAATCGCAACATTTGCGATAAAATGCAAAACAACCAAGTCAGTTCTCCCACCGTATGACAACCTTCAAAGGTCCTATCGGGATTTCAAACGAACCAACTGTTGCTCCCTTAATATTTACCAACCCCGGACCAATTCCCTACTCTACAAACAAGGCAGTGCCATGGAACTATGGTGCTGAGGTGTTTTACCATGGGATAAAACAAGACACTTGGATTGAAGAAGCCAAAGCTGTTGATGTTGGTAACATAGCTGGCTCAAGTAAGGTAACTCAAACTGGGAGGATCTTTTCACCCAATATCTCTCCACAAGTTATTACAAAGACACCCGTCCACATTACTACTTCCAAGCCAAGTACCGATACAAGAGAGAAAGAGAAGGTTGTTGAGCCTGTCGTGACTGAAATACCCGCAAAGGACGTTGTTGATGGAGAACCTTTCACTCGTGAGATGGACAAGATCTTAAAGATAATAAAAAGGAGCGATTTCAAGATTGTGGAACAGTTGGGGCAAACCCTTCTAAGATTTCTATGCTGTCTTTGCTACTCTGTTCAGATGCCCATGCCCGGATATTAATAAAATTCTTGAAAAAGGCTCTTGTCCCCATGAGACCACAATGTACTAGTTTGAGAACTGCGTGGCAAGCTTGACGGCTGATAACAATTTGGGATTTTCAGATGCTGGCCTAACACCGCTTGGGAAGAACCACAATAAAGCTCTACATATTTCTGTCGAGTACAAGGGGACCACCCTAGCACATGTTCTAGTCGACACTGGTTCTTCTCTAAACGTGCTACCCAAGGGGGTGTTAGACCGCCTAGACTGTGAAGGTTTAGTCTTGAAGCCAAGTGATATCATTGTAAGGGCCTTCGACGGATCAAAAAGAACAGTTCATGGGGAGGTAGATCTTCCAATCAAGGTGGGCTCCTAAATCTTTAACTCCACCTTCTACATTATGGATATCTGTCCTGCCTATTCTTGTCTGTTGGGTCGTCCTTGGATCCATAAAGCTGGGGCAGTAACCTCAACTCTCCATCAGAAACTCAAATATCTAGTCAAGGAAAGAATTGTCCCTGTCCGTGGAGAAGAAGAGTTTATGGTAAGTCACCTCAACTCGTTCAAGTACGTAAAGATGGATGGAGAATTCATTGAAACCCCATGTCAAGCCTTTGAAGTCATGCCACCAATTGTTGCTACTACCAAATGTTCCTCTGGTGAATCCAAAGCTGTTAAAGTTGTACTGAAGATGGTTTCAGTCAAAGATGCTCGTGCTGCAATTGAAGAAGGAAACTATGATACTTGGGGTCAACTCATCGATATCCCATTCAAAGTGGACAAGTTTAGTTTGGGCTTCACCATCAAAGCTCAGAAGGAAGTAAGGCGTGCTCGTGCAGGAAAGCCACCTCCCCGCATTGGAAGCCATGAGGTTAATGCTGTAGTGATTCTGATGAAGAAGATGCATTTGAAGATTGGGTGTATCCAACTACAATGGGGCTGAAGAATTGGCATGAAAAGGACTTCATGCCTATCTCCTTCATTAAGGAGTAACCTACTTGTTTATTGATTTTTATTGAATTCAGGAACATTTTGTCTGTAATATTTAACAATGACTTTTAAGCCATATGCCTGGCCCGAGGCACTTTGGTCCATCTGTGAAGGGTTTTATTTATGTTTATCTAATCATATGATCATTCAATCATTGGACTCTTTTGAATTCAAATCTTTGTGTTCATTGTCTTTCTTTTCTTCAAATACATTTTTCAAAGCCATGTATCTTACATGTACACACACACACACAATCTTGCAGGTCCTCATCCACTCTAGATCTCATTGCCAATGACTCTACTATTGCCGAATATGACTTCTAATGTCCAATCAACCAAGCCGAAGTAAAAAGGCGAGGAAGATTGTGAAATACCGAGAGAACTAGCCAGACTTCTATTAAAACAGGAAAAAGCTATTCAGCCACACGAAGAGTCAGTTGAAGTCATCAATCTGGGTACTGAGGCAGACAAGAAGGAAATCAAGATCAACGGTAACTTGGAAAGCAGTGTCAAGAGAAGGTTGGTTCATATGTTGCATGAGTATGTGGAAGTATTTGCTTGGTCTTATGAAGATATGCCAGGGTTGGATACCGACATTGTAGTTCATCGTCTGCCGATAAAACGAAGACTGTCCTCGTGTCAAACAAAAGGTTCGTCACATGAGGCCTGATATGTCTGAAAAGATAAAAGCTTAAGTGATAAAATAATATGATGTAGGGTTCCTAGCTGTGACATCCTATCCCAAATGGGTTACCAATATGGTGCCAGTGCCAAAGAAAGACAGAAAAGTTCTCATGTGCGTAGACTATAGGGATCTGAATAGGGAAAGCCCCAAGGATGACTTCCCTCTACCTCACATTGATGTCTTGGTCGACAACACTGCTTAGCATAAAGTCTTCGCTTTCATGGACGGTTTCTACGACTATAATCAGATAAGGATGGCTCCCGAAGACATGGAGAAGACCATTTTCGTTACGTAATGGGGCACCTTTTGCTACAAGGTCATGCCATTCGGATTGAAGAACGCAGGGGCAACATATCAAAGGGCTATGGTAGCTTTGTTTCATGATATGATTCATCATGAAATAGAGGTATATGTGGATGATATGATTGCTAGATTAAAAACTGAAGAGGAACATCTTGATCACCTGTACAAACTATTCGAGAGGATGAAAAAGTACAAGTTAAGGTTAAACCCTAACAAGTGCACATTTGGAGTACGATCTGGAAAGCTTCTAGGTTTTGCTATCAGCAATAAATTCATTGAAGTTGATCCTGCCAAGGTAAAGGCCATCCAAGAAATTTCAGCCCCTCACTCTGAAAAGGAAGTTAGAGGATTCTTGGGTCGTCTTAATTACATTGCCCGCTTCATATCTCACATGACTGCTACTTGTGAACCAATCTTCAAACTCTTGAAGAAAGATCATGTAGTCAGATGGAATGATGAATGCCAAGTTGCCTTCAACAAAATCAAAGAGTATCTACAAGAGCCTCCTATTCTCATGCCTTCAGTCGAAGGAAGACCCTTAATCATGTAATTTACAGTACTAGAGAACTCTATGGGGTGTGTTTTGGACCAATATGACGAGTCTGGCCGAAAAGAGAATGCTATTTATTACCTGAGCAAAAAGTTTACCGACTTTGAAACCAGATATTCACTGCTCGAGAAAACTTGCTGCACTCTGGCATGGGCTGCTCGCTGGCTAAGACAGTATATGTTGACTCATACCACTCAGTTGATTTCTAAGATGGACCCAATCAAGTACATCTTCGAGAAACCTGCCCTTTCCGGACGGATAGCAAGATGGAAAATGATCTTGGCTGAGTACGATATTCAATACACTATGCAAAAGGCCATCAAAGGAAGCGTACTAGCAGATAATTTGGACCATCAAGCTATTGATGACTATCAGTCCATGAAATTCGACTTCCTTGACGAGAACATCATGCTAGTAACCAACTATGCAAAACCTGGACCGTATGATAGACCTGAACAAGGATACTGATGGACTATGGTCCTCGATGGGGCATCCAACGCCTTGGGTAACATAATTGGCGTTGTGATCATCTCCCCTTAAGGTTGCCACACTCTAGTCACTTCCAGACTATGCTTCAATTGCACGAACAATATGGATGAGTACGAAGCGTGCATTTTAGGTCTGAAAGCTGCCATTGACTCGAGGATAAAGCATTTGAATGTATTTTGGGATTCCGCTCTAGTGATTAGCCAGGTAAAAGGATATTGGGATACTAAGCACCCTAATCTCATCCTATACAAGGAACTTGTGCTATCCCTGATTCCCTACTTCGAAGAGATCACTTTTGAGCACTTCCCTAGGGAAGAAAATTAATTGGATGACACCTTGGCAACCATGTCTTCAATATTCAAGGTCATATGGGACAATGAAGCCCCTATGATTACAATTAAGAGATTCGATGAACCTGTGCACTACTGTGAGCTTGACATTGACGCAGAAAAGCCATGGTACCATGAGGTGATGAGATACCTTGAAGCACAAGAGTATCCCGAGGGAGCGTCCATCAATGACAGCCAAATTCTTCCTAAGTAATGGAATTTTGTACAAGTGCAACCATGACTCTTATCTAATCCGATGTGTGGATAAGAAGGAGGCAGAGGAAATCATGGAAGCCATGCACGATGGTCTCTTTGGGACTTACTCAAGCGGACATATGATGGCCAAGAAAATCCTGAAAGCTGGCTACTATTGGTCAACAATGGAGACTGATTGCCACCAACATTCAAGAACTTGTCACAAATGCCAAATCTATGCTGACATGGTCCATGTGCCTCCTATCCCTTTGAACATCATGACCGCTCTGTGGCCATTTGCAATATGGGGCATTGACATGATTGGAGAAATCAAGCCCACCGCTTCCAATAGACATCACTTCATTCTGGTTGCTATTGAATATTTCACCAAATGGGTCGAAGCCACCTCGTTTGCCCTAGTCACCAAGAATGTGGTAGCCAGATTCATCAAACATAACCTCATCTGCCGCCATGGTATCCCCGAAAGGATCATCACCGACAATGGGACTAACCTTAACAATGCTATGATTACTGAACTTTGCACTCAGTTCAAGATCAAGCATCACAATTCTTCTCCATATAGACCTAAAATGAATGTCGCAGTCGAAACGGCCAACAAAAACATTAAGAATATTGTGCAGAAGATGGTAGTGACCTACAAGGACTAGCATGAGATGTTACTGTTTTCTCTTCACGGCTATCGTACTTCAGCGAGGACATCAACTGGGGCAACTCCCTTTTCTCTGGTCTATGGAATGAAAGCTGTTTTTCCAGTGGAGGTTCAGATTCCCTCACTAAGGATTATGAATGAGGTAGGCCTAGGCAAAGATGAGTGGATTCAAACGATATTAGATCAGTTGAACTTGATCGATGAAAAGCGATTGGCTGTTGTTTGTCATGGTTAGACGTACCAAAAAAGGATGATCAAGGCTTTCAACAAAAGGATCAAGCCTCGAGTATATCAAGCTGGTGACTTGGTGATAAAACGCATCATTCTGCCAGAAGGAGACCCTAGAGGAAAATGGACTCCCACCTACGAAGGGCCATTTGTTGTCAAGAGAGTTTTCTCTGGCAGTGCCATGATGCTGACTACCATGGATGGTGAAGACTTCCCACATCCTATAAACGCGGACATAGTTAAAAAATACTACGTATAAAGGACCCGCTAGGTTGAAACACCTAGGAAAAATAAGGGCATCCCGGTAAACCAAAAGGTTTGGGCAAAAATTAGGGATATATGCAAAAGATTGTACACCCGACAAGTTGAAAACCCGAAAGGGCGACTTGGGAAAAAATGGGTATCCTGGTGGGCTGAAAACCCGAAAGGGCGGTCCAGGAAAAAGTTAAGGATTGAAAGCGTATGACTATGTCCCATGAACTCACCACAGTCAAATTTATCATCAAGGTCTGAGTTCAAATGGTCCAAGATCAATCCAATCAACTTCTATCAATGACAAGGGGAATTCGAAGACATTGGGGCAATAGTTGAGTTGGAGTGCATTGAGATCATTTCCATATGGCTATTTGTTTTTGTTTTCAATCTTTGTTTTTCTTTCAATGATTTCCTCTTACTAGGATTTTCATCTCTTTGTACAAAAAACGCCTATTCATGGGCAAGATATCAATACAAATATACTTTGAAGTGAAAAATTTCTGTTTTTTGTTTTGAATTCAAATTTGTCCAATGACTAAAATTGAACGAACATATGCATATGAACATAATTAAAACTATTTGGCACATGTGTCCTGCTAAGCAGTAACAAGCATCTCTTTAATGTATATGGAATATCCCCACAGAGTTATTTCATTAGAAGTATCCCCATAAGACGACTATAATAAACCAACCCTCAATAGAGTTACCCACAAAGTTTCTCTGCCTAGATTAATCTCCAGCCAAAGTCCCAATCTCTTGGCAGCTTTCTCTCCCAGCTAAGTTGATCTTACAAGAAGAAGAACTCACCTCTTCAGTAGTTCATCAATAGGGTTTATTCCTCAACAGATTTTATCTCCCTAACAAATAACGAGATAGCATAACTCCCCAGCCGAGTTCAAATTTCCCCAGCATAGTCTATTTTCCCCAACTGAGCATATCCTCACCAAGGGTTGATCAGCTCAAGACACCTCCTCAAGAACTTATGACTGAAAATTAGGGTTTGAGATTGCACAAGGACAAATGGACTTTTAATGCCTCATATGACTTTCATGGATCATTTTGGACTCTCAAGATTGCTCATGTCAAGTTTCAAGTCTTGGATCACATTTTTGCTCAGTCAATTGATCAGTTGACCTAAAATCAGTTGTATTGGAGAAAAAGTCAATTATGGTCAATTTACATTCAAACTTCATAATTTTTTATCCATATCAACATCATGAACTCATATATGTAATTTTATCAAGTTTGGATCACAATTCCTCAAGAAATTTGATCAGATCATCAAAAGGGCAAAATGGTCAAAATTAGGGTTTTTGACCGAGAAGGTGCAATTTCTGATCTTTGACCTAGCAAATGATTGATTAGTGTTGTACCCCAAATTTTGACCTAAGATACCATCTCCCATCTGCATCATTACATTGCAAGGGTTTTGACATATTTTTATCAATTTTCAAAGCAGTTTTTAAATTCATAACTTTTTCAAGTCAAGAGCTGTTTATTTTTGAACGCTAAATTTATTAACTGATAAATGCTAAAACAATGTTTATTAATTATTTATTATCTTAAATTTAAATAATTGGAATTTATTTTCAGTTACTATAATTTAAAGATTTACAAATAATAAAATAAATATTTGAAAAGAGGTTTATTAATTGATCAAACAATGTTTATTAATTATTTATTATCCTAAATTTAAATAATTGGAATTTGTTTTCAGTTATTATATAATTTAAAGATTTATGAATAATGAAATAAACATTTGAAAAGGAGTTTATTAATTGATCAAGCAATGTTTATTTAATTATTTATTGTTCTAAGTTTAAATAGTTGAAATTTTATTTTCAGTTATTATAATTTAGAAGAATTAAAAATAATGAAGTAAATAATTGAAGTTATTAATTGATCAATGATGTTTATTTATTTGTTTATTATTCTGAATTTAAGTAATTGAAATTGATTTTCAGTTATCATATAATTTAAAGAATTATAAACGATAAATAAATAATTGGAAAGAAGAAAATAATTAACTGGAAAATAATAGAATTTTATTCATTTTATTCTAATTGTTACAATTGTTGTTTAAATACCGTATTTATTCACAACGTATTTACAACGATAATTTTTACAATGTTTAAAATGAAATAAAAGCTATCCTAATTTTTCTAAGTCCTAAATCTTCATCTTCTATCCAATGCTTCTTTGTTTGCTCATTTAATTTTACCTGCAAAAAGAATTAAAGAAAAAGTCAGAATTGAATATATAATTAAAAGCAAAAACATTAATTAGCGTTCATCATTAAAAGCAAACGGCTGGAATCAGTTTTACCCTTTTTGCAAATCACGGGATTTCTCCCGATTCACAAAAAGGGATGAATTTTTATTGATAAAAATGAATGCACAAATTTAAATATGCACAAATTCATTCTTTTGTCAAAACTGCATTTTTAAAATAAACTGCATAATTAAAACTCAATTACACATTTTCAAAGCCAATTGCATATTTCAAAAGCATAGTTCAACAGTAACCAAGTCAAGTTACATTTTCAAACAGCATATGCATTTTTCAAAGCAAGTATGTAACGTAAACTAACTGTCAAGTGTGGAAGAGGCCAAAAACATAAGGCTCCAATGCAAGAGACAAAGAGAAAATATGCAGTTTAAACAAATGTGCAAGCATAGTTTATTTTCTATTCTCATCATTTTCCAGCATATTGCTTTTTCAGAACAGTCAGTACATATCACATTTTAATGTATCAAATTTTACTTGAGAGAGAGAAGAGAGGAAGAGTGTTTTACAGGTTTTTGGCTTAGGCAGGAATTAGATAGCAAACAAATCAGCAGCAATACAGTAGAGAAAGATAAGCATGAAAAAGGGATAGAAAACAAACTGATGTAACAGTATGGTATGCAGAGGTCAAAGCAAAGAAAATATTAAAAATATTCAGAAGCTGATACCATAAGCCTCAAGGAAAGAAACTGTTATAACATCATCAAAGCCCCTTCAAAATGAAGAGAGTTCAACCTGCCTTCAAGCTTTGAAAAACAAAAACTATCAAAACAAAACCATTTTCTCCAAGTCTCAAAATAAAACCAGTAGAACCTACTGCATAAACCAGTAGAACCTACTGCAAAACCATAAAACATAACCTGCATAGAACCAATATAGCCTAAACCATAGAACCGGATATCTTGAAACATCACCAAAATCAAAACCATTCCAAACCTACTGTCCCCAGCCATATATCAAAAACCATGGCCTGAAGAAAACCAGTAACTACTTGCTGTACAACCAAAACCTCAAAGCCAATTTACAAAGCCATTCAAACATAAGTAAGCATGACCATCATACGCCAAAAACCTGTACCATCCTAAACGAAACCTGTTCGAGCCTTACCAAAACCTTGGTTTTAAAACCTGTAATGGCCTAAAAGACCCAAAACCAGTAAATTCACCTAAAACCTGTAATAGTCCAGGCCTTACCTGATTCAAACTCAAGGCAACCAAAAAGAAAAAGCCAACAGTAAGGCAACCAAAAACCTCAAACCAATGTCAAGCATCAAGGCCTCAGATATGTTCATCATTGGCCATTAGAAAGCAGTAGCAAAGCAGAAGGAAGAAGAAAAGAGAAGCTAGTCAAACGAAAACATTTCAACAGTAGCAATGTCAAGCATCAAAGCTTCAGAAATTCCATCATAGGCAATAACAAAGGCGACAGAATCACAGCAAAAGAAGAAGATAGGAAAAGTTTTCGAAGGCATCAGAAGCATCCAACACAAGCATACAACGAAGACCTCAGAAATAATCATCCTAGGCTAATACAAAAGGGCAACAGAAGAAGAGAAGAAAGATACAAATACAGAGTACCAGTAGTCAGAAGCAAAGCTAGCACAACGTCACTGTCCTCCCTGCTTACCTTGGCCTCCTACGCGCCCCAACCTTCCTCCTCCGTCTCCAGGTAACATTTCTCTCTCTTTCTTTCAAAAATTCCTCAAATAATCATGTAAGAAAACGAAGTCAGAAGCGAAAATGAACTCAAATCGTAACATGCAGTAATCAACAAACCCTAATGAATAGAAAACGAATTTACCTTAAATCCGCCGCCCCTCTAACGCTTTGCTGGAGGGAAGAAGAAAGTGAAGGACACTGGTGGCCGTGGCAAGGAACTCAGGAAAGGTGGAAGAAGATGAATCAAAAGCATGAAGAAGACGAACGCGTGAACGATGAAGATGCGCCGCTCTGTACCAATTTGTGAACCCTAATCCCTTTTTCCTAAACTAAACTTTGTTTACCCTAAAACAAAATTATGAGAATGGACCTGGCCTGCTTCCACCTAAAGCCCAAACGAATTTCTAATGCACCCCTCCCCGTTTCTGTTTCTTTGATTGGGCCTCTCTTTGGATTCCTTTGGCCCATGCATTATTTATGTTTTACCCCCCCCTTGGATTATTAATACTCCTATTTCTATTGGTTTTCTTTAACCCTTGTTTTTTTTTTGAAATTTTATTAATTTAGTAATTATAAGACTTAATCAAATGGATATAATTTAATTAAAACATTTTAAATAATGTGACCTATTTTATTAGTTTAACTTTAGGTTTAATTTAGAATTTTAATATTATTTTCTTTAGATTTAAGTTAATAACTTTTAAGTTTTAACTTAGTTTAGATTTATTTAATAATTCTAAAATAATACTTTTTATTAATATTAAAAAACATATAAAAAATAAAAATGACTTAAAATTAAAAACATGTTATTTTCTTTAAATTATTTCCCTCGCTTTAGTTAATACTAATACAAAAAATATAAAAAAAGTAGAATTTAAGAATTAAAACATTTTATCTTTTCTTTAATTAATTCTCTTGCGTTATTAATATTAAACAAAAATCTAAAAATACATGTTCGCATCATTTAGTCGTTTATTTAATTGTTGTATATCATTATCTGCATAATTTTCTGTTAATTATTTTTGTCTTTACTTGTTTATTCTGTTTACTTCTAAATCCAAGGGAAAAATGATCAAACTGGTCGACTTCATGTCCTCAAGTCCGATCACGCAAATATTTTTCATCTCATTAAAACTTAAGACAATTTTTCCCCAAATATTCAATCTTTTCAAAACTCATACCTTTTAAGCAAAAACTTCGACATTAGGTCGTCGTATCTTCAAAAAACCACCCGTACCCCTTTTCGGCCAAAACAATTTATTTCGATCAAACAAACGCATTTTAATAAAACAGATATTTCAAAAGGTTCCTATAGAGTACTATAGATACATTGGGTGCTAATACCTTCCCATTGTATAACCAACCCCCGAACCATAGATCTCTTTTCAAAAACGCCTTGTGTTTTTATTACTTTTAGAAAGTATTATTTTACATTGCATATTTAGGGTTTTATTTCGCTCTTTCCCCTTTTCCCTTGGAAATAATAAAGCGCGGTGGCGACTCTTGCTTTTGTGAGACGAATTAATCAATAATTCGATCTCCGATTTACCCGCTACATTTTTTATCGCTACAGAATTGGCGACTCTGCTGGGGAAAGATCGACCTCTTGCTGGTCCATCCCTAAGTGGGTTAAGCCTAATTTGTTTTATCTGTTTTATTATTTAATTTGTTTGATTATGTGTTTAAATTGGGGTTGTTTGGGTTTTTTGCAAAGGACAAATCCTATACCCGGATTAAGTTACACTTAAGAATAGGACGGGCGGTACAGTCATGTTAACTTTGAGGGAGTAATCCCGAAGAAGGAGGCATGAGATCCCCCACTTGATGGAAGGCCCTCTTGAACTTAATATTTGTTTACTGAGTAATCGGGAAGACATTATTATTTTCGACCTAGGAGCCAGAGAAATTGAGGACCGTAGAACCCTAACCCATCTTGGCCTTTTTAGGTGTAGTGCGGAGACTATAACGGAGTAATTCGGAAGTAGTTGTTACGCGATGATACGCTCGGACGAGTTTCTCTTGAGAATATTGCTAATTATTGAGTAATCAAGACGTTGGTAATATCCGAAGGAGGAATGTAGACTCTGGGAACTCTTAGAACCTTTTCTTACAGGTGTGATTGAACCGTTAGTACATACCTTTGGGTGGGCTTTACCCTTGACTCCATGCTCGAAACGTTGAACCTTTGAACCCCATGTTTGTGAACTTGTGTGCAACTGTTGCATTATCATTCATTCATTCATCAACATTTTTGTAAAAAACTTGTTTTTCAAGGAGCTTAGGAATGATTTTTGCAGACATCTCAGGTACTATTATTATGGAATTTGGAAGGAGAAACACTCGAAGTTTTAGTTTTAAGGAGCCCGAGATTGAAGAACTGAAGAGTTTGATTCCTAAGATCGAGAACCCGACGGATTTTCAGAAAAAGTATGGGTCCATTATACCTCTCATGAGGTGCAAGATGAAGGAAGGCATCCTTAATACGTTGGTCCAATTCTACGATCCTTTGTACCGATGCTTCACCTTTCCAGATTACCAGTTGATGCCCACCTTAGAAGAGTACTCCTACATACTTGGTTTACCGATCACCGACTGTGTTCCTTTTTCTGGATTAGAAGAAGAACCCAAATCTCACGAGATAGCGACCATCACCCACTTGAAGAAATCAGAGATAGAGGAGAACATGACTACAAAAGGGGGAATCCGAGGTTTGTCTGCACAGTTTTTGTTGAAGAAAGCTCGTCATTTCGCTGAGATAGAAGATACTATTGCCTTTGAAGACGTCTTTGCTTTACTCGCTTATGGTATTTTCTTGTTCCGTAACGTTGATAAGTTTGTGGATATCAACGCCATCAGAATTTTCTTGATTGGAAATCTGGTCCCTACGCTGCTAGGAGATACCTACTACTCCATCCATCTTCGAAACTCTTATCGAGGAGGGATGATTATCTGTTGTGCACCGTTGCTGTATCAGTGGTATGTTTCTCATCTACCTGGGTCTGATGTTTTCTGGGATCTCGAGAAGGAGCCGCGATGGGCGCCAAAGATTATGGCTCTCACTCATTTCGACATTGATTGGTACAATCGAGTTTACTATGACGTGAAGATCATCGATAGCTGTGGTGCTTTTCCTAACGTGCCTCTTCTTGGTACGAAAGGTGGAATTAACTATAACCATGTTCTCGCGCGCCGTCAGTTTGGGTACCCGATGAGAGATAAGCCAAACAACATCCATGTGAGTGGTTTCTTTCTACAGGAAGGACAAAATCATCAGGCAGCTAAGAGGGAGATCGAAGGAGCTTGGCGCCACATCCATAGGAAAGGGAGAGATATGTTAGGACATAAGGGTGCCGTTTCTTTGGAACCTTACCTACAATGGGTCTGTGCTAGGGCTTGTGCTCTCAAGATGCCCTATAAACTTGAGAAACCTTTATTCCCTACCGTTGCATCGTCATCTATTGTTATCCCTATTGAGAATATGGGAGAATACCAAGGAAATATGGCTAGGATGAAGTCCGAGAGAGATGCTTGGAAAGAAAAGTATAATATGTCTGAATATGAGAATCGGGTCCTGACTCGACAGCTAAAGGAAAAGGAGGATTTACTCTTTATTCAAGACGGCTGGTTCATTGATCACGATGAGAAACTTCGTCAAAAGGATGATTTACTGAAGAAGTATGCTAGTGAAAGGAAGAGAAAGAAGGAAGGTTCGGTAAGCGTTGCTCTTGTTCCTAATCCGCAAAAGGAAATCATTGATCGACTGGTAGCTGAGAAGGAAGAGATGGAAGACTTTTATGAAGAGAAGATCAAGAAGCTCCGATTACAGTTGGCATTTGGTCCTTCATCTGATGATTCTGAGTGATCTTTAGTTCTTAGTTTTTATTTTTACTGATGTCATTTTGTAAAACTCTGTAAAAGGGCTTCATGTTCCAAAGTTGTAATTTACTGTTTTATTATGGGCTTCATGTTCCAAAGATGTAATTTACTGTTTTATTATGGGCTTCATGTTCCAAAGTTGTAATTTAGTGCTTTATTATTGGGCTTCATGTTCCAAAGGTGTAGTTTACTGCTTTTATTATTGGGTTGTTATCCCAAAGTGTAATTTATTGTTTTGATTATTCCAAAGTTGTAAGTTGTAATTTACCGCTTTTGATTAATGGATTGAGTTTTTGTTGTTCCAAATTCCTGTACTATTGATGTTCCTTGAAAAACTATTAAAATGAATTATCATTTGAATCGCATATCATGCATCATTCAACATTCCACTTCACATGTTTTCTAGAGTCTTATCCTTGTTTCTTTTTCCACTCCAAAGGTTGTCAAGCTGTCTCATCGATACGATACTCGAGCCAATCGTCAGAGAAAGATGGAAGATCTGGAACAGGAAAACCATGAGCTTTGTGAGGAGGTCGCTACCCTTCGTGTCGGTATGGAAAAGTTAACTGCGCTAGTGGAAAATTTGGTGGCTGTTCAGAATCAGCCATCGACTACGGCTGTTGAGATTCAGACTTCAACTACTGTGGTTTCCGAGATTGTCACCGTTCCAACATCTGCGACTCAAATCAACTCTCCGCTTCAGCATCAGATGCCGAAAGGTTTTCCGTGGGGAATGCCTTACAACTTTGTGCTAGAGGGGTATCATCCTGTCGTACAGCCTTTGTTTCAACCTGCTTTGTCTCTTCCTCAACCAGAGACAACTGCCATGCCGCCAGTAATCCCGTCTGTAACACCTTTTCCGCAACCGGTAATGACAACTGTCACTCCTGTGATTCACTCCATGCCATACTTGAATGAACCTACTTATCCTGCCGAGCCTGCTGAAAGTTTGGGTCTTTTTGATAGAATGGAAGAATTTCAAGATCAATTCCAAGAAATGCAGAGGGAGCTCAGAGCGTTAAAGGGGAAGGATTTGTTTGGGAAGAACACGCATGACCTTTTTTTAGTTCCGAATGTCAAGATTCTAGCAAAATTCAAAGTGCCAGACTTTGAGAGATATAAGGGTGATTTGTGTCCTAGAAGTCATTTGACTATGTACGTGAGAAAGATGTCTACGTATTCCGATGATCATGACTTATTGATTCATTATTTTCAAGACAGTTTGACGGGTGCTGCTCTAAAGTGGTATATGGGTTTAGACAGCATTCAGATCCGCAACTTCAACGATCTTAGCGAAGCCTTTGTTCATCAGTATAAGTATAACGTTGACATGGCACCGGACAGGGATCAACTCTGGGCGATGTCGCAGAGAGACAGAGAATCTTTTAAGGAATACGCCCAGAGGTGGCGTGAAATTGTTGCTCAAATCTATCCACCTCTTGAGGAGAAAGAGATGACGAAGATATTTTTGAAGACTTTAGGTTCCTTTTACTATGAAAGAGTGGTCGCCAGTGCACCCAGTGACTTCACCGAAATGGTAAGCATGGGCATGCGGTTAGAGGAAGGGATTCGTGAAGGGCGTTTGGTTAAAGAAGGAAGTCCGTCTAGCAGTACTAAGAAGTTTGGAAGTGTTTTCCCGAAAAGAAAAGAACAGGATGTCAGCGCTTTGTTCCCAGGTAGACCAAGGAGAGGTTACTCACACGTTGCGGCAGTCACCCCGGCTGTCCGCCCAGCTTTGATGACCCCAGCTCATCAAACCCCACCAACTCAACAACGGCCATTTCAGCAGCAGCCTCGACAACAGGCTTATCCATTCAACAATCAGAACCGTTCACCCAGAAAACCGCAGTTCGATGCCATTCCTATGACTTATACTGAATTGTTCCCTGCTCTTATCAGAAATAACCTCATAACGACAAAACCTCCTCCTGTCGCACCAAATAGTACTTCTCCGTGGTACAAGGCGGATCAGTTTTGTGAATATCATCAAGGGTCGCTGGGGCACAACCTTGAAATTTTTTTTGCTCTGAAGGCGGACGTGCAGAGATTGATTAAGAATGGTATTTTGTCTTTCAAGGATGTTAATCCAAATGTTAGAGATAATCCTTTGCCTCGACATGGGGCAGCATCAGTGAATATGGTGAAAGATTGTCCGGGAAAGTTTCGAGTTTTTCAAGTTGAACACATAAGAGAGTCGTTAATCAGGTTACATCAGAGTTTAAGAAGACTTGCCTTTGTTAGGCAGCAGCATGATTATGATGATTGTGAATTTTGTTCAAGAGAGGTTGATTGCCCTATTGTGAAGGAGGATATTCAAAAGTTGTTAGACGAGAGGGTTATCACTATTACATATGACAGAGATCCGGAGGATGAAGTGAATGTTATAATACCGCAATTCAATTTGCCTGAATCAGTAGAGATCATTTACGACAGTCAGACTGCACCTGTTGATCCTTTGATCATTTACCCACCTGGTCCTGTGCCTTACAACTCGGACCAAGCTGTACCGTATAAGTATAATGCCACAATGATTGAGAATGGGGTAGAAGTCCCTATATCGACAAGACCATCTTTTGTTAACATCGCTGATGTGAGTAGAGTTACGAGAAGTGGACGTGTCTTCGCAGCAGTACCTTTGAAGAGACCAGAAGTTCAAGTTAGGAGGCCCATACCGGCATAAATTCCAGTGAGAAATGTTGAACCAAGGGTTGAGATAGGCCGATCCAATGAACCTATCCCACATCCTGAGGATGATGAGATTCTGAAGCTTATCAAGAGAAGTGAATATAAGATTGTGGACCAACTTTTGCAAACTCCTTCCAAGATTTCTTTGCTTGCTTTACTGAGAGATTCTGGTGCCCATAGAGAAGCTTTGATGAAGGTTTTGGACCAGGCATTCGTGGATCATGATGTGACGGTTGACCAATTTGATGGAATTGTGGGAAATATTACTTCGTGTAACAATCTTGGTTTCAGTGATGAAGAGCTTCCGGAGGAGGGAAGAAACCATAATATGGCTTTACATATTTCGATAAGTTGTGGAAATGATACTTTATCAAGTGTGTTGGTAGATACAGGTTCGTCATTAAATGTAATGCCCAAGACTACATTGTCTCGACTCTCATATCAAGGTGCCCCCATGAGACCCAGTGGAGTAATTGTTAAAGCATTTGATGGTTCTAGGAAGACTGTCATTGGTGAAGTGGATCTTCCTATAGTAATTGGCCCTCATACTTTTCAGATCACTTTTCAAGTAATGGATATTCGCTCTGCCTACAGTTGCCTATTGGGTCGTCCATGGATCCATGATGCAGGGGCAGTCACTTCCACGCTCCATCAGAGATTGAAGTTTGTAAGACATGGAAAGCTGGTAATGAATTGTGGAGAGCAGGCTATGGTGGTAAGCCATTTGTCATCTTTCTCTTTTATTGATGCTGATGAGGATGTTGGAACCCAATTCCAAGGTCTATCTGTTGCTAAGAATGAAGTGAAGAAGCAGGGGACATCTATTTCTTCTTTTGAGGATGCGCGACGAGTGGTGGAAAGTGGTTTGGCTGAAGGTTGGGTCCAGGTGTTGACTTTACCCGAGAACAAGTCTGGAGAAGGTCTTGGTTTTCGTCCCGTGTCTGCAAGAGTCAAGCAGGAAGTGGTTACTCGTCCGATTCAAGAGGTTTTCCGAAGCGCTGGTTTTATCCATCCGACTCCTCCTGAGGTTGATGCTATCATAGGGGACGATTCCGAAGAGGATCTACCCGATTTTGTGACGCATGGAGTGGTTTGCCGAAACTGGATTGCTATTGATGTTCCTGTTGGATGCACATTTCTGAGTAATGTTTTGTTTTGTTTTTTTGAAAAAAAACTTTCGCTCTGCCCAAGGCGAAAATTATTTTGTGTCGGGCTATGATAAAAATAAATCCTTTTGCTCTGCCCAAGGCAAAAGAGGAATGTCTGGGCTCTTTGTTTCAAGTATTTCCCTTCAATGAATAAAAATGTTATTTTGTCCACTACTGTTTTATTTTCACTTTTTTTGGGAAATAGTAATGAAAATTAATTGGTAGTAATAGGAAAATATATAACAATATTTTGTTTCATTTGTACAACATTCATATTAATCGATTTCTAAAATAAAGCATAATCATATGTGCAGATTAATCCATGACTTAACCATTGAAAACAATGATCCTATGCCCTCTCCCAACTTTGAATTCCCTGTGTTCATAGCCGAAGAAGAGGATAGTGAAGAGATTCCTGTTGAAATTTCCCGTTTACTTGAGCATGATGAAAAGATTATTCAGCCATTTGAAGAACCTGTAGAGTTGATTAATTTGGGTGATGAAGAAGATAGAAAGGAAGTTAAGGTCGGAGCATTGCTCATCCCGGAGGTCAAAGAGAAAATGTTGGAGCTTCTCAAAGAGTATGTTGATGTGTTTGCTTGGTCCTACCAAGATATGCCAGGTTTGGACAACAGTATTGTGGAGCATTGTTTACCGTTGAAACCTGAATGTCCGCCGATTAAGCAGAAGTTGAGAAGGACTCGTCCCGATATGGCTGACAAGATCAAACAAGAAGTTCAAAAGCAGATTAATGCAGGTTTCCTTGTTACATAGGTCTATCCTTAGTGGTTAGCCAATATAGTGCCTGTTGCTAAGAAAGATGGCAAAGTTCGGATGTGTGTAGACTATAGAGATCTGAATAGAGCTAGCCCAAAGGATGACTTCCCATTACCGCACATTGACGTATTGGTCGACAGTACCGCCAAGTTCAAAGTCTTTTCTTTCATGGATGGTTTCTCTGGTTACAACCAAATCAAGATGGCACCAGAAGATATGGAGAAGACAACTTTCATCACACCGTGGGGAACATTTTGTTATCGGGTTATGCCGTTTGGTTTGAGGAATGCTGGTGCAACATACCAAAGGGCCATGACTGCTTTGTTCCATGACATGATGCATAAAGAGATCTAAGTGTATGTGGATGACATGATTACCAAATCACAAACTGAAGAAGATCATTTGGAACATTTGTTGAAGTTATTCCAGCGTTTGAGAAAGTATAAACTCCGTCTGAATCCCAACAAGTGCACTTTTGGTGTTCTTTCTTGAAGACTTCGGGGTTTCATTGTCAGTCAGAAAGGTATTGAGGTAGATCCTGATAAAGTCAAAGCTATTCGGGAAATGCCCGCACCCAAGACGGAAAAACAAGTAAGAGGATTCCTTGGGAGACTGAACTATATCTCTAGATTTATATCTCATATGACTGCTACCTGTGGGCCGATTTTCAAGCTTCTCCGAAAGAACCAAGGATGTGTATGGACAGAAGATTGTCAGAGAGCTTTTGATAGCATCAAAGAATATTTACTTGAACCTCCCATTTTGATTCCTCCGGTGGAAGGAAGACCTTTGATTATGTACCTGACTATATTGGAAGATTCCATGGGATGTGTGCTTGGTCAACAAGATGAGACTGGAAGAAAGGAACATGCTGTATATTATCTGAGTAAGAAATTCATAGACTGTGAGTCTCAATACTCATTGCTTGAGAAAACCTGTTGTGCTTTAGCTTGGGCTGCTCGCCGTCTGCGCCAGTATATGATTAACCACACCACTTGGTTGATCTCCAAAATGGATCCGATCAAGTATATCTTTGAGAAGCCCGCCTTATCTGGAAGAATAGCCCGTTGGCAGATGTGGTTATCTGAATATGACATTGAGTATCACACTCAGAAAGCAATCAAAGGGAGTATTTTAGCCGATCATTTGGCTCACCAACCAATTGACGATTATCAATCCATCAAGTTTGATTTCCCAGATGAAGATGTTATGTACTTGAAAGCTAAAGATTGTGAAGAGCCGTTACCGAAGAAGGACCTGATCCCGAATCCTGTTGGGGTTTGATATTTGACGGAGCTGTGAATTCTTATGGAAATGGAATTGGGGCAATCATTGTCACTCCCCGAGGTACTCATATCCCGTTCACGACGAGATTGAAGTTTGACTGCAAGAACAACATGGCTGAATATGAGGCATGTATTTTGGGTCTCGAAGAAGCAGTGGATCTCAGGATTAAGATTCTTGATATTTACGGAGATTCGGCATTGGTAATTAATCAAATCAAAGGAGAATGGGAGACTCGTCATCCTGGTTTGATCCCTTACAGAGACTATGCTAGAAGATTGTTAACTTTCTTCAACAAAGTGGAATTACATCATATCCCTAGAGATGAGAACCAAATGGCTGATGCTTTAGCTACTTTGTCCTCAATGTTTCAAGTGAATTATTGGAACAATGTGCCTACAATCAGAGTTATGCGCCTTGACAGACCTGCTCATGTGTTCTCGGTAGAAGAGGTCACCGACGACAAACCGTGGTTCTATGACGTTAAACGTGTTCTTCAAACTCAAGAGTACCCGCCTGGGGCATCCAATAAAGATAGGAAGACATTGAGAAGATTAGCAAGCAGTTTCTTCCTCAATGAAGAAGTTTTGTATAAGAGAAATTATGACATGGTCTTGCTCAGATGTGTAGACAGACGTGAAGCAGACATGCTGATGCAAGAAGTACATGAAGGATCCTTTGGCACTCATGCCAACAGACATGCAATGGCTAGAAAGATGTTGAGAGCTGGTTACTATTGGATGACGATGGAATCTGATTGCTGCAAGTATGTGAAGAAATGTCATAAATGCCAGATTTATGCGGACAAGATGCACGTGCCACCGACTCTCCTCAACGTTATCTCTTCACCTTGGCCTTTCTCTATGTGGGGCATTGACATGATTGGAATGATTGAACCCAAAGCTTCAAATGGTCATCGTTTCATCTTGGTAGCGATCGATTATTTTACTAAATGGGTGGAAGCAACATCTTATGCTAATGTAACCAGACAGGTGGTAGTCAGATTTATCAAGAATCAGATCATTTGTCGATACGGTATCCCGAGCAAGATTATCACTGATAATGGTTCGAATTTGAATAACAAGATGATGAGAGAGCTTTGTGAGGAGTTCAAGATCGAACATCATAATTCTTCTCCTTACAGACCGAAGATGAATGGGGATGTTGAGGCTGCTAACAAGAACATCAAAAAGATTGTCCAGAAGATGGTGGTAACTTATAAAGATTGGCATGAAATGCTTCTGTTTGCTATGCATGGATATCGTCCTTCAGTTCGAACTTCAACAGGCGCAACTCCTTTTTCCCTAGTTTATGGTTTGGAAGCAGTACTCCCCGTGGAGGTTGAGATTCCGTCTTTGAGAGTGTTGATGGAAGCTAAACTTTCTGAGGCTGAATGGTGTCAAAGTAGGTATGATCAGTTGAATTTAATTGAAGAAAAGAGATTGACAGCTTTGTGTCACGGTCAATTATATCACCAGAGAATGAAGAAGGCTTTTGATAAGAAGGTTCGACCACGCGAGTTCAGAGAAGGTGACCTTGTGCTCAAGAAGATATTATCTTTCCAACCTGATTCTAGGGGCAAGTGGGCTCCGAATTATGAAGGACCGTATGTCGTTAAGAAAGTTTTCTCTGGAGGTGCCTTGATTCTCACCAATATGGATGGTGAAGAGCTCCCGCATCCCATGAACGCCGACGCAGTCAAGAAGTATTTCGCTTAGTTTCGAGTTAACAGTTTGTTAAGTTGAAAACCCGAAGGGGCGGCTTAGGCAAGATTTTGGTCAGACCGGTCTTGGCATTTGAACACATTTCGGAATTCGAAGTTGTTAGGGAGAATAATGATCATTGTTTTTGGTGTAACCCTTTCTTTCATGTATTATTCCCCAAACTGTTGTAAACCGTTGGAGTCGCGTTGTTAGCGAACTACCATCTTATTAATGAAATTTGAGCATTTACCTTTTGTGGGAAAAATTTTAATTTTTACGGCAATATTTGAAACAAAGTTATTTAAAGTATCCTTATTTTTTTTTAAAAATGTGTGTGTAATGAAAGGAATATTAACAGTTGTTCCGAGGATGGTCAAGCCGTGAAATGCGAAACAGTACAGTAATTTTATCCTTGCATGATGAACATGTTTCATTTCAAAATCGTCATAAGGTGTTGGTTGTGTTAAACTCGCGTTTCTCGTGGTACTAAGATTGGTGACTCCCCAGTTTTTTCAAGTTAAGCGTTGTTTTGGTTATCATTTGAGCAGATTTCTGAAGTGTGGTACGCTTTGTCTCATGCCAGTGGTCTATTGGTATTAAGAAGATTGGATTTGAATACTTTTCTCCTCAAAAGATTTGAACCTTGTGGCGTGTTACGCTATGACGTTGCTTTGTGGTTCCAGTTCCAGTTATTTTCCGTCTTTTAAAGATTGGCCGAGTATCTATCTTTTCGTGACATCTTGGCATTTTCGGATATTCCATCTGTTCGTTTTGTCAGCATAACATTCATTCATTCATTTACACTTATATCACGCATGCATATTCACATTTGCCGTTGATTTTGGGTTGTTTTACTTTGTTTAATACAATGTACGTGTTCTTTCCAAATAGAAGGTTAGCTTAGGCATAAAATGTGCTCCCTTTCTAAATTCCCCAACTGAGCTAATCCTCGTGGATGATTTTTGATTTAGCCTACCTTGTCCATTTCTGGATAGGATGAATTCCCCAATCGAGTTACTTTCTCATTGGGTGGAGTCTTGTTTGACTGTTTTCTCTCTAGTCTATTCCTGGACGAAGTTGTTGTCTCTTGCATAGGTTATCTCATGATTTTCCCCAGTGAAATCGCGACCTAGACGAATGGTGCATTTATTTTGCACATTTAAGTATGTGATCTCTTCGGGAAGGATTGATTCATGATTCTCTTTGACGAAGTTTTTATTCTCTGCCAGTGTCCTCATAATTTCCCTCCGAGTCATCGTTGGAAAACGACAAGCGGCAGCTCTTCACGAGCAACTTGTGCGTTATTATTTTGGAAAACGACAAGCGGCGGTCTCTTCATGAGCAACTTGTACGTTATAGACATCGTTGGAAAACGACAAGCGGCAGCTCTTCACGAGCAACTTGCACGTTATTATTTTGGAAAACGACAAGCGGCGGTCTCTTCATGAGCAACTTGTACGTTATAGACATCGTTGGAAAACGACAAGCGGTAGCTCTTCACGAGCAACTTGTGCGTTATTATTTTGGAAAACGACAAGCGGCAGCTCTTCACGAGCAACTTGTGCGTTATTATTTTGGAAAACGACAAGCGGCAGCTCTTCACGAGCAACTTGTGCGTTATTATTTTGGAAAACGACAAGCGGCGGTCTCTTTATTTGAGCAACTTGTACGTTGGTATTTTCTGGAAGACAGCAAGTGGCAGCTTCTTTATTTGAGCAGCTTGTATGTTATTGGTATTTTCTTGGAAAACAGCAAGCGGCGGTTTCTTTATTTGAACAACTTGTATGTTATTGACATCCCTAGACGACAGCAAGTGGCGGCCTCTTTATTTGAGCGGCTTGTATGTCATAATATTTTAGGGAAGACAGCAAGTGACAACTTCTTTATTTGAGCAACTTGTGTATCTACAATCTTATTATATCTCCGCATTAATTGGTATATCTCCGGAAATCTCGCAGAGAAGCTTGTCATGAATCATTACCTTCAGAAGTTGGTAGTCCATCATCAGCAAATTTTATACTTTCTGTCTATCTTTGACCTTGAGTTGTGAGCTCACTGATATTTTTGGGTCAATAATCTGTTTTATGGCCTATGCAAGATGCCTTCTTTGTTAGGGTCAGAGGTCGTATTCCCTCAATTTTATTCGCTGTTAAGAGTCTGTCATTTGAAGTCGATGGCTCGTTTCCCCAGTATTGTATAATCTACGTCTCTGTGTTTTGTTGGTGTTTGATTTCTCCAGCATTTTCGTGTTTCATACAATATCTTTCTCTGTGAATTCAATCACTACATTCATATCAAATATGATGGCGGTATCTTAGGGCAAAAATTTGCGTATTATGTATTTAAGTACCTTCAATCTCGTCGAGACGAAGATTTTAATCTTCATATCTCCGGATAGAAGAAACTTAAATAGGGGCAGCTGTTGTACCCCAAATTTTGACCTAAGATACCATCTCCCATCTGCATCATTACATTGCAAGGGTTTTGACATATTTTTATCAATTTTCAAAGCAGTTTTTAAATTCATAACTTTTTCAAGTCAAGAGCTGTTTATTTTTGAACGCTAAATTTATTAACTGATAAATGCTAAAACAATGTTTATTAATTATTTATTATCTTAAATTTAAATAATTGGAATTTATTTTCAGTTACTATAATTTAAAGATTTATAAATAATAAAATAAATATTTGAAAAAAGGTTTATTAATTGATCAAACAATGTTTATTAATTATTTATTATCCTAAATTTAAATAATTGGAATTTGTTTTCAGTTATTATATAATTTAAAGATTTATGAATAATGAAATAAACATTTGAAAAGGAGTTTATTAATTGATCAAGCAATGTTTATTTAATTATTTATTGTTCTAAGTTTAAATAGTTGAAATTTTATTTTCAGTTATTATAATTTAGAAGAATTAAAAATAATGAAGTAAATAATTGAAGTTATTAATTGATCAATGATGTTTATTTATTTGTTTATTATTCTGAATTTAAGTAATTGAAATTGATTTTCAGTTATCATATAATTTAAAGAATTATAAACGATAAATAAATAATTGGAAAGAAGAAAATAATTAACTGGAAAATAATAGAATTTTATTCATTTTATTCTAATTGTTACAATTGTTGTTTAAATACCGTATTTATTCACAACGTATTTACAACGATAATTTTTACAATGTTTAAAATGAAATAAAAGCTATCCTAATTTTTCTAAGTCCTAAATCTTCATCTTCTATCCAATGCTTCTTTGTTTGCTCATTTAATTTTACCTGCAAAAAGAATTAAAGAAAAAGTCAGAATTGAATATATAATTAAAAGCAAAAAAATTAATTAGCGTTCATCATTAAAAGCAAACGGCTGGAATCAGTTTTACCCTTTTTGCAAATCACGGGATTTCTCCCGGTTCACAAAAAGGGATGAATTTTTATTGATATAAATGAATGCACAAATTTAAATATGCACAAATTCATTCTTTTGTCAAAACTGCATTTTTAAAATAAACTGCATAATTAAAAATCAATTACACATTTTCAAAGCCAATTGCATATTTCAAAAGCATAGTTCAACAGTAACCAAGTCAAGTTACATTTTCAAACAGCATATGCATTTTTCAAAGCAAGTATGTAACGTAAACTAACTGTCAAGTATGGAAGAGTCCAAAAACATAAGGCTCCAATGCAAGAGACAAAGAGAAAATATGCAGTTTAAACAAATGTGCAAGCATAGTTTATTTTCTATTCTCATCATTTTCCAGCATATTGCTTTTTCAGAACAGTCAGTACATATCACATTTTAATGTATCAAATTGTACTTGAGAGAGAGAAGAGAGGAAGAGTGTTTTACAGGTTTTTGGCTTAGGCAGGAATTGGATAGCAAACAAATCAGCAGCAATACAGTAGAGAAAGATAAGCATGAAAAAGGGATAGAAAACAAACTGATGTAACAGTATGGTATGCAGAGGTCAAAGCAAAGAAAATATTAAAAATATTCAGAAGCTGATACCATAAGCCTCAAGGAAAGAAACTGTTATAACATCATCAAAGCCCCTTCAAAATGAAGAGAGTTCAACCTGCCTTCAAGCTTTGAAAAACAAAAACTATCAAAACAAAACCATTTTCTCCAAGTCTCAAAACAAAACCAGTAGAACCTACTGCATAAACCAGTAGAACCTACTGCAAAACCATAAAACATAACCTGCATAGAACCAATATAGCCTAAACCATAGAACCGACTATCTTGAAACATCACCAAAATCAAAACCATTCCAAACCTACTGTCCCCAGCCATATATCAAAAACCATGGCCTGAAGAAAACCAGTAACTACTTGCTGTACAACCAAAACCTCAAAGCCAATTTACAAAGCCATTCAAACATAAGTAAGCATGACCATCATACGCCAAAAACCTGTACCATCCTAAACGAAACCTGTTCGAGCCTTACCAAAACCTTGGTTTTAAAACCTGTAATGGCCTAAAAGACCCAAAACCAGTAAATTCACCTAAAACCTGTAATAGTCCAGGCCTTACCTGATTCAAACTCAAGGCAACCAAAAAGCAAAAGCCAACAGTAAGGCAACCAAAAACCTCAAACCAATGTCAAGCATCAAGGCCTCAGATATGTTCATCATTGGCCATTAGAAAGCAGTAGCAAAGCAGAAGGAAGAAGAAAAGAGAAGCTAGTCAAACGAAAACATTTCAACAGTAGCAATGTCAAGCATCAAAGCTTCAGAAATTCCATCATAGGCAATAACAAAGGCGACAGAATCACAGCAAAAGAAGAAGATAGGAAAAGTTTTCGAAGGCATCAGAAGCATCCAACACAAGCATACAACGAAGACCTCAGAAATAATCAACCTAGGCTAATACAAAAGGGCAACAGAAGAAGAGAAGAAAGATACAAATACAGAGTACCAGTAGTCAGAAGCAAAGCTAGCATAGCGTCACTGTCCTCCCTGCTTACCTTGGCCTCCTACGCGCCCCAACCTTCCTCCTCCGTCTCCAGGTAACATTTCTCTCTCTTTCTTTCAAAAATTCCTCAAATAATCATGTAAGAAAACGAAGTCAGAAGCGAAAATGAACTCAAATCGTAACATGCAGTAATCAACAAACCCTAATGAATAGAAAACGAATTTACCTTAAATCCGTCGCCCCTCTAACGCTTTGCTGGAGGGAAGAAGAAAGTGAAGGACACCGGTGGCCGTGGCAAGGAACTCAGGAAAGGTGGAAGAAGATGAATCAAAAGCATGAAGAAGACGAACGCGTGAACGATGAAGATGCGCCGCTCTGTACCAATTTGTGAACCCTAATCCCTTTTTCCTAAACTAAACTTTGTTTACCCTAAAACAAAATTATGAGAATGGACCTGGCCTGCTTCCACCTAAAGCCCAAATGAATTTCTAATGCACCCCTCCCCGTTTCTGTTTCTTTGATTGGGCCTCTCTTTGGATTCCTTTGGCCCATGCATTATTTATGTTTTACCTCCCCCTTGGATTATTAATACTCCTATTTCTATTGGTTTTCTTTAACCCTTGTTTTTTTTTGAAATTTTATTAATTTAGTAATTATAAGACTTAATCAAATGGATATAATTTAATTAAAACATTTTAAATAATGTGACCTATTTTATTAGTTTAACTTTAGGTTTAATTTAGAATTTTAATATTATTTTCTTTAGATTTAAGTTAATAACTTTTAAGTTTTAACTTAGTTTAGATTTATTTAATAATTCTAAAATAATACTTTTTATTAATATTAAAAAACATATAAAAAATAAAAATGACTTAAAATTAAAAACATGTTATTTTCTTTAAATTATTTCCCTCGCTTTAGTTAATACTAATACAAAAAATATAAAAAAAGTAGAATTTAAGAATTAAAACATTTTATCTTTTCTTTAATTAATTCTCTTGCGTTATTAATATTAAACAAAAATCTAAAAATACATGTTCGCATCATTTAGTCGTTTATTTAATTGTTGTATATCATTATCTGCATAATTTTCTGTTAATTATTTTTGTCTTTACTTGTTTATTCTGTTTACTTCTAAATCCAAGGGAAAAATGATCAAACTGGTCGACTTCATGTCCTCAAGTCCGATCACGCGAATATTTTTCATCTCATTAAAACTTAAGACAATTTTTCCCCAAATATTCAATCTTTTCAAAACTCATACCTTTTAAGCAAAAACTTCGACATTAGGTCGTCGTATCTTCAAAAAACCATCCGTACCCCTTTTCGGCCAAAACAATTTATTTTGATCAAACAAACGCATTTTAATAAAACATATATTTCAAAAGGTTCCTATAGAGTACTATAGATACATTGGGTGCTAATACCTTCCCATTGTATAACCAACCCCCGAACCATAGATCTCTTTTCAAAAACGCCTTGTATTTTTATTACTTTTAGAAAGTATTATTTTACATTGCATATTTAGGGTTTTATTTCTCTCTTTCCCCTTTTCCCTTGGAAATAATAAAGCGCGGTGGCGACTCTTGCTTTTGTGAGACGAATTAATCAATAATTCGATCTCCGATTTACCCCGCTACATTTTTTATCGCTACAATTAGTTTAAGTTATGATATCAAGGACTCAAATGAATAATTTTTACCTAATGACATGGCTCAAAACATTCCTCAAGATCAATTGATTGACAGTTGATTTTCAGTCAACTGATCAAAAGTTAACTATACACTGAAAAGTCAAACTTTAACTTTTGGGTCAAATTCAAGTATCAAATATCACAATTCATCAAAACATGTCAAAATATGAAACTTGTTCATCAAGAAATCAAAAAGTCAAGATTTTATTTTGAAAAGTCAAAATTTCTAAACTTAGAAATTTTTCTAAGTGTTTGAAAATTCAAATTTTTCATAATTTTGAGCCAAATTTCAACCATGATGAAAGATGATTCAAAAGGAACTTCCAACATGAAATTTGTATATCTCAATGAGATATAAAACATTGTAGAACACAAATTCTCCTATAAATGCACGGATTTTAAGTTCTGATTTTGTGAATACATGTTCATGAAACTTGGAAACTTAGTGAAATTTTGCCCTAGTTTAGGCAGGATTTTGACCTAACTTCATGACAATTTTTCACATAGTTCCAAGATGAATTTTCAAAAATGTCCATCATAGGGGTTGTAGAGGATGTTATAATATTTCCAAAATGTCCAAGAACTCATTGAGATCATACTTGAGCAAGGAGAATCGAAGGAAATAAGTTAGGGTTTTTAAACTTGAATTACAAGTCATTGCTTGATGAACACATGAACCAAATCCATTTTAGGATGCATAATCTTTGCTTTGCAGGCCTCAAACTTGTTTGTCACTCCATAATTAAATGCTTACACAATTGATAGAGCCATTGTCCAAGCATTTGAGCCATTATCCAAGTTATATTTCCATTTATGGCACAAGTTACCATTCCATTCTTGAAAAGTTGCTTTAATCACAAAGTCAACTTGTCTTGAGCTTCTAACTTATTCTTTCTGCACACACAACCCCGATAAACCAAAAGCAATGTGTCTAAGGCCTCTTGGAACTCAGAACATGCTTGTACAATACTTGGAGATTTGTCTTTTCACTTTTCTTCAAAAGCAAGTTATTGAGCTAAAAGGCTAAAACTCAGAAGTCTTGAGTGCATTTGATCAAAAACCCTTTCCATACATATACACAAGTCTATTGCAAGCAAAGGCACGATTTGAAACACTCCCAAACTCCCTCTAGCCAAAAATTTCCTCAAAACACCATTGTTGTGCAAGTTCTGACTTTACATATCAAACTTCCATTTCCCTCGTGCATTCCTTGGCCTTTCACTTCCAAAAGCTCCTACATTTCAAATATAACTCATCCCTATCCTTGTTCCAGAACTGTAACTCCATTTCCATCATCCTCCATAACCAAAAACAGGGGTCTGCAACTTGATTTATCCAGGCCATTTTAGCCACTCTCAACTCAAGCTAAGCATTGCATTAGCGTCCTAGAGACTCAAGGAAGCTACCTAATCATTGCAGCACCTTGAGTCAAGCTCAAACTCATTTCACGATTTCCAGTTTTGAGGTATTTTCTTGAACTTCTATCTTCTCATTTAGGCATTGTTAGGCTTGCATTTATGAAGATAGAATGTATACATTATTGCCCTGAAGCTGTACATGTCCATAGATTTCATTTATTTTGATTAAGCTAGGAGAATTTTGAGTTTGAACTTGCTGAAATATTTAGGTCAAAATTTGGTACTTTTAGAAATTCATGCTCATCTTTGAGAATTAGCTTAAGTTATTTACATATTCAGAATCCTGAGGAAATTTCTAACAAGTTTGATGTTGGAAGTTTTGTGAATGGATGAGAAATGAGTGAGTTACAGGATCCATGACTGGAGGTTAAAGATGAAGTTCATTCAGGACTTGATTTATGTTACATATTTATTGTTTCGTCAATATTAATGGATGTATAGCCACCCCAGTGGTAAAGCGCGCTCCTGTTAAACTTTGGAACCTGGGTTCGAGCCCTAGTGGTACCCTTTTGTTCATTTTTCAACTTTTTTCATCCTTTTTTATTTCAGCTTGCAGCGCTGGGCCTCCCCCATCGGGCTTTCCACTTTTTTACTTTCTTCTAACCCCCTGACTACTTTTGCACCCCTGGCCTATTATTTTATTTATGATTTCATTTTTCTCATTTTATTTCATATTTTATTTATTATTTTTATTATTACTATTATTATCATTATTATTATTTTTATTAATAAAAAGTCCAAAAATATTTTATTTTTTGTTTTGCATATTTAAAAAATGCTTATATATTTTATTTTTCTTTATAAAATAAAAAAACTAAAAATATTTTCTTAATAAATTTAATTTCTTTTTTAATAATTAATATTTAGATAATTAGGTTTAATTATTATATTATTTTATTTTCTTAATTAAAATTAACTTAGAACTTATGTTTCTTTTAATTATTAATTTTCACATTATTATTATTAATTTAAAACCTTTTCATAAAAAACCCTAAAAATCATTTTTAACTTAATTTCTTTCTTAATTAGTTTAAACTTAGTTTTGTTTAATTTTTAATTAATCATCTCTCCTAATTAGGTTAAAACCCCTTTCATAAAAAATCCAAACAAAAATCATTTCTTTTTCCATTTGCATTTGTACATTATTATTTATTCAATTTTGTACAATATTCAATATGGTTGTAATAGTTAATTAGGTTTAATTTTCTTTCAAAATCCCCATTTTTAAATTTGTATATCCCCTCCCCTAAATGATGTAATAGCTTAGTATTTTTACTTTCTGTAATTTATCGCATTATATAAATGTTAGTAAATTAGGGTTTGTATGGAAAGATAAAATCAACAAGTTAGCAAACCCTAATCCAAGATAAAAATGCGTGTAAATCAAACATCTTTGCACACTTGCACCCTTAGGGTAATTCCACTTTGTTGCCTTACAAAAATGGCCATGTTATTCATGTAAGTTGTCTTAGCCAAAATTAATAAAAAATACAAGATCATAGTCTCTCAATGACGCTATCAAATGTTGCCTTTCAAAATGATCTTAGTCCCTTAAAGAGAAATGCTAAGACATCTTACAACATTGATATCATGGCTATACGATGACCCACGTCCGTCCCTCTACATCCAAAGATAAGGCTTCTTACCAAATCAATGGTCAGATAGCAATATCAAAGGAAATGAAGAAATGAACTAAGACTTTTAAGTAGGTAGATTGTTCCTAGTTTCTTGCTCATCTTAAAAGCAAAACATCCTTGCTATTTTCAAAAGAAAAACCAAACACTTTCAAAAAAACTTTCAAAACATTTTCCAAACATGAAACATTTTCAAAAGATCAACACTTTGTATACGTTCTTACGAACGAGAACCATTACAAAGTTTGCCTAAACGAAGACGCCTTTTCAAAATACTTTCAAAACCACACAAAGCATATTTTTTTACAACAAAAGCAAGTAATCTAGCAAGCAACTAAGAGCCCATAGACAAATATGGATGAAAAGGGTGCTAACACCTTCCCTTTTCATAATCTACCCCCCGAACTCAAGAAATAATCTCAAAGGTCTTTCCTGTTCTTTTCAGCCTTTCCTTTTGGATAAAAGAAAAGTCAGTGGTGACTCTTGCTAGTCGCAACATTTGCGATAAAACACAAAACACCCAAGTCAGTTCTCCCACCGTATCACATTAGGTCAAGATTAGACATACAAGACAAAGATCAGATACTCAAGAAAAAGATCCATTACAGTGGACTCTAACGAAGATATCTAACAAGAAAGAGACCTAACAAAGTGGACTCAATCGAAGATATAGAAGGTGGAAAAGATCTAACAAAGTGATCTCGGACGAACAACAAAGAAGGGAGAAATCTAACACAACAATTTCAATCGAAGATATAGAAGATGGAAGAGATCTAACAAAGAGATCTTGATCAAAGATATAGAAGATGGAAGAGATCTAACAAAGCGAACTCAACAAGAGATATCAAGGGAGGAAGAAATCTAACACAACGATTATAACCAAAGATATCAACGATGAAGGAGACCTAACAAAGCAGACTCAATATAAGATATCGAAGATGGAAGAGGTCTAACAAAGTAATCTCGACCATACTTCAAGGAAGGAAGAAATCTAACACAATGATTTTAACCAAAGATATTAAAGACGAAGGAGACCTAACAAAGCAGACTCAATCGAAAATATCGAAGATGGAAGAAATCTAACAAAGCGATTTCGACCAGATGTCATGGAAAGAAGAAATCTAACACAACAATTTTAACCAAAGATATCAAAGACGAAGGAGACATAACAAAGCAAACTCAATCGAAGATATCGAAGATGGAAGAGATCTAACAAAGCGATCTCGACCAGACGTCAAGGAAGGAAAAAATCTAACAAAGCTATTTCAACCAAAGATATCAAAGACGAAGGAGACCTAACAAAGAGGACTCAATCGAAGATATCGAATATGGAAGAGATCTAACAAAGTGATCTCGACCATATGTCAAGGAAGGAAGAAATCTAACATAAAAATTTCAACCAAAGATATCAAAGACGAAGGATACCTAACAAAGCGGGCTCAACTAGAGATATCAAAGATGGAAGAGATCTAACAAAGCAATCTCGACTAGGCGTCAAGGAAGGAAGAAATCTAACACAACAATTTCAACCAAATATATCAAAGACGAAGGAGACCTAACAAAGCAGACTCAATCGAAGATATCGAAGATGGAAGAGATATAACAAAGTGATGTCGACCAGATGTAAAGGAAGGAAGAAATCTAACACAACGATTTTAACTAAAGATATCAAAGACAAATGAGACCTAACAAAGCGGACTCAATCGAAGATATCGATGATGGAAGAGATCTAACAATGCGATCTCGACCAGATGTCAAGGAAGGAAGAAATATAACACATCAATTTCAACCAAAGATATCAAAGACGAAGGAGACCTAACAAAAAGGACTCAATTGAAGATATTGAAGATGGAAGAGATCTAACAAAGTAATCTCAACCAGATGTCAAGGAAGGAAGAAATCTAGCACAACGATTTAAACCAAAGATATCAAAGACAAAGGAGACCTAACAAAGCAGACTCAATCGAAGATATCACAGATGGAAGAGATCTAACAAAGCGATCTCGACCAGACGTCAAGGAAGGAAGAAATCTAACACATTGATTTCAACCCAAGATATCAAAGACGAAGGAGACCTAACAAAGAGGACTCAATCGGAGATATCGAAGATGGAAGAGATCTAACAAAGAGATCTCGACAAGATGTCAAGGAAGGAAGAAATCTAACACAACAATTTCAACCAAAGTTATTAAAGACGAAGGAGACCTAACAAAGTGGACTCAACTGGAGATATCAAAGATGGAAGAAATCTAACAAAGCGATGTCGACCAGACGTCAAGGAAATAAGAAATCTAACACAGCGATTTTAACCAAAGATATTGATCGATAAAATAGAAAGTGTACTATTTTTACCAATGTAGTAATAAAAGGAAGTTATCCCGTGTATAGATCTCGAGGACTGTATTAGAACTATCAGTGTTTATAATGATTCAATTGAACAAAAAAACATTGGTGTGGTTGGAAGATAGGTAATAATAATTTGCACTGTGAATCTTAAAAAAAAAAGTAAAGAGTGTTTACACAATATGATGAAGCATGCTAGGAATAAGATGTATGAATTGCTCCGTAATAAACTGAACCTCTATTTTATACCATCTATGTTAATGTGATCCAATACCGATTCTCCAGAGTTATTTCCTCTAATTCCTTAGCAAGAAACCATTAACATATAATTTTAAATCCTAATTCCTTAGCTATTCAAAATTAGGTCAAGCACATATATAAATATCAAGAATTTACAGTCATCACTATTAGATCCTTATTCCTAAGAGATATTAGTGATGGTATTATACAATTAGCGATAAAGTGATATGTCCAACCTACTTTACCCATAGATCAATACCCTATTTTCCATTAGGACAAGCAATAAGAAATTATATAATACATTGAATACATAAAAACATAGATTTCATAAAAGTATAGAAATTCGATTCATCACAAAAGCAATTCAGGGACACCCCCTAGCTTTGGGGGTTTAGCTTCTCATAATATTCAAAGAAAATAAAAATTCAAAGTTAAACATTACAAGAGAATGGAATTGCTCCGATCTTCGATTGCTTCCGCTCTTGATGATCTTCGTTTCCCAAAACCTTGATCGCTCTCCTCCTCTTCTCTAATTTTTTTCTTTTTCCGATCCAAAAAGTCATTCTTAATTCTCTCAAAAACTAGGTCTAAGTAGTGTCAGATTACCCCACAACTATGCAGAAAGCCCGAAATACCCTCAATGAACTCAAACAAATAGATTTCTAAAATTCACTTTTCTGTCTCGCGCCTACCAACACGGGCTGTGTCATGTGACATTGGCACCCGTGTTGGCCACTGGATTCCTTCAACAAAAGCTCGCCCCTCACACTTTCTGACACGGGCCATGTCAGGTGACACAAGCACCCGTGTCAGCCACTGTAATCCTCTTTTCTCAAATTAAGTATCAGCATTTCTGACACGGGCCGTGTCAGGTGACACGGGCACCCGTGTCAGCCACTGGACCTCTGGAGAAAACACTTCAAAACTTGTCAACTTCGCCTCTATTGTTGTGAAATTTCACCAGGACCTCAAAATACAAAAATCACCAGACCAAGATTTCAAAAATATCATATTTATCCAAAATTCAAACTAAACTAATGCAAACAAACAAAATGTGAAAATTAAAATATGTGACAAAAACAGTAAAAAAACTAAGCAAGGTGTTACCAATGATGCGGTTTCGTGTGGGATAATAGATAGAAAACAAGAAAGAATGGTGATCGATCATAACCCCAAACTTATCTCATTTCTTGTCCTCAAGAAAAGCTTAAGTCCGTAATATAGGTCACCTCTGAATTTCAACAATCCATAGTACCAATGAGATTATTCACAACTCCCTTACTTTCTTCTAGACCTTCCCTTCTTACCCGACCCATGGTAATCAACTACACTTCCATAATTCAACACCTCTACCTATATCAGTTTTTCACACTCTCTCCAGATCTCTCGGGTTAAAGTGTTTATACTCTCTTGATCAAGGTATGCACCATCATCTACTGAGCTTGCACAACATCTGTAAACATAACACAAACACATAAAACATACACTATACAAGGACTTTATTGGTTGTAATGGGGCTAACGAACAAGGTGGGATACACAAAAAGAAAAGGAAAACAAAGGGTTAATTGGCTCAGATTCAGTGTTATCTATCTCATAGTTGTGTACTTGTTATTTTGCAACTCAAAATGTTGGACACATATTATTTGAGATATTCGGTTTCTTCTCCTCAATTAGATACTGGAGGAATTTTGACGTTAAGTTTTTCACCGGATTCTCGGTGACGAGTGCATTCTCACAACATTTTTATTCTCTCATTTTTTTCAAGATTTTAAGTTTCTCTATAATTTTTTTTCATTCCTTTTCTTTGATTTTATATATATATTTTCTTCGAATGCACTCATTCACTCTTATTGTGAGTGTCACAACCCCAAACTTAGAGTTTTTACACAAACCCCCAAATATCTAACACCTATCTGAGCAAGGTAGGGAAGTGTTTGGGCTAATGGTTTTATAAAATGTGGTTTAAAAACAAGAATATGGATAAAGCTCAAACTGGGGTAACAAGGGATAACGTACAAGGGTAGGCTCAACAAGCTTAGGGCTACAATGAAACAAGTGCCTTAGTGCATGTGTGTGTGCCGTATATATTCCATAGATAATTATGCAAACAAAAAGAGACTAAGTACATACCCGACACTCTCTTGGTGCATTTGTGTTTGGCTATTTCTGATCCTCACCATGTTGGGTATACCGACAGTTTCAAAGGTGCCTTCTGTGTCATGTAGTGTCATGTAGCTTCGGGTGTTATATACTCCGATCTAGTTCCAATATTAGGAATTGTGTCCAATTTTCTTTTCAGTCGTACTAACTTTTGGAGGTTTCCTAGAGTTCAATTTCAGGATTGATCACTCTCATCCACTTCTCTCGGGTTGTCCAACTACTCTGACATTGTCACCAAACATCTATAACACATAACACACAAAGAAACAAAAGATTTAAACTGAAATAACCAAATTTAAATGAAATAACAAGAAATGAATAAAACACACAAAATACTAAACTATAAAAAAAATCCCCACACTTGGACCAAACATTAACCTCAATGTTTCAGAACCAAGGATGCGAGGAGGGACTCACAGGGCTCAACGGGGTAGAGGAGGGGGAGGAAATTGCAACATCAAATGATGCAACATTTAGTGTATGTTGGTCATCATCTCCCCTTGCTAAGCCTGTTCATGTCCTTGATAGAACAACTCGACTCCTTGGCGTGTTTGTTCATCTCGGAGATTTGCACACTCTTCCTGCAGCCAAACCCATTCCTCTCGAGTGAACAATGAGGACCGTCCATCCACTTGAGTAGGCATCTCAGGGGGGTTATCTAATGGCTCTCCAGAATCATCATCCATGTGGTGCTCCTCACCTGGATCATTCCTTTCATTCTTAACTTGAAAATCAACATTAAAAATACCATATTCCCAATTCTGACGACTTAAAATTGAGATCTTGTCAAGGTCGGGGAGCATCATAAAAATCCGCTTTGGAACAATGTATCTGAAACGATTACCTTGTACCTGAATCATACCTTGGTTAATTAGGGCATTCATATCTATTTTAATCATACATGACAAGGGTGCATGATTCATTGTCACTGGGTCATAACCAAAATAACTGGATATTTGAGTAATCATCCCGCCAACAAAAATATCACCAGAAGTTGCTCTTCCCACTTTTTTCAGATGGTTTGTTGCGAAGGCATCTACATTGACCGGGGTTGCATTGGCCATAGCATGAAGCAGAAAGAGTTCTGCTTGCGATGCGAATCCTGTGCTATCCCCCTGCCAAACAAAGAGTAAGCCAAACATTTTTGTGCATACCTGAAGCATGGGTTTTGAATACAAGATGCCTTGGTGCTCTTAGCCTCATAACCTCCACAACCAGTGATTGTTGCCCAAAATCTCGCTGGATTGAATGTTTCTGGAATTGCTCCCGGTCTAAAGACGGGAAGGTGGAGGATCCCACCCAATTCCTCCAGGGTCATCTGACGTTCAAAATTTAATAGTCTGAAAGTTAAGGTACCTGTGTGCATTTGGATGGTCCCATCCCAAGTTGGCTTAAGCTTACTGTGATACGGTGGGAGAACTGACTTGAGGTTTTTCATTTGTGTTCGCAAATGTTTTGGTTTAGCAAGAGTCGCCACCGACTTTTTATTTTATCCAAAGGAAAGGTCAAAAAGCACAGGAAAAACCTTTGAGATGTTTTCTTGGGTTCGGGGGGTAGATTATGAAAAGGGAAGGTGCTAGCACCCTTTTCATCCATGGTTTTCCATGGGCTCTTAGTTACTTATTTAGATCACTTGCTTTTGCTTTTCAATTGTTTGAAATGGTGCTTTGTGTGGTTTTGAAAGTCTTTTGAAAAGAGGCCTTTGTTTAGGCAATCTTTGTAATGATTCTTGTTTGAAGAATGTATACAAAGATGTATTATCTTTTGAAAAATGTTTCATTGTTTGAAAGTTTGTTGGGAAATTGTTTTGAAATTGTGTGTGTGTTTTGAAAATAGCAAGGATGATTTGCAAGAGATCAAGTAACTAGGAGTTGTCTACCCTACTCAAAGATCTTTCCTACACATTTTTAACCCTTTTGACATTGTTGTTTTACCATTGTATTTGGTAAACAACCTTGTATTTGAATGTTAAACGGGACATGCGTGGGTTATCGTATGACCATGATAGCAATTGTGCCAAGTATCTTAGCAAGTTTTTTGAGGGACTAGATCATTTTTGTATTGGCAACCAAGATAGCGTCATCGAGGGACTATGATCTTTTTGTTTTGTTTTTGTTTTGCCAAGATGCCTAGCATGCATACCATGGCCATGTTTTAAGGCAACATAGTGGATGAAACCCTAGGGGTGTTTGTGTGCATTGTGTTGTCATTTTTCATGCATTTTTGTCCTGTGTTTAGTCATGCTATTTGTTTTGATTTTTGGTTATCATACAAACCCTAGTTTTTACTATCATGGTATATGAAAGCGATAAATGCGTAAAATAAATCTAAGCTATTACAACATTATTATGGGAAGGGGGGTACAAAGTTTGAATAGGGGATATTGCTCAAAATAAAACCCTAAAAACTATTATTACAACCAAATTGAACTATTGCACAAATAAATAAATGAACAAATATTTAAATATACAAAAATATAAATATGCACAAAATGTTTTTGGCATTAATTTTTATGTATGTAAAAAATGAATTTATATCCTAAAAATAAGAAAATAAAAATGATTATTTTTTTGGTAAGGGTGGAAACCCTAGTTTTTGGTTTAAAGAAAATATATATTCTAATTATTTATTTATTCATTTTTATGTACAAGAAAATAAATAAAAATATATACAAAATGTCAAAAATTAAATTATGTGAGAAAATATTATTTTAAGTATATAAATAATAAAAGATAAAAATGTATAATATTTTTATATTATTTACAAATTTATTTAGGAAAATAAAAGTATTTAACCTAATAAACTATTTTTTGTCATAAAAAGATAATAAAAAATAAAAATAAAAATGTAAAAATTAAGAAAATATTTTTGGTGGTTTTTAATATTTAGAAAAAATAATAAATGTCAGAAAATATGAAAAGAAATGAAAAATATAAAAAATAAAAGAAATGGGCCAAGGGGGTGCAGAAAGCAAGCAACGGGGTGTAAATAGGAGAAACAAGCCAGGCCCAGCCCAAGTCACGCTTCATCCCTGTCCTTTGGCCAGAAACACGCGCGCGCCATTTTCAAATTGGTAACTCCTGCATACGTGCTCAAAAACAAAATCTTGTAACATGAAAGTTATAGCTCATGATCACACGATTCTAACCATGTAAAAAACTTGATCTAACTCTCAAAGACAAGAGAGAATTTCATTGGCCCTAAATCTTGACCTAGTTTTTTCAGCAACTTCAACATCTAAATTCTCCTAGCTCAGTTAACATAAATGAATTTTATGCATATGTACAGTTCAAGGACATTATGGGCTACATTTTTTCTTCACAAACCTAAGCCTAATGATTCCTAAATAAGGAGATAGAAGTTTGTCAAATACCTGTTTCATCCAAGTTTGGATATGGCAATGTAGGGTTTTTGATGAGGCCTGAAGGTCGTGTTAGCTTGCCTGAAGTTCACTCAACCTTCCCCAATGCTTGGCTTGCTTTGAAATGGTCTGGATGTGCTTGTAGAACTCAACCTGCAAAGCTTCAAAGTAAAAATGGTGAAGTGTGAAAATGGAGTTACAGTGGCTTGAGAATGGTCTGGACATCTTAGGTGTTTTGTTTAGAATGTGTTTGAAGTGATTTGGGATAAAACGCACGAGTGTAATTGGTTTTGGCTTGTGATTTGCAGAACTTGCCCTGTTTTGGGCAGAAGTTGGTGTTTTGGTGTTTTGGAGGGTTTTAGAACTTGTTAGCTCGTGTTTTTGACTCGGTATATTGTGTTAAGGTCGTTTGAAATGTGCACAAGTCTTGCTCTTATCAGATTACCAAGTTGTGGAGTTTTTGCACACTTGCTTGTTTTTGAAGTAAAAGGTGAGGTTGACAATGCCAAGGTTGTACAAGCTAGCTTGAGACTTGCTGATAGTTGGTGAGCTTTTTATGATGTTTGTGGACATTGTTTGCATAAAGAAATCAGGTCCATGGCTCAAGACAAACAAAATTGCATAAAGTGACCTTTATGGAAATGGCATTGTTATCTTTTTGCCAAAAATGGATTAATTCAATGTGTAATGTTCTAAAGTTCAGAATAAAGCCTTAATCCAATGTGTTTGCATTTAATTTATGAGTGTAGAAAGGATTAGAACCTGTAAACCAATTACAAGCATGATCCAAACTGATTTGCAACTTGTATCAATGTGCAAAATGCCTTGGCCAAAAGTGATAATTTGCCATTTTCAAACTTTCGATTCTCCCTAACCATGAATGATCTTGGAGAGTTCTTGGACATTTTGGAAAGCTTGTAACATGCTCTAAAATCCATATTTGAAATGAATTTTGATATTCCACTTGCAACTATGTGAAACATTTCCATGAAGATAGGTCATAATCCTGCCTAAACTAGGGCAAAATTTCACTAAGTTAGAAAGTTTTTGGACCTCTATTCACAAAATCATAACTTGAGATCCAAGCATATTTTGGGAAAATTTTGTGAATCAAAGTTGTAGACTTTGTGAAGGACTACAACTTTCATGTTGGAAGTTTTCTTTGAATCCAATTGCATCTTGGTGAAAAAGTTGGGCAAAGTTAGGAAAAAATAAGAAATTTTCATAACTTAGAAAAATTCTAAGTTATGAAAATTTTCCATTTTAAACCCTAATTTTGAAAATTGGGTTTCTTGGTCAACAAGTTTCGTGTTTTGACACATCTTGATGAAAAATGACCTTTGGCACTTGATTTTGACCAAAAAGTCAAAGTTTGACTTTTCAGTGTACTATTGATTTTTGATCAGTTGACTGGAAAATTCATCTGTCAATCCAATGCATTTGAGATCTTTTGAACCTTGTGATTAGATAAAGATGATGTCATTGAGTCCTTGAAATCATGTTTGAACCCAATTTGCCATTGGCTAGGTGAAAAATAAGAAATTGCCCTTCTACAGTCAAAACCCTAAAAATGACCATTTTTCCCTTTTGAAGATCTGATCGAATTTCTTGAGGAGTTGTGGTCCAAACTTGATCAAATGGTTCATATGAGTCTATAATGTTGATGTGGATAAAAAATTATGAGGTTTGACTGTAAATTGGCCACAGTTGACTTTTCCCCCAATACAATTATTTTTTAGGTCAACTGTCCAATTGACAGGGCAAAAATTTGATTCAAGGCTTGAAACTTGGTATGAGCAATCTTATAGGTCCAAAATGAAGTATGAAAGTCACATTGAGCATTGCAAGTACAAAAATCCCTGTTCAAACTCAAACCCTAATTTCAGGTCAACAGTGCAAGGAGATGTCTTAAGCTGAGCAAACGCTAATCTGGTCTTGAGTTCAAAGGGTCTTGTGCGGAGAATCTTGATAAAATGAGAGGGAGAATTTTGGGGTACAAAAGCTGCCCCTGTTCAATCTTCTTGAACTTGAAGAGTTAGATTGGCGAGTTTGTCGTTCGTGACTCGAAGGTAAAAGATGATTGGACACTAGAGTGCCCGTAAATTTGCACTCGTCAAAGTATAGTTGAGGGAATGGGCTTAAAGATGCCATTTGGAGAGGTGACAAAATCTTGTTGGAGATGGGCTTAAATATGCCATCCAAGAATGTTTGTTGAATTGTATGTTGTAAGTTAAAAGAATGAGTATCAGAATGGTATCCGTATCTAGAACGTATCTGAGTTGTATCTGGAAATTGGATCTGTATGAGCAAGGGAATAACATCCGTGTCTGGAGCGTATTCGAGCTGTAACTGTATTTGAAATTGAATAAATAACAGAATGACTTCCGTGTCTGGAGTGTATCTGTATTGTATCTGAAATTGAAAACTGAATAGGCGACATAATAACATCAGTGTATGGAGCATCTCTGAGCTGGGGAAAAAGTTTTAAATGAGTGACAGTACCGTGTCTGGAGCGTATCTGGACTGTATCTGAATTTGAGATCTATATGAGTAGCAGAGTGACTTCCATGTATGGAGTGTATCTGAACTGTAACTGAGATCTGAGTAAGTGACAGAATGATTTCCGTAGCGACTGCACCGGGGAGAATCAATCTTCTGGTGTAAGGGCCAGAATGGCATCCGTGTTTGGAGCGTATCTGAAATAGAATCTGAATGAGTAATAGAATGACTTCCGTATCTGGAGTGTATCCGTACTGTATCTTAACTTGGAATTCTGAATGAGTAATAGAATGACATCCGTGTCTGGAGCGCATCCGTACTGTATCTGAATAAGAGATCTGAAGGAGTAGCAGAATGACTTCCTTGTCTGGAGTGTATCTGTACTGTATCTGAAACCTTTTAGTATCTGTTAAAGATAGCTTTTAATCTTATCCTGAAAAGGGTAAAATGTTAGCTGAAACACAAAGTTATGTTGCATGAAATGTATGATGCAATAAAATGTATTTTATCAATATTTATGATATATGAATATAACGTATGCGCATGTAAGCTGATTCGCTGTATTGCTGAGGAAAATAAATCCTTGACTGCTGCTAGAGCTTCAAAATCTTTGATTGCTGAGGATGATAAATCCTGGTTGACTGCTTGGGGATAGAAAATCCTTGGCAACTCGCAGGGATTATCAAAAACTTGGACAACTTCTGCAGGGATGTGAGAATCCTTTACGACTTTTCTGGGGATTACACAATGGGAATCCTTACTTGGCTGGGGAATAGGTAAAACTCTGATGATTCTACTGAGGAACAAACAAAGGAAAACCTTGATCTGCTGGAGAATAAGGAAGGCTCTGATGGCTTCTGCGGGGAACTGAGAATGAGAATCTTCGATCTGCCTAGGATTAAAAATTCTGACAAATTCATGCAGGGGAGTAAAGAAGGTTATATCAACTTTACTGGGGAAATGAGAATGAGAATCTTCATTCTTCTAGGGGATGAAAGACTCCGTGGGGAGTAGCTATACTGCTGGAGAGTAAGCTATCCTGTTGGAGGGTGATTTCAGGACTCTGGGGAAGAGCTTATTCCTGTTTGGAAAAAAGTTCAGGAGTTTGGGTTGTATGCCACTTTAAGAATGAGAATCTTCATTTTGTTGGAGATATCAAGAGCTTGGGTTGTATGCCAATCTACTGGGGAATTATCCTAGGTTGGGGATAAAGCAAAAGTTAACTGTTACTTGGATGATTCTCAGGTTTTAAGACAACTTGTTGGGGAATTTGGGGAAAGCTGAATGGTTTCCGCTGTGGGTCGAAAGTTTCGGCTCCGCTGGGGATTGGTAGTTGGTAGTCTCATCTCCTCCGGGGATCTTAATGACGTGCTGTAGAGATTGTGTATGGAAATTTGACTCCATTGGGGAAGAAGGTTCCATCTTTGTTGAGGATCTGTGGTTCAAAGTTTTGGCTCCGCTGAGGATTAGGAGTTTGAAGTTTTAACTCTGATGGGGATTTTGAAATTTAACTCCACTGGGGATATGCATTTCAAGGTTTTAGCTCCGTTAGGGATCTAGATGATGTACTGCAGGGGATTTCTTCTGGAATAGCCCAAAGACGTTTTCCTATACTTTCATCCTGTCAGTAATTATTCTTTCTCATTTCGTTTATCTGTAAACGTGTGATTATATTCAAATGCATATGCTTATTTAATAAATCATTGGACGTTTTCAAAATAAAACACGAATGTAAAAAGGAAAAGACAAATAGTTTTCTGCACTTTGAAGTATCTTTGTATTAACTTTGTGTAAGTATATTGTACAAAGGAGACAGACATCCTAGTAAGAGAATGTTGTCATAAAAATGAGAAAAATTTATACAAAGAAAGATGGATATGTGTGAAAATTCCATGGGGTTCCCATTCTACTATAGCCTTCGTAACTCTGAATATCTTGTCCATTCGCTGCTTCGTCTGACGGCGATTGAGTTGATCAGAAGCCAGGAACTTATCTGTGAAGAGATTGTCCTTAAAGTGATCCGACGAGACATAGTCATACGCTTTAATTCCCTAACTTTTGCCTGGACCGCCCTTTCGGGTTTTCGATTCACCAGGAAACCATTTTTTGCCCAAGTCGCCCTTTAGGGTTTTCAACTTTCCGGGTGTACATATTTTTTTTCTTATCCCTAACTTTTGCCTGAACCTCCCTTTCGGGTTTTTGATTCACCGGGATGCCATTTTTTTCCTAGGTGTGTCAACCTAGCGGGTCATTTATGCATAGTATCTTTTGACTATGTCTGCGTTCGCAGGGTGCGGCAGGTCATCACTGTCCATGGTGGTTAATATCATTGCCCCACCAGAAAAGATGTTTTTGATCACAAATGGTCCTTCGTAGGTAGGAGTCCATTTTCCACTGGGATCACTTTATGGCAAGATGACCCGCTTGATTACAAGATCCCTGACTTGATATATCTGGCGTCTGACTTTCTTGTTGAAAGCCTTGATCATCCGTTTTTGGTACGTCTGACCATGGCAAACAGCTGTAAGTCGCTTTTCGTTAATCAAGTTAAGTTGATCAAGCCGGGTCTAAATCCAATCGTCTTCACTCAAACCAGAATCCTTCATGATTCTCAAGGAGGGAATCTGAACCTCGATAGGCAAAACAGCTTCCATGCTGTATACCAAAGAATAGGGTGTTGCCCCAGTTGATGTACGCGCCGTGGTACGGTACCCGTGAAGAGAAAACGGTAACATCTCATGCTAGTCCTTGTAGGTGACTGTCATCTTTTATATGATCTTCTTGATATTTTTGTTCGCAGCTTCGACAACACCGTTCATCTTTGGCTGATAGGGAGATGAATTGTGATGTTGAATCTGGAACTGCTCACACAAGGCGGTGATCATAGTATTGTTAAGGTTTGTACCATTGTCGGTGATGATCCTGTCGGGGATACCATACCGGAAAATGAGGTTCTATTTGATGAAGCAGGCAAAAACATTCTTTGTGACGGATGCGAAGGAAGCTGCTTCGACCCACTTGGTAAAGTAATCAACGGCCACCAGGATGAAGCGGTGTCTGTTGGATGCTGTAGGCTTTATCTCTCCAATCATGTCGATTCCCCATATAGCAAATGGCCAAGGAGCTGTTAGGACATTGAGAGGAACTGGAGGAATATGTACCTTGTCCGCATAGATTTGACATTTGTGACAAGTACGAGAATGTTGGTGGCAATCAGCTTCCATGGTAGACCAGTAATAGCCTACCCGTAGAATCTTCTTAGCCATCGTATGCCCGCTTGAGTGGGTGCCAAAGGTACCATTATGCAGTTCAGCCATGATCTGCTCAGCTTCAACCTTGTCCACACAACAAAGCAGAATGCAATCATGATTGCGCTTGTATACGATACCATTGCTCAGGAAGAACTTGACAGAGAATCTCCTCAAGAACTTTTTGTCGTTGACTGAAGCTCCTTCGGGATACTCTTGGGCCTCGAGATACCTTTTGACTTCGTGAAACCAAGGTCGGTCCACTACTTCTTCGGTATTAATCTCGTGACATGTGCAGGTTCATCCATTCACTCGACGGTGAGTTTGGGAGCCTCATTATCCTAGTTAAGTTTAAACATGGATGACGTTGTAGCTAGAGCATCTTCTAGCTGGTTCTCTTCTCGCGGGAAGTGCTCGAAGGTAATCTGCTCGAAATGAGGGAGCAATGTCAAGACATGTTCTTTGTAGGGGATGAGATTGAGATGTTTAGTGTCCCACTCTCCTTTGATATGACTGATGACCAAAGCTGAGTCTCCAAACATAACCAAAGATTTGATTCCCAAGTCTATTGCGGCCTTGAGACCAAAGATACAAGCTTCATATTCGGCCATGTTGTTGGTGCAGTTGAAGCAGAGTCTAGCAGTGTAAGGTGTATGGCAACCTTGTGGAGAGATGAGTACCGCGTCGATACCGCTACCAAGTGCATTGGAGGCACCATCGAAGTACAGAGTCCATTGGGATCCTTATTCAGGTCCGTCATACAGTCTGAAGTCTTCAATGTTGTCCAATGTCATAATGTCTTCGTCAGGGAAGTCGAACCTCATGGATTGGTAATCTTCGACAGCTTGATGAGCCAGATGGTCAGCTAGTACACTTCCCTTTATATCTTTTTGGGTCGTGTACTGGATATCATACTCAGTGAGGATCATCTGCCATCTAGCTATCCTTCCAGATAGAGCAGGCTTTTCGAAGATGTACTTGATCAGATCCATCTTAGATATCATCAAAGTGGTATGATTCAACATATACTGTCTTAGCCGGCGAGCAACCCATACCAAAGCGCAGCAAGTTTTCTCGAGAAGTGAGTATCGGTTCTCACAGTCGGTAAACTTTTTGCTAAGGTAATAAATGGCATGCTCTTTTCGTCCAGACTCGTCATGTTGGCCCAGTACGCACCCCATCAAATTCTCTAGGACAGTTAGATACATAATTAGCGGTCTTCCTTCGACAGGAGGCATCAAGATAGGAGGTTTTAACAAATAATCATTGATTTTATCGAAAGCAACTTGACAGTCATCATTCCATTTAACCACATGATCTTTCTTCAACAACTTGAAGATTGGCTCACAGGTAGATGTTAGGTGAGAGATGAACCTAACAATGTAGTTTAGGCGTCCCAAGAAACCTCTAACCTCCTTCTCAGTGCGAGGGGCAGGCATTTCTTGTATAGCTTTGACTTTGGTAGGATCAACCTCGATTCCTTTGTTGCTGAAGATGAATCCCAAGAGTTTACCAGACCTGACTCCGAAAGTGCACTTGTTAGGGTTCAGTCTGAGCTTGTACTCCTTCAACCTGACAAACAGCTTTTGCAAATGGTCGAGGTGTTCTTCTTCTGTCTGTGATCGGGCTATCATGTCGTCTACGTAGACTTCAATCTCATGATGTATCATGTCATGAAATAAAGCTACCATGGCGCGCTGATAGGTTGCCCCGACATTCTCCAGTCTGAATGGCATCACTTTATAGCAGAACGTACCCCACTGTGTAACAAAAGTAGTCTTCTCCAAGTCTCCAGGGGCCATTTTGATCTGGTTATACCCTGAAAATCCATCCATGAAAGAAAATACCTTGTGCTGAGCTGTATTGTCAACCAAGATGTCAATGTGTGGTAGTGGAAAGTCATCTTTAGGGCTAGCCCTGTTTAAGTCTCTGTAATCCATGTACATTCTCACTTTGTTGTCCTTCTTAGGCACGGGCACAATGTTAGCAACCTATTGTGGATAGGAAGTAACAGCAAGAAATCCAACATTGAACTGCTTCATAACCTCGACTTTGATCTTTTCAGACATGTCGGGCCTCATGCGGAGGACTTTCTGTTTGATTGGTGGACAGTCTTCTCTTGTAGGGAGACGATGAACAATAATATTTGTATCGAGTCCCGGCATGTCTTCGTAGGACCAGACGAAGATCTCAACATATTCATTCAATAGCTGAACTAAGCGCTCCTTGACACTTGGCTCTAGGTTGGCACCCACTCTGACTTCTTTTCTGTCTTCAATAGTACCCAAGTTGATTGTCTCTAAAAACTCCTCGTGAGGCAGAATAGCCCTTTCTTCCTGTTGTAGCAGTCTAGCCAACTCTCCCGGCACTTCACAGTCTTCATCACCTTCGTATTCGGCATGATTGACCAGATCTTCAGAGTCATTGAAGGCCATAGCAGAATTGTTACCCATGGAATCCGGAATGGAAGGGTACCTGCATTTTGTGAGTGTGGGTGTGTGTAAGGGATAGCCACCTTTAAACAAATAAAATGTAAAAAGAAAGACAACGAACACAAAAGTTTATATATGAAAACGTCCATGATTCATTAAAATGGCATATGAAGATGAAAAATCAAACCCTTACAAATGGACCTATATGCCTCGGGTAAGGCACAAGGTAAAAAGTGTACGAATTGTTTAAGAATTATTACAAACCAACATAAATGTTTGAAAGTTAAATTATTGATTTATGAAAGTAATGGGAACAAAGTCTTTTGCCTCCCAGTTGTTTAGTCCTCCTTCAACAGTAGGGAAAATCTAGTCTTCCAGGTTGCTCTCCTCTTCACCATCCTCCAAAGCATTGACTCCATGATGGGTGATCTTCACTGGTGGCCCTCCAGCCCGGGAGCAGCGCACAACCTTTTGAGCAGAAGCAGTGAAACCCAAGCTGAATTTATCAGATTTAAAAGGAAAGTCTGGAAGTTTCCCCCAGATTGCACTTCCTCCTTCTTCAATCACAGCCTTTGCATATTTTAGGGATGACATCCGAGGCATAGGTTTGGTAATCATGGGTACGGAAGATACTTTCTTGGTTGCTGCAATCTCCTTAGAAACTTCCTCGAAGTGTTGGAAAGGGGTTTCTATGAATTCACCATCCAATTCTACATAGCGGAAAGAATTTAGATGGCTTATCATGTACTCCTCTTCACCATGAACAATTATGATTTTCCCCTGGACAGGGTACTTGAGCATTTGATGCAGAGAAGAAGTGACGGATCCAGCATCATGAATCCAAGGTCTTCCCAATAAGCAAGAATAGGAAGGACGGATGTCCATCACATAGAATGTGGAGTTGAAAGTTTCAGTTCCCACTTTAATCGGGATGTCCACCTCCCCATGAACCATCCTTTTAGAACCATCAAATGTTATGACAATGATATTGCTAGGCTTCAGGGTTAGGCCTTCACAGTTCAATCTATCCAATGCTTTCTTCGGCAAGACATTTAAAGACGACCCAGTATCAACTAGAACGTGTGCTAGAGTAGTCCCTCCGCATTCCATCGAGACATGCAGAGCGTCATTATGCTTTCTCCCCTTAGATGTTAAATCAGCATCGGAGAATCCAAGACCATTGTCGGCTGTTAGGCTAGCTACACATTCCTGGAACTGATCCGCGGAGGTTTCCTGTGGCACGTGGGCCGTCTTCAAGAATCTGATCAAAACTTTGGCATGAGCCTCTGAACAGAGTAACAGGGCCATCAAAGAGATCTTTGAGGGGGTTTTCCCCAGTTGCTCCACAACATCATAATTGCTCTTCTTGATTATTTTCAAAATCTCTTCCATTTCTTTTTGAGTGGTCTCAGGGATGACCAAAGGCTGAGCCCTCGTCCTGACAGGCGCTTCTTGGATCCATTTCCCTCTATCATTAGCAACAGCAGAGGGTACAACCACAGGAGTTACAACTTCTTCAATAACTGGAGTTCTCGCAGATATGTTGGCCGACACAGGGGTAATCTTAGGAGCATTTGAGGGTCTGAAGACTTCCCTTGGAGGAGCAATCTGCAGAGAGAAAATTCTTCCGCTGTGGGTGATTTTACTCGTTCCAGCAATATTTCTAATGTCAGAAGTCTCTTCATCAAAACATTCTTCAGTAGATTCAATTTGTTTAATACCGTGGTAGAAGATCTCTCCCTCATAGTTCCACGGTATTGATTTTTTGGACTTGTACGGGATGGGCCCCGACATGGTTATCTTCAGAGGTACAATCTTCGGATCAGATGTAATCTTAACAGGTCTTTTGGAGACCTTGGAAAGATTGGCGGACATGGTAATTATGGCAACATCATTGACAGGAGTTGGTGTAATATGAGTCTTTTCAAAAAGGATTTCTTGGTTATCCATTAGGCGTTAGATGCCTAACTTCAACAACAAACAATCGGTTGGTAAGGATGAACAAAGGCAGCAATCTTTTTCACATCCTGGGAAAATCCCAGCCTTCAACAAATTCAGCTTGATTATCGGTAACAGAGTCATCAAATCATCAACAGTAGAAACAAAAAGATCCTCTTCAACAACATGGACATTGTGGCCATGCTTTGGCATTGGGGCAGAGATCACATTCGGCTTTTCAGGGGCGTCGAATTCCACTTCCTTAGCGTCTATTAAATCCTGAATCTTATTCTTGAGGGCCCAACAATTGTTGGTGTCGTGCCCTATGCTATCTAAATGATAAGCACACTTGGCGTTTGAATGGTAAAACGGAGAAGACGTATTCGGGTTCTTCGGTGCCTCTTTCAAGGTTGTAAGGTTTAACTTCAAGAGATGGGGTAAAACTTGAGCAGGAGTCATGTTTATCTAGGTATACTGCCGTGCAGGACTTTCCACCCTTTGCTGGTTGGTTCTAGGTTGATTGTTTCTGGGCTGATCAGCTGCAGACTTCTGAATTATTACGGCCCCCACCGCTGGCCGGCGCTCAACTCTTCCTTGACCTCTTTGGGAATATATAGCTGAGACTTATTTCTTTGCTGGAAAAGGCTTTTTGAAGGCAGCGGAAGCAGATGCATCTTTTTGAATCTTACCGCTCTTGATTTCGACTTCAACTCTCTCACCAGTTAGAATCAACTCGGTGAACCCCGCAGATGAACTTCCTATCAGGTGGTTAAAGAATGGACCTGACAGAGTCCCCAAAAACATATCTACTAGCTCCCTCTCAGATAGAGGTGGTTGAACTCGTCCCTCCAAGTCTCTCCATTTCTGGGCATACTCCTTGAAGCCTTCATTAGAGACCATGCCCATACTCTATAATTGAGTACGGGTTGGTGCTAAGTCCGCATTATATTGATACTGCTTGTAGAAGGCAGCAGCCAAATCCTCCCAATTGTGCACGTCAGACCTCTCTAGCTGGTAGAACCAATCCAATTGTGTCCCCGATAAACTATCCTGGAAGAAATGTACCCACAGGTCTTTGTCAGAAGAATGTGGTTGGATTTTCCTGACGTAAGACCGTAGGTGCATCTTGGGACAAGACAAACCATCATACTTAGAAAACAGAGGTACTTTAAACTTCGGGGGAATGACAATTCCAGAAACCAAACCCAACCCTTCAAAGTCCAGCCCAGGCACTCTCTGAATCTCCATGGCTACAAGACGTTCTTCCAGATTCTTGTATTTTTCATCTGCAGGAGGATACTGTTGTTCTAAATAGTCTTCATCTTCCTCTTCTTCTTCTTCCTCATACTCAGATGGTACTTCAACTCCCTTTCCTTTTCCTACCCCTTCATCAGATGTTGAGGGGAAATCCAGGACCCTTCTAGCTTGACCTTCAAATCTTCTATCCAAAGTAGCCACACCAACTCTCTTCTTTTTCTTTTTCTCCTTTTCCTTCTCTAACAGAGCTTTAAGATCCTCCTGACCCTTTGCCAAGGTCATGAGTAGTTGTTGGAATTGTGAATTCTGCGCTTGCAAATCTTTGCCGTCTGCTCAATATCCATCTTGCTGAAATAAACAGCAGAGAGATAAGGAAACATGGTGTGAAGACCTGTTTATGTATATGATGAATGATATGTATTCATGTAATGCATTTAAGGATTCAGAAATTCAAACTTGTTTTAAACAAAAAGGAACAAACGTCATATTAATAAGATAGAATTGTTAGTACATAAATGCCCCATGGGCAAAATAATACCAAATTCTGATGTAAAAAGACGTTGCACATCCTTTTTGGTGCAAGGTAGCTGTTGAGAGTCTGCTCTTCGTGAAGTTGACGAGTTAGTTCCAAAACCTTTTTATCACCGGCGTAGAATTGGGCTTCAAACGTATCGCGTTATCCCTTGAGTTGTATCCAACTCCTTTTTAAATCTTCCAATGATGTTGGCATGTCAGGATGTAGGAGGGTGTATGGAACCTCTCCTTCCATAACAGGCTCTTTGATCATAGGGAGAATGTAGGGGTAAGGCATCATAAGACTTTGGGCGCGGGTTCGTACCCACTTGAGGTAAGGCTTAAGGGGGATGGAATTCTTGTGTCCCAAGGTCTTACTGTCCACCTTGTTGGGCATCCTCCAAGCTCGGATGGACCTTTGTCAAAGTCCTTGAGCGTCATTGTCGAAGTCAAAAACCAAGTCTGCAATCAGCATGTCATGTGGGCCATCCCTTCGGGCATACCCAAACTGTCTCAGAGCCAAGCAGGGGTTGTAGGTAATGCTTCCCCTAATTCCAAGTAGTGGGACATTAGGGAATTCCCCACAACGGTCAATGATGATAACATTTTCTCTGGACCGAGAACACCAATGAACATCTGAATGTGTAAGGGTCATCAATCGTTGTGACCACCTCAAACCCTGCTCATTCTTTAAAACTTATTGGGGAAGGTGAGAAATAAACCACCTTGCTAGAAGAGGAGTATAACACATGAGAACACCTCTTTTCCTCATTGTTCGAGTGTGAAATGAGTGGAGGATGTCCCCAAGTAAAGTAGGTACAGGATTCCGAGATATGAAAATCTTGACAGCATTCACATCTATAAGCTGGTCAGGGTTTGGGAACAAGACCAACCCATAGATGATAAGATCTACAATCTCCTCAAAAGCTTGCAGATCTAGAGAATTCCAGCATTCTTGAGCTTTCTCAAACAGGAACTTTGCCAAGAAACCCTTGACACCACTTCTGATTTCCCAATGGCCTATGATATCAGATGGTTGCAAGTGTAGGGCTTGAGAAACATCTCCAGGCTTTGGATCTCTTTCCATACTGTTGTAGGATAGTTGATGGAGAAGAGGAATCCTAAGGAGTTGAGAAAATTCCTCCAAAGTAGGCACTAACTGGTAATCAGGAAATGTGAAATAGTGGTGTAGGGGGTCAAAAAACTGGAAGAGAACTTTCACCATGTCTTCTTCAATGTTGGAGTTGACCAAGTTGAGAAGTCTACCATGTCTCTCGGTGAATGGAGAATACTCTGGAATCTTGGAAGTAAGCTCCTTGAGTTGAGGAGGAATTCTCACAAGGTTGACTTGGATTGTTTTCCTGCGAAGTGATTCCATAACCTACAAAACAGGAACAAAGATGAAGATCCAAAATCCTTGAAATGGTTAGTGGATGAAAATAATACTTCATGATGCCCATGATGTTATGCACAAGTATATGTACAAGCAAGTCACACAAGTTCCTATTTTAGGCTTGCATGGGGTTTCATATGTAAGTACCCTCTTGAAGTTAGTTGACTCAACCTGTCCTATAAATAGTAACTGGGTTCTAAGGAGCTCAATATCACTGGATTATTTTCTGTGTTTATTATTTCAGTTTAGCCACTTTACTGCCGACCTAAATATTCCAAGAAAACAACCCTCAATGAGTGTAGTATCGAGTATCTACCAACTTCAGACTGCACCAAAGCCAGTCATCTCACTACCCTTAAAAAGGCCAAGATGGTCAAGTAAAGGTTCTAAAAGTCCACTAGTGCTTCATGACATCACTCAGCGGCCCCGTATTCTCTTTGATTGACTCAAAGGCTACCGGTACCCACAAATATGTCGCACTAATATAGCTATTGCTTCAACCATGTCGGTATACCCCGCACAGTTTCCACAACGTATTGCTATTTACCTATGAATGTTTCCCAAATCCAGGTAGAGGATTCAAACTCAAACAATAGAACCAAATGTAAAGCAATCAAGGCAAACAAGATAAGCATGTAAAGGTGATCTAAACCCTAAGGTAACCCCACTTTAGAATTTCTCCCCAGCAGAGTCGCCAGTTCTGTGATACGGTGGGAGAACTGACTTAAGGTTTTGCGTTTGTCTTTGCAAATGTTTCGGTTTAGCAAGAGTCGCCACCGAATTTTTATTTTATCCAAAGGAAAGGTCAAAAAGCACAGGAAAGACCTTTGAGATGTTTTCTTGGGTTCGGGGGGTAGATTATGAAAAGGGAAGGTGCTAGCACCCTTTTCATCCATGGTTTTCCATGGGCTCTTAGTTACTTGTTTAGATCACTTGCTTTTGCTTTTCAATTATTTTAAATGGTGCTTTGTGTGGTTTTGAAAGTATTTTGAAAAGAGGCCTTTGTTTAGGCAATCTTTGTAATGATTCTTGTTTGAAGAATGTATACAAAGATGTATTATCTTTTGAAAAATGTTTCATTGTTTGAAAGTTTGTTGGGAAATTGTTTTGAAATTGTGTGTGTGTTTTGAAAATAGCAAGGATGTTTTGCAAGAGATCAAGTAACTAGGAGTTGTCTACCCTACTCAAAGATCTTTCCTACACATTTTTAACCCTTTTGACATTGTTGTTTTACCATTGTATTTGGTAAACAACCTTGTATTTGGATGTTAAACGGGACATGCGTGGGTTATCGTATGACCATGATAGCAATTGTGCCAAGTATCTTAGCAAGTTTTTTGAGGGACTATATCATTTTTGTATAGGCAACCAAGATAGCGTCATCGAAGGACTATGATCTTTTTGTTTTGTTTTTGTTTTTCCAAGAAAGCTAGCATGCATACCATGGCCATGTTTTAAGGCAACATAGTGGATGAAACTCTAGGGGTGTTTGTGTGCATTGTGTTGTCATTTTTCATGCATTTTTGTCTTGTGTTTAGTCATGCTATTTATTTTGATTTTTGGTTATCATACAAACCCTAGTTTTTACTATCATGGTATATGAAAGCGATAAATACGTAAAATAAATCTAAGCTATTACAACATTATTATGGGAAGGGGGTACGAAGTTTGAATAGGGGATATTGCTCAAAATAAAACCCTAAAAACTATTATTACAACCAAATTGAAATATTGCACAAATAAATAAATGAACAAATATTTAAATATGCAAAAATATAAATATGCACAAAATGTTTTTGGCATTAATTTTTATGTATGTAAAAAAAAAGAATTTATATCCTAAAAATAAGAAAATAAAAATGATTATTTTTTTGGTAAGGATGGAAACCCTAGTTTTTGGTTTAAAGAAAATATATATTCTAATTATTTATTTATTCATTTTTATGTACAAGAAAATAAATAAAAATATATACAAAATGTCAAAAATTAAATTATGTGAGAAAATATTATTTTAAGTATATACATAATAAAAGATAAAAATGTATAATATTTTTATATTATTTACAAATTTATTTAGGAAAATAAAAGTATTTAACCTAATAAACTATTTTTTGTCATAAAAAAAAATAAAAATAAAAATAAAATAAAAATGTAAAAATTAAGAAAATATTTTTGGTGGTTTTCAATATTTAGAAAAAATAATAAAAGTCAGAAAATATGAAAAGAAATGAAAAATATAAAAAATAAAAGAAATGGGCCAAGGGGGTGCAGAAAGCAAGCAAGGGGGTGTCAATAGGAGAAACAAGCCAGGCCCAACCCAAGTCACGCTTCATCCCTGTCCTTTGGCCAGAAACACGCGCGCGCCATGTTCAAATTGGTAACTCCTGCATACATGCTCAAAAACAAAATCTTGCAACATGAAAGTTATAGCTCATGATCACACGATTCTAACCATGTAAAAAACTTGATCTAACTCTAAAAGACCAGAGAGAATTTCATTGGCCCTAAATCTTGACCTAGTTTTTTCATCAACTTCAACATCTAAATTCTCCTAGCTCAGTTAACATAAATGAATTCTATGCATATGTACAATTCAAGGACATTAAGGGCTACATTTTTTCTTCGCAAACCTAAGCCTAATGATTCCTAAATAAGGATATAGAAGTTTGTCAAATACCTATTTCACCCAAGTTTGGATATGGCAATGTAGGGGTTTTTGATGAGGCCTGAAGGTCGTGTTAGCTTGCCTGAAGTTCACTCAACCTTCCCCAATGCTTGGCTTGCTTTGAAATGGTCTGGATGTGCTTGTAGATCTCAACCTACAAAGCTTCAAAGTAAAAATGGTGAAGTGTGAAAATGGAGTTACAGTGGCTTGAGAATGGTCTGGACAACTTAGGTGTATTGTTTAGAATGTGTTTGAAGTGATTTGGGACAAAACGCACGAGTGGAATTGGTTTTGGCTTGTGATTTGCAGAACTTTCCCTGTTTTGGGCAAAGGTTGGTGTTTTGGTGTTTTGGAGGGTTTTAGAACTTGTTAGCTCGTGTTTTTGACTTGGTATATTGTGTTAAGGTCGTTTGAAATGTGCACAAGTCTTGCTCTTATCATATTACCAAGTTGTGGATTTTTTGCACACTTGCTTGTTTTTGAAGTAAAATGTGAGGTTGATAATGCCAAGGTTGTACAAGCTATCTTGATACTTGTTGATAGTTGGTGATCTTTTTCTGATGTTTGTGGACATTGTTTGCATAAAGAAATCAGGTCCATGGCTCAAGACAAACAAAATTTCATAAAGTGACCTTTATGGAAATGGCATTGTTATCTTTTTGCCAAAAATGGATTAATTCAATGTGTAATGTTCTAAAGCTTAGAATAAAGCCTTAATCCAATGTGTTTGCATTTAATTTATGAGTGTAGAAAGGATTAGAACCTGTAAACCAAGTACAAGCATGATCCAAACTGATTTGCAACTTGTATCAATGTGCAAAATGCCTTGGCCAAACGTGATAATTTGCCATTTTCAAACTTTCGATTCTCCCTAACCATGAATAATCTTGGAGAGTTCCTGGAAATTTTTGAAAGCATGTAACATGCTCTATAATCCTTCCTTGAAATTCATTTTGAGATTCCACTTGGAACTATGTAAAAAAAATCCAAGAAGATAGGTCAAAATCCTGCCTAAACTAGGGCAAAATTTCACTAAGTTAGAAAGGTTTTGGACCTCTATTCACAAAACCATAACTTGAGATCCAAGCATATTTTGGGAAAACTTTGTGAATAAAAGTTGTAGATTTTGTGAAGGACTACAACTTTCATGTTGGAAGTTTTCTTTGAATCCAATTGCATCATGGTGAAAAAGTTAGGCAAAGTTAGGAAAAAATAATAAATTTTTATAACTTAGAAAAATTCTAAGTTATGAAAATTTTCCATTTTAAACCCTAATTTTGAAAATTGGGTTTTTGGTCAACAAGTTTCATGTTTTGACACATCTTGATTAAAAATGACCTTTGGCACTTGATTTTGACCAAAAAGTCAAAGTTTGACTTTTCAGTGTATAATTGATTTTTGATCAGTTGACTGGAAAATTCATCTGTCAATCCAATGAATTTGAGATATTTTGAACCTTGTGATTAGATCAAGATGATGCCATTGAGTCCTTGAAATCATGTTTGAACCCAATTTGCCATTGGCTAGGTGAAAAATCCGAAATTGCCCTTCTGCAGTCAAAACCCTAAAAATGACCATTTTTCCCTTTTGAAGATCTGATCAAATTTCTTGAGGAGTAATGGTTCAAACTTGATCAAATGGTTCATATGAGTCTATAATATTGATGTGGATCAAATATTATGAGGTTTGACTGTAAATTGGCCACAATTGACTTTTTCCCCAATACAACTGATTTTTAGGTCAACTGTCCAATTGACTGGGCAAAAATTTGATTCAAGGCTTGAAACTTGGTATGAGCAATATTATAGGTCCAACATGAAGTATGAAAGTCACATTGAGCATTGGAATTCCAAAAATACCTGTGCAAACTCAAACCCTAATTTCAGGTCAACAATGCAAGGAGATGTCTTAAGCTGAGCAAACCCTAATCTGGTCTTGAGTTCAAAGGGTCTTGTGAGGAGAATCTTGATAAAATGAGAGGGAAAATTTTGGGGTACAACACTTACATTCAATAGAGCTCATAAATTCGAGTGTTATGCGCTCAATAGTGGGTGCTTCATGCTACATAAATTCTAACACTCTCAAAACATGCAACATTCTATTTATTTCATCAGATAAACCTAGTTGAGACAAAGTTTGAGAACACATGTACCTTGTGGGCATCAACTTACGCTGAATATGATGCGAGTAACACATCTCATGAGCAGGATTATCAAAGAAGATGTCATTAGCATTAGGTTGCATAATTTGACCGCAGCTGCTCCTTGGTCTCGACTTTGATGGTTCACCTGCTGGCTGCTTACCCCTTGCACTATGCTTTGGGGGAATTTTGGTAAACCTGAAAAATCACACAAAATTGAAACAGAGAGTTAGAGGAAAAAGCTACCATAGAAAGGTAGGGGACGAAATTTGGAACAGTTTTTGTGAAGGCGGTTTGGTGGGAGCACGAGATTTATGGAGAAATAAGGAAGCTGTATGAAAAGAGTGGATATGGAGATTTGTGAATCTACACCAAAACCGGTTATCTCACTACGTCCTAATGGCCAAGTTGTTCAATTAGGGTTCTAAAGTCAAATAGTGCTTCACGATGCCACTCAGCGGCTTCTTATTCTCCTTGATTCACCACGAGGGATACCGGTACCCACAAATGTGTCACACTAACATAGCCATTGTTTCAACCATATCGGTCTACGCCGTACAGTTTCCACAATCTATTGCTACTTACCTAAAAAAGGTGCCCCAGATTCGGGTAAAGGATCAAAACAAACCCAAATAAGGAACCAATAATGTAAAGCAAGCAATTCAAATAAATGAAGCAAGTAAATGTGACCTAACCCTAAGGTAACCCCACTTTTAAGAATAATCCCCAGCAGAGTCACCAGTTCTTTGATATGGTGGGAGAACTGACTTGGGTCTTTTGCATTTTTGTTCGCAAATGTTGCGGTTTAGCAAGAGTCGCCACCGAATTTTATTTTATCCAAAAGGAAAGGTGAAAAAGCACAAGAAAGACCTTTAGAGATGTTTTCTCGGGTTCGGGGGGGTAGATTATGAAAAGTGAAGGTATTAGCACCCTTTTCATCCATGGTTTTCCATGGGCTCTTAGTTGCTTGCTAGATCACTTGCTTTTGTTTGAATGTGCTTGTAGTGTGGGTTTTGAAAGTATTTTGAAAAAGCAACTTTGTAATGATTCTTGTTTCTATAAGAATGCATACACAATATTATTTTGAAAATAGTTCAAAGAGGTGTTTGTGAGATGTGTTTTTGAAAGTGAGTTTGAAAAGGGTTTCCTTTGTAATGGCTCTCGTTTCTATAAGAATGTGTACAAAGTGTTGTTTTCAAAAGTGTTTCAAAATGGGAGTGTTTGGTGCATAAAATGTTTTTGTTGTGAGCAAGCGAGTAACTGAGAGCGAACCTACCTACTCAAAAGGTCTTAAATGTGTTATTCCTTCTCCTTTGGATGTGGCTATCTTACCATTGATTTGGTAAGAAGCCCTATCGTTGGATGTGAAGGGACGGGCGTTGGGTCATCGTATGACCATGATAGCAATATTGTGAGATGACTTAGCATTTTTTCTTTAGGGACTAAGATCATTTCGAAAGGCAACTTTGATAGCGTCATCGAGGGACTATGATCTTGTATTTTTTATTTGTGCTAAGACATTCCACATGCATAACATGGCCATTTTTGGGCAACAAGTGGAGTTAACCTTAAGGGTGCTAGTGTGCAAGTGTGTTAGTTTGCATGTATTTTGTCTTGTATTTGAAAGTCATCAATTTGTTGATTTTATCTTGCCATACATCCTATTTACTAGCAATATATTTTAAAGCGATAAAAGTGAGGAAAGTAAATATCCTATGCTATTACAATCATTATGGGGATGGGGGTACATATTTATGAATGGGGGTTGAAAATAAAATTAAATCCTAAGTTACTATTACAACCATATTGAAATGTACAATATAAGAAAGAAAAAGGACTTGTTTAGAAAATGGTTTTTTAGTCTTAGGTTAATTAAATAATAAAAGAAAATATGTTTATGTCTTTTTATTTTAATAAAAAAGGGTTAATATAAAAAAATGATAAAAAAGGAAAATAAATGAAAGAGTTGAAAAAAAGCGTGCTGCTGCAAGCGAAACCACAGGGATCAAAAGTTCTGGAGTCAGGAGCGTTGTGACTCAATAGGAAATGTCAATGGGCACAGAAGTCCTGAGTTGGTAAACTCTGAGGTCCTGCAAGAAACGTTAGAGGGAAAACACAGAAATTCTGGATGGTATTCAGACAGTGAGCCAAAAGTCAGAAGTTTTGTGCTATGCTAAAAACAATGAATAAACATCAGCAGTTTAGTGCATTATCAGCATGTAAGAATCAGAAGTTCTAGGTGTTAAAGTAGCAAAGAGAACTCAGATGTTTTGTGTGCTTAAACAGTGAGAAAATCCTAGAAGTTCTATGTGTTAGAATGGTGAGTGAAAAACAGAAGTTTTGTGTTACATTTCAAATCTTTCCTTACATCAATCAGCACAATGATAAGTTATTCGGTTTTCAGCAAACAGCAAATCAGAAGGATAAAAGCATAAGAGTTTATAAAAGTTCTGATCCTGATGCTGAGTCTAGCCATGACCAGAAATTTATGATCCTGAGCCTTTCTACTTACGCAATGGTATGGACAACATTAATACTATAATATTTACATGTTTAATGATGTTCTGAGTGAGAAGATGCAAAGTCAAGGAGACTTACCTTGAACCTGGAGTGTGTATCTGGGACTTGAGCTGCTACCCTCAGATATTTTAGAGTCAGCAAGAGCAACGTAGGAGGAAATGCCAAGTTCTTTTACTTCAAGGGAAGAACAAAGGTTTTAGTTTTCTGTTTAGGAATTCTGTTTTTTTATGGAGGTATCACAACTTTCTTTTTCTCTCTTTTTGACGATTCCCTCTCTCAAAGCCAACCCCTTGCATGTTTGATGGAGTAACTTATTTATAGATGAATTTGTTGTGGTTTTTGGGGGGAAAAACAGAGGGGATTTGAACTTTTGGAACACTGTTCCATTGCTTTTTGATCACAACTTTTTGTATTTGGTGCAAACACAAGATTTGGTAAAATGCAGGCGTGGACTGGATTAATTATTGGTTAGAGTATTGTACTGTAGCAGTGCAGCAGGTTGTTTAAACGAGGTCTTGGAATTTGGTGATGTTCTGATTGCATGAGATCAGAAATGTAACCTCCAAACGCTGAAGGGGAATCTTCTGACCAGAGCGTCGAACATAGCCTCCATATACTGAAGAATTATGTTCTGGATGAAGCACCATGTTCTGACCAAAGAGCATTGCTTCTGCATATTCTGATTAAAGTGTTAAGTTCTGACCAAAGAGCATTGCTTATGCATGTTCTGATTGAAGCGTCATGTTCTGAACCGTGTTTGCAACTTCTGACTGCACTTGCATCGAGGCTGGCTCAGAAGTTCTGAGGTATCACATACTCTTAACACAGCAAATTTTCTAAATGTTTAGAAAATTTGATTTTTCCAAAGTAACTTCTGACTCCTGATTTTTTGATGAATCAGTCTCATGTCTTGATGAAATAAAATTATTGAAACTTGATTTGATTTGAAAGTCAAAGTTTGACTTTTCAGTGTGCTTTTGACCATTTTGCCCTTATGGATGATTTCCTTGAAAAATTGCAGTTCAAGGCTTGGAATTGGATGAAAGCAAACTTGAGGATCCAGAGTGATTCCTTGAGAAATGAGAGGGAAAATTTTGGGGTACAACAGCTGCCTCTGTTCAATCTTCTTACACCTGAAGAGTTAGATTTGAAAATCTTCCATTCGTGACTTGAAGGTGGAAGATGATTGAACACTAGAGTGCCCTGAAAATTTGCACTCGAAGATGTGTTAGTTGATTATGTAGGGAATGGGCTTAAAGATGCCATTTGGAGAGGTAACGGGAAATCATAGGAGATGGGCTTAAAGATGCCATCCAAAAAAGATTGGTTGCATAAGAGATTCCTGGGTGAAAATTCCTATACTTGCTGTCAAGGGGGACTTTGCCGGGGAATGTTGATTTATGCACTGGGAAGTAAAGTCTAGGAGCTTTTGGTTGTCCATTACTCTACTGGGGAATTAACTCTTGATCGAAGAGGTGAAAGTAGACTGTATACCTGGTCAGGGTCCAGGCTGTACAACAACTCACTGGGGAAATGTGAAATCAACCGTATTTGGTCGGGTCCAGGCTTTACAGTGTTGTAACCCGTTGTCTGGAGATAAGGGAGAAGGAACCTGGATAGTAGGGTTACTTTGGAATGAGATTCTGAATAGTAGGGCTTGGTGAAGGAACCTGGGTAGTAGGGTTACTTCAAAATGAAAGTCTGGACATTAGGGCTTGGTGAAAGAACCTGGGTAGTGAGGTTACTTCGAAATGAAAGCCTGGATAGTAGGGCTTGGTGAAGGAACCTGGGTAGTAGGTTTACTTGAAATGAAAGCCTGGATAGTAAGGCTTGGTGAAAGAACCTGGGTAGTAGGGTTACTTAGAAATGAAATCCTGGATAGTAGGGCTTGGTGAAGGAACCTGGGTAGTAGGGTTACTTCAAAATGAAATCCTGGATAGCAAGGCTTGGTGAAGGAACCTGCGTAGTAGGGTTACTTCGAAATGAGAGCCTGGATAGTAGGGCTTGGTGAAGGAACCTGGGTAGTAGGGTTACTTTGAAATGAAAGCCTAGATAGTAGGGCTTGGTGAAGGAACCTGGGTAGTAGGGTTACTTCGAAATGAAAGCCTAGATAGTAGGGCTTGGTGAAGGAACCTGGGTAGTAGGGTTACTTCGAAATGAAAGCCTGGATAGTAGGGCTTGGTGAAGGAACCTGGGTAGTAGGGTTACTTCGAAATGAAAGCCTGGATAGTAGGGCTTGGTGAAGGAACCTGGGTAGTAGGGTTACTTCGAAATGAAAGCCTGGATAGTAGGGCTTGGTGAAGGAACCTGGGTAGTAGGGTTACTTCGAAATGAAAGCCTAGATAGTAGGGCTTACTCCTCTTATCATATAGATTAGTTGACCCATTTGATTTCGGGAATTTAGTTTCCATTAGTTGTCTGTAGATGTGATCTTTGCAACAGCTGGATTCATTGAATCTAATCGCCTTTTCCTGAAAAGATATCAGGGTTAGTTATATGCGATGCATGAAATGCAGGGTAGGATGATATTCTCAAAATAAATGAGATTAAGTTGTACGTGATATGTGTGTGCACGTCATGATGTATGTTCATGAAATGCTAGTTATGACACATCCGAGTTTGGAAAAATAAATCCCTGACTACTGCTGGAGAATAAAACATTATGTTAAGACGAGATGCTGGAGAATAACTCTGCGGAGAACCAATTTAGAGGAAGGGATGATCCGTTGGTAGATCTTCTATCCTGGAGGAAATAAACTCAAATGGGGATGAAGTTCCGTTGGTGGAGATGTTGAGCTCTTGTTGGAGATTGAGCTTTCGTACCCAGAGAAATAGACCCTGCTCAGGGAGATGAAAATCGCTGACTCGCCTGCGATTATGAACCTTGGCTGGGGAAAGTTATGAACCGTGTTTGGGAAAGCTAACATCAAATGCCTTCGGATACTCTTACTTTGTAGGGAGTGTACGTAACAACAATTATGTTTCCAAGCTGGCTCTATCCCGGTACCTGCTGGGCAGGGTAACCATAGGGTTTGACACTTCTTGTTTTTCGCTGTTTCTGGAATTACGAGTATTTGTCTTTTGTTTCTTATGTAAATATTTATGAGCAACAATTATTTTCAAATACATATATCAAGAATAAATCAATGGAATTTCTTGCAAAACAAAATAGAAAAAGAAAAATGAACTGAAGTTTCTTGTGCAAATGACTTGTATTGATTTTTGAAATTGGTCTCTAATAGGCGTTTTGTATAAAGAGGCTGACGTCCTAGTAAGAGAACACCGCCGAAAGATAGAATTTATACAATTTGTGTAAAAGAAAAAATAGCTATGTGAAACAACCCCATTGGGTTCCAACTCTGCTATTGCCTTTATATCTTCAGGCATCTCACCACTTTGCTTCTTGGCCGAAGGTTGATCAGATTGGTTGGCACCGTCCGAGCTCGATAGTCGATACCGAGGTCTGTTCGCAAGATGATCCGATGAGACATAGTGATACGCTTTATATCCCTACCTTTGCCTGGACCGCCCTTTCGGGTTTTCAATCCACCGGGATACCCCTTTTTTCCCAAGCCGCCCTTTCGGGTTTTTGACTTGCCGGGTGTACAAATATTTCATTTTCATCCCTTACTTTTGCCCGAACCCTTTTGGTTCACCAGGAAGCCCTTATTTTCGCCTAGGCCAATCGACCTAGCGGGTCTTTGATTATGCGTAGTATCTTTTCACTATGTCTGCATTGACAGGGTGAGGAAGGTCATCACCATCCATGTTGGTTAGAATCATAGCTCCTTCCGAGAAAATGTTCTTAACCACAAATGGCCCTTTGTACGCGGGGGTCCATTTGCCCCTGGGATCACCTTGCGGAAGTATGATGCATTTGATTACTAGATCCCCGACTTGATAACCTTGACGCCTGATGATGCGGTGTATTCGCAAGTGTACGAATCACGTCAGAGTAATATAAAAGATTATCGATCCACAAAGACCAATTGTCAATCTATCATTTCCTAATGTTGCGGTGTTTAGCTAAGTCAATATTAAACAGGGAATTTAGCATGCAAGAAAGTAAAGTGCAGCAAAATAAACTTCAGATATAAAAGCGGGGTCGAATGTAATTCACGTAGTCAGATGATATTCGCAATGCTACAGAATAGAACTACTTATAGGGCAATATTTTCTACTAAAGAAAAGAACTAATTTAACAGGAACTGTCGCTTTCGCGTAATCAGAACCGAGTTTACTCTCTAATCAGACCTTCTTATTATCACTTATAAAAAGGAACACATTGCATTAAAGTAATAAACCTATTTTTAAGAAATAGAGTACTTGACCAAGTTGAAAAGTATTTTGATCTGGAATTTCTAATAAAAGGGGAACCTAACTTTAACCCTATAAACGCGTCTGAAAATAGTTTCAAAATTGATTTCTTTGATAATAAAAATCCCTAACTAACTGGACAAAGCGCTTTCGCTTCCTTTGACCAGTTAGAACTAACCGAGTTTAACAAAGGGTTGGACAGCTTTCGATCTTACCCAATAACAATAAAGTACAGAAAACTTGTATTAAAAACCAAAATATCCCATAAGAATTTATACTGACACATTATTTGGAATATCGATCTAACTAGATTCCTTACGTTCTATTCCAGTAAGGTTTAGTCTGACATGGGAATGTAAACAGACATGTTAAAATAAATCATGTGAGAAAGTAAATAATTTAAAGTGCGGTGCGGGAAATAAAAAAAGTAAAAGCAGGTGCAGGAAATAAACAAAGTAAAAGCAGGTGCAGGAAATAAACAAAGTAAAAGCAGGTGCAGGAAATAAACAAAGTAAAAGCAGGTGCAGGAAATAAACAAAGTTAAAGTAGGTGCAGGAAATAAACAAAGTAAAAGCAGGTACAGGAAATAAACAAAGTAAAAGCAGGTGCAGGAAATAAACAAAGTAAAAGCAGGTGCAGGAAATATATAAATAGAAACCTGCTCCAAACGGGGAGGTTTTAAATCTGGTACAAACTAAAGTAAAATGCGACTGGAAATAAACAGTAGTTGAAAATAAATGTGGCAAGATAAACTTCTGCCGAAGTTCTCCAAACTCGATTATAGACTCAATCTACAAACTCTATCACAGACTCAATCAACAATGCAATAATTCCCCGATGTGAAGAATTATCACTTTACAATGGTGAAATTATATGGCTTAAGTTCACAACTATGGTTGGATCAAGTTTCCAACTAAGCTTAGGTGACTTGAAATGAAATCAGGAACTTCTATTTATAGAAGATGAGGGATGCAGGAAATCACAAGAATGCCCCCCAACTCCTTTTTGGGGGGGGGGGGGTCGTCCAAAGGTGGCGCCCGCCATGGAGGCCATGGTGCCCGCCATGAGTGTCAATGATAGGAAGTGGGGAACGTGGCAGTTGAGGGCAGCAGGAGGTGGTCCACGTCATGGCCCACCCTATGGCTGGCGCCATGGTGGACGCCATGAGTGCAAATTTGACCTAAACTCTTGTTTTTCGGCCTGTTTTCCTTCATTTCTTCAGGGGAGCTCTGGATATTTGAAATACCTGAAAAGGAAACAAAAGATAGGAATAATATGAGAAAACAATAATAAAAAACCTAAATAACATGTGAAATCAGAGTCAAAAACAAGTGTAAAGTAAGTGTTATGACCTGACTTTCTTATTAAAAGCCTTGATCATTCGTTTTTGATACGTCTGACTATGGCAGATAGCAGTGAGTCTCTTTTAGTCGATTAGATTTAGTTAATCAAGTCGAGTCTGGACCCAGTCGTCTTCGTTTAAACCCGTATCCTTCATAATCCAGAGAGAAGGTATCTAAACCTTAATGGGTAGGAATGCCTCCATGCCATATACCAGAGAGTAGAGTGTTGCCCATGTCGACGTCCGAGCTGAGGTACGGTACCCATGTAGAGCGAATGGTAACATCTCATGCCAGTCTTTATATGTCACTGTCATCTTCTATATAATCTTCTTGATGTTCTTGTTAGCTGCTTCAACAGCGCCATTCATCTTCGACCGGTAGGGAGAAGAGTTATGATGTTGTATCTTGAACTGTTTACAGAGCTCGGTGATTATTGTGTTGTTGAGATTTGTACCATTATCGGTAATAATCCTCTCTTGTACACCATATCGACAGACCAGGTTATGCTTGATAAACTGCGCCACGACATTCTTGGTTACTGTAGCAAAGGAAGCTGCCTCAACCCACTTCGTGAAGTAATCAATGGCTACCAGAATGAAACGATTCTCGTTAGATGCAGTAGGCCCGATCTCGCCGATCATGTCGATGCCCCACATTGCAAAGGGCCACATAGCTGTCAAAACATTTAAGGGGACTGGAGGCAGATGCACCTTATCAGCGTAGATTTGGCATTTATGACAAGTTCGAAAGTGTTGATAACAATCGGCTTCCATAGTGGACCAGTAGTATCCTTCCCGTAGGATTTTCTTAGCCATGGTGTGTCCACTAGAATGGGTTCCGAAAGTGCCTCCATGTAGATCTGCGATGATCCTCTCTGCTTCGCTCTTGTCTACACACCATAGTAGTGTGGAGTCATGGTTGCGCTTATAGAGGATCCCATTACTGAGGAAGAACTTTGCGGCAAACCTTCTCAGAAACTTCTTATCATTGACAGATTCCCCTTCGGGATACTCTTGAGCCTCGAGATACCTTTTAACTTCGTGAAACCATGGTTTGTCTGCCACTTCCTCGGTATCGATTTCATAGCAGTGTGCTGGTTCATCCAACCTCTCAATGGTGATTTGGGGAGCTTCATTGTCCCACCTGACTTTGAACATGTAAGACATGGTAGCTAACGTGTCCGCTAACTGATTCTCCTCTCGTGGGAAATGTCCAAAAGTTACCTCCTCAAAGTCTGAGAGCAATGTCAGTACGTACTCTTTGTATAGGATGAGATTCAGGTGCTTCGTATCCCACTCGCCTTTAATTTGACTTATCACCAAAGCGGAATCCCCGAATACATTCAAGAACTTGATCCTCAAGTCAATAGCTGCTCGAAGACCCATGATACATGCTTCATACTCCGCCATGTTGTTGGTGCAGTTGAAACATAAACGGGCGGTGAACGGAATATGACAGCCCTCGGGAGATATGATTACAACGCCAATTCCGTTACCTAGTGCATTTGAGGCTCCATCAAAATACATAGACCATCGGGATCCTTTCTCAGGTCCTTCATCCGGTCCATGTCCTTCGTAGTCAGTCACCAGCATAATGTTCTCATTCGGGAACTCAAAATTCATGGACTGGTAGTCATCCACGGCCCGATGAGCCAAATGATCAGTCAATACACTTCCCTTGATTGCTTTCTGGGTCGTATATTGTATGTTGTATTCAGTTAAGATCATTTTCCACCTTTCTATCCTTCTGGAGAGAGCGGGCTTCTCGAAAATGTACTTGATCTGATCCATCTTTGATATCAACAAGGTAGTGTGAGTCAGCATATATTGTCTCAGTCGGCGAGCAGCCCATGCCAAAGCGCAACAAGTTTTCTCGAGAAATGAGTATCGTGTCTCACAATTGGTAAACTTTTTTCTAAGGTAATAAATGGCGTGCTCTTTTCGACCAGACTCGTCATGCTGCCCCAGCACACACCCCATTGAATTGTCTAGTACTGTCAAGTATAATATCAAAGGTCTCCCTTCAACTGGAGGCATCAAAATTGGTGATTCTTGCAGGTATTCCTTTATTATTTCAAAAGCAATCTGGCATTCATCATTCCACTTTACCACTTGATCTTTCTTTAGAAGCTTAAAGATTGGCTCACAAGTAGTAGTTAGATGTGAAATGAATCTGGCGATATAATTCAAGCGTCTAAAAAAACCTCTAAATTCCTTCTTTGTACGGGGAGCTTGCATTTCTCGTATAGATTTTACCTTCGCAGGGTCTACCTAAATGCCTTTGTCGCTGACAATGAAACCCAGAAGCTTACCAGACCTTACCCCGAAGGTGCACTTGTTCGGATTCAACCTTAGCTTGTATATCTTTAACCTGTCGAACAACTTTTGGAGATGATCACTGTGCCCTTCCTCAGTCTGAGACCTAGCTATCATGTCATCAACATAGACTTCGATCTCGTGGTGAATCATATCTTGGAACAAAGCGACTATGGCTAGTTGATAGGTTTCCCCGGCATTCTTCAACCCAAAAGGAATCACCTTGTAACAGAAGGTGCCCCATTGTGTGACGAAGGTTGTCTTCTCCATATCTTCAGGAGCCATTTTGATCTGGTTGTAGCCAGAGAAACCATCCATGAAGCAGAATATTTTGTGTTGCGCAATGTTATCAACCAGAACATCAATGTGGGAAAGTGGGAAGTCGTCCTTGGGGCTTGCCCTGTTCAGATCTCTGTAATCCACACACATCTGTACCTTGTCGTCCTTCTTAGGTACCGGAACGACGTTAGCAATCCACTGCGGATAGGAGGTGACAACTAAGAAAACTGCATCGAATTTCTTCATGACCTCTGCCTTGATCTTCTCTGACATTTCTGGACGCATACGACAGACCTTCTGTTTAATCAGAGGGCAATCTTCTTTAGTTGGCAGGCGATGTACCACAATATCAGTGTCTAAACTAGGCATGTCTTCGTAGGACTAGGCGAAGATCTCAACATAGTCGTGCAGTATCTATATCAACCTCTGTTTGACACTGAGCTCCAGATTTGCACCTATTTTAACCTCTTTTTTGTCCTCCTCAGTACCCAAATTCACTGTCTCAACCGGCTCTTCATGAGGCTGTATGGCCCTCTCTTCTTGTTGTAGTTGTCTAGCAAGTTCTACAGGTACTTCACAATCGTCCTCACCTTCGTCCTTGGCTTGGTTGATCATATTTTCGAAGTCATAACTGGCAATAGAAGAGCTGTTATCAATGGGATCCAGAGTGGATATGGATCTGCAGTGTCATACGTGAGTGTGTGTAAGAGCATAGCTGTATTTGATAAAGTAAAGGCAGAAAAGAAAAAATAGAGAGCACAAAATTTGTATGCAAAGAACGTCCAATGTTTCATTGATGAAATATGAGATGACATATAATAACCCTCACAAATAGAACCACCGTGCCTCGGGTAAGACACGAGGTCAAAAAGTTTAAATTGTTCATTACAAACTCAGAAAACAAATAAGACAATTACTACAGAATAAAAGAAACTGGAACAAAATATCTAGCCGTCCAGTTACTCGGCCCACCGTCGGTAGTTAGGTAAATCCATCTGTCAATATCAAAATCTTCCTCACTGTCTTCAATAGCATTGAATTCTTGATTACTGATGCATAGGGGGGGTCCTCCAACTCGAGCGCGTCGAACTACCCTTTGAGCCCATGAAGTAAAGCCCAAGCCAAATTTGTCAGTTTTGTGAGTGAAATCAGGGAGCTGACCCCAATTGGCACACCCACCTTCTTCAACCACAACCCTGGCATCTTTGAGAGAAGCCATCTTCAAAGGAGGTTTGTTGCTAGCAGTTTCAGTCGATGCCAAGATCTGAGGGACCTCTTCGAAGTTCTGACAAGGAGTTTCTATAAATTCCCCGTCCATCTCTACGTAGCAGAAAGATTTGAGATGGCTCACCATATACTCCTCTTCACCCCGTACAGTGACAATCTTCCCTTTCACCGGATACTTCAGCATTTGGTGGAGTGTGGAAGTAACTACCCCAGCCTCATGGATCCAAGGACGACCCAGCAAACAAGAATACGACGGTCTAATGTCCATCATATAGAAGGTGGATTTGAAAGTCTGAGATCCTATCTTGACAGGGATGTCCACTTCCCCGTGCACCATTCTTTTCGATCTCTCAAAAGCTCTTACCATAATGTTACTAGGCTTTAAAATCAAACCCTCGCAATCCAAACGGTCCAATGCCTTCTTGGGCAGAACATTCAGCGAAGACCCAGTATCCACCAGTACATGGGGCCATGGTAGTGCCCCTGCATTCGATCGTAACATGCAGAGCATCATTGTGTTTTCTCCCTTTCGGTGTCAAATCTGCATTTGAAAAACCCAGCCCATTGTCAGCGGTCAGGCTAACCACGTAATCCTTAAATTTATCAGCTGAAGTCTCTAGTGGCACATGCACAATTTTGAGGAATGCAATCAAAGCCTTCGCATGGGCCTCGAAGCACAACAGCAGGGATAACATGGATATCTTTGAGGGGGTCTTCCCCATCTGCTCGATCACATTGTAGTCACTCTTTTTAATTATTTTCAAAATTTCCTCTATCTATTGCTTAGAGGTTTCCACAACAATTTTTCTAGGTGCCTCCGTCCGAGCAGGCTCACCTATAGCTTCTTTGCCTCGCATCCCAAATGACTTATCGGTAGGGGTAACAACTGGAGTAGTAACTGAAGTACTGGTGTGAGCAGAAGATGAAATAATGATAGGCTTAGTGACAGTCTTTGGGGAGATCTCAGGAGAGAAAACCCTTTCACTTCTAGTAATTTTGCTGGTGCCAACAATGTTACTGACATCAGGATCAGCTTCTTCGGTCTTCAAGTTTTGTTTAATGCCATGATAGTAAATATCGGCGCCATAATTCCAAGGGACAGCTTTGTCCGAGATATACGGGACAGGATCAGGACATGTGATTATCAACGGAGAGACTATCGTAGCGGATGTAATCCTAATAGGTTTTCTCGAGGAAACCTTGGAAGGACTGGCGGAAATGGTTATAATAGCAATATCTTCACACAGAATAGTTGGAATCAAAGTTTTTTTGAACAAAATTTCTCTGTTGTCCATCAGGCGTTGGACACCTGTCTTCAGCAAATAGAAACCGAAAGGTAGAAATGAACACATGTGGCAACCTTCACCACAACCCGGAAATAAACTGGCCAACAGTAAATTCTTCTTAACGGTCACAAGAGGAGTAGAAATTTCGTCAACTGGGGTCACAAATAGATTGGTGTCAATGGCGTTAACTTCATGGTTGTGCTTAGGCATGGGAGTAGTTATGACATTGGGCTTCTCCGGAGCGTCGAACTCAATCTCCTTAGCTTCAATCAGATCTTGTACTCTACTTTTTAGAGCCCAGCAGTCATTTGTATCGTGACCAGGACTCTGAGAATGGTAGGCACACCGAGCGTTCGGATTGTAACGAGGAGAGGAGGTATTAGGATTTTTGGGAGCCTCTCTTAAAGTTGCCAAGTTAGATCTCAATAGATGGGGTAACACTTAAGCTGATGTCATGTTGATGCGGGTAAATTGCCGTTGTGGTCTTTCCACCCTTTGTTGATTATTGCATTGTGGAGTAACTGTAGGTCTAGGTATCATTAGGGCACTTAATGTCTGACGATGTTCAACCCTATTTTGGCCCCTCGGGCTATAGATGGCGCTGGCTTCCTTCCTACCAGCAAATGGCTTCTTTACTGAGCTTGAAGAGACATCTTTTTGTGTTTTACCACTTTGAATCCCAACTTCTACCCTCTCTCCACTTAATATCAACTCAGTAAAACCAGCCGATGAGATACCGATCAAATGGTTGAAGAATGGACCAGACAGCGTCCCAAGAAACATGTCGACCAACTCCCTATCAGACAAAGAGGGTTGGACTCTCCTGGCCAAATCTCTCCACTTCTGCGCGTAGTCCTTGAAGCCTTCACCTGCACCCATGGACATACTTTGGAGTTGAGTATGAGTAGGGGCCAAATCGGCATTGTATTGGTACTGCTTGTAAAAAGCGGCAGCCAGATCCTCCCAGTTTTGGACATTGATTCCCTCCAATTGGTAGAACCATTCAAGCTAAGTCCCCGACAGACTGTCTTGAAAGAAGTGGATCCACAAGTTTCTATCAGCGGTGTGGGGCTGGATCTTCCTTACATAGGAACGAAGATGAAGCTTCGGGAAAGACACCCCATCATACTTTGCGAAAACCAGAGCCTTAAATTTCTACGGGATGACTACTCCTGACACCAATCCTAGTTCTTTGAAATCCAACCCTGGTATTCTCTGGATCTCCATAGCACTTAACCTATCCTCTAACAGCTTGTACCGATCCTCAGTGGGAGGATACTGCTCATCATTGTAGTCGGTATCATTGTTATAGACTTTAGGACTGGGTTCCTCTTCCCTTGCATGCCCCTCTTGGTTTTCCCCCTCTTTGGATGAGGAAGTCACATCAACTGATTGCTTTAGTGGCCCTCCAAATCTTCTTCCCATATTGAGGGCACCGACGCGCTTCTTCTTCTTCTTCTTCTTCTTCTTCTTCTTCTTCTTCTCTTTCTCTTTCAGGATGAGGGCCTTCAGATCCTCCTGCCCTTTTGCCAGAGTTACGAACATCTCTTGAAATTGGGCATTTTGTGCCTGAAGATCTTTGATGCTTTGTTCAGAAGACATATCTGCTTGAAATAAACAGCGGAGGAGATGAGAAACCTATAACAGAACCTGTTTATGCAATGTCATGGATGGTATGCGTATGGAATGATTTCAAGGAATTTTAGAGATTTAAATTTGTTCATACCAAAAAAGGAACACACGTCATATTAATAAATCCAAGTTTGAGTACATTATGCCTCTTTAGGCTTACAATGAAAGAAACAAAGATACAACAAAACTCCTAAGACAAAAAGGTTGAACACATCCTCTTTGGCGCAATGTAGGCGTTTAGATTCCGTTCTTCATGAAGCTGCTTGGTGAGTTCCAGAACCTTCTTCTCACTGGCGTAAACTTAGGCTTCAAAGGTGTCCCGCTCTTCCTTCAACTGAACCCAGGCTTTCTACAATTCTTCGTGGGAGGTGGGCATGTCAGGATGAAGGACAGTGTATGAGACATCTCCTTCAACAACAGGTTCTATGATAACAAGGAGGATAGAAGGGTAAGGCATTAAGAGACTTTGAGCAAGAGCCCGTACCCACCTAAGGTAAGGCATTAAGAGACTTTGAGCACGAGCCCGTACCCACCTAAGGTAAGGCTCGAGTGGGATAGAGTTTTTGTGTCCAAAAGTTCTACTGTCCACCCTTTTCACCATTCTCCAAGCTCGTGTAAACCTCTGGCAATAACCTTGGTCTTCCTTGTCGTAGTCGAACACCAGACCTTGAAGGAGCTTCTCATGAGGGCCGTCTCTTCGGGCATACCCAAACTGTCGAAGAGCTAAGCAGGGATTGTAGGTGATACCTCCCCTAATACCAAGCAAAGGGACGTTAGGGAATTCCCCACAGCGGTCAATGATAGAGACATCTTCCAAGGATCTCGAGCACCAATGGATATCAGAATGGGCAAGGGATATCATCCTTTGAGACCATGTCAGTCTTCGCTCGTTCTTCAATACGGATTGAGGTAGGTGTGAAGTGAACCACTTGGCGAGTAGGGGAATACAACATAAAAGAGTACCTCTCTTCTTCATGGTGCGGGTATGAAGACAATGCAAGATGTCTCCCAATAAGGTAGGTACGGGATTGCGAGAGAGAAAGACTTTGATGGCGTTAACATCTATGAATTAGTCCAAGTTGGGGAACAAAACCAAACCATAAATGAGAAGAGCCAGGATGTCTTCAAAATCTTGGAAATCCATGTCGTCCCAGAGTGAACGAGCCTTTTCCAATAGAAACTTTGGTAGGAAACCTTTAACCCCGCTTCTCGTCTCCCAATTGGCTATGAAGTCGGCTATCTTCATATGCAAAGCTTCGGCGATAACTTCAGGTTTTGGAATCCCTTCTAGACCGGTGAACTATATCTGATCAAGAATGGGAACCCCTAAGAGTAGAGAGAACTCTTCCAATGTAGGTACCAACTGATAGTCCGGGAAGGTGAAACAATGATGTACGGGATCAAATAATTGGAACAGTACACACATCATTTCTTGGAAACTGGATGTAGCCAAACTGAGGAGTCGACCATATTTCTTGGTAAAAGGAGAATCCCCGGGCACTCTTGAGGCTAACTCTCGAAGCTGAGGGTGTTCTTTTACAAAGCTGATTCAAATGGTGTTTCTTCAGACGGAATCCATGACCTACAAAACAAATACAAAGATAAATTTCTAAATCCTTGAAATGGTTAGTGAGTATGCTCATGATGCTTATGATGTTTATGATGTTATGTACAAGTAAAAATATACACACAAAGCAAACAGATCCCTATGTTTTAGGCTTGCATGAGGTTTTATAGGTAAGTACCCTCTTGAAGTTTAGTTGATTCAACATGTCCTAGTAATAGTGATCGGGTTCTAAAGGATCTCAATATCACCGACCTTTATCTTAGGCATTGTCTCAGCACAATCAATCTTTTCTTGCGGCCGAGATATCCCAAAAGTCCAGCCTCAATGAGTGTAGTATCGAGTATCAACCAATTTTCAGCTCTACACCGAAACCGGTTATCTCACTACGTCCTAATGGCCAAGTTGTTCAATTAGGGTTCTAAAGTCAAATAGTGCTTCAAGACGCCACTCAGCGGCCCCGTATTCTCCTCGATTCACCATGAGGGATATCGGTACCCACAAATGCGTCACACTAATGTAGCCATTGTTTCAACCATATCGGTCTACGCCATACAGTTACCACGATCTATTGCTACTTACCTAAAAAAGGTGCCCCAGATCTGGGTAGAGGATCAAAACAAACCCAAACAAGGAACCAATAATGTAAAGCAAGAAATTCAAACAAATGAAGCAAGTAAATGTGACCTAACCCTAAGGTAACCCCACTTTTAAGAATAATCCCCAGCAGAGTCACTAGTTCTGTGATATGGTGGGAGAACTGACTTGGGTCTTTTTCATTTGTGTTCGCAAATGTTGCGGTTTAGCAAGAGTCGCCACCGGCTTTTCTTTTATCCAAAAGGAAAGGTGAACAAGCACAGGAAAGACCTTTAGAGATGTTTTCTCCGGTTCGGGGGGTAGATTATGAAAAGGGAAGGTATTAGCACCCTTTTCATCCATGGTTTTCCACGGGCTCTTAGTTGCTTGCTAGATCACTTGCTTTTGTTTGAATGTGCTTGTGGTGTGGGTTTTGAAAGTATTTTTAAAATGCAACTTTGTAATGATTCTTGTTTCTATAAGAATGCATACAAAGTGTTTTTTGAAAATAGTTCAAAGAGGTGTTTGTGAGATGTGTTTTTGAAAGTGAGTTTGAAAAGGGTTTCCTTTGTAATGGCTCTCGTTTCTATAAGAACGCGTACAAAGTGTTGTTTTCAAAAGTGTTTCAAAATGGGAGTGTTTGGTGCATGAAATGTTTTTGTTGTGAGCAAGCGAGTAACTGAGAGCGAACCTACCTACTCAAAAGGTCTTAAATGTACTTTTCCTTCTCCTTTAGATGTGGCTATCTTACCATTGATTTGGTAAGAAGCCCCATCGTTGGATGTGAAGGGACGGGCGTTGGGTCATCGTATGACCATGATAGCAATATTGTGAGATGCCTTAGCATTTTTTCTTTAGGGACTAAGATCATTTCGAAAGGAAACTTTGATAGCATCATTGAGGGACTATGATCTTGTATTTTTGATTTGTGCTAAGACATTCCACATGCATAACATGGCCATTTTTGGGCAACAAGTGGAGTTAACCTTAAGGGTGCTAGTGTGCAAGTGTGTTAGTTTGCATGTATTTTGTCTTGTATTTGAAAGTCATCAATTTGTTGATTTTATCTTGCCATACATCCTATTTACTAGCAATATATTTTAAAGCGATAAAAGTGCGGAAAGTAAATAACCTATGCTATTACAATCCTTAGGGGGACGGGGGTACATATTTATGAATGGGGGTTGCAAATAAAATTAAATCCTAAGTTACTATTACAACCATATTGAAATGTACAATATAAGAAAGAAAAAGGACTTGTTTAGAAAATGGTTTTTTAGTCTTAAGTTAATTAAATAATAAAAGAAAATATTTTTATGTCTTTTCATTTTAATAAAAAAAGGGTTAATATAAAAAAATGATAAAAAAAGAAAATAAATGAAAGAGTTGAAAAAAAAGCATGTTGCTGCGAGCGAAACCACATGGATCGGAAGTTCTGGAGACAGGAGCATTGTGACTCAACATGAATCGTCAATGGGCATCAGAAGTTCTAAGTTGGTAAACTCTGGGTGGTATTCAGACAGTAAGCCAAAAGTCAGAAGTTCCGTGCTATGCTAAAAACAGTGAATAAACATCAGCAGTTTAGTGCATTATCAGCATGTAAGAATCAAAAGTTCTAGGTGTTAAAGCAGTAAAGAGTACTCAGAAGTTCTGTGTGCTTAAACAGTGAGAAAATCCTAGAAGTCCTATGTGTTAGAATGGTGAGTGAAAAACAGAAGTTATGTGTTACATTTCAACTCTTTCCTTACATCTATCAGCATAATGATAAGTTATTTAGTTTTCAGCAAACAACAAATTATAAGGATAAAAGCATAACAGATTATGGAAGTTCAGATCCCGATCCTGAGTCTAGCCATGATCAGAAAGTTATGATCCTGAGTCTTTCTACTTACGCAGTGGTATGAACAACATTAATACTATGATATTTACATGTTTAATGATGCTCTGAGTGAGAAGATGCAAAGTCAGGGAGACTTACCTTGAACCTGGAGTGTGTGTTTGGCACTTGAGCTGCTACCCTCAGATATTCTAGAGTCAGCAAGAGCAACAAAGGAGGAAATGCCAAGTTCTTTTACTTCAAGGGAAGAACAAAGGTTTTGGTTTTCTGTTTAGGAATTCTGGGTTTTTTTATGGAGGTATCACATCTTTCTTTTTCTCTATTTTTGACAATTCCCTCTCTCAAAGCTAGCCCATTGAAAGTGTGATGGAGCAACTTATTTATAGATGAATTTGTTGTGCTTTTTGGGGGAAAACAGATGGGATTTGAACTTTTGACACACTGTTCTATTGCTTTTTTATCACAGCTTTTTGTATTTGGTGCAAACACAAGATTTGGCAAAATGAAGGTGTGGACTATATTGTAGCAGTGCAGCAGGTTGTTTAAACGAGTTCTTGAGATTTGGTGATGTTCTGATTGTAGAAGATCAGAAACATAACCTCCAAACACTGAAGGGGCATCTTCTGACCAGAGCGTCGAACATAGCCTCCATATGCTGAAGAATTATGTTCTGGCTGAAGCATCATGTTCTGACCAAAGAGAATTGCTTCTGCATGTTCTGATTGAAGCGCCGTGTTCTGACCAAAGAGAATTGCTTCTGCATGTTCTGATTGAAGCGTCATGTTCTGGACCGTGTTTGCAACTTCTGACCGCACTTGCATATAGGCTGGCTCAGAAGTTCTGAGGTATCACATACTCTTAACACTTAGAAAATTTTCTAAATGTTTAGAAAATTTGATTTTTCCAAAGTAACTTCTGACTCCTGATTTTTTGATGAATCAGTCTCATGTCTTGATGAAATAAAATTATTGAAACTTGATTTAATCTGAAAGTCAAAGTTTGATTTTTTCAGTGTGCTTTTAACCATTTTTCCCTTATGGATAATTTCCTTGAAAAATTGCAGTTCAAGGCTTGGAATTGGACGAAAGCAAACTTGAGGATCCAGGGTGATTCCTTGAGAAATGAGAGGGAAAATTTTGGGGTACAACAGTTTGCATAATCTGTGAACCAAGGTACACCAATAACAACAAGGATGTGTTCATCGGCAAACTCGTCCTTTATTGGTCGCTTAACCCCTGTTTCTTCAATCGGTGACATACGAGAGAGGTGATCAGTAACAGTGTTTTCACAACCTCTCTTGTCACGAATCTCCACATCAAACTCCTGAAGGAGTAAAATCCATCTCAGAAGTCTTATCTTAGAGTCCTGCCTAGCAAATAAATACTTCAAAGCAGCATGGTTTGTATAAACAATGACTTTAGAACCCAACAGATATTGCTTGAATTTATCAAAGGCATAAACCACAACTAACAACTCCTTTTCGATAGTTGCATAGTTCATCAGTGCAGGGTTCAACACATGACTAGCATAGTAAATGACGTGTAGCAATTTTTCTCTACGCTGTCCTAGAACTGCCCCTACTGCAATATCACTAGCACCACACATGATCTTGAAAGGAAGAGACCAATCAGGGGCTACTACAATTGGTTTCGATACTAATTTAATCTTTATGGTTTTAAAAGCCACGACACACTCTTTATCAAACACAAAAGCCCTATCCTTAACCAAAACGGTTGTTAAGGGTTTTGCTATTTTAGAAAAATATCTTATGAATCTACAGTAAAAACCCACATTCCCTAAGAAACTTCTAATACCTTCTTCATTCGTCGGTGGGGGAAGCTTTGATATTACAATCTTTGCTTGGTCCACTTGTATTCCCTTGTAGGAAATTTTGTGACCCAAGACTATGCCTTCACGCACCATGAAGTGACACTTCCCCTAATTTAGGATTAGATTAGTCTGCTGGAATATTTCTAAGACAAGAGCAAGGTTATTTAAACAATTATCAGAAGACTTACCAAAAACCGAGAAGTCATCCATGAAGACTTCCATATGCTTTTCAAGCATATCAGCAAAAATCAATTGCATGCATCTTTGAAAGGTGGCTAGAGCATTGCATAGCTCGAATGGCATCTTTCTGTAGGAAAAAATACCAAAAGGGCATGTAAATGATGTCTTCTCTTGATCTTCTGGTACAACAACTATCTGATTATACCCCGAGTAAACATCGAGGAAACAATAGTACTCATGACCGACCAACCTTTCCAATATATGGTCGATGAATGGTAACAAAAAGTGATCCTTTCTCGTAGCAAGGTTCAATCTTCTATAATCGATACAAACTCGCCATCCTATAAATGTCCTTGTAGGGATCAACTCATTCTTCTCATTCTTGATCACATTCGTTCCTCATTTATTTGGCATGACATTTCTAGGACTCACCCAAGAACAGTTAGATATAGGATAAGTCATCCCAACATCTAATAGTTTCACCACTTCTTTTCTGACTACCTCTTTCATTGTGGGACTTAGTCTTCTTTGGGGTTGGACAACCAGTTTATGATCATCTTCCATAAGAATTTTGTGCATGCAAACCGTAGGACTAATCCCCTTCAAATCTTCAAGTGAACATCCAATATCACTTTTGTGTTTTTTCAGAACTTTGACAAGCTTATCCTCTTGGAGAGTTTCAAGATTGGAACTTATTATCATCGAGCATCTATTGTCGATGTCAAGGAAAACATATTTGAGTTTCTCGTGTAATTGTTTCAATTCAGCCCCTTTCTTAGATTCATCTTTCTTCTCCGTCATTGAAGGTTGCCTTAAATCTTCCCACCGGTTTTGTTGAGTCCCTTTGAAAGACGAAATTACATCCATCATAGCTAACGCTTCCATCTCTTTTTCATCAACCTCTTCAGTTTCTTCAAAAATTGATAAGCTTAACACTTTTCTAAAGATAATTGTTGTGTATTCAAAGAATTCTCATTAGTAACAACTTGATCAATTACCTCAATATGTTGACTTATGGCAATATCATCCTTATACTTCATAATGTTCCGAACATCAATTTTCAACTCTTCATCATAGACTTTTAGAGTCATGGTACCCTCCTCCATGTCTATCAAACATCTATCGGTCGATAAAAATGTTCTACCAAGAATAACAGGAATCTCCTCATCTTCCGGCATCTCAAGAACAACAAAATCCACCGGGATACGAACTTGTCAATTTTCACCAGAACATCTTCCACTATTCCATAAGGTCTTTTCACAGAATGATCGGAAAACTGAAGTGTCATCCTTGTGTTTTACACATAACCAATCCCTAATTTGTTGTAGATATAAAATGGCATGAGACTAACACTTGCTCCCAAATTAATAAGATCCTTTTTAAAAGATCTATCCCCAATAGTGCAAGGGATAGTAACAAAACCTCAATCCTTCTTCTTTACCAGAATCTTCATACCCTACAAAATAGCACTACAGGTTTCAGTTAGAATAATAGGGCCGGTATCGATGGTTCTTTTTCTTCGATATGATATCTTTCATGAACTTGGCATAAGTAGGCATTTGCTCGAGTGCCTCAAAGACATGAATATTGAGTTCAAGCTTTTTGAACATCTCTAAGAATTTCTCAATGTTTTTCTCATGATGCCCCTTCTTCTTGTTTCTTATGGGGAAAGGGAGTTTAACTGCCGATTTTTGTTCAGTGAGTTTTTCTTTAACCACCCGTTCATGTATAGTGACTTCTTCACTTTCAACCACATTTTCTTTAATCTCTAAGTCAACTTCAAGCAATTGGTCGTCTTCTTCAGAATTTTTATCGCACACGTCTTTTGACTTACCACTCCTAGTGGTCATTCCATTCACGTGATGATTGTCTCTTGGATTAGTAACGTGGCACTTGGCAAAGCGCCTTGTTGTTGCAAATTTGCAAGTTATTACGCGATCTGACTCATCTGTATTTCCAGATTCTTAATGGAAGCACCTATGTTCTTTAGATTGCTCCGGGTCTCTTCTTGAAATTGAGAACTTTGAGCGGCCATCTTTTCAATGGTAATCTCCCAATCAGCTTTCCTTGTCCCTTGTGGTTGAAATTGTTGCTGAGGTTGGTGATATGATGGCTACTGCTGTGGTCGGTCTTGGACATTTCCTTGTTGATCCTTCCATGAGAAATTAGGATGATTTTTCCAACCCGGATTATAAGTATTTGAATAAGGGTTGTTCTGCCTTATAAATTTTATCTCCTCAGTTTATTGTGCAGTTGCAACGCAATGTACAGTAAGATGAGGTCCTCCACAAATTTTGCAATTACTCGCTTGCGTAGGTTGAACCGGTTGAACTTGTGCTAAAATTTGAGTATCAATAGCCATCTTCTTCAGTCTTCTCTCTACTTCAGCTGCAATTTGGTCTTCTATTTTAAAAACTTGATTAGCTAATTTCAAATCAATTATTCCTTCAGGTTGGGAAACACTCCGGTCATATAACTCTAAATGCTCATTTGTTGTAATGGTTTTAATGATCTTTTTAATACCAGTGGCTGTTGTAAAGTTAGTTGAGCCACCGGAAGCTGTGTTAATGAGTTTCTTCGTCTTCATCCTCAGGCCATTTACAAAATTTTGCATTTGTTCAGTTGCATCCATGTTGTGAGTGGGAATGCAACCAACAATCATTTAAACCTCTTATACGCATCTCCAAGTGATTCTCCTTCCTTCTGTTTAAAGTTCACTATATCATATCTCTTACGGATGTACACATGCAGAAAAATACTCGTTGAGAAAGGTATCCTCCATCTGTTGCCAAGTTTTAATGCTTCCAGCAGGTAAAGAATAAAACCACTCTTCAGCATCCTTTGACAATGTAAACGGGAACGTCACTAACTTTTTAGCTTCTTCAGAATGCCCCTCAATTTTCAGTAATGTCTTCATGGTGAGAAATCTCTGCAGATGTTTATTTGCATCTTCATTAATTTTTCCAGAGAACGGTCTCCTTTAAAGTTTCCTGATTATTGAGGGGTGCAACTAAAAGTGATCGGCATTTACCGGTTGATTAACGATCGTCATCCGGCCAAGAGGGGCATTTGCTCCTCCATAGTCGCCTAGAAGTCTTTCCACAGGAGGTGGATCAACCGCCATAGTTTCAGAATTTGAATCTAATTGCTCGGAAGGAATTGATTGTGCTTCTTCTCTTTCCTTCCGTCTTTCTTGCCTAGCCTTTCAGATTCTCTCTCTCTCTCTCTCTCAATGATCTTTCTAGTTCTGCGTCAAAAAGAAATTCAGCTTAGGCCTTACCTCGCATAAAAATATTAGATGATTATTAGTTGTGAGCAAATACAAACAAAAATTGCAGTAAATAAAATTTTGGTTGCAGAGCAACAAAATTCTAATTGAATAATTAAACACAGATAATTTGGCAGTCCCCAGCAACAGCGCTAAAAACTTGATCGGTAAAATAGCAAGTGTACTATTTTTACGAATGTAGTAATAAAAGGAAGTTATCCCATACCAATCTCGAGGATTGCATTAGAACTATCAGTGTTTATAATGATTTAATTAAACAAAATAACATTGGTGTGGTTGGAAGATAGGTAATAATAATTTGCACTGTGAATCTTAAAACAAAAAGTAAAGAGTGTTTACACAATATGATGAAGCATGCTAGGAATAAGATGTATGAATTGCTCCGTAATAAACTGAACCTCTATTTTATACCATCTATGTTAATGTGATCCAATACCGATTCTCAAGAGTTATTTCCCCTAATTCCTTAGCAAGAAACCATTAACATATAGTTTTAAATCCTAATTCCTTAGTTATTCAAAATTAGGTGAAGCACATATATAAATATCAAGAATTTACGGTCATCACTATTAGATCCTTATTCCTAAGAGAGATTAGTGATGGTATTATACAATTAACGATAAAGTGATCTGTCCAACCTACTTTACCCATAGATCAATACCCTATTTTCCAATAGGACAAGCAATAAGAAATTGTATAATACATTGAATACATAAAAACATAGATTTCATAAAAGTATAGAAATTCGATTCATCACAAAAGCATTTCAGGGAAACCCCCAAGAATTGGGGGGTTTAGCTTCTCTTAATATTCAAAGAAAATACAAACTCAAAGTTAAACATTATAAGAGAATGGAATTGCTCAGATCTTCAATTGCTTCCGCTCTTGATGATCATCATTTCCCAAACCCTTCATCGCTCTCCTCCTCTTCTCTAATTTTTTTCTTTTTCCGATCCAAAAAGTTATTCTTAAGTCTCTCAAAAACTAGGTCTAAGTAGTGTCAGATTACCCCACAGCTATGCAGAAAGCCCGAAATACCCTCAATGAACTCAAATAAATCGATTTCAAAAATTCACTTTTCTGTCTCGCGCCTGCCAACACGGGTTGTGTCAGGTGACATGGGCACTCGTGTTGGCCACTGGAATCCTTCAACAAAAGCTCGCCCATCATACTTTTTGACACGGACTGTGTTAGGTGACACGGGCGCCCGTGTCAGCCACTGGAATCCTCTTTTCTAAAATTAAGTATCAGCATTTCTGACACGGGCTGTGTCAAGTGACACGGGCACCCGTGTTAGCCACTCGACTTCTGGAGAAAATGCTTCGGAACTTGTCAACTTTGCCTCTATTCTTGTGAAATTTCACCAAGACCTGAAAATACAAAAACCACCAGACCAAGACATCAAAAATATCTTATTTATCCAAAATTCAAACTAAACTAATGCAAACAAACAAAATGTGAAAATTAAAATACGTGACGAAAACAGTAAAAAAAAACTAAGCAAGGTGTTACCAATGATGTGGTTTCGTGCCGGATAATAGATAGAAAACAAGAAAGAATGGTGACCGATCATATATCAAAGACGAAAGAGATATAATAAAGAAACGTCAATCGAAGATATCGAAGATGGAAGAGATATAACAAAGCGATCTCCAACAGATGTCAAGGAAGGAAGAAATCTAACACAACAATTTCAACCAAAGATATCAAAGAAGGAAGAGACCTAACACAACGGTTTCAACCAAGTATACCAAACATGGAATACTAACCACATATAGAATCTTGGAGAAAGAACACTGATTGAAGGTGAACTGAGGATAAAATATATGTGTCTAGTCAGAGTCAAACACATATAAGAAAGAGACCTACCAAAGTAGACTCTTGAAAAAGGATGCTTGCACAAAGGTGCGTCAACAAGGAAGCTAAGACAAAGATAGACTCCTCAAAAATTAACGTCGATCAAAGGCGAACTCCACAATAAAAAGAAAACTAGCGGAAGGTAAACTTTTGGAGAGAGAACTCCGACTAAAGGAGGAATTTCTGGGGATACCACGTGACAGATTCCACTGGGGAAACTGGACAATAATTTTGACCAAAGTAAATTCAAAGAGAATGCCAAATCAAAGGCGAACTTTACATGAGAAAGAAACCAGGCGAGGGGTACTCTGACAAGGATTTCCAACATATATTGGACTATTAAGAGGTTGCAAGTATGCAAGAATTACGATATACCTCAAACCAAAGGCGATGTATTAATTCTTTAAGAGTGGTAATTGTATGAATTACCATACATCAAGTATGGATACTCAAATACTTGAGAAATAAGAAAGTTTATACACTGTAACAGTGGGAGAACTGACTGTTATACCGGTTTTATGTTTGTATTCGCAAATGTTGTGGTAAGCAAGAGTCGCCACCGACTTTTCTTTTATCCAACAAAGGAAATGGTGAAAAGAACAGAAAAAGACCTTTCGATATTATTTCTGAGTATGGGGGGTAGATAATGGAAAGGGAAGGTGTTAGCACCCTTTACATCTATAGTTATCTACGGGCTCTTAGATGATAACTCGTTTGAAAATACCTTGTGTTTGTGTGTTTGGAAAAAAGTATTTTGAAAAGACACCTTAGTGCGGCGAACTTTGTAATGTTTCTCGTATTGTTGAGAACGTATACAAAGTGTTTTTTAAATTTTTTTTGGAAAGGAGTGTAGGTGTGGAAAATGTTTTGCTTTGAGCAAGCATCTAAGAACTATCTACCTACTCGAAAAGGTATGTTCTTTTGCTCTTTTCCTTTAGACAGTGCTATTCTACTATTAGTGAGTAGGTATCCCCATCGTTGGATGTTTGAGGGAAAATCAAGGGTCATCGTATAGTCACAAAGGCAACTTGGCAAGATACTTTAGTAACACCCCTAAGGTTTTAAGATCATGTACCGAGGCAACATCAAAATGGTCATTTTATGATCTTTGAACCAAAGGGTTTCCACTAAAATCCCTCACGTTCTAGAGTTATGACTGTTTTATTCCGAAGGCAACCGAAGTGGGAGTATCCTAGAGGTGCACATGTGCGGGTGTGTTGCATTTCAGTTATTTGTCTTTGATGCTTAAGTTTACTAACGTTTAATTTTAATTCTTGTCATGCAATCCTATTAGGCATACATATAACAGTTCAATATATATATACAAGTGCGGAAAGTTTAAAGTGCGGAATTTAAACTAACTATTACATGGCTTTGGGGAGGGGGAAATTATAAGTCCAAAACTGGGGGTAAAAATAGAAATGAAATCCTAATTTTAAACTATTACAAACCATGGGCAGATACAATATTTCAAAAGTAATAATGTGGAAAATAAAGAACACACAAAAATAAAGAAGGAACGTCTAAAAACCCAAAAAAAGTTCTAAGCAAATTAAGACAATTTTTGTTGTTTTTGTTTTGTTTACTTTTTTAAAAAATATTTAAATTGAAAATTAAAAAGCAAAATCTAATTTAAATTCATAGAATAAAATGAATATTGATTAAAAATTAACTATAGAAGAAAATCTAATATTATTTTGTTTTTTATTATTAATAAGAAAAAAATTTGAAATTAAATTAATCCTAATTCTAATTGATTAATTAATTAAAAAAATAAAGGTGATTAAAATAAATATTTAAAAAAAGAAAGGTGATTAAAATAACTAATTAAAATTAATTTAATTAATGAAAATCTAAGTCTAATTATTTTTGGTTTGTTTGATTTTATGATGTCTTTTATGACTTTTTAATAGGAAAAGAAATTATTGAAATAAAAGAGACAAATGAAAATGAAATAAAGCAAAAATTAATAATAAATGGGGCATGTGCTACGAATCCAACCATGGTACTGGTTTGGTCTGAAATGGCTCGTAGTGTTGGATTTGGAACTCAAAAGTTCATGAGCCATAACAATGGCAGAACTGGATTCCTGCGTCAAAACTTAAAGGCAATGGTTCTAAAACAATCCAAGAATCAGTGTGAACATGTATGGGTGTTTAAAAATAATTTATAACGTGAGAATTAAAAATTTTGAGATAGAGAAATTTACCCAACCAGAGCAACCTCGTAGGCATATTCTAGCGTGCTTCAATCTACAAGAAGGATAGGAATGAGATCCTTGGTGCTTCAGAAACACGATGCAAGGATTGGTTTTGATGAATATGAGCTAGAAGTTTGAGTTTCGAATTTTGCAAGTCTTGAGAATTTTGTGAAAATTTTGAGAGCTTCTCTAGGAAGTTTGATGTGTGTCCTTTCTTGCTTGCAATATCTTGTATTTATAGAGGGAAGAGAGGAGTGAAAACCGTCATGGAAAGAATCAAGGCATTAACCATGGCCTTAAAACAAAAAAAATCAAAATTTAAAAAGTTTCCAAACTTCAAGATCCCTTGCCATTTTTGTTTGATTCTCGCCCTTTTCGAATTTTACATGAACCTAGACACTTTCTATGTATCTCTTGCACAAATTATTGGGCTTTATGATGGATCAAGCCAAACCCATATGCACTAGCCCATTAGTTTTCATATTTTATTTGATTTAATTCATATTTAAATGAATAAAAATTCAAATAAATAAAAATAAAAATAAAAATAATGCATGGATAGATTTAGGGGTCCTTGGACATATCATGAGTATGTTTGAACTCCAAAAGGTTAGGCCCAATAACTTAAAATCACCAATTTTCTCAATTGAGATTTCATGCATTTTCTTGAAAATTGCCCAACTTGTGCACTTCATAACTTGCTTAAATTTCATCTTTTGAATATTATCTTTGACTTTTTGGAAATCCCAAGATGTCCTCTAAACTTTCTCTTTTAATCATTTTTGCATTTGGAGATATTATCTTGATGTAAGTTGCCTTGACAAAAATTGTCTTTTGTTTACTTTCTGAAAATGACCTGTAATGTATGAGATCATATCTTTCAAATGATGCATATTTTGGACTTAAGAATAAAATAAAAGTTGTAGGGAATTTAATTTTATTAAAAATGGGCTTAGTTTGGGGAAAAGTTGGTGAAACATGTGAAAGTTATGCCTGATCAAAGTTCAGTTGACTTCTCCTATAGAAACCCTAATTTAGCAATTTTTGATTATTGATGATTTAAGAGCATTCCTTGAGGAATCATGATCAACCCTTGATCATATGATGAATATCACTTCAAAATGTTGATGTTGACCAAAAATATTGAAGTTTGACTGTATATTGACCATAGTTGACTTTTGACCTAATATAATTGATTCTCAGTCATCTGAGCAATTTGCTGAGCAAACTTGTAATGCAAGGCATGAAAATTGGCATGAGCATTCTTGGGGACATATTAGGGACCATGGAAATCAATTGAGGCTTTTGAAAGCCAAACTTCTTTGTGAAAAATGAAACCCTAGTTGGAGATCTATTGCTTAGGAGGAGAATTTGTCTAGTTAATTCTTAGTCAACCTGGAGCATTTGGGGACCTCTATGAGTATGTGTGATACGGTGGCAGAACCTACTATTATACTGGTTTGCATTTTTTGTTCGCAAATGTCGCGGTAAGAAAGAGTCTCCACCGAATTTTATTTTATCCAACAAAGGAAAAGGAAAAAGAACAGAAAAAACCTTTTTCGAGATATTTCTGAGTACGGGGGGTAGATTATGGAAAGGGAAGGTCTTAGCACCATTTCTATCCATGGTTTTCCATGGGATCTTAGGTACTTGCTCATCTTTTAAAAATTTGCTTGGTGTGTTTTTGTGCTTTTGAAAAGTTTTGAAAATGCCTTAGTGCGGTGATTCACTTGATGGTAACCCTTGTATCAGTACTCAAGAGTGTGATAAAGTGTTTTGAAAACTTTAGTTTGAAAAGAGTTTTGAAAGTGTAGGGTGTAAAAAGTTGTTTGAGCAAGTACCTAACAATTATCTACCTACTCGAAAAAAGTTTGTTCTTTTCCTCCTATCCTTTAGACCGTGTTATCCTACTATTAGTGAGTAGGTAACCCTAGTCGTTGGATGTTTGAGGGACTATCAAAAGGGATGAAATGGTCATTAAAGGCAACATGTAAGGATACCTTAGCATTTCGAAGGGACTGTCATCATATAAGCGTAGGCAACATCGAGGGACAAAATCATTTCTTATAGGAAACTTGAGGGACATTGAGGGACTATGATCTTTATGATGACTTTTAGATTGAGGGTCTTTTGCTAAGATATCCCTTCGTTCGAGGGACATGACCATTGTTTTCCGAGGCAACCAAGTGGGGAGTACCCTAGGGGTGCATATGTGCATATGATTTGTTTCAATTATTTAATCTTTGCACATTAGGTGATCTACCATTTTAATTTTCCAGACATTCTTGCTATACAATCCTATAAGCCATACATCTAGACAATTAAAGATTGCGGAAATTAAAAGCGGAAAAGTAAATCTAATTATTACAAGGCTTCGGGGAATGGGGATTACATAACCAAAACTTGGGGGGAATTTAAACAGTAAATAAAACCCTAGTTTAAAAGACTATTACAACCTCGGAGCAATTACAAAAATATAACGAAAAGTACGTACGACAAACGTAAATGCGAGAAATTAGGGTTTTGACCCTTGAAAACCAAATTGAATTTAATTAAAGAAAAAAAATCATATTTTATCATTTCTATTTAAGGAAATAAAGAATAAATTGCAAAATATCCTAATTGCTAATTAAGTTTTAATTATGAAAAATCATTAACTTAATGAAAAAAAAACAATTAACCTATTTTTGTGTTTTTATTTTGAGAAGGAATTAAAATTAAGAATTAAACCTAATTTCTATTTGACTTTAATTATGAAAAAAGATTTAAGTTAACCTAATTAAACTAATTAATGCAATTAAATAATTTATGAAAAAAAAAAGACTAAACCTAATATTGTTTATGATTTTTCGATTTTTATGTTTTGATTAAAAATGATTTTTGGAAAATAAATAAAATAAATAAAATAAAACAATAAAAAGAATTGAAATAAAATAAAAAAGAAAAGATTGGGCCTGTGTGGTAGAATGCAGACTGGAGGGTGCATTGCCAAATTGTTAGGCCCAAATTGGTTGGCCCATGTTCCTTGCATGTGATCCCATGTGGATTAGCTTCAGAGAGTGCACCATGGGTCGCTGTGGTTGGACGTTGGATCTGGACCAAGGGATGATCCAAAGGGTAGGATTTGTGAGCGTATGATGGACGCATGAAATGGTGATGTACTGAATCTGCAGTAAATTGTTAGAAAAATAATAAAAGTGTGAATTAATAATTAAAAACCTAACTCTGATTAATTTACAAGTTAATTATGAAATAAAATCAATATTGATTAAATTAAAACAATTTTTATGTCAAAAATTATTTTAATTAATTGAAAGCCTAAAACTAATATTTAATGAGTTTTTTTGTGATTTCATAACTTCTTCCTTGATCCTTTCTGACATCTCATGGTGCATACGATGAACCTTCTGCTTCACTAGAGGGTAGTCTTCTTTAGTTAGCAGACGATGAACCACAATATCTGTGTCTAGTCCCGGCATGTCTTCATATGACCAGGCAAAGATCTCGACATAATCATGAAACATCTGTATCAACCGCTGTTTGACACTAAGCTCCAAATTTGCACCTATCTTGACTTTTTTTCTGTCCTCTTCTGTGCCCAAATTCACTATCTCAACTGGCTCTTCATGAGGCTGTATAGCCCTTTCTTCCTACTATAACAATCTGGCAAGTTCTCTAGGGACCTCATAATCTTCCTCACGTTCTTCCTCGGCTTGGTTGATCGGATTTTCAAAGTCATAACTGGAAATAAAAGAACCTTTATCAATGGGATCCAAGGTGGATATGGATTTGCAGTTTGATATATGAGTGTGTGTAAGAGCATAGCTGTATTGACAAAGTAAAAAGCAGAAAAGAAAAACAGAGAATGCAAAATTTGTATGCAAAACTTCCAATGCTTTATTAATGACATATGAGATTGAAACATGATAACCCTCATAAATAAACCATTGTTCCCCGGGTAAGACACATGGTCATAGAGTTTATATTGTTTAATTATTACATATCCGAAAACAAGAAAGACAATTACTTCTGAACAAAAGTAATTGGTACAAAGTCTTTAGCCGTCCAGTTACTGGGTCCACCGTTTGTAGTAGGGAAGATCCAGCTATCCATGTCATAGTCACCATCAATGTCTTCTAAAGCGTTGACCCCATGGTTACTGATGCGTAGGGGAGGTCCTCCAGCACGAGCACGACAAACAACCCTTTGAGCCCCTTAAGAGAAGCCCAAACCAAACTTATCATATTTGTATGGAATGTTACGGAGTTGGCCCCAGATGGTACACCCACCTTCTTCAATAATTGCTTTGGCGTCCTTGAGAGAATCCATTTTCAAGGGAGGTCTGGTGATCTTCGGCAGATTGCTAACAGTCTTAGTTGCAGCCATGGTCTGGGGCACCTCTTCGAAGTTCTGACACAGAGTCTCGATGAACTCGCCATCCATTTCCACATACCTGAAAGAGTTCAGATGACATACCATGTACTCTTCTTCACCATGTACCGTGACAATATTTCCTTTTACCGGGTACTTCATCATCTGATGCAGAGTGGATGTGATAGCTCCCGCCCCATGGATCCAAGGGCGACCCAACAAACAAGAATAAGATGGTCTGATATCCATCATGTAGAAGTTGGAGTCAAAGGTCTGTGAACCAACTTTGATGGGGATGTCCACCTCCCCGTGCACCATTCTTTTCTAACCATCGAAAGCCCTCACTACAATGTTGCTGGGCTTCAGAGTCAAACCTCCATAGTCTAATCTGTCCAGAGCCTTCTTGGGCAGCACGTTCAATGATGAACAAGTATCTACTAGAACATGGGCCAAAGTATTTCCCTTGCATTCGATGGAGACATGCAGTGCATCATTGTATTTTCTTCCTCTGGGTGTCAGATCAACATCAGAAAAACCCAAACCATTATTAGCCTTTAAACTGGCCACACAATCTTCAAATTGGTCAGTGGAGTTTTCTTGTGGCATATGGGCGGTCTTGAGGAATTTCACCAAATATTTTGCATGACCTTCAGAGCATAATAGTAGGGCCAACATTTAAATCTTGGAAGGGGTCTGCCCCAGCTGTTCGACCATATTGTAGTCGCTCTTTTTTATTATCTTCAAGATTTCTTCCATTTCGTTCTTGGAAGCCTTTGGAATAGATTTTTAATGTGCCTTCGTCTGGACAGGCTCAATCAATATGTCTTTGCCCCGAGTCTGGGTCGACTCAGTGATAGGGGTGACAATAGGTGTAATCATAGGAGTTACAGTGGTAGTATCAGCAAGAACAATAGTAGGAACGATCACAGGAATAGTAATGGCTTTTGGAGGAGAAATCTCAGGGGAGAACACTCTTCTACTTCTTATTATTTTGCTGGTCCCAACGATGTTGCCAATGTCGGGATCAGTATATCCATAAACTTGGTCTTTAGCAGCCAACAAGTCTTGCTTGACACCATGGTAGTAGACGTCAGCCCCATAGTTCAAAGGAACAACCTTGTCTGAGGAGTATGGGATTGGCCCTAGCATAGTGATGATCAGAGGAGCCAACTTCGGAGCAGATGTAATCCTGACGGGTCTTTTGGTGGAGACCCTGGGAGGATTGGCCAAAATGGTTATGATTAAAACATCCTTACAAGAAACAGTCGGGACTGGAGTTTTCTCAAATAGAATCTCTTTATCATCCATCAGGCACTAAACACTTGCTTTCAACAAATATCAACTAGTAGATAGAGATAAACATAAGTGGAAATCTTCACCACATCTTGGAAATAAACTGGCTTTCAACAAGTTCCACTTAACAGTCATGAGAGGAGTAACAAGTTCCTCAACAGAAGTAACAAACATATCCTTGTCAACAACATTAACACCACGACCGTGCTTGGGCATGGGAGAAGTTATAACATTGGGAATCTCAAGAGCGTCAAATTCAATCTCCTTCGCCTCGATAAGGTCTTGCAACTTGTTTTTCAAAGCCAAACATTCGTTTGTATCATGACCTGGACTTTCTGAGTGGTAAGCACAACGAGTATTTGGGTTGTAGTGAGGAGAAGCGGTGTTGGGATTCTTGGGAGCTTCCCTCAAGGTAACCAAATTGGATTTCAGTAGGTGAGGCAAGACTTGAGACAAAGTCATATTAATCAGAGTGAATTGCCTTACAAGTCTTTCTTCTCTAGGCTGATTATTTCGTTGTTGAGTAGCTGCAGGCTTGGATATCATAACAGCCCCTACCATTGGACGGCGCTCGGTTCTTCCCTGATTTCGTTGATTGTAAACAACACTGACCTCTTTTTTCCATACGAAATGTCTCTTTCCTTCATTTGAGGAGGTATCCTTCTAAATCTTACCACTTATAATCCCAGCTTCCACTCTTTCTCCCGTCAAAATCAACTCAGTAAAGCCAGTCGAGGAGCTTCCAATCAGATGATTGAAAAACAGACCAGATAGGGTACCCAAAAACATATCCACTAACTCCCTATCAGACAGGGGGGGTTGGAGTCTTCCTGCTAAGTCCCTCAACTTCTGAGCATAGTCTTTAAAACCCTCGCTCGAATCCATAGACATACTTTGGAGTTGTGTACGGGTGGGAGCAAGGTCTGCATTATACTGATACTGCTTGTAGAAAGCAGCAGCCAGGTATTCCCAATTATGAATATTTTCCCCTTCTATCTGGTAGAACCACTCTAGTTGAGTCCCGAATAAACTGTCTTGAAAGAAGTGGACCCATAAGTCCTTGTCTGTAGTGTGAGGCTGAATCTTCCTCACATAAGACCGGAGATGCATATTAGGACATGAGACCCCATCATATTTAGCGAACACCGGAAACTTGAACTTCTGCGGGAAGACAACCCCAGAAACCAAACCCAGCTCTTCAAAATCCAGCCCATGTACCTTCTTGATTTCCATTGCATTCAGACGCTCTTCCAACTGTTTGTATTTTTCATCGACCGGAGGATACTGCTCCTCACTATAGTCAGTCTCATTATCAGATTCCCTTGGGCTGTGGTCTTCCTCTCTTGTTTCCCCTTCTTGATTGTCTCCACCTTTGACGAAGATGCTAGCTCTACAACTTGCCTTAACGGTCCTTTGAACCTCCTTCCCAAATTCACCACACCAGCTGGCTTCTTGGGTTTCTTGATCTTCTCTTTAACAATCAGGGCTTTCAGCTCCTCTTTCCCCTTGGCCAGAGCCATGATCATTTGTTGAAACTGAGCATTTTGAGTTTATAGATCCTTCACTGTTTGTTCGAGAGCCATTTCTTTACTGCTGAAAAAACAACGAAGAAGATGAGAAACCTGCTATAAAAACTATTTATGTAATGATATGTATGATATGTGTATGCAATGATTTCGAGGATTTCGGGAAATTTAAATTTGTGAACCAAAATGAAATAAATATTTTATTAGTAGAATTCAAAATACAATTGCCTTGTAGGCGTTCAATTGAAAATTCTAAAAACAGAAAAATTAGGTCTCCCATGGGCGCTTCCTCTTTGTGCCGAGATAGACATTAAGACCTCTTTCCTCGTTAAGTTTCTTCATGAGCTCCAAAACTTTCCTCTCATGGGCATAAAAATGATGTCTATAGGTACCCTTCTCTTTCTTCAACTGAATCTAGGATCTCTGCAGTTCTTCAAGATAAGTGGGCATATCAAGATGAAGAATTGTATAGGGAACATCCCCTTCAGTAATGGGCTCCACAATCACTAGTAAGATGTCTATATATGGAACCATAAGGTTCTGGGCACGAGCTCGTACCCATTGGAGATAAGGTTCCATAGGGATGGAAGTCTTCGGCCCCAAAGTATTGGTGTCAAATCTGTTTACCATGCCCCAAGCTTATATGAACCTCTGATGATACCCTTGAACATCATCCTCATATTTAAACACAATTCCCTAGACAAGCATCTCGTGGGGACCATCCCTTCGAGCATAACCAAATTGTCGCAGAATGAGAGAAGGATTATAGGTTATGCCTCCCCTAATGCCGAGTAGTGGGACATTAGGGAAATCCCTGCAATGGTCAATAATAGAAATATCTCCCATAGATCGGGAATACCAGAGAATATCCGCGTGAGAAAGTAACATTATCCTTTACGACCAACCCAAACCCTCTTCATTCTTCAGTACTATTTTAGGGAGGTGAGAAGTAAACCACCTCGAAATCAATGGCACACAACACATAAGAATCCCTCTTTTCTACGTGGTACGAGTGTGGAAGGTATGTAAGATGTCTCCGAGTAAAGTGGGCACAAGGTTCCGAGAGAGGAAGACCTTGATAGAATTCACGTCTATGAGTAAGTCCGGATTAGGGAACAGTACTAATCCATAGATTTGAAGGTCCAAGACCTCCTCAAAAGGCTGGAAGTCCAAATCATCCCAAAACATCCGAGCCTTATCTATTAGGAACTTGGCTAGAAAACCCTTAACTCCGCTTCTTGTTTCCCAGTTAGATACAATTTCGGACCGTTTCAGGTGCAAAGATACCATAATGATCTCTGGCTTTGGAGCTTCTTCCAAACCGGTGAAAGGCAACTGATCCAAAATAGGTATACCCAGTATCTGAGAGAACTCTTCCATGGTGGGTACCAACTGATAGTCTGGAAAGGTGAAGCAATGGTGCTTAAGGTCAAAGAATTGAAAGAGAACACTCATCATCTTCTTATCAAAACCTGAGGTAACCAGATTGAGAAGTCGACCATAGTTCTTAGTGAATGAAGAAGTATCAGAAACCCTTGATACTAGCTCTTTGAGTTGAAGAGGAATTCTCACAAAGCATATTCTGATGGTATATCTACGAGCGGAAGCCATGATCTTCAAAACAGAACAAAGATAAATTCCCCTAATCCTTGAAATGGTCAGCGTAATGAAGAATGAATGCATGGTGTAATGTTTAAGTTAATCACGCACAAGCAAAGCATAAAATAGACCTTAGGTTCAAAGGCTTGCATGAGGTTTAAGGTAAGTACCCTCTTGAAGTTTAGTTGGTTTTAAACCTGTCCTAGAAATAGTAACCGGGTTCTAAGGAGTCTCAATATCATTGATCTTTCTTTATTGGTATTATTTCAGCTTAGCAATCTTTTCTTGCAGCCGAAACATCCCGAAAGTCCGATCTCAATGAGTTTAGTATCAAGTATCAACTGATTCCCAGCTTTACACCAAGACCAGCTATCTCACTACTTTCTAATGGCCAAGTTTGTTCAACTAAGGTTCTAAGGTTCGTTAGTGCTTCACGACACCACACGGCAGCCCCGTATTCTCCTCGATTCGACACAAGGGATACCGATACCAACCAAAGTGTCACACCAACACAGCTATCGCTTCAACCATATCGGTCTACACTGTAAAATCTCCATGATCTATTGATGTTTACCTAAAAAGATGCCCCAGATCTGGGTATAAGATCTATACAAGAATACCCTAATAAACCCTCAAAGATAAAGCAGTCAAGGCAAACAAAGAAAGCAATTTTAAAATGGTCTAGACCCTAAGGTAAACCCCACTTTATAATTGATCCCCAGTAGAGTCTCCAGTTCTACGATACGGTGGCAGAACTGACTGTTATACTGGTTTGTATTTTGTATTTGCAAATTTCGCCGTAAGCAAGAGTTGCCACCGACTTTTCTTTTATCCAACAAAGGAAAGGGTGAAAAGAACAGAAAAAGACCTTTTTCGAGATTTTCTGAGTAAGGGGGTAGATTATGGAAAGGGAAGGTATTAGCACCCTTTCCATCCGTGGTTTTCCAAAAGCTCTTAGGTACTTGCTTATTTTTTAAAATTGTTTTCGTGTTTGTGTGTTTTGAAAAGTTTTGTTTTCTTTATGATAATTCTTGTATCAGTCCTCAAGAGTGTGATAAAACATTTTTGAAAAGAGTTTTGAAAGTGTAGTGTGAAAATGAATTAGAGTTGAGAAAGTACTTAAGAACTATCTACCTACTCAAAAAGGGCGTTCTTTTCCTCCTTTCCTTTAGATAGTGCCATCCTACTATTAGTGAGTAGGTATCCCTATCGTTGGATGTTGAGGGACTATCAAAAGGGACGTTTATGGTCATTGAAGGCAACATGTAGAGATGCCTTAGCAGTTTGAAGGGACTGTGATCATATATTCGTAGGAAACATTGAGGGACAAGATCATTTCTCGTAGGTAACTTGAGGGACATTGAGGGAATATGATCTTTATGATGGCTTTAAACTGAGGGTCTTTGCTAAGGGTATCCCTACGTTCGAGGGACATAAACATTTCCGAAGGAAACCAAAGTGGGAAATACCCTAGGGGTGTGAGTGTGCAATAGTGTGCTTTTTTCAGGTATTTTTATCTTGATGTTAGTGATCTAAGATTGATTTATTAGTTCTTGCCATACACGCCTAATTTACTAGCAGTTTACATACAAGCATGCAATATAGTGCGGAAAGGAAAACCTACAACTATTACAAGGATTAGGGGCAATTACAATTATATCTGACTAAAAATGTAGAGTGTGGAAATTAAAAATCCTAATTAGGCTATTACAAACCGGGCACAGTTACATCATTAAAAAAATAATCGTACGGAAAATAATAACGCGCAAAAATTAAAATGGGAACAAGTTTAAAACCCTAAAAATCTAATAGCTTAAAAAATATTTTTTTGGTATTTTATGAAAAAAAAATTGAGATTTAACCTAATTTCTAGTTAATTTTAAACTAAAGAAAACAAGTTAAAATTAATTAAGTTAAATTAATTTTCCAGGATTAATTTTAATAAAAAAACTTAAATCTATTTCTTGTGGTTTTTTGTTGATTTTATGATTTTAAAAAAATGAATTTAAAAACAATATAAACTAATTAAAAAAAGAAAATAAAGTAAATTAAAAAAGAATGGGCCTGGAGTGAGAAATCCAAATTGAGGGGTGTATCACTGAATTTGCTAAGGGCCCAGATCGGTTGGCCCACCACTATGTGAGATCCCATGCTGCTGCATCTGGAAAGTCTATTATGGGGCTGCATGCTTGGAGGCGCTGGATCCAAGCCACTAGGATTTAATGGTGATGGGGGTGTGGACACATGGTGTGTACGCTGGAGCTTGAAGCGCTTGATCTGTAATATGAATGTTAGAAAAATAAAACACCTGACATGGGTATTGAACCCGAGTCTTTCACTTCACACGCGTTCTTCCTTACCACCCAGCCATCCTTCTCATTTGTGAATACAAATGAAATAAAATAATAATAAAATTAAGACAGATATTGACTTGTCCACGTGGCCCTTCAGTGGGCCCCTGGAGATTTGAATAGACCAGTTACAATGGAGAGAGAAAGGTCATGTTTTGAATCAACCAATGGGAGAGGTGGGAGATGCCACGCCACGTTTTGACTTTGGTCTGGCCGGTCTAACAACCGGAGCTGGTGGTTTCCACCGTCTTCTCCGGTGGGGTCACCTGAAAACGTGAGCAAACAAAAAAACCAAATATGCAGATTGACTTAAAAAGGTCCACTGATCATGAATATGGCCTCAAAATGGCTAAGTCCTCGCATATTGCGAGATTTGAACCTAAAACCCTAATGGAGGTCATCCATGGTGTATTGCGATTTCAGCCCCTATTGCCTCATGTAACACGTCCAAAAGTCAGCAAACATCAGCAGTAGTACAAATGTAATCTTAAACAAAATTTATATGGACTAATATGCAAGTTTGAGATCCAAGAATCTACCACAACATTTGAGATCCGGTTGGGCAATCTCAGGGTCTTTCAGGCGTGTATGAGGAATGATTTGCCTCCCTTGGAACCTCAGGAGGAAGAATTGGCACTTTTGGTTTGATCAACAAAGGCTGGAACTGATGCTTTTAACCTTCACGATTTTCTTGAAATTTTTCACTTTTCTATGGTTCCTTTGTGGCTGTTGTGCATGTGCATTAGGTCTGAATAGTTTGTGTATATGTAGTGAATCATATTAGGTTAACAAAAACAGCCATGAGATCAAATATAATCATGTTTTTAATGCCATGAAAATTTGATCCAAAATTTCCAAAACAAGAAAATCTTTCCCTCCTCTTGCATTGTGCGTTTTTGGCAGCTATTTGTGAGCTTTTTGGGCCTCCAACATGACCAAATGTCCAGCCATGCACGCCTTATACATCAATCTTGTATTTATTTAATTTATTTTAATTTTATTTGAATTAAAATAAAAAATATATAAAATAAAAATCAAACTTATGCATGGCTAAGTTTATAGGTTCTTGGACATGTTAATAATAAGTTTTAAACGTGAAGAGATGGGTCCATTTGGAAAAAATTCAGGTTTCGTCAATATTGGCTTCATGCACTTTTCCAAAAGTTGATCAACTTTGGCAATGCATATCTCTCTCACTTTTAACCCTAAGAGGGTGTTCTTAGACTTTTATGAGAGCTTAGGATGCCCTATAAACAACTCTTTTGATTTTATTTCAATTGGATCTTCCATGTTCATGTAAGGAGCCTTGACCCAAAAGGTGTTTTAGTTGACTTTTTGAAAGGACCTATAATGTCTGAGCTTGTATCTTTTAACTGAGGCATTTCTTGATCTTGAGGGCTGAAGAGAAGTTGTAGGGAATTGGATTCTCTTCAAAATGAGCTTTGGTGGAAAATTTCTGATAAAGTATGAGAAAGTTATGTCTGGTCAAACTTTGGTTGACTTTTCCTATAGAAACCCTAATTTGCCATTTTTTACTTTTGATGAGCTAGGAGCATTTCTTGAGGAATCATGATTAACCCTTGATTAAATGATGTATATTACTTCTAAATGTTTATGTTGACCAAAAATCTTGAAGTTTGATTGTATATAGGCCACAATTGACTTTTGACCTAGTATAGTTGATTTTAAGGCATCTGAGCAGTTGACTAAGCAAACTTGTTGTGTAGGGCATGAAATTTGGCATGGATAACCTTGAGGACATATTAGGGCCATGGAAAACATTTGAGACCCTTGGATCTCACACACCTTGATGAAAACTAAAACCCTAGTTAGAGGTTTATTGCCTTAGGAGGAGAATTTGTCTGGTCAATTCTTAGTCATCCTAGGGCAAGTTGGGGATCTCAATGGGCATGTCTTGAGAAAAATGAGAGGGAAAATTATGGGGTACAACAATAATCTTTAAAGGATTCATTCTGTTTCGGAGATAAATTTTGCAATTGAGTCCTCGTGGGTGCCATATCAGAATTGTATCGGTAGTGTTGGACGAAAGCTTCAGTCAACTCTCTCCATGTACGGATACGAGGACCATCCAATTGCATATACCACTCAAGCGGTCCACCATTTAAACTGTCTTGGAAAAAATGCATAAGAATCTTTTCATCATCAGAAAACACGGACATCCTCCTGTAGTAGGATTTGACATGCGTCTTAGGACAAGAGGTGCCCTTGTATTTGAAAAAGTCTGGCACTTTGAATTTTCACTCCCGGGACCAAACCCAAATCAGACATATCAAGGCCCATGGCCCCCAGATTCTCAAACGCCCACATACGCTCTTCAAGCATACACAACTTTTTGTCAGCTTTGGTTGGCTCATCAGCATGAAACATCCATTCATCTTAATTATACTCTTCAAGTTGATGAGCGGGAATATACACATGCCTTGGTTGAACAAATAGTTTCTCGTTATGCTGCCGAGTATGAGTAGGTAGAGGCAGATTATTTCCCATAACTTGAACCACATGCATGCCCTGAATACCAGCAGGATTACCAAGATTCACAAATTTACCATTCTAAAGACTCAAACCAGCATTTTCATTCCGGTCCACATCCTGAGTGCCATCTGGGTTCCCATTCACATTCTGACCACCATTTGAGTTCTGAGCGCCTTGGTTGCCATTCAGATTTTGAGAACTATTCACATTCTGCCCACCTGGATTTCCAGTTAGATTGTTAATAACAACCCCTTGAGGATTGATAATCAAAGTCTCATTCCCATTATTCACAGTCTCATCAGGCCTCACTATCAAGGCTCTCATCTCTTCTTATTGACGAGCCATATTCTAGAAAATCTCCATTAGATGGTCCACACGAGTGTCCATCTTGACGCCCATAGCCACAACATCTGCTTGAATTTGTTCCATTTCTCTTTTGGAAGTGCTTCGAGTATTATAACAATAAGAGTTCATGGTAGAAATCTCTGAAAAGAAAACCCATATCGAAGATAAGAAGACTTATAGGAACCACCTGTCATGATATGATGTGCATGAGTGAATGATTATGCATGAAATTTTTTATCATTCCCAAGTATCTCGGAGCTTTGTTACCCATTAACGAATAATGAACAACAAGGCAAGAGAGACTATTAGAAGAGAACCAAAAACGTAATTATAATAAAAACTTCTTGCATTCATGAAATATTGGATCAAATGAGTTCATACAAAAGAAAACCAAGACGTTTCATGAAAAGTAAAAGACCCCATCCAACAAGACTGATGGTGGTCTTACATTAAAAGACAAAGGCAACAATAAAATAAAAAGATTCTTGACGAAGTAATCATCACTCCACAGTTCCTTGGTATTCCCCACAACTTGTCCACTGTAGCAACTGAGCCTTAAGATAAAAGCATTGTTCAAGGAACCTATCACACTCTTTGCATTCTAGCAAGGGAATTGGCATCGGTGCACTTTCCATCTCATTTATCTTAGCTTTGAGTCTGACATTTTCTTCCATCACACGAGTCATCTGCTTTTCACGCCTTTGATCTTGTAATTTTACATCTTTGAGTTATTTTTCTGGTTCTTTAACCTTCTTATTATGACTCTCTTTCAACTTTGTTTCTGACATTTAGAGGCTCTCAATTCTTTGTTGACTCTTCAACAATGCATTAGCCTGATTATTAGATGCGCCTGAATTCGCGATCCTCATCCTCTTTGACTTCTTAAGAAGACCACGACTCTCTAGTGAATGATCACTCACCCGAATCTCTTACAAAATCCTTTTCTTTTCTTGCAAAGCAAAAGAGAGTTCAATGTTTTTGTCCTCTAGATTTTCTTGTAACTTAATATTCTCAGCTTTGACAGTCTTGAAGCACGCCATAGACACAAACTTAGATTTTTATGACATAGACTGCTTAGATGATGACTTATCATGGGAACGGTGATCAATCATCCTTTCAGGAGATGAAGAATTATCGACCAATATATCATAAATAGGCTAGGGATACAAAGGTTCCTCCCTCTTATAAGGTAACAACAACATCTTCACCCAATTCTGAATCCAACTCAAATAAGCATCAAGAACCACACTTCCATTTTCATCAAAGGACTGCTTTCCCTCTCTTTGAATATGTTTCCAAGAGAAAATTTCATTCGTTCGAGCATAACAACATCTTATCCTTTTCCGAAATAAACTATTTCCCTTATTTCTCGCTCAATAGGTCCATTCGTCATCACAAACCCGAAGTGGCGATGTGCCAAAATAAGGTTGTGGTTGATACAACCTTTTATTCCCATGAGTGGAACATTAGGAAATTCGCCATAACTCATAATGAACTCCTTCAAAATTCCCATGTTGTGCCAGACAATGTAGTAAGAAGTGAGTCCCATGATTCATAGGTCCCAGAGAGATGACTCGGCAATGTCAACGAAGGGTCCTCTCGTAGGCATGTGCATCATAAACCATTTATAGAGTAAAACTGTGCCGAATACAACATCTCCCTTCTTACCATACCCAGAATGGATAGTGTAATAGGTATCAGCTAGTATGGTTGGTACTGGATTATCATTCATAAAGACACTGATTGCTTCCAAATCCACCAATTTTTCTGCAATAAGTAAGAGGTTTAGCCCATAAATCAACATTGCTAATAATGCATTGAATTCATTCCAATTCCCTTCTTCTGTAAACCTTTTGGCTTTGCTTATCAAATAATCTCGCGAAATACCCTGCGTACCAAACTTTCTAATCCAATTACCTTCTACTTCATTAAGGGTAAAATAAAGAGCCTTAACGATAGCTATGTAGTCGGGAGTTTCTGGTACTTGAGCAAATAGAATACTACGTGTAATTTTTACATCGAGAATATACGCATACTCTTTAAGAGTCAGCGCTAGCTTGTAGTCTTGAAAAGTAAAGCATCGCAGCTGCGGATCATAGAACTGGAGAAGCATTCTTAAAGCCCATTCCTCATAGTAATCATTCACTAGTGGCAACAAATTCCCGTATTGTTTTATGAAGATATTCTCATTCGGTCCCTTCACAAGAGCTCCCATTTCTCGCAATCAACCACCAAAAAACACGAACTGATAGATTGCATTCTTTCTAAGGGTTTTCGCGCTTGTGCCCATGTTGTTATTCATTCTTGATGCTAATGACAACTCCTTAATACCCTGGAAATGACATGCATATGCATATTAGACACGTATATGTACTATTATTTTTTTCATACGTTTATTTTGAAAAATAAATATGCTATGATGTAAGGTGCAATAACTCATGGAATTAAGATTTCCAACACCAGAAATCTGTTGTACTATTTCTGGATGTGCCAACAATATCAAGATCAATAGTTCGGAACATGAACCACAGAAAACCAAGTCACTAGTGAAATACAATCACCAACAGAACAAGATCACCATCAGAACAAATTCACCATATGTACCTGTAATAATCAATCATCCCGCCCTACTCACTGGTGTAAACTAGGTTAAGGTAAGGCAAGGGTAACTCAGAATAATGGGTACTCCTGAAGCCACTATCTTTGAAACACCTACGTGAAACAATAACACCTCATTTGTAATCTCATATGAGCGTGGACGACACGAACGTACTAGTAAACTAAAGTCAACTAGGCGTTCCTGTTCCACTCTGTTCCTAGGTTTCCTATAGTTGTCACTTGGCCTGGGGATTGGGCCTTTTACCTCTTATAACACACCACCCAACATGGAAAACCATAAGCCAACATAACAGATAACCAATATGAAAATAAATAAAATGCAATGCAAAAATATGCTCAGGTAATCATGTACAAATGAATAAACCGAAAGCATAAAAATAAACACCCATCGAAAAGAAAACAAGATCTAGGAGCAACTTCGGGATGGACCAACAATAGGTCAACCTGTATCCTCAGTAAAGTCTCCAATTGAAACAATCAGTTGAACAAATCATCAAGATGAAATCAATGAAGTCACCATCAAAAGTTTTTTTATCCCCAGGAAGGGAAAGGTAAACATCGAGTAAACCTGAGAAGGGTGAAATCAAGGTCAAACGACCAAGAGATACAAGTAAGGGAGTCTGTTACGCAAGGGGAAGGTATTAGCATCCAACACGCCCGTAGTACTCTATGATAGCCACTCTTGTTGTTCTAATCAAAGGGTGTGTTTCAGGTCTAAGCATAATAGCTAAGGAAATGAAAAGAGGGAATGCATGTAAAATAAAAGAGAAAATAATATAGGGAAAATAAAGTTGTGCTTGCTCGGGCCCTACCCCAATGCTTATGTATCCTTTTTTAGGAATCAGAGTTACCGTAGTTTGACTTATAAGTTTTGATTTGTTTTGTATTTTTTAAAGAACAATATTAATTTCGCCTTCTGATGCAACTCGACCTTTGGAGACTCACGCGTCAGTACAGAAGTGCATTAACATATTCTTTTGAAAAAGTTTGAAAGAAAAGTACAAAGGCGCAAACGAGTTTGCATTGGTTGATATTTTTTACCTTAAATAAGGATTTAAAAATTGTTAGATATTTTATGATTTTCCAAGAAAAAATGTTTTAGTCTTAATGCAAGGATGCAAAGAAAGAAAAAACATCTAAGGGAGACTAACCTATCTTTAATCTCTAATGTTATCATACAATGATTGATCCTAAGGTTGAGTTTTGAAAGGGAAATCTCTACCCTATGTTAGCACGCATGAATACATATCCTAATGTCTAGCTCGTAAGCTACTCTAATTGAGCGATCCTAAGAGAAGCATGGTATAGCAAACAAATAAGCAAATAAGTGCTTTGGTAAAAGCACACAAACATGAGTAGCACATACTGACTCAAAGGGATGGGGGAAACAAGAGAAATGCTTTAACTAATGGGAGCGGATCACCCGAAGAAAACAAGCGGGAGACCGATGAAATAAAAAAGAAAAGAAATGCTTTAGATAAGGGGAGCAGATCACCCGAAGCAAACAAGCGGGTAGAGAAGTGTCAACAATGGCCATTGTGAACTTCTGACAAAGTGTGGGGGTTGGTTACAAACCCTTCTTCACGTGACCGAATCGATACACATGATTTGGACGACTCCGAAGCACCAACGTACAATGCGAGCTAAGGATGACACAGACTAGAATGTGCGGGGGTCAATTGCGAACCCACCCTGCTTTCCTCCTTTTGAGGACTTATCATCTACAATATAATACAGGCACAAATGTAAACGCACACAGAATACCTACTTCAAAGGTAGGATTTTAAACAAACATAAATAGCATACAGAAAGCGGTGTCTGCTACAGGACTTTAAACAGAAACTTCGAGCGCACGCTTTTTATTTTCTACTTCTCATGATATCTAGAAAGAAGTCAAGTTCCTACTTCTCATGATATCTAGAAAACAGTAAAGTAAGGAAAGATAAACCAGAGACAGAATGATAGCAAATGAACGAAGGCTCACAATATAGCAAGCAAAAGCAGAGAAACCTTGAAAAGTCCTAGCAATCTAGCATCGATAAACAAAGTGAGTTAGAAATCGGATAACCAACACAAGTCTCAAACTATCGACGTGAAAATAAATTGCAAGAGGTGTTCAGTATCCCACAAATAAAGTGGAATATGAAGCAATCAAAACATAAGAAAAGTCGCATAGGAAGCGAATTTGTGCCCCACAAATAAAGTGGAACACGAAACAATCAAATCACAATTAAAAGCTTTATCAAAGTACCTTGCACAACTTAACAAACAAGTTAGAAATAACAAGCCAAACGTAACCAAAGTTAAACAATCATCACACCACTCAAATCAAAGTGAAATCATGATGAAAAGCAATCGGAACAACACTTAAAAACTCGGGCAGCAATGTTATCAACACATGAAAGTGAGAAAAAGGTCGCATTAAAAGCTACCAACTTGTCAATAATAGTCCACAATGAGCACATAAGAATCGATGCTATCAAGATAATTGGGAAAATGCTTCAATTATGAATCCAAAAATTATCAAATCAAAACACACGTTATGTGCAAGTCAGCCTCTGATCATGGTCCAAAAATCGACTCAAAATAGTGTTCGACGATTATTAAATGCAAGCTTCGATCGAGCAATGGCCAATTAGCACAACTTTACAAAAAAGACTCAAAATAAAATGCAAATCAACTTGAAAAAATAAGGAAAAATATCGTAAAAATCCCGAACATAATATAGAATCAAAAAAGTATTTTTGTGAATTTTATTTGCTTAGAAACAATCGAAATTTGAATCAAATTGTACAAGTTAACGCATATGCATCACCTTTTAAACACATTAGAAAAAGAATTTAAACGAGAATAAAAGTCAATTAAGAAAAATCTACAAAAAATATTTAAAAAATTCCTAAGACACTAAAGAGTCAGAAATATATTTTTCCAGATCTTTTACAACTAAAAAGAATCGAAATCGCGAGCAAAATTTAATAAGTATCAAGATTATGAAACAATGATGTTTTGGGTGTGTTGTACCCCAAAATTTGCCCTCTCATGTCTCAAGGACTCTTAGAATTACTTCAGTCAAGTTGTAAACCTCATATCATAATTTTCTAAGAAGAACCATTAAAGTTGTCAAAAGGGGGCAAAATGAGCAAAATCGGAGTTTCAGCTGGAAAAAGTCAATCGAACACTAAAAGTCAAACTTTGACTTTTTGACCAAATTTGTGTCCCAAAAATCAAATTATGTCAAGACATCCAAAAAATGGAGTTTCTTCATCAAAAATCAAGAGAATCAAAAATCCAACTTTGCAAGACTTTGAAATTTTTCTAAGTATTTTCAATACTTGGTTAATTCCATTTGCTTCATGACATTTTTTACTACAATTCAAAATAATTCAAAAATGATGCAAGTAATTCAAGTTATTACAAAATGGAATTTTTTCAAGTTTACAAATCCTAAACTTTGTATTGCTTGGACTTTTTTCCTTTTGATTCAAAACCTTGCCACAATGCTTTATCTTTGATACAATATGCATAAATTGCTCCACAAACCAAACTTGTTTCATAATACAAACTATGTTGTCCAAGTTATTGCTGAACAAAAAATGATATGTTACTTCTATACATTACCACAACACTCCAAACCCTTGCTCATTTGTTGTCTTACAAAACCTTGTGCCATGCTGCACCATAAACCTATCACAAAACCTGCATTGTTGTCCTATACAATCCAAAATATGTCCACAAAACCAGTCAAAAACTGCTCTATGCAGCCTGCCCCAAGCTTGTATCATAAGAGTCCCAAAATTGCACCAAAATGGTAAAGGAAATTTGTGTGCAGAAAGTATCAAAACAGTAGGAAAAAAATAATTCAAAAGAACTTATTTTATTTCCCCCCTAAATCACAATATAAAGGTCTACAAAAGGGGACTGTCTCATAAGACATAAAGGTTGGATTTTGGAGAGGAAAAGAGAGAAGAGAAAAACAGAACTTTTGTTAAACTTTGCTCATTCATAAAACCCAGCTCATTTCATGAAAAACTGAGTTCATCCATAAAAACTTGGCTCATCTTCAACTCTGTTTTCACTCACAAAACAGAAAAATCCTCAATCCGTTGTTGTACAACCTTGTAAACTTTCCCCTAAACCAACTACCCAAACACCTCATATACATCACATGGAGATTGTTCTAACATAAGAACCATTTTTGTAACACCTTCATCATCACCTTCCAAGCATAAACAAAAAAAACAGTACTTTACACCTTTGACTGGATTGGAGCGATTCTGGAACTTGGTCACACAGAGCAAGGATTGGAGTAGTTCTAAAGAGGAGTTCGGTCATTCATCACTTTGCATCCGGAGATATCCATACGTATTCCAAAGATTCGCTTCAAGGGGTATATCTTTTCTTCAAATTGTAATATCTTTTTCCATACATCATTTGCTGTTTGTGTCCAAAAGGTATGTAAAAGGTAAGTCAAAAAAAAGGGAAAACTCAGTAAAAAAGAGCATGACAGGGGCTGACACGGGTGCCCGTGTGACATGACACGGCCGTGTTAGCTCCTCTGTTGAAAAAAATCTCACAAAAATGCAGGTCAGGGGCTGACACGGGTGCCCGTGTAACAGGACACGGCCGTGTCAGCCATACTGGAATTTTACGCTAACAAAAATGCAGGTCAGGAGCTGACACGGGTGCCCATGTCACTGGACATGGCCTCTGTCATTTTAGCTGGTACAGAAAAGGAAAAGAGGCACATGGACCATTACAGAAGCTGACACGGGTGCCCGTGTCATAGGACACGGCCCGTGTCGGACCAGACAGCATAAATTTTGATATTTCTTTTGATCTTTTGCTTTTTTTTTCGTTCAATTTGGTTGTAATAATTAGGAATTTTATTTTTTAAAACTCCCACTTAAACACTTGTATACCCCATCCCTCAAAAAGCACGTAATAGCGTAGGACCTTTATTTTCCGCATTTTTTGCTTTCATAAATGGTAGTAATTAGAGTGTATGGCAAGATAAAACTAATAAGTAGACCACCCTAATCAAAGACGAAACGCATGCAATCAAACACATCATTCACACATGCACCTCTAGGGTAATCTCGCTTTGTTGCCTATCGAAAAAATAGTCATGTCCCTCGAACATGGCCGTTTTAGCAAAAGACCTTCGATAAAAGATCGTAGTCCCTCGATGTTGCCTTCGGTAAACGATCTAGTCCCTAAAACGACATTGCTAAAACGTCTTATAAGTTTCCTTCTATGACTATTCAAACATCCCGCGTCCGTACCTTCACATCCAACAATGAGACTTCTTACCAAATCAATGGTAAGATAGCCATATCTAAAGGAGAAAGAAAAGCACGTTTAAGACCTTTCGAGTAGGTAGATTCGTTCCTAGTTACTCGCTTGCTCACGACAAAAACAATTTTACACATCAACACTTCCATTTCTAAAACATTTTCAAAAAAGATAAAACATTTTGTATACGTTCTTATAGAGACGAGAACCATTGAAAATATCTTTCCAAAAACAACTTTCCAAAACATAATCCACAAACACATCTTTGAACTATTTTCGAAACAAACACTTTGTATACATTCTTATAGAAACGTGAATAATTACAAAGTTACATTTTCAAAAATTCTTTCAAAAACCACACCACAAGCACATTCAAACAAATAGCAAGTGATCTAGCGAGTAACTAAGAGCCCATGGAAAACCATGGATGAAAAGGGTGCTAACACCTTCCCTTTTCATAACCTACCCCCCGAACTCAAAAACTTATCTAAAGGACTTTCCTGTGCTTTTTCACCTTTCCTTTTGGATAAAAGAAAAGTCGGTGGCGACTCTTGCTAAATCGAAACATTTGTGAACACAAACACAAAACCTTAAGTCAGTTCTCCCACCGTATCACAGGGTGTATTACTGAATTCAGAAATTGAACTAATTCCAACTTTGCTGACATTCAGGCCCGTTTACAGGGGGTGGCAATAAGGATTCACTAAGCCCAAATACCAAATTCCCTCTAAGCCCATTCACCTTAATAAAAAATCTGTTTAGATTTTTTTGACTTATTAATATATCACGTTTTTTTTGATATGCAACAACTTGTCCCTTTTTATTAACCAACAGATAATCCATAATATATTTTTTCCTGAAAAATGAACAGTTCCAGAGATTAAAATGATGCATTCTGATTGGCCAAAAACAAATAACATGGGCCATTAAAGAGAAGACACGCCTAGGGCTTAACGTGTGGGGATAAAAGAAGGCCGTCGGAACACGTTTCTGTTCATCTTCTTTGGCGTGCCAAAGTCGCCGGAAACAGCCACGTTGTCTCAAACAAATGAACCAACCATTATCTTGCTGAGATTTTCGTGCTGATTGCATATCAGATGCTTAAAATTCCGTATGAACGCTCCAACACTAAGATTCAAAATAGACCTCAAAATCAAGAAACAGACATTTATGCACTCACATATCTTATGCCAACCAGTGAGACCTCTCCTTTCAGTTATGACTCCTACATGCTTCTAACAAAGATTTAAGCATAATATGGATCTGAAGTAAGCGGAGCGAGAGTTTGAGTGGATTTACCTGACTGGAGCTCAACCCTTGCTTTCTCTTTGAGATAACTCTATAGCACTCCTGCGATCTTGATAAAGATGAAGTCCAAAAATCTTCAAGATTACCAAAAATGAACTCAATAACACGCTTGAATATTTAACAGAGAACGAGATCAAAACCATAACAGAACTGACTTCAATTTGTCATGGTGTCAGAAAAGAGACTCTTCTTGTTCTCAACAGAAGAAGAAGAAGAAGAAGAAGAAGAAAAGGAGCATCTGAATAAGTCTTGAGCTTAGAGAATCGAGAGGTATATTCAAAGAGGCGTTGAGAAAGAGAGTGAGTAGAATTCGTTGCGGTTAGAAGGTGATATAGAGAAGAGAGAGAAAATTCATTCTGGTGGAGAGAGGTTGAGGTGAGTTGAAGAAGGAAAGTCAGAGAATGAAGTTGTTGCTGAATGAATGAGAGAGAGAGAGAGAGAGAGAGAGAAATTTTTTTTAAGAATCGCAATGAGAGAGAGGAAGTTTGTTGTTGAATGGAAGTGAGAGAGAGAGGAAGTTTTTTGCTGAATGGAAGTGAGAGCGAGGAAGTTTGTTGTAGAAGAATGGAAAAGAGAGAGTTTGTTACGGTTTTTGTTATCAATATTCTCTAACCTTTTTATGTTATCATTGTAACTGAAGGGAGAGCCTCAAGGTGTTGTTGTTTATCCGGTGGTCAGGGAGTATAATAACATGTCTGCGCCCCCTTAAGCAACAAGCATTTGAAAAATATCTTCTATGTGGAGCAAAAAAAATTCACCATGCATGCATGTAGCATTTTCCTGTCTTAATGAAGTAATATGATGTTGATGCACATACAACAAGCTCATGATGCTCAACCATACCAAAAAGTGCCTCGACAATACAAATCATGACAAAAAATGACATGGTCGTGCAACTCTCTTTGAATACTCATATCTTAAGCTAGGATGCTCCTAGTACTACAAAACCTAGATCAAAAGAGAGAGTACATGGAGGTGCACATCATTGGCGTTAAAAATTTCTTGAAACAAAACCTATAACCTCGTGCAATAAGGCCTCGAAGATCAAACCTCCAGTCCACATTCTAACTCAAAACTTTCTAAGTTACTTATCATTTTAACAGTTTCAGGTTCATAACTTCTAGGGCCTCCAACTCAATGATCAATGATCCAAAATATGACTTCTTGGGATCATGATTAATATTTCACTTTATAGAAAATATTGATGTTGGCCATCAGATGAGAAATTTCATACAAGATCATAGAAATAGGTCCTTAAGTCGTGACCTCAAAAGCTGGCTCGGGTAAGTCCATTAACATGTCAACTTGTCTAAGTTGACATATCCACTTTGACACTCCATAACTCTTGATCCATGGCTCAAATGCATTTGATTTCTTCTACAAAGATGTAGAATGTAGCGAGACAAACAAATTTGCTGTTGAACACGTCTTGAAACAAGGTTGGAATCACACATGAAATGCATTCAAAGTTAACTGCTTGACCATGTCAAAAATCATCCAAAATTTCACTAAGTGTCACATTCAATTTCTTATGAACACTCCTCTTTCAAACCTCATAACTCAAAATCTAAGAATTTTTTGGAGATAAGTCCTCAAAGACAAAAATGGAGTACAAAATTTGCTCGTTCAAGTGAGCATGAATTGCAAATTTCTGACCATGGATGAGTGAGATAGAGAGTTGACAACATGGCTTGATGAACACAAAAATTCTTAAAACTTAGAAAAATTTATGTGTCTAAATTACTTAAAATACAAGAAACTTCAATTTTGGCCGATTCTTTCGAATTTTCTCATCAACTTATCACATTTTCTCTCATTTTAACTTTTGACAATAATTTTGACCAAATATCCCATTTGGTCAACCTTTGACTTTCTGTTGACTTTTGCTTATACACACCCAGTCTCTCCTTATTCAATCAAATCCTGGTTTTTCTGATAAAATATGGAGATCAGTAGACCATGTCCAAATGCTTTAAGACCAATAGAAGACCATGGAACCATTTGAAGCTCAAATATTAAGTCATGACATGCCCGTGATCAAAAACCCTAATTCAAATGAGGTATCTTGACAAATCTCTTGAACCAGCGAGTCTCATGCGTAGGGAGAATACTTGTGATGATGAGACTCCAGATATTCAAACCTTATAAGTAAAACATTTCTCTTGAGTAATGTATACTTACCCAACCAAAACCCTTGATCCCATATCATTGAGTTAATGCAATGCAAATGATGAATATGATGATGAAGCATTAGTTATTTTGTTTATAAGCAAGAGGGCAAATTTTTGGGTACAACAGCTGCCCCTATTCAATCTTCTTTAACCATAGCGAGAGATTGGCGGACGCCTTTTGAAAAAATAAGGTGGAAGAGGAATGAATATTCAATAGAACCGTAAAATTTATGCTCTGAAGACAGTCAGGTATTATTATATTTTTTGGCTTTTTGTATTTTTTTCATTTTTGCTCTTTTTTGGGGTTATAGTAGTTATCTGCATAAATATCTTGGATGTCAGGTCAAGATTAGACATACAAGATGAACATCAGATACTTAAGAAAAATATCCACTACAGCGGACTCTAACGAAGATATCTAACAAGAAAGATACCTAACAAAGTGGACTCACTCGAAGATAAAAAAGGTGGAATAAATCTAACAAAGTGATCTCGGTCAAACAACAAGGAAGGGAGAAATCTACCACAGTGATTTCAATTGAAGATATAGAAGATGGAAGAGATCTAACAAAGCGATCTCGATCAAAGATATAGAAGATGGAAGAGATCTAACAAAGTGAACTCGACCAGAGATATCAAGGGAGGAAGAAATCTAACACAACGATTTCAACCAAATATATCAAAGACGAAGGAGACCTAACAAAGTGGACTCAATCAAATATATTATAGATGGAAGAGATCTAACAAAGCAATCTCGACCAGACGTCAAGGAAGGAAGAAATCTAACACAGTGATTTCAAAGACAAAAGAGACCTAACAAAGCGGACTCAATCAAAGATATCAAAGATGGAAGAGATCCAACAAAGCGATCTCGACCAAATTTTAAGAAAGGAAAAAATATAACACAGTGATTTCAACCAAAGATATCAAAGACGAAGGAGACCTAACAAAGCAGACTCAACCGAAGATATCGAAGATGGAAAAGATATAACAAAGCAATCTCGACCAGACGTCAAGGAAGGAAGAAATCTAACACATCAATTTCAACTAAAGATATCAAAGACGAAGAAAACCTAACAAAGAAGACTCAATCGAAGATATCAAAGATGGAAGAGATCTAACAAAGAAATCTCGACCATATGTCAAGGAAGGAAGAAATCTAAAACAACAATTTCAACCAAAGATATCAAAGAAGGAAGAGACCTAACACAACAGTTTTAACCAAGTATAACAAACAAGGAATAGTAACAACCACTAGACTCCTGGAGAAAGAACACTGATTGAAGGCGAACTGGGGATAACATATACATGTCTAGTCAGAGTCAAACACATATAAGAAAGAAACCTACCAAAGTAAACTCTTGAAAAAGGATGTCTTCACAAAGGCGAATCAACAAGGAAGCTAAGCCAAAGGTAGACTCCTAAAAAATTGACACCGATCAAAGGGGAACTCCACAATAAAAAGAAAACTAGCTGAAGGTAGACTTTTGGAGAGTGAATGCTGACCAAAGGCGGGCGTTCTGGGGATACCACGTGACAGATTCCACTAGGGAAACTGGACGAGAATTTTGACCAAAGTAAATTTAAAGAGAACGCCAAATCAAAGGCGAACTTTACAGGAGAAAGAAACCAGTCGAGGGGTACTCTGACAAGGATTGCCAACACATATTAGACTTTTAAGAGGTTGCAAGTATGCAAGAATTACGATAACCCTCAAACCAAAGGCGGGGTATTAATTCTTCAAGAGTGGCAATTGTCTGAATTACCACACATCAAGTATGGATACTCAAATACTTGAGAAATAAAAAAGGTTATACACCCAGTATCTTCTTATTCAATCAAATCCTGATTTATCTGATAAAATGTGGAGATCAATAGACCATGTGCAGATGCTTTAAGACCAATAGAAGACCGTGGAAACATTTGAAGCTCAAAGATTTAGTAATGACATGCCAGTGATTAAAAACCCTAATTTAAATGAGGTATCTTGACAAATCTCTTGAACCAGGGAGTCTCATGCATCGGGAGAATACTTGTGATGATGAGACTCTAGATATTCAACCCTCATAAGTAAAAAATTTCTCTTGAGTAGTGTATACTCACCCAACCAAAACCCTTGATCTTATATCATTGAGTTAATGCAATGCAAATGATGAATATGATGATGAAGCATTAGTTATTTTGTTTATAAGCAAGAGGATAAATTTTGGGGTACAATAAAGCTTTATGTACAAGGCCTTCCTTGAGCCCATACCTCTACTTTCTTCTGACCACACTCCACCCTAAATCAAGGAAGCAACCTCTCTATATCAGCAACTCCTTGTATTATGCATTGGAATAACAGAAGTTTCACATAACTTGATATTTTCTTTAGAACCAAACCATAACTCGACAACATGAGAACTTGTCCTTCTCATTACCTCTTAGTTTTTTCTATAAATAGAGGGCTCATTTGCATTTCAAACACACCAATTCACAACACTCAAACACTCTAAACTCTCTCAAATTCGGAATTGGCTCAAAAACTCCATTTTCGAACCTTGAAAATGTTAACTTCGAAATGCATCACCCTTGCCATATCCTTGCAAGCTAACCATCCAAACACCTCATAATCATCATTTAGAACTTTTATAACATCATCATCATCATCATGAAAACTCAAAAATTATGGCTTGCAACTTGACTTAGCAAGAGCATTTCAACAACTTTCAAAGAAAAGTAAGGGTTGGAATAGATTCAGGAAGGTCCTAGCAAGCTCATAGGATCATCACTTTGAACTGAGAAGCAATAGAAGAAGCGTTGGACTTTCTCCAACTTGCTAAAAAAGTCAAACTTTGTAATTCTTATCCATGCATCTTAAGTGCATACATACAAAGGAGAAAATGTAGATATAAATGTACTGAAGCTAACCATGTGCTTACTTTTCATTTATATACTTGTGTGTTGAGAATCGTGTCTCTGAACAGTTATGGGTTTATTTTGGTCCTGACAAAAATTCATGATTTGTAGTGAGTATTAATTTATGATGCTTGCATATTTGAAATCCTTGTTAAATTTCAGTCAAGTTTGGTGTTTACAGTTTTTAAAATGATTGAAAAATAAAGAAGTTGCATGTTTAAAAATGGAGTTGTTGTTTTTGTTTGGCTCGGGGAAGAAGAAGAAGAAGGGTGGTGCGAATTCCATTTTGAAAAAATGAGTTTATTTTATATTTATTACAAGTTATGTTATGAACGGATAAAATAACCATCCCAGTGGCAAGAATGTTCCTGCTAAGGATTTTGTGAATCTAAGGGCGAGGGTTTGAACTAGTGTGAACCCCCCTTTTTCCTTTTTTTCTCATATTTTTCTGTTTTGTGATTTTTTGAAGTTTGTTTCAAATATTTTCAACTAAACGCACCCTTTGTACAAGCATGGCGCGTGGTCTGGTGATAAGGCTTTTAGCCAATGATCCCGAGGGCGTGGGTTCAACCCTTGGAAGCCCTTTTCTTTAATTTTTATCACTCATTTTCTTTTATATTTTTTTACAAACTTTCAAATTAATTTTCACCAATCAAAACAACTCATTTTGAGGTGAGTTTTTGCACACTCTTTATTTATCTACCCTATTTTATGAATATGTGAAAAAATCCCAAATATATTATTTATTTCATCTCTTTTTATTTAATGCAAAATAAGTCCTTTTATTTGTTTTAAAAACATTTCCTTTGACTTTATCTTGTTAATTTTCTTGAATAAACCCTTGTTAAATATCCATGCCATGTCTTTAATGAATGTTGTTTGATAACATAACCCTTTTTCATATTTATACCATGAAGAATTTTATTTTTATTAAGTTTAGGACTTAACTTTTTGATGTTTAATCTTAACTTGTCTAAAACTCTAATCCATGATTCACGACTTATCCCCTTGATTGTTTATCCACACGCCTTTAGTTTGCTTCCCCTTTAAGAATGTATTTCCTTTATAAACCTCTTAAAACCAAAGTGATACCATGCTTGGTTGTTTACTTGTTGTTTATTCTATCTTTTGTCACAACTTTTACTTGATAAACGTGTTAATCTTCCCCTTTGTGTTCAACACTTGTGTGTGTAAGTAACTTATGTTTACTGCATGTGTCCCCAAAAATCAAAGGAAAAGGATGATATTGTTGATTTTATATTTATAAGCATGTGCATCCCCCCCCTCCCCCTTGTATAAAAACTTTGTGAGTAAATCACCCTATGTATTCTTATACTCTAATAACCTTTTAAACCCAAAAAATCATTTTCAAACTTTCACCACTTTCATATAAAAAAAATTGACTTTGTGTCATTGCATTTTTTAAATTTCTTTTTAATAAAAGCTTCAATATACTTAAATCTATCAAAATAATTTCAAAAGACTAAGAGTGATTCAAACTCACTCAAATCTTTTTGCCACTTGGCCTTTCAATTTAAAACTTTTCTCAAAGAGATTAGATATGAATCATCTTCATAGTTGAGATATGATTCTCCTATCCCCATGGTAATTGTTGAAGTAAACGTGATTCTTTCCACATGGAGACGTTAGTTGGCAACTGGTTGATCTCTATATCTAAGTTAGTAGCCCTTCCTTCATGATGATGCAATACCCCTCTTCTCATATTTGTGGTGGTATTATTTAAGCTTTCTCTCTAAAGGATGATGAAACATCTCTTCTCCTAAAATCAACCACAACAAACCCTTTTGTTATTTTTACCACGAACTACGAGGATTTGATCCTTAAATAGTACATATGTATAAGGCTATGTCTTTCAAAACAAAAATGTAAATAAAATACATTTCTTTTCCCATGTCCATACTCATTTAACAAACAAACAATTCTAAATCAAAAACATATATTATAAATGGTTCCTATAGAGTACTATAGATACATGCGGTGCAAATATCTTCCCTTTGTATAACCAACCCCCGTACCTTGGATCTCTTCCTTATGCTTTGCTTTTAGTCTTTACTTCTTGCATTGCATGTTAAACAATAGGGTTTCGATCTATTCCCTTTTCCTTGGAAACAATAAAGTTTGATGGTGACTTCTTAAGTCCTTTGTGAGTCAAGTTCCTCAATAGCTTGGTCTTCTCGATTTTTAATCCCGACACCATCTACTGTGATAACATTGCTGCTATCCATCTCAATAATAATCCTATCCTACATTTCAGAGCAAAACACAGAAATTAAACATCACTTTATTAGAGTCTATGTTCAGAAAAGGACCCTTGTTTTGAAATTCGTAGATAGATACCATCAATGAGCTGAAATCTTTACAAAACCCTTAGCTAAAGATGGATTTCTATTCATTCTGAAGAACTTAAACTTGGTACTTTGTCCAAAATGAATAATTTCTATTGTTTAACTTTATTAAAAAAAATATTTCACTAATACTTCTACGAGTTAGAAGATGTCTGTGTCAGAAATATCTCAAATCACCAAAATTATTTTGAGATCTTTAGGATTGGTTTTTAACAGCCAGTTAAAACTTGAAAAGACACTTGTCAATTCAAGATCTTAACTAAACTTTTCATGCTCTGTCCCTATTTTAATATGTCAACATCTATTTTATTAAGAGGCATACCTATTTTTGTGTCTAAATTATCTTTTTATTTCATTTTTTTTACATTTGTCTTGGAAATAACGGTATTCTCTGTTTTCTTAGAAGAAATTTTTTTCTGTCAGTCACGTTTCCTCTCTTATTTTCATTCACATTCCTATTTTTTTCTATTATGTCTTCAAACACCTCACATGGAAATAAGGAGAACTTAGAATTTTTAAAGGACCAGATTTTGCTAGTCTCACTGTGATACGGTGGCAGAACCGACGATTAATACTGGTTTGTGTTTTTTGTTCGCAAAATATCGCGGTAAGAAAGAGTCGCCACCGACTTTTATTTTATCCAATCAGGAACAGGAAAAAGAACAAAAAAAAGATGTTTCTGAGTACGGGGGGTAGCTTATAGAAAGGGAAGGTGTTAGAACCCTTTCAATCCATGGTTTTCCATGGGCTCTTAGGTACTTGCTCATTTTGAAAACTGCTTGTGTGTGTTTGCTTTAAAAAGTTTTGTTTTACTTCGTGTTAACCCTTGTTTCTGTCCTCGAGAGTGTTACGAAGTTGTTTTTGAAAACTTTGTTTGAAAAGTGTTTGTGTGAGAAAGTTTGTTTGTTTGAGCAAGTATTTGAAAACTAATCTACCTACTCGAAAAAAGTTTGTTCGCTTTCCTTTTAGACAATGCTATCCCATTATTGAGAAATAGGTAGCATCGTCGTTGGATTTTTAAGGGACATTTGAAGGGACAAATACGATCACAAAATCAATGTTAGGAAATGTTAGTAATCATCCTAAAGCCTTAAAGATATTTTTCCGAGGCAACATCCGAATGGGTCATTTTAGATCTTTCGGGGCTAGAGGACAACCACTAACAAACCCTATACTTCATGACCGTTTACCAAAGGCAACCGGAGTGGAGTAAACCCTAGGAGTGAGGATGTACGAGTGTGATTTTCAGTTAATTTATCTTTCCATATTTAGGGTGTTCTACTGTATTAATTTTCAGTTTGTCTTTCCTTACAATCCTATTAACATACATCTAAGCAGTTTATATTTTGCGAAAATTAAAGGTGTGGAAAGTTTAAAGTCCTAGCTATTACAAGGCTTTTGCAGATACATAATTATTTTGACCAAAAATAAAGATGCAGAATTGAAACCCTAATTACTATTACAAACTCGGAGCAGTTACAATAATAATAAAAAAGGAAATTAAAAAAATGTGTGCGGCGAATTAAATACGAAAATGAATTGAGAAACCTAAAAAATCTAATTAAAAAATATTTGGTTATTTTTAAGAAAAAAGTTGAATTATGTACAAATTAAACCCTAATTTCTAATTGATTTAAATTATAAAAAAGAGGATTATATTGCCCTAAATAATTAAACTAATTAATTAAGGAAATAAAATATTTTTATAAAAAAATAATTTTTGATGTTTTTGTGATTTTTGATTTAATGAAAAAAAATAATGATTTTTGGTGTTATTTTAATAAAGGAAAATAATTAGTAAAACAATTAAAAAAATTAAAATAGAAAAGAAAAGAATGGGCATGTATAAGTTGAATGGGGGTGTGATGTTGAATTTGTAAGGCCCAAAAGTTGTTGAGCCTAGTCCCACGTTTGATTCAGTGCTGGTCCTTGCTGATGGTGCACCATGGTCATCCCTTGATGGGCGTTGGATCTGGCTAGGCAATGATCTATTGGCTGGATCAGTGGGGTGCATGGAAGGCGCTTGGCAAGGAGATGCATGGGAATTGTTGAAACAAAGTTAGAAAAATAAAATTGGTGGGACCTAGGATCGAACCCAGGTCCTCCCACTTTCAAACGTGCGCCTTGGCCATCTGGGCTACAGTGCTTAGTTGTTAATGTAATAATAATAATATATATTATATAAAACAATGTGGATAACTGAAACAAAAAAAAAACGCGCGCCCATTATTCAAACCGGCCAATGGGGTTGTGCCACATATCTTCTTCTTCCCCTGTCCGTCGTCTTAGGTTAGGGACTTTTACCTACGGACATCTTTCATGGCTATATCACTGCAAGTTTCAAAAATTCACAGCAAACATGATAAATCAATTGTGAGTACATAGATCAATTCCTCTTGATCTCACGAGCATCATGGTACCCTTTTCTTAGGCCAATTTAACCTGTATAGAAAAACCATAAAACGGAAAGGCAAACCCTAACAATGGAAATTATGAATACATGCATCAAAATGCAAAATTAAGTAAACTAAAACATTCCAAATGATGCGTGAATAATCCAACTCAGATTCAAGAAATAAGCCAAACGTGATGATCGTGTAGGCTGATTTTGGGCTCGTGGAGGCGTGCAAATGGTTGGAGAACGTTTTGGAGATGTCCAGGAAGCGATTGGCAGCCTTGTAAAGCTTTGAATTATCCTCTAGGGCAGAAATCCGATCCACACTTTTTTTCAAATTTTTGAGTTTTGTTTGATGCCTTGCACGACCTCAATCCTTCTCCTTGTGCATTGTTCTTGTTCAGTATATATAACGTGATTAATTAGGGAAATAAAAAGGGTTTGAATCTTTGTAAATCATGGAAATTTGATTTGATTTCTTTGCTATATTATATCTTTCCAAAATAAGTATAATCATGCCGATTTGCTCCAATTATCCCTTGATCTGATTTGATATGATTCGGCCAGCCTGATTAGATTGTGATTCCTACAAAAATCAGATCAAAAATCAATCCTTTATATATTTTTTTGCAATTTATTTGATTTAATCTAACTTTTAATAAATAAAAAATCAAAATAAATAAATAAATAAAGCAAAAAAAAGTTTGGATGCTGATTTGGGTCGTGGGCCATGTTTCCAACAAAATACAATCATGAAATGCTAGGCCCATTTGACAAAAAATGTATTTTTGAGCATATTTGACTTTTGGCAATTTTGCAAAAATGGTCAACTTTGACAAGGCATATCTCCTCCAATTTTAACCCTAGAGAGGTGTTCTTGTACTTTTTAGAAATATTAGGATGTCCCCTAAACAACCCTTTTGGTTTCATATCAAATGGGTCTTCCATATTCATGTAAGAAGCTTTGACCCAAAAGGTGTTTTTGTTGACTTTTCAAAAGGACCTATAATGTAGAAATTCATATCTTTTGATGAGTGCATATTTTGAACTTGTGGGATGAATATGAGTTGTAGGGAATTGCATCCTCTTCAAAATTAGCCTTGGATAGAAAATTTCTTGTGATGAATTTTGGGGCATTCCTTGAGGAATAATGATTAACCCTTGATCAAATGATGGATATCACTTCAAAATGTTGATGTTGACCAAAAATCTTGAAGTTTGACTGTATGTGGGCCATAGTTGACTTTTGACCTAGTATTGTTGATTTTCAGGCATCTGGGCAATTGACTGAGCAAACTTCTTGTGCAAGGCATGGAACTTGACATGGATGATATTGAGAACATATTGGGACCATAGAAAGAATTTGGGACCCTTGGACTTCAACCATCTTTATGAGGAGTGAAACCCTAGTTTATAGCTTGTTGCCTTAGGAGGAGGATTTGTCTGGCCAATCCTTAGTCATCCTTGAGCAATTGAGGACCTTAATGGGCATGTGTTGAGTAAAATGAGAGGGAAAATTTTGGGGTACAACAACTTCCCCTGTTCAATATTCTTAAACGTGAGGATGTTGATTGGTTGTCTGTCTTTCGTAATCTGAAGGTGGAAGATGATTGAACACTAGAGTGCCCAGAAATTTGCACTCGTCTGAGATGGTGCTTGGCTGTGTACGTAGTATCGGGAATGGGCTTACAGATTCCATTTGGAAAAGATGACGGAAGATCGCCGGAGATGGGCTTAAAGATGCCATCCGAAAGATATGACGGAGAATCGTCGGAGATGGGCTTAAGGATGCCATCTAGAGGATGTTGATTTCCTGAGATATTCCTTTGATGAGAATTCCTGTTCCTGTCGTTGAGGAGGAATCTGCTGAGGAATGTTAGTCTCTGTCTTGTGAGAAATAGAATTTTAGGAGCTTCAGTTGTCCATTACTCTACTGGGGAATCATCTCTTAGTCGAGGAGGTGAAAGTGAACTGCTATCTGGTCGTGCTCTAGGCTTTATAGTGATTTGTTGAGGATAATAAAATTAACTGCTATCTGGTCGTGCTCCAGGTTTTACAGGGACTTACTGTGGAGATGAGATTAAACTTGCTATCTGGTCGTGCTCCAAGCTTTGCAATCTCAAAAACTATTATCTGGTCGTGCTCCAGGCTTCAGAAGGAATTAAGTGGTTATCTGGTTGCATCCGGGTTTCAACTTGAATTTAAGGCATACTAATATCAGGTCGTTTCCAGGCTTCATAGTAATTGGCCAAGTAAACTGCTATCTGGTCGAATTCCAAGCTTCACAGTACCTCATGCTGTTATCTGGTCGTGCTCTAGGTTTCACAGTGTCTTTTACCCTTATCTGGTCGTGTCCCAGGATTCAGTAATTAAGATATTATCTGGTCGATTTTCGGGCTTCATAGCTTGAATTTGAGATATACCACTGTTTGGTCGATTCCAAGCTTCGTAGTATTTTGTACTGTTATCCGGTCGTGTTCCAGGCTTTAGTAACTTGGAGAAATTAAGATATTATCCGGTCGATTTCCGGGCTTCATAGCTTAAATTTGGGATATACCACTATCTGGTTGATTCCAGGCTTCGTAGTATTTTGTACTGTTATCCGGTCGTGTCCCAAGCTTCAGTAATTTGGAGAAATTAAGATATTATCCGGTCGATTTTCGGGCTTCATAGCTTGAATTTGAGATATACCACTATCTGGTCGATTCCAGGCTTCGTAGTATTTTGTACTGTTATCTGGTCGTGTCCTAGGTTTCACAATATGATGTATTGTTGGTTGACTATTATCCGGTCAGTTTCCGGGCTTCATAGCTTTTTTAACTGGAATAGAAATCTTATTATCGATTTGAATGAACCAGGGAAAGGTCTCGAGTTGTCTTCAACTGGGAGAGAAATCTTAGTATCGATTTTACTGAACCCGGGAGAGGTCTCAAATTAACTTTGACTGGCATAGAAATCAGGGGAATCGGCGATTCGGTTGACCGAGACGAAAGTCTTAGATTATCTTCAACTAGAATATAAACCTTAGTGTCGGTTTGACTGAACCAGAGAGAACTTGTGAGAACTTGATTGCATCTTTCCCTGAAAGGTAAAGAGTTAGTCGTATGTAATGTCATGATGTATGAAATGTATTGAGTAATGATGTTCTCAAAATAAATGAGATTGTGTTGTATAATATGTATGCACATGCCATGATGTATGGATATGCAATGATATTGTGATATTCTCTAGCTGGGGAAAATAAATCTTGGACTGCTGTTGGAGAGTATAAGGAGTTGAGTTCTTCGTTTCTGCTGGGGATAATGATCGAAGATAATTAGATGGGGATTTACATCCATTCTGCTTGAGAATATTCTGCGGAGGAGACTCTGTCTGAGAATAATCCTGAGGGGGAATGACTCTGTGGGGAAGAGAGATACTCCATTGGAAGATCTGCTGATTTGGAGAAATAAACTCAGCTGGGGATGAACTTCCATTGCTGGAGAGAAGAGCTCTGTTAGAGATTGAGCTTCCACTGTCAGAGAAATAAACTCTGCTCGGGAGATGGCTTTATAAACTGCTCATGGTTATAAAACTCGGTTGGGGAATGCAGATATCAGCTTTCTGAAGGAACCTGCTGGGGAAGGAATTCCTGCTTGGGGATACGGAATTCGGACCTTGGTTGTCCTTACTTTGTGGGGAATATAAATATCACGAGCGTGTATATGATAGTGACTTCGCTTCCAACTGTCTCTGCCCCTTGTACCATGCTGGAAAAAGTACATGCGGAGATTTTGTGGATGGATCTATGTCGTGATTGTACTTGAACATGTATTTAATAAGTGTCAGGATGAAATCCATCTCTGGATCATATCTGAACTGTACTTGAAACATGTGTTGAATGAGTGTCAGAATGGCATCCGTATCTGGAGCGTATCTGAACTTTACTTGAAACATGTGTCGAATGAGTGTCAAAGTGACATCCGTCTCTGGATCGTATCTGAACTATATTTGAAACATGTGTTGGATAAGTGTCAGAATGACATCCGTCTCTGGATCGTATCTGAACTGTACTTGAAACATATGTTGGATAAGTGTCAGAATGACATCTGTCTCTGGATCGTATCTGAACTGTATTTGAAACATGAATCTGAATGAGCATCAGAATGGCGTCTGTATCTGGAGCGTATCTGAACTGTTTCTCGATTCTGGTGCTCTTTCTGAATGTTGATCAAGGTATAAGTCTTCCACTGATAGACAGGTGATGGGACATAGTCGTATGTTTTAAATCCCTAACTTTTGCCTGGACCACCCTTTCGGGTTTTCAGTCCACCGGGATACCTTTTTGCCCCAGCCGCCTTTTCGGGTTTTCGACTTGTCGGGTGAATAGATTTTTTTATGTATATCCCTAACTTTTGCGCGAACCCTTTTGGTTCGTCGGGATGCCCTTATTTTTTCCTAGTTATGTCAACCTAGCGGGTATTTTTTTTCATGCGTAGTATTTTCCGACTATGTCCATGCTTTCAGGATGTAGAGAGTTGTCATTGTCCATAGTGTTGTGTTGTAGTATTATCAAAAATGTGTTCTTGATGGCACATGATCTGTTGCTGGAATGCGTGTGTAATTCCCCAAGCGACTCTGTTGTACCCCAAAAGTTGCCCTCCCATATTCCTCAAGATATGTCAAGAATCATCTCCAAATGGTTCAAGATTGCTCAAGAGTTAAACAGTCAAACCAACTCCTAAGCAGTAGACAGCTGAAATTAGGGTTTTGGTTCTTTCAAGGAATTTGGGGTTCTCAATGGTTCAATCAAGTCTCATAGGCCTATATACATTCTCAAGCACCTACATGCCAAGTTTCAAGACTCACAGTGCCAGTTTGCACAGTCAAAAGCTCCATTTGATCTACAGTCAACTACAAGGGCAAAATGGTCATTTTGCAGTCAAAAGTCAGAATTCTTGGTCAACATCTTATTTTTGAGTTCACAATCATCATTTGATCAAGTCTTGATCATGATCCCACAAGAATAGCTCAAAAATCATCAAGATGCAAAAGTTACTATTTTTGGACAGTAGAAAAGTCAACAAAAGTACACTTTGAGTCAAAGGACATAACTTGAGATTGGTAAATCCAAATGACATGGGACCAAAAGCATTGGTTAGAGGACTTCAAGGGCTTTCCAAAATGTCCAAGAACATGGTCATATGATCAAAATTGAGCAAGTTATGCATTGGAGAAGTTGGGCAATTTTCATGAATTTGCAAAAGTCAACTTTGCTCAAAACACCTTCTTTTTGCTAATGGGCTTCAAATCTCTCTTTGAAACTTCACCCATGACCTATGCACGACCCACCAAGTTAAATTGGATTTATTTTCTTAAATTTATTGATTAAATGGATTTTTAATACATATTAATTTATTTAATTAATTTAAATTATAAGAAAATAAAAGATTTGATTCTTAAATCTATTTGTGAACCAAATGTGATCCAAATATGCTGACCAAGCAATGCCAATTCATGCACAAGCTAAAAGATACAGAAATATCCAATTTTGGCAACTTGTTCAATCATGAAAAATCAAGAATATTTGATTTGTCAATCATCATCAATATTCAAGATTCAAAGTTAAAAGACCATTCAAGAGCATATATATATATATACATAAACCCTAGCAAGAGAAAGGAGAACAAGGATTCGTTCCCTAGCCATAGCTACCAATTTCAAGAAACTTCAAAAAAAATCAAAACTTGTTCTTGCAATCTAGGCCAATTCAAGGTTCCTTGTCCATCCAAACACATTGCAGAAGGTACCAGGAGTGATTTGCAATCAAATTCAGGCACCAAAGCTCAAGGAATCACGAAATACCATCTCACGGTTTGCACTTCTGATTCAAAATCGTATCTCTTAATTCATATGCATTTGACATGTTTTTGTGATTGATTTGCGTTGCTAGAGATTATACAAAGCTAATGGAATGAGTTAATTGAACCATAGTGCCCTAAACCGAGAGATGCCATGATCGAGTTTCTAGGGTTTTCAAGCTTTCAAATAGGGCTTTCCAAACCATGAAAAATTGGAACCAATGGGATACATGGTTGAATTCGTGAGACCAAGACGATTCCAACAAATACCTCGCGAAATATTTCTTTTTGCTCTGTGTCTATTCGCTATTTTTCGTGCAGGAGATAGTGGAGGTTAAAAACCCCCGCTATTTGATTCTATTTATGAAAGACCAAGGTTGAAGATAATGACGTGTTGTCATCTGGTTCGTGTGTTTGAATTACGCGCTTTTATTTTATTTTTTCAGGCATATTAGTTTGTTTGATATATAATTATCGCTTCTTATTTCTATAACAATTGAAGCAGCTTGGTTGAGTGGTAAACGCGTTGGCCTGTGAGCATTGGGACCTGGGTTCGAATCCCAGGTCCCCCAAAATCTTGTTTATTTTTCTCCTTCAGGTATTCATGTGCAGTTTGCAAAGGGAGGTCCACCATACACCTCAAATCTCAGTGCGCCAGATGGCTCCAAACCTAGATCCAATGGTCATGAATGAAGGATCATCATACTCCCTAGTCAATGCATGCGCATGAGATCCTGGAAATTCAATGAGGCTGAAGCATAATGGGCCTGGAAGATTACAAATTACACCACAAAGTTGGGCCCAGCACCCCCTTCTTGAGTTTATTTCTTCTCCCTTTTTTTTTTCTTTCATTTATTATTTTTATAATTATTATTTATATCACTAACAAATTAATATTTTTTTTATATAATAAAATCAGAAAACAAAAAAATATAATATTTTTATTTATTAAATTTAATTTCATTAGTTTATTTTGTAAATAAATATTAACATAATTTTTTTAGTTTTAATTAGGCATAATATTAATATTTTTGCAATAAATTAAAATTGGTGTAGAATTAGGTTTTTAATGTATTTAATCATTTTTTTTATTTTTTTCCTTAAACATTAAAAAAAAAACAAAAATATTTTTATTTTAATTAATTAATTCAATTATTAATTTAGGCGAATTTCTTTAATTCAAAAAATAACAAAAAATCTCTTTCTTTCCCATAAAAAGGGTCAAAACCCTACAATTCTCCGATTTAATTCTTCTCGCGCGTATTGTTTTTTGATTCATATTTCAATATTGTAATTGCTCCGAGGATGTAATAGCTTTAACTTAGGACCTTTTATCGCTTTTATTTACTTTTCTGCATTTACTTTTTCAAGGGTTTGTTTTTGGCGATGTAAATACCCGACGCCTTGTAATAACTTAGTTTTATTTTCCGCAACCATTAACTGCTAGATGTATGAATAATAGGCTATGCATGGCAAGATCTATCCTAACTTAAAATCAACATAGATAACCCATGACATGTACAAAGATAAAATAAACTGAAAACCACACACTTGCACATGCCACTCTTAGGGTACACCTCACTTGGTTGCCTCGAACGTGGTCATTGAGTATAGGAAGTTTTAGAGGTCGCCCTCTTGTCCAAAGATCATAGTTGCCTCGAAACGGTTGCCTCAAAAAAATGATCTAAGACATTAGGGTTACCGCTAAGGCATCCTAACATTGCTTTAGTGACCATACGTCCCTTAATCGAATTGACCCGAAAACTCCAACGACGGTGCTACTTACTCCTCAATAGTGGGATAACACTGTCTAAAGGACATTTGCACAGTTTAATTCCTTTTTGAGTAGGTAGATGGTTCTTAAGTACTTGCTCCTTTTAAAACAAAACAAAAACTTCTCACACTTACACCCCTTTCAAACAAAAATTCTTTTCAAACCCACAAACACAAAGAAAAGCAAAATTTTGAAAACACAATGAGCAAGTACCTAAGAGCCCGTGGATAACCACGGATAGAAAGGGTGCTAACACCTTCCCTTTCTATAATCTACCTCCCGAACCCGAGAAACAATCTCAAAAAGGAATTTTTCTGTGCTTTTGTCCTTTCCTTGTTGGATAAAATAAAAGACGATGGCGACTCTTGCTTACCGCGACATTTTGCAAAAACAAACGCGAACCAGCATTCCAAAAAACAGTCAGTTCTCATTCCCACCGATCACAGAACTGGCGACTCTGCTGGGGATATTGTTAAGTGAGGTGTACCTTAGGATTAGATCACTATGTTTTCAATTGTATGCTTTGTATGCTTTAATTTTGTAGGCTTGTATCGGAGTTCTATAGATCCTAACCCGGATCTGGGGATACCCTTTAGGTAAGTAGCAATAAACTGTGAGGGATTTGTATGACGTAGATCGATACGGATGAAGCAGTAGCTACGTTGGTGTGGCACTTTAGTCTGTATCGATATCCCTTGTGTTGGAACGAGGAGAATATGGGTCTTCTAAGGGGTCATTAAGCACCAACTAACCTTAGAACCTTAAATTGACCAACTTGGCCATAGAATAATAGCAGTATGCTACACTCATTGAGACTAAACTCTCGCGATGATTCTGGCTGCTAGAAAAGGTTGCTAAATTGGAATTATGACCGATTGAGGGTAGTCAGTGATATTGAGATCCTCTAGAACCCAGTTACTATTTTTAGGACAGGTTTAAACAAACTGAACTGAAAGAGGGTAATGCCTAAACTCCATGCCAGCCTAAACTTAAGGTTGTTTGTGTGACTTGTGTGCCTTCAAACTTGAACTACTTGCACATTCTTGTTATCTGACAACATGAGTTCCTTGCAGGTTTTGTTTACAGTCCTTATCCAATAATTTGGATTTATCATAGGGTTTACTTACAGCACCTCACACTTTTCCTTAAACGCATATCATACACATCATAACATCATGCCTTAACATTTCCTTAACCATTTCAAGGATCTCAAGGGCTTGTGATGCAGGTTATGGTAAATCAAATGTCCAGCAAGGGGCAAAGGGGATTTATTTTCCTCTAGCCAATGCCGTCTAAAGATCAAAACACGATAACTCGAGTCAGGGGCTATGACCCACTCGATATGGTGAGCTTGACTCTTGAAGAAGGACTCTTAACGACACGGAGTTTCTTCTAACAAATTCTAACAAGTTTCTTGTTTACCCCGCGAGATCCTTGAAAACATTGCATACATATATCATACATATCATTGCATAACATGTCTTCCAATACAGGTCTCTCATGTTCTCGCTGTTTATTTCAGCAATGGCTTTCCAACCAGACAATCAAGATCTTCAAACTCGAGAGACTCAGTTCAGGGGAATCTTCCTAAACCTATCCAAGGGGAAGGAAGAGTTGAAAACACTCCTCGTTGGGGACTTGGTCAAGAAAAGTCCTGAAGACAATAAGGACGAACGGTTGGAACAACTACAAGCTGAGTTCAGTGCCATGAAAACTCAGATGCTGGGGCAGATGGCTCTTATCCAAGGCTTAGCTCGGGAACAAGAAGAGTTGAGAACCATGATCAACCAGCTTCATCAAGACAGATACAACAACATGAAGCAAACAGTCAAGGTCGGGGACCAAGTTATTAATCAACTTCCGAGAAGTCAAAGGTTTGGTTTGATGAAGAATAGACCTCTCCAAGTTGCTACTACCTCACAGGTCCAACAACAACCTTGCCATAAACAACGGGTTAATCAGAGTAAGCCGGATACACCCAAGAGGCAGTTTACCAAGCCTGACATGCTGCTATCTCAAGCTTTACAACACCTGTTGATATTGAACATGGTGACGTTAAGGGACCCTCCTAAGAATCCCAACATAGCCTCCCCAAGGTACAATCCTGATGCAAGGTGTGCATATCACTCCAATAGCCCGGGGCACGATACTGACGATTGTTGGAAGTTGAAGTACAAAATTCAAAACCTGATTGATGAAGGAGCATTGGAATTCACACAATATGGCCAGGATGAGTTCTTCTACCATCCCTCCAAGGCTCACCATTTGAAGTGAAAAGTTCTGACAAGAGAGGGCTTTTTGTTCATTATAATTTTCAAGTTGTAATTTTCTTTTGATTGTTCGAATATTTATTCATGTCAAACTTTATTACTTTATCAATGCATTGCATATGTCTGTTTTGAATCAGTCCATTTGTATTCACTATATTCAAATTGCTTTCATTTTTTGTGATGTTCAACTCTCGATTAAAAAATTCTAAGCCTTTTGAGGGAGGATGACGAAAATGATACCAAAATCTCTACAGTATGCTTTTGAACAGACCCCGCTGACGATGTACAGGCATTGTTCCAAATCCTAAACAGTGGAGTTATAAGGAAGATAATCCCTCGTCAACCCCTTTGAGGCAAAGAAGTTGGAGTTTTTTTTTCTTTTCACGAATTAAAACCCTTAATTATAACCTGGGGCAGGATAGTTTTCTCAGTTTAATCCAGATGCACAATGAATGGCATCTAAGAAATCCTTCCGAAACAAAAGACGATGCTGGTTCCCTATAATCGTAAGGACAGACAGTCATTATCTTTCGAAATAAAAGCCCACTTAGTCAAAACCTATGAAGGAGACTTACAAAAAAAAACTGGGGCATCCCGTTGACTGTAATCACAAAAAGAAACAGTTCATGCAAAAAAAAACAGGGATAATAAAAACCAAAAGGGAAGAGATCCTGCAAACTCTCAACAAAATGACTGCCTGTTCAAAATAAATTGTCAGTATCCAAACCATCACCGGAATATCAAAGCAAAGACTCAAACAAGATCTAATGCACGATTAGCTGAGTTTAGGATCGAAGAACATAACGAAGAATTGGTGGGTACAAATAAATTTGAGCCTTTATCCTTTGTTTCTTAAACCGTGAACCAGGCTACGTTATAACCCTTAAAAAGTCCTAGCTGAAGCATGGGTTAGTTCGAAAGCATACTGTTACAAAAGGTATCCTGACTCCTGTAGGGCTTGCTGTAAAATCCTGAGTTGACATCACATTTTACAAAAAAATTCACTTGTTTTATTGAAAACTGCATTTTCAAAAAACTTCAAGACAGACATAAGCTTTGCATTCTTAAAATAACATTGTTTGCATATGACTATTTGTTCGAACAACAGAGAAATTCGCACGATGAATATCTTGTGAACAAAAACCTTTTCAATAAAAAAGGATCACCTCAAGTGGAAAAACACTTCCAATCAAGGGGCACGGCATGATCATTGTCCATCATCTCGGGCAGTCAAGTCAAGATTCAAGGAATCTCACAAAATGCCAAATAGCTAGAGGCAAATCTCCATCTGAATCAATTGGGGCATTGGACATGAATTCCAACAACGAATCTTGCATGATCAAACGAAGATCTTCTGGTGGTATGGCAACCCAATACTACCGACAGTGACAACTCCCTGCACTCTGAGAACGTGGACATAGTCAAAAAATACTACGCATAATCAAAGACCCGCTAGGTCGACTGGCCTAGGCAAAAATAAGGGCTTCTCGGCGAACCAAAAGGGTTCGGGCAAAAATAAGGGACGAAAATAAAAAAATATGTACACCCGGCAAGTCGAAAACCTGAAAAGGCGGCTTGGGCAAAAAAGGGTATCCCGATGGACTGAAAACCCGAAAGGGCGATCCAGGCAAAAGTTAGGGATCAAAAGCGTACGACTATGTCCCGTCATCTCGTCACTTGCCTACCAGAAGAAGATTTGTCAATCGGAAGTTATCAAGCACCTCATAGGCCTTCTTCTCCCGCAGAAACTGGGGCAATAAGAATTGTCTGAACTGTACAGTCGCTCTGTCCACCAGGTACCAAGGTAGATTCAGCTGAAGAATATGGCTAAGATTCCTTCACTCCCCGCAGAGTAAGACAGTAATGGAAGCTCTCCCCACTGAGACCTGCAACCATGGACGAATCAGCAATACTCTCCCCCAAGCAAAGCCAGTCGATCGTCAGTCCCGAAAAGGCTCGGCATTCCCAGAAGATCTTAATATTCCCTAGTGGAGTATAAAGATATTCCCCATCAAGCGTAAAGAGCATCCCCGACAGTCTTAATATCCCTCAACGAAATATAAGAATGTTCCCCAGCGGAATACAAGATACCCCAGTGGAGCCATTTCCCCAGCGCAGTCTAAAAAAGGGCTTCCCCAATAGATAATTGAATCATCTTACCCAGTAGATTCTGGAAGCTTGTTCCCTGCAGAATACAAATGCATCTCCTCAGCCAAATTCAGAGGTAATCCCCACAGGAGTCTAACTGGGTTATCCTCAGCAAGTTGCAACTGAAAGATCATCCCCAGCGAAGATCTTTCTATCCCCGGCGGAGTTCATCATCAAAATCCCCAACAGAGCTTATCAACGGAATCCCCAACGGAGTTACCGTTAAAATCTCAGCAAAGCATCTCTTCCCACAGAGTAATTCCCCACAGAGTGATATCTTCACTAGTTTATTCCCCAACGGAGTTCTTTTCTCCTGCAGGTTCATTCTCACAATCATCTTCGTTCATCATCCCCAGTGGAAACGAAGAACTCAACTCTATTCTCCAGCAGCTCCGGGATTTATTTTCCCAGACGAAAATACATTCATAAACATTTCACATTTCATACCTCCTATCTACATACATGATAAAGTGCATACGACACGGTCTCATTTATTTTTGAGAACATCACGACATCATGCATTTCATACATCATGACATTGCATACAGCTAACGTTTTACCTTTTTCAGGAAAAGGTCAATCAAAAGATGGCTACCATCACCCTTTCAAGTCCCACTTTAATACCTGTAGCAAGCCAGGAAAAATATCTGTGGACGACTGATTGTAGGTTAATACCTGAAACCAGCCAGGAAAACCACCTACACGAAGAGATTGAAAATTAATACCTGTAACAAGCCAGGAAAACTATTTTTCTTTCTCAGATCAGAGATCAATACCTGTAACCAGCCAGGACAACTATCTCCTTGACCAACCTTTTCAAGTTCCAGATTAATACCTGTAACAAGCCAGGAAAATTCTTTGGACGACTGATTGTAGGTTAATACCTGAAACCAGACAGGACAATTATCTACTTGACCATCATAAAGCAACCCTACACCGGTTCCTTCTCAATTTCAGATGAAGTTTTACACGGACTCATCATCAGGCAACCCTACACAGGTTCCTTCTCTTTCAGATGAAGTTTTACACAGACTCGTCATCAGGCGACCCTACACCGGTTCCTTCTCTTTCCAAGATGCAGTTTTACACGGACTCATCCTCAGGCAACCCTACACCGGTTCCTTCTCATTTCCAAGATGAAGTTTTACACGAACTCATCCCACAGTAACCTTACCCAGGTTCCTCCAGAAGTTTTACACGGACTTATCACAAAGTAACCCCACCCAGGTTCCTCCAGAAGTTTCACACGAACTTATCACAAAGTAACCCTACCCAGGTTCCTCCAGAAGTTTTACACGGACTTATCACAAAGTAACCTTATCCAGGTTCCTCCTTACAATTTCCCGATGTAGTTTTTACCCAAACTCCTTGCAAAGCAACCTTACCTAGGTTTCTTCCCGGTTCCAAGATGCAGTTTCACACAGACTCATCATCAGTCAACCCTACACAGGTTCCTTCCTTCCAAGATGCAGTTTCACATGGACTCATCATCAGTCAACCCTACACAGGTTTCCTTCCTTCCAAAATGCAGTTTTACACGGACTCATCATCAGGCAACCCTACACAGGTTCCTTCTTTCAACTTACAAAATTACAATTCTACCAACAATCTCCAAATGGCGTCTGTAAGCCCATTCCCCACATCACATTGCTGATACTACACCATGCGAGTGCAAATTTCTGGGCACTCTAGTGTTCAATTATCTTCCACCTTCGGATCACGAAAGGCTGGAAAGCCAATTTATATCCTCAGGTCTAAGAAAAATGAACAGGGGCAACTGTTGTACCCCAAAATTTTCCCTCCCATATTCCTCAAGATATGTCAAGAATCATCTCCAAATGGTTCAAGATTGCTCAAGAGTTAGACAGTCAAACCATCTCCTAAGCAGTAGACAGCTGAAATTAGGGTTTTGGTTCTTTCAAGGAATTTGGGGTTCTCAATGGTTCAATCAAGTATCATAGGCCTGTATACATTCTCAAGCACCTACATGCCAAGTTTCAAGACCCACAGTGCCAGTTTGCACAGTCAAAAGCTCCATTTGATCTACAATCAACTGCAAGGGCAAAATGGTCATTTTGAAGTCAAAAGTCAGAATTCTTGGTCAACATCTTATTTTTGAGTTCACAATCATCATTTTATCAAGTCTTGATCATGATCCCACAAGAATAGCTCAAAAATCATCAAGATGCAAAAGTTACTATTTTTGGACAGCTGAAAAGTCAACAAAAGTACACTTTGAGTCAAAGGCCATAAATTGAGATTGGTAAATCCAAATGACATGGGACCACAAGCATTGGTTAGAGGACTTCAAGGGCTTTCCAAAATGTCCAAGAACATGGTCATATGATCAAAATTGAGCAAGTTATGCATTGGAGAAGTTGGGAAATTTTCATGAATTTGCAAAAGTCAACTTTGCTCAAAACACCTTCTTTTTGCTAATGGGCTTCAAATCTCTCTTTGAAACTTCACCCATGACCTATGCACGACCCACCAAGTTAAATTGGATTTATTTTCTTAAATTTATTGATTAAATGGATTTTTAATACATATTAATTCATTTAATTAATTTAAATTATAAGAAAATAAAAGATTTGATTCTTAAATCTATTTGTGAACCAAATGTGATCCAAATATGCTGACCAAGCAATGCCAATTCGTGCACAAGCTAAAAGATACAAAAATATCCAATTTTGGCAACTTGTTCAATCATGAAAAATCAAGAATATTTGATTTGTCAATCATCATCGATATTCAAGATTCAAAGTTAAAAGACCATTCAAGAGCATATATATATTTATATATATATATATATATATATATATATATATATATATATATATATATATATATATATATATATATATATATATATATATATATATATATATATATATATATATATATATATATATATATATATATATATATATATATATATATATATATATATATATATATACACACACATAAACCCTAGCAAGTGAAAGGAGAACAAGGATTCGTGCCCTAGCCATAGCTACCAATTTCAAGAAACTTCAAAAAAAATCAAAACTTGTTCTTGCAATCTAGGCCAATTCAAGGTTCCTTGTCCATCCAAACACATTGCAGAAGGTACCAGGAGTGATTTGCAATCAAATTCAGGCACCAAAGCTCAAGGAATCACGAAATACCATCTCACGGTTTGCACTTCTGATTCAAAATCGTATCTCTTAATTCATATGCATTTGACATGTTTTTGTGATTGATTTGCGTTGCTAGAGATTATACAAAGCTAATGGAATGAATTAATTGAACCATAGTGCCCTAAACCGAGAGATGCCATGATCGAGTTTCTAGGGTTTTCAAGCTTTCAAATAGGGCTTTCCAAACCATGAAAAATTGGAACCAATGGGATACATGGTTGAATTCGTGAGACCAAGACGATTCTAACACATACCTTGCGAAATATTTCTTTTTGCTCTGTGTCTATTCGCTATTTTTCGTGCAGGAGATAGTGGAGGTTAAAAACCCTTGCTATTTGATTCTATTTATGCAAGACCAAGGTTGAAGATGATGACGTGTTTTCATCTGGTTCGTGTGTTTGAATTACGCGCTTTTATTTTATTTTTTTCAGGCATATTAGTTTGTTTGATATATAATTATCGCTTCTTATTTCTATAACAATTGAAGCAGCTTGGTTGGGTGGTAAACGCGTTGGCCTGTGAGCATTGGGACCTGGGTTCGAATCCCAGGTCCCCCAAAATCTTATTTATTTTTCTCCTTCAGGTATTCATGTGCAGTTTGCAAAGGGAGGTCCACCATACACCTCAAATCTCAGTGCGTCAGATGGCTCCAAACCTAGATCCAATGGTCATGAATGAAGGATCATCATACTCCCTAGTCAATGCATGCGCGTGAGATCCTGGAAAGTCAATGAGGCTGAAGCATAATGGGCCTGGAAGATTACAAATTACACCACAAAGTTGGGCCCAGCACCCCCTTCTTGAGTTTATTTCTTCTCCCTTTTTGTTTTCTTTCATTTAATTATTTTTATAATTATTATTTATATCACTAACAAATTAACTTTTTTTTATATAATAAAATCAGAAAACAAAAAAATATGATATTTTTATTTATTTAATTTAATTTCATTAGTTTATTTTGTAAATAAATATTAACATAATTTGTTTAGTTTTAATTAGGCATAATATTAATATTTTTGCAATAAATTAAAATTGGTGTAGAATTAGGTTTTTAATGTATTTAATCATTTTTTTTTATTTTTTTCCTTAAACATTAAAAAAAAACCAAAAATATTTTTATTTTAATTAATTAATTCAATTATTAATTTAGGCCAATTTCTTTAATTCAAAAAATAACAGAAAATCTCTTTCTTTCCCATAAAAAGGGTCATAACCCTAAAATTCTCCGATTTAATTCTTCTCGCGCGTATTGTTTTTTTATTCATATTTCAATATTGTAATTGCTCCGAGGATGTAATAGCTTTAACTTAGGACCTTTTATCGCTTTTATTTACTTTTCCGCATTTACTTTTTCAAGGGTTTGTTTTTGGCGATGTAAATACCCGACGTCTTGTAATAGCTTAGTTTTATTTTCCGCAACCATTAACTGCTAGATGTATGAATAATAGGCTATGCATGACAAGATCTATCCTAACTTAAAATCAACATAGATAACCCATGACATGTACAAAGATAAAATAAACTGAAAACAACACACTTGCACATGCCACTCTTAGGGTACACCTCACTTGGTTGCCTCGAAAGTGGTCATTGAGTATAGGAAGTTTTAGAGGTCGCCCTCTTGTCCAAAGATCATAGTTGCCTCGAAACGGTTGCCTCAGAAAAATGATCTAAGACATTAGGGTTACCGCTAAGGCGTCCTAACATTGCTTTAGTGACCATACGTCCTTTAATCGAATTGACCCGAAAACTCCAACGACGGTGCTACTTACTCCTCAATAGTGGGATAGCACTGTCTAAAGGATATTTGCACAGTTTAATTCCTTTTTGAGTAGTGTGATACGGTGGGAGAACTGATTTGAGGTTTTGCGTTTGTATTCGCACTTGTTCGGTTTAGCAAGAGTCGCCACCGACTTTTTATTTTATCCTAAGGAAAGGTTAAAAAGCACAGCAAAAACCTTTGAGATGTTTTCTTGGGTTCGGGGAGTAGATTATAGAAAGGGAAGGTATTAGCACCCTTTCTATCCATGGTTATCTATGGGCTCTTAGTTTCTTGCTTAGATCACTTGCCTTGCATTTTCAATTGTTTGAAATGGTGCTTTGTGTGTGTGGTTTTGAAATTTTTTTGAAAAAGATGCCTTGTCTAGGCAACCCTTGTAACAATTCTTTACTCGAATGTTTTACAAAGGTGTTTGTCTTTTTGAAAAGATGTTTCAAGGTTTTGAAAGTTGTTTTTGGAAATTGTGTTGTGGAGTGTGTTTTGAAAGTAGGCAAATGTGTTTTGCAAGTTTGATCAAGTAACTAAGAGTTGTCTACCCCTAAATTTCTCAAAGATCATTCCTATGTTTTAACCCTTTTAACAGTATTATTCCACCATTGTATTTGGTGGACAATCTTGTGTTAGGATGTTAACGGGACGAGCTCGGGTCATCGTTTAGACCATGAATGCAATAGTGTCAAGTGTTTTTGGCAATTTTTCTCTAAGGGACTTGATCATTTTTTAGGCAACATGAGAAAGCGTCATCGAGGGACTATGATCATTTGATTTGTTTTTGTTTTGCCAAAGACACTCAACATGCAACATGGCCCATTTTTGAAGGCAACAAGTGGAGTAACCCTAAGGGTGCAAGTGTGTATTGTGTTGTCCATTTTCATGCATTTTTGTCTTGAATTAGGTCAAGTTATTTGTTATTTGATTTTGCATACAAACCCTAGGTCTATCATGGCATAATTTGAAAGCTTTTAAATGAGGAAATTTAAAGTCCTAAATTATTATAACATAATTATGGGGATGGGGGTACAAATGTTTGAATGGGGGGATATTTAGCAAGAAATTAAATCTAGAACTATTACATCCATATTGAATATACAAATATCAAATTGTACAATATCTAAACAAATATAATAAATATGCAAAATGTATTATGCACAAAAAGGATTTTTTATGTATGAGAAAGTATTTTTCAATGTGAAATATAAACAAAAATAAAAAAGTCAAATTTTGAATATTTTTATAGTTTAGGACAAAACCCTAGTTTGTTAAATAAATAGTATTTATTTATTAATATTATACAATATTATATATTAATTTATACAAAAAAAAAAAGAAGTATATTGTAAAAAAAAGTATTTTTTAATGTCATATATTAATAAAAATAAAAATGTATTATTTTTATATTTTTATCCTAAATATCTAATAAAATATACAAGTATTTATATTATATATTAAATATACTAAATATACACAACAATAAAATATTAATTATTTACAAAAAGTATATTTGTAGAAAATGTTTTCAAAATGTAAACAAAAAAAAAATAATTGAAAAATATATATATTTGTATTATTTTCTAGGGTTTTAAATAAAAAAGTATATTTATTTATTTACATGTATATGCTAAATAAAACAAATAAATGCCAAATAAATGCAAAAAAGGGTGGAAAAATATTTTTAGTGTTTTTTCATGTTTGAACAAAAATATAAAATCAGAATCAAAAAGAAAAAATCAAAAATGATAAATATATCACACAATGGGCCAGGGGGGTGCAAATGAAAAAAAAAAGGGGTGTAAACAGTAAGGGTGATTCAGGCCCATCCCAAGTCACCACCTTCTTCAACCTCCAGCCATTCTGTTTGAATTTCGTGCGCCTCCTTGCTCAAACAACAAACTCCCGATTCTTTGACTTTTACACAAAACTCATAACACAAACATTGTAGAGCATCAAATCACGAGTTCAAATATGTAAAAAACTTAACCTAACTCTAAGAAACCAGGGAGAATTTCTTCATGCCCAATTTCTAACCTAATTTTTCTTCAATGTTCATGGCCAAAATTCTCACAGCACACTCAATATAAATGAAAAGTAAATACATGGATGGCTTCAGGGCTATGAGGAGAACATGTTTCATTCACAAACCTAAGCCTAACTCTTCCTATATTGAGAGATAGAAGTTCATGTTTTTACCTGTTTCAGCTTGAGTCATGTACAGCAATGGAGGTATCTTCAATGGAGTTTGAGCTTTGGTACAGCTTGCCTGAAGTCCAAGGATGCTTCTCCAACACCTAGCTTGCTTTGAATCACTATGAATCGTGCTATGGAAGTTCACCTGCAAAACTGAAAAATGAAAATGGCAACAGGGGCTAGGGATGTTATAGTTTGTATCTAGGGCTTGGGATAACTTTAATGGATGGTAGGGAGTGTCTTTGAACAAGCTTTGGCCAAAACACACGAGCAAACTGAGTTGTGCAACTCAATCTGCAGGGATGCCCTGTTTCTTGCAGAAAAATGGTGTTTTGATGAATGAGGGGGTATTGAGGATGAAGGAATCGTGTTTTAGGTCGGTTAGGGTGTATGCAATATGAGAACAAAGTTTCCTTAGGCTTCTGCTTGCAGGAATGAAAGATGGTATGTGATTTGCCAAGTTTCTTCTACTTGAAGCAAGAAAATGCAAGTTTCAATACAGGCCTGTATAATGCCCTAAAGTATGCTGCCCATCTTGTTCTTGATCAGAGGGATTTGTGTACAAATTCTAGCTTCAAAGATCTGGCCCATGCCTCTTGGATTTGTTATTTGACATAAAGTGCATCTTTTCCAAAATGGCAAATTTACTTTTTCCATTTAAAGATTAATTCTTTGTGTAATGACTAAATGCATAAAACAATGATTGAACACAAAGGTTAGGCATTTAATTATTGAGTGTGAAGAGGTTTAGAGGCCTGCAAGCTAACATAAAGCATGCTGAGTTGAAAATGCAAAGTGTTATGAGCAAGCTTTGGCCATGGATAAAAGTGAATTTTGCCCAACTTTGCAAATTCGATTCTCCCTAACCACAAGGGTGTTTGATGTGTTCTTGGACAATTTGGAAAGCTTGGAATGTGTAATAAAATCCATATTTGTAATGCAAATTGAAACTCCAAGTGGAACCATGTGAAAAATGGCCAAGAAGTTGGACAAAAATCCTGCCTAGAATAGGTCAAAATTTCTCTAAGTTAAAAATGTTTTGCATCCTTATTCCAAAAATCATAACTTGAGCTACAAGCTTCTTCTGAGAAAACTTTGTGAATAAAAGTTGTAGATTTTGCAATGGACTACAACTTTCATGTTTTGAGTTTTGTTTGAATCCCTTTTCATCTTGGTGAAGAAATGGGACAAAGTTAGGAAAAAATAAGCAAATTTTATAACTTAGAAAATTTCTAAGTTATGAAATTTCTTCATTTTAAACCCTAATTTGCAATTTTGGGTTTCTTGATGAACAAGTTTCATAATTTAACATGTCTTGATGAAAAATGAATCTTGGCACTTGATTTTGACCAAAAAGTCAAAGTTTGACTTTTCAGTATACAGTCAAATTTTGATCAGTTGACTGGAAAATTCATCTCTCAATCCTGTGCATTTGAGACCTTTTGAACTTGTTGGATGGATCAAGACAATGCCATTGAGTTCTTGAGTCAATATGTGAGCTTGGTTTGCCATTGGTTAGGTCAAACAGTCAAAAATTGCCTTTGTGCAGTCAAAACCCTAAAAATGACCATTTTGCCCTTTTGGTGATCTGATCAAATTTCTTGTGGAATTGTGATCCAAACTTGACCAAATGGTTCATATGAGTTCATTATGTTGATGTGGGTCAAATTACATGAGGTTTGACTGTCAATTGGCCATAGTTGACTTTTTCCCCAATACAACTGATTTCTAGGTCAACTGTCCAATTGACTGGGTCAAGATTGGAATCAAGGCTTGAAACTTGGTATGGATAAACTTGTGAGTCCAACATGAAGCATGAAAGTCACTTTGGGCATTTTAGGTCAAAACATCTTTGTGCAAACTCAAACCCTAATTTGGGTCAACAGTGCAAGGAAGAGTCTTGAGCAGAGCAAACCCTAACTTGATCTTGAGCTCCAAGGGTCTTGTGATGAGAAAAATGTTGATGAAATGAGAGGGCAAATTTTGGGGTACAACAAGTAGGTAGATGGTTCTTAAGTACTTGCTCCTTTTAAAACAAAACAAAAACTTCTCGCACTTACACCCCTTTCAAACAAAAATTCTTTTCAAACCCACAAACACAAAGAAAAGCAAAATTTTGAAAACACAATAAGCAAGTACCTAAGAGCCCGTGGATAACCACGGATAGAAAGGGTGCTAACACCTTCCCTTTCTATAATCTACCTCCCGAACCCAAGAAACATCTCAAAAAAGGAATTTTTCTATGCTTTTGTCCTTTCCTTGTTGGATAAAATAAAAGACGGTGGCGACTCTTGCTCACCGCGACATTTTGCGAAAACAAACGCAAAACGCGTACCAGCATTCCAAAACAGTCAGTTCTATTCCCACTGATCACAGACTCAGATGGAGATCTGCCCCTTGTTATTTGGCACTTTTGGAGAGACTGCCCCAGGTGTGTTTAGACATCATGTCATGCCCCTTGCTTATGGAAGACCTGTTATTGGAAGTGTTTTTCCCGCTGAGGTGATTCTGTCCATTGAGAGGATGTCTATTAATTGAATATCCATTGTACGAATTTCTCTGCTGTCAAACAATTAGTCATATGTAAGCAATGTCATTTAAAGAATGCAAAACTCATGTCTGTCTTGAATTTTTTTTGAAAATGTGTTTTGTGTAGTAAAACGAAATTTGCAAGAATGTGATATCAACTCGGGATTCGTAACAAAGCCTACAGGAGTCATGATACCTTTGTAACAGTATGCTCTCAAACTAACCCATTCTTCAGCTAGGACTTTAAGGGTTATAATGTGGCATGGTTCATGGTTCAAGAAACAAAGGATAAAGGCTCAAATTTTATTTGTACCCAACCCGCTCTTCGCGATGTTCTTCAGTCCTATGTTCAGCTAGTTGCACGTTTTATATCTCGATTGAGTCTGGAATCTTTGCTCTGATACTTGGTGATGATTCATAAATTGAGCATTTGTTTTGAAAAGGAAGTCATTTTTTTGTAATCTTCTTTTTGTCGAGGATTTGTAGTAACCTCTTTTTTTTCTTTTCGTTATCCCTTCTTTTGCATGAACTGTTTCTTTTTGTTACTACAGTCAGCGGGATGCCCCCGTTTTTTTTCCTTAAGTCTCCTTTATAGGTTTTGACTTAATGGGCTTTTATTTTGAGAGATAATGACTGCCTTTTTTAGTGATTATGTGGAACCATCACCATCTTCTGATTCAGAAAGACGTCTTTGAGGCCATTCATTGTGTACGAAGCGGCAGATTGTGACTGAATGCGCCTCTGAATTAACTGAGAAAACTACCTTGCCCCAGGTTATGATTAAGGGTTTTAATTTGTGTGAAAATAAAAACTCCTACTTCTTTGGCTCGACGTGGTTGACTAGGGATTATCTTCCTTTTAACTCCACTGTTTAGGATTTGAAACAACGCCTGTACATCGTCAGTGGGGTCTGTTCAAAAGCATAATGTAAAGATTGTGGTATCATTTTTGTCATCCTCCCTCTAAGGCTTAGAGTTTTTTAATCGAAAGTTGAATATCACGAAAAGGAAGTATAGAGAAGTTTAAGCATAGTGAGAACAAATTAATTCAAGACAAACATGTATAATGCATTAATGAAATAACAAAGTTTTGATAGGACATTAATTATTCGAATAAGCAAAGCAAATACAAATTGAGAATTTAATGAACAAAAATGCTTTCGATCCTAGCCATGTTTTGGAAGGGGAACAATAATCACATTGGGAGTCTCAGGAGGGTCGAATTCAATCTCCTTATCATCAATCAGATCATATACTTTATTCTTCAAAGCCCAGCAGTCATTAGTATCATGGCCTGCACTTTCCGAAAGCACAACGAGCATTCGGTTTATAGTAGGGAGAGGTGGTGTTCAGATTCTTCAGAGCTTCCCTCAGAGTAACCAGATTGGACTTCAGCAAATGAGGTAAAGCCTGAGACAGTGTCATGTTGATCTGAGTGAATTGTCTAGCTGGTCTTTCTGCTCTTAGCTGATTATTTCTTTGCTGAGCAGGTGCAGGTTTGGGAATCATAACAGCCCCTACCGCCGGACGATGCTCGGTTCGGTTTTGATTCTTTTGGTTATAGACGACACTGGCTTCCTTTTTACCTGCAAACGGCTTCCTTGCAGCACTAGAAGAGGCATCCTTCTAAATATTTCCACTTCGGATTCCAGCTTCCACTCTTTCTCCTGTTAAGATCAGTTCAGTAAAACCCGCCGATGAACTTCCAATCAGATGGTTGAAGAATGGCCCAGTCAAAGTTCCTAGAAACATATCCACGAGCTCCCTGTCCGCCAACAGAGGTTGAACTCTTCCAGCCAAATCTCTCCACTTCTGAGCATAATCCTTGAAACCCTCGTTCGAACCCATAGACAGATTTTGGAGTTATGTACGGGTGGGAGCGAGGTCTGCATTATACATATATTGCTTATAAAATACAGCAGCAAGGTCTTCCCAGTTACGAACATTGGCTCTTTCCAGCTGATAGAACCAATCCAGTTGTGTTCCAGATAGACTGTCTTGGAAGAAGTGAACCCATAAGTCTTTTCATCAGTATGAGGTTGTATGTTCCTCACATAGGAACGGAGATGCATTTTAGGGCAAGAGACCCCATCATACTTAGCAAATACCGGTGCCTTGAATTTTGGTGGGATGACAACCCCGGAGACCATACCCAACTCTTTAAAATCCAGCCCATGAACCTTCTGGATTTCCATAGCACTCAGACGCTCTTCTAACTTCTTATACTTTTCATCAGCTGGAGGGTACTGCTCCTCATTATAATCAGTTTCATTGCCAGACTCTTTAGGACTATGGTCCTCTTCTCTGGCTTCACCCTCTTGATTCTCTCCCTCTTTAGACGAAGAAGCTAAATCAACAACCCGTCTTGGCAGCCCTCTGAACCTTCTGCTCATATGTGCCACACCGGTTGTCCTCTTGGTCTTCTTAGTGTTATTCTTAACAATCAGAGCCTTCAGCTCTTCCTGTCCTTTGGCCAGAGCCACAATCAATTGCTAGAACTGTGTGTTCTGAGTCTGAAGATCTTTCACAGTTTGTTCAAGAGCCATTGCTGAAATAAACCGCGGAGGAGATGAGAAACCTGTTATGAATCCTGTTATGCAATGATATGTATGATATGTATGCAATGTTTTCAAGGGTTCTTAAAGGCTCAAATTTCCTTAAACAAAAAGGAACAAACGCGAATTGTATTAGTAAACTTGAATTGTTACAAAGAATGTATTTTGAGAGTACAATTAAGTAAAACAAAACAAAAAGAAGACTAGGTTTCCCATGAGCGCATCCTCTTTGGCGCGATGTAGGCGTTTATATTCCTCTCTTCATGAAGTAGCCTAGTGAGTTCCAAGACCTTCTTCTCTTTGGCGTAGAATTGGGCTTCAAACGTATCCCGCTCCTCTTTAAGCTGAACCCAGGACTTTTGTAACTCTTCGTGATCAGTTGCCATGTCTGGATGAAGAACAAGATGAGGAGTGTCTCCCTCAGCAGTTGGTTCCATGATCATAGGTTAGATAGCGGGATAAGGCATCATAAGAGTTTGAGCGCGGGCTCATACCCATCTGAGATAAGGCTTGAGAGGTATGGAATTCTTATGCCCAACTGTCTTGTTATCAATCCTATGTACCATACTCCAAGCTTGTATGAACCTTTTGTGGTAACCCTAAACATCATTATCATAGTTGAAGGCGATTCCTTGAATAAGTGTATCATGAGGACCATCCCTTCTAGCATAACCAAACTGTCGTAATGCTAAGCAAGGGTTATAAGTGATTCCTCCCCTAATGCCTAAGAGAGGAACATTAGGGAATTCACCATAGCGATTGATGATAGTAACATCTTCCGAGAACTGTGAACACCAATGGATGTATGAATGCGTAAGGGACATCATTCGATGAGACCATCTTTTACCCTGTTCATTCTTCAAAGTAGATCTGGGTAGGTGCAAAATAAACCACCTAGCCAATAGAGGAGTGCAACACTGGAGGGTCCCCCTTCTTTTTAGAGTGCGAGCATGCAGAGAGTGTAGAATATCCCCGAGTAATGTAGGTACCGGATTATGAGACAGAAAAACCTTAATAGTGTTCACATCTACGAGTTGATCCGCATTAGGGAAAAGTACCGTCCCGTAAACGAGAAGTGCCAGCACCTCTCCGAAAGCTTGTAAATATAAGGTATCCCAAAAATGGTAAGCCTTATCGAATATAAACTTAATAGGAATTCCTTTGACACTCCCTCTAGTCTCTCAATTTGTCATTATGTCAGACCGTAGTAAGGACAGAGCTCTAGCAATCTCTTCAGGCTTTGGATGTTCTTCCGTACCGTTGAAAGGTAACTGGTCAAGAATAGGTACCTCCAACAAATGAGAAAAATCCTCCATAGTAGGTACTAGCTGGTAATCCGGGAAGGTGAAACAATGGTGCACAGGATCGAAGAACTGAAACAACACTTTTAATAATTCTTCATCAGGTTTTGCAGTGACCAAGTTGAGCAACTGACCATGCTTTTTAGTGAAATGAGAACTTTCAAGAACTCTTAATGCCAGGTCTTTTAGTTGGACAGACACTTTCACAAGGTTGATTTGTATAGTGTTCCTACGGGCAGATTCCATGTCCTACAAAACAAAGCAAAAATGAGCCCTAGGAAATCCTTGAAATGGTTAGTCATGATATGTCATGCTTATAATGTCATGATTATGTTATAAAATCATAGGTATAGCAAACAACAAACAAGTCACACCAAGTCCTTAGGTTTAAGGCCTGCATGAGTTTTAAGTTTATACCCTCTTGAAGTTGGATTGGTTCAACATGTCCTATAAATAGTAACCGGATTCTAAGGGATCTCAATATTACTGATATTTCCCCCAACTTCGTTCAATAGGAGATTGACTCGCAACCAAACGAAACTCAAGAGTCAAACCTCAATGAGTGTAGCATCTAGTATCTGTCGACCTTAGGCATACACCAAAGCCGGCCATCTCGCTACGTCCTACTGGCCAAGTTGTGCAATTAAAGGTTCTAAGGTCAGTTGATGCTTTATGACACCACGCGGCGGCCCCGTACATCTCCCTGATTGACTTAAGGGTTACGGGTACCAACTAAAGTGCCACATCAACGTAGCTACTGCTTCAACCATGTTAGTATACCCTAACACAGCTCCCTCACAGTTTATTGCTACTTACCTAAATGGCGCTTCCCGATCTGGGTGTAGGATCAAATAACCCAAACAGTTCCTATAAATATAAAGCAAGCAAGACAATCAAGAGAAAGTAATTAAATATAACCTAGATCCTAAGGTTTACCCCACTTTATATTTTATTCCCCAATAGAGTCGCCAGTTCTGTGATACGGTGGCAGAACCGACTGTTAATACTGGTTTGCATTTTTTGTTTGCAAAATATCGCGGTAAGCAAGAGTCACCACCAACTTTTATTTTATCCAATCAGGAAAAGGAAAAAGAACAGAAAAAACCTTTTTCGAGATGTTTCTGAGTATGGGGGGTATATTATAGAAAGGGAAGGTGTTAGCACCCTTTCTATCCATGGTTTTCCATGGGCTCTTAGGTACTTGCTTATTTTGAAAACTGCTTGTGTGTGTTTGCTTTGAAAAGTTTTATTTTACTTCGTGTTAACCCTTGTTTCTGTCCTCGAGAGTGTTACGAAGTTGATTTTGAAAACTTTGTTTGAAAAGTGTTTGTGTGAGAAAGTTTGTTTGTTTGAGCAAGTACTTAAGAACTAATCTACCTACTCGAAAAAAGTCTGTTCGTTTTCATTTTAGACAATGCTATCCCATTATTGAGAAATAGGTAGCATCGTCGTTGGAGTTTTAAGGGAAATTCGAAGGGACAAATACGATCACAAAAGCAATGTTAGGAAATGTTAGTAATCATCCTAAAGCCTTAAAGATCTTTTTCCGAGGCAACATCCGAATGGGTCATTTTAGATCTTTCGGGGCTAGAGGACAACCACTAAAAAACCTTATACTTCATGATCGTTTACCGAATGCAACCGAAGTGGAGTAAACCCTAGGAGTGAGCATGTGCGAGTGTAATTTTCAGTTAATTTATCTTTCCACATTTAAGGTTTTCTACTGTATTAATTTTCAGTTTGTCTTTCCATACAATCCTATTAACATACATCTAAGCAGTTTATAGTTTGCGAAAATTAAAGGTGCAGAAAGTTTAAAGTCCTAGCTATTACAAGGCTTTTGCAGATACATAATTATTTTGACCGAAAATAAAGATGCGGAATTGAAATCCTAATTACTATTACAAACTCGGAGCTGTTACAATAATAATAAAAAAGGAAATTAAAAAATGCGTGCGGTGAATTAAATACGAGAATGAATTGAGAAACCTAAAAAATCTAATTGAAAAATATTTGGTTATTTTTAAGAAAAAATTGAACTATGTACAAATTAAACACTAATTTCTAATTGATTTAAATTATAAAAAAAGAGGATTATATTGCCCTAAATAATTAAACTAATTAATTAAGGAAATTAAATATTTTTATGAAAAAATACTTTTTGATGTTTTTGTGATTTTTGATTTAATGAAAAAAAATAATGATTTTTGGTGTTATTTTAATAAAGGAAAATAATTAGTAAAACAATTAAAATAAATTAAAATAGAAAAGAAAAGAATGGGCCTATATAAGCTGAATGGGGGGTGTGATGTTGAATTTGTAAGGCCCAAAAGTTGCTGAGCCTAGTCCCACATTTGATTCAGTGCTGGTCCTTGCTGATGGTGCACCATGGTCATCCCTTGATGGGCGTTGGATCTGGCTAGGCAATGATCTATTGGTTGGATCAGTGGGGTGCATGGAAGGCGCTTGGCAAGGAGATGCATGGGAATTGCTGAAACAAAGTTAGAAAAATAAAATTGTTGGGACCTGGGATCGAACCCAGGTCCTCCCACTTTCAAACGCGCGCCTTGGCCATCTGGGATACAGTGTTTAGTTGTTAATGTAATAATAATAATATATATTATATAAAACAATGTGGATAACTGAAATATAAAAAAAAACGCGCACCCATTATTCAAACCGACCAATGGGGTTGTGCCTCATATCTTCTTTTTCCCATGTCCGTCGTCTTAGGTTAGGGACTTTTACCTACGGACATCTTCCATGGCTATAGCACTGCAAGTTTCAAAAATTCATAGCAAGCATGATAAATCAATTGTGAGTACATAGATCAATTCGTCTTGATCTCACGAGCATCATGGTACCCTTTTCTTCGGCCAATTTAACCTGTATAGAAAAACCCTGAAACGGCAAGGCAAACCCTAACAATGGCAATTATGAATACATGCATCAAAATGCAAAATTAAGTAAACTAAAACATTCCAAATGATGATACAAATACAATGCTATGCTTAAAAGTGGTTAATCATGCGTGAATAATCAAACTCAGATTCAAGAAATAAGTTAAAACGTGAGGATCGTGTAGGTTGATTCTGGGCTCGTGGAGGCGTGCAAATGGTTGGAGAATGTTCTGGAGATGTCCAGGAAGCGATTTGCAGCCTTGTAAAGCTTTGAATTGTCCTCTAGGGCAGAAATCCGATCCACACTTTTTGTCAAATTTTTTAGTTTTGTTTGATGCCTTGCACGACCTCAACCCTTCTCCTCGCGCATTGTTCTTGTTCAATATATATAATATGATAAATTAGGGCAATACAAATGGTTTGAATCTTTGTAAATCATGGAAATTTGATTTGATTTCTTTGCTATATGATATCTTTCCAAAATAAGTATAATCATGCCAATTTTCTCCAATTATCCCTTGATCTGATTTGATATGATTTGGCCAGCCTGATTAGATTGTGATTCCTACAAAAATCATATCAAAAATCAATTTTTTATATTTTTTTACAATTTATTTGATTTAATCTAAATTTTAATAAATAAAAAATGAAAATAAATAAATAAATAAAGAAAAAAATGTGTGGATGCTGATTTGGGTCGTGGACCATGTTTCCAACAAGATACAATCATGAAATGCTAGGCCCATTTGACAAAAAATGTATTTTTGAGCACATATTACTTTTGGCAATTTTGCAAACATGGTCAACTTTGACAAGGCATATCTCCTCCAATTTTAACCCTAGAGAGGTGTTCTTGGAATTTTTAGAAATATTAGGATGTCCCCTAAACAACCCTTTTGGTTTCATCTCAATTGGGTCTTCCATATTCATGTAAGAAGCTTTGACCCAAAATGTGTTTTTGTTGACTTTTCAAAAGGACCTATAATGTAGAAATTCATATCTTTTAATGAGTGCTTATTTTGAACTTGTGGGCTGAAGATGAGTTGTAGGGAATTGCATCCTCTTAAAAATGAGCCTTGGATGGAAAAAATTTGGTAAAGTATGGAGAAGTTATGCTTGGTCAAAGTTTGGTTGACTTTTTCTAAGAAACCCTAATTTAGCAACTTTTGGTTTTTGATGAATTTGGGGAATTCCTTGAGGAATCATGATCACACCTTGATCAAATGATGTATATCACTTCAAAATGTTGATGTTGACCAAAAATCTTGAAGTTTGATTGTATGTGGGCCACAATTGACTTTTGACCTAGTACAGCTGTTTTTCAGGCATCTGGACAATTGACTGAGCAAACTTCTTGTGCAAGGCATGAAACTTGACATGGATGATCTTGAGGACATATTGGGACCATGGAAAGAATTTGGGACCCTTGGAATTCAACCATATTGATGAGGAGTGAAACCCTAGTTTGAAGCTTGTTGCCTTAAGAGGAGGATTTGTCTGGTCAATCCTTAATCATCCTTGAGCAATTGAGGACCTCAATGGGCATGTGTTGAGTAAAATGAGAGGGAAAATTTTGGGGTACAAAACTCACCATCTTTGTTTGTTCTATTATGTTTTCATTGTCATATCTTAATCATCAAATGGATATTTGTTTCGTTTGTGTTTAAAAATTGCTTAGATTTTAGTAACTTTTTTATTTTGACAAAAAGGGGGAGAAAGCATAATGATGATTTTGATGTCTCCAAATCTCATTGCTTACATTTCTAACATATATATATGTTGAAGTGTTTAGAAATGTGTTTCAGGTACAAGATAAATAAATTAAGAACTTCCAAAATCTTGAAGGTTCAATAAATCAAGTTGTGATAAAAGAACTTATGATGCTTGGTAGGGTTTGTTGATCAAACTATGATAAAATAAATTCCAGAGTATAAAATATTCTGAGATATCGAGTGTTAATAACGAACTTCAAACATACAAAATGGTCTAATATATCAAGCTATGATAATGAACCTATCTAATGATTAGAAGGTTCTAATAAATAAAGAATGTTTGATAAAGCAAACTCTGATAAACCGCTTTCATTCGCTTTAAATCATAATTCTGTAAACAAATGGCAATGCTCTTATGCTCTGAAAGATCATAAGTTTATGATTCAGGGAGATATTGTTAATCCCAGGGGTAGTTTATAACTCATGGGGAGTTTTATTAAACTATTATATTATTTTGTTTATAATTTAACCTGTAAAATTGTTCAATCAAAATACATTATTTTATCAACATCAAAAAAGGGGATATTGTTATAACAAGATTAGGATCTATATTTAAATCTCTATGCTTTGATGATAACAATGTATATTATAATACAGTGGGAGAACTGACCTGTTTTACGTTTTATCGTATATGTTGTGGATAGCTAGAGTCGGCACCGACTTTTCTTTTATCCAATAAGGAAAGGGTAAAAAGAATAGGAAAGACCTTGAAGATTTTGAGTTCGGCGGTAGGTTATGAAAAGGGAAGGTGTTAGTATCCTTTTCATCCGTAGTTATCTACGGGCTCTTAATTTCTTAGCTCACTTTGAAAATTTACTTTCTGTGTGTGTTTGAAAATACTATGAAAATGCCAATGTAAGGTGAACTTTGTAACGATTCTTGCATCAGTCCTCAAGAATGCGTACAAAGCGTTTGTTTGAGAATATTTTTGAAAGTGTTTATATGAAATGTTTTGTTTTGAAAAATTTGAGCAAGCGATTAACATCTCTACCTACTCAAGGTCGTTCTTTTAAATTTCCTTCTCCTTTAGATAGTGTTATCCATACTATTAGTTAGTAGGAAGCCTTATCGTTGGATGTGAAGGGATAGGCGTAGGGTCGTCGTAGTCATTGAAGGCAACTGGTAAGGATGCTTTAGAAATTTTGGTAAGGGACTAGATCATTTATCGAAAGGCAATGTCGAAGGGTCATAGAGGTACTATGATCTTTTATTCGAGGGAAATTTTCTAAAGCATCCCTACTTTCGAGGGACATGACTGTTTAATTGAAAGGTAACAAGAGAGGCTACCCTAGAGGTGCAAGTGTGTAAATGTGTTTTTTTCAATTATTTATCTTGAAATTAGGGTTTTTCTAGCGTCAGGTTTTTATCTTGTCATACAACCCTAATTACTAAGCAGTAGTATGGTAAATATAGAAAAGTAAAATGCGTAAAGTAAATTTCCTACGCTATTACAGGGCTTTGAGACAATTACATAAGAATGATGCGAGAAAGTAAAATGCAGAAATTTAGACCTAGACTATTACATCCAGTAAACAATTACATAATGATAAAAAAGAGTGAAAAATAAAATCTAGACTATTACATTCGCGAAACTTATATAGTCGATCTAAGAAATATGAAAGCAAGATAAAAATAGAAAAGGAAAATATTTTTGGTGAGTTTTTTATGAAAAGAATGATTTATGATGATTAATTAAAACCTATTAAATCTAATTAATTTTAATTAAAAAATTAATTAATTAATTAAATTATTAAAATATTAATTAAAAACTAAACCCTAATTTATTTTTAATTAAGAAAACCTAAAACTATTTTATTTTGTATTTTAATTAAATGAAACAAATAATAAAAATATAAGAGAAAAAAGAAAATATTAAGAAAAGCAATTGGGCCTGAATTAGCAAAAGAGGGAGTGCTGAATAGCAAAGAGGTCCAAGCCCAACTTCTAGTGCTGGATCTAGTGTGAGCAACTAGGAGGGTGCATCATGGGCGTGTGTGTTCCTGGGCGTTGGATCAGATTTGTGGAGATCTGTTGATAAGAAGTGATGGGGTGTACGATTGATGTTGTGAGGACGCGTGCTGGGAAAACCTCAAAAATAGAAGAAAAAAACATGAAAAGTGACAAAAGGCAGGGATCGAACTCACATCCTTGTACATCAAAGCCTTATCGCGCGCGCTTTTACCATTGGGGTGGCTATACATCCGGTAACATAAGTGAAACGAATTAAATATATAATCAAATCAATTAACTGTACTGGAGAAGCACCAAATCCTAGCTCCAGTCATCTTCTACGGCCACTATGTTTTCTTTTACCTGCAAAATAAGGAGTGTCAATAGGGACCATGCGATGGGTTTTTCCTACACATTGATACCTCATAAACACATCAGCAAGGTTAGTATGCATTAAAACACAAATAAAAACATATATGCAAATTCATGCAATGTTAGAAATCGAAGAAGCATATATAAGGGTTTCAAGCCCTTTGGATCTTCAAGGCTTCAGAAGTTGTTTGGGAAGGTTGGTATGCTTTGAAAGTGGCTGCAAGAGAGGGTTTCGATTTGCCCTAATTTTTGAAAATTTTGGAATTTTGGAATGGATTCTTCTTGCAGGGGTTTGTGGCCTATTATGTCTGAATGAAGAGGATATATAATGCTTGAATTAGGTCAAAAGATTGTGGGCTTGGACCTTGTAAGAAAAGCCTTGACTTTATCTTATTTAATTTTGAGTTTAAATTAATAAAAATCAAAATAAATAAAATAAAAACCCAAGGGGTGTATGAATAAGTTTTAACATTCACCATGAAGTATATAACACGCATAGACCTTGAAACAATAGCCCATTAGCCCAAAAGTTCAAGTTTGGTCACTTTAGGTTTCATGCATTTGTTCAAAATTTCCCAACTTGTACCAATTATCACTCTTTCAATTTTTATCGTTTGAAGTTAATCTAAGACTTTTTGGAAAGATCAAGTTGTCCTCTACAATCTCTATGTTAATCATTTTTTCATTTTAAGAATTTATCTTGATGTAAATTGCTTTGACCAAAAGTGTCTTTTTGTTGACTTTTGAAATGACGTGTAATGTTTTGGCCCATATCTTTCAAATGAAGCATTTTTTGGACTTGAGTTTAGAGAGTAAAAGTTGTAGATAATTGAATTTCATTCCAAATTAGATTTGGTTTAGGGAAATCTGATGAAGCATGTGGAAGTTATGCTTGGTCAAAGTTCAGTTGACTTCTTATTAAGAAAACCCTAATTTAGCATCTTTTGACTTTTGATGAATTGAGAGTTTTCTTGATGAATCATGATCAACCCTTGATCCAATGATGAATGTTACTTCAAAATATTGATGTTGACCAAATATCTTGAAGTTTGATTGTATGTTGACCGCAATTGACTTTTTACCCAATACAATTGATTTTTAGTCATATGAACAATTGACTGAGCAAATTTGTGATGCAAGGCTTGTAATTTGGCATGAGAATTCCTTGACACATATGAGGAACCATGGAATCCACTTGATATAAGCTAAAATTTCCTTGAGAAAAGTGAAACCCTAGTTGTAGGTCAACTGCTTAGGAGGATAATTTGTCTGATCAAACATTGAGTAGCCTTTAGCAATTGAAAACCCTAAGAGCATGAGGAGGTGTCTTGAAGAAAATGGGAGTGAAAATTTTGGGCTACAACAACTGCCCCTTTTGAATCTTCTTAAACCTGAAGAGTTAGATTGGCATGTCTGCCATTTGTGATCTGAAGGTGGAAGATGATTGAATACTTAAGTGCCTGGAAATTTGCACTCGCCGGTGCATGAAGTAACGTTGTTAGTTGATAGTATTGCTGGAATAGGCTTGAATATGCCATTCAGAGAGATGATAGAATTTTTCCAGAGATGGTCCTACAGATGCCATCCAAAGTAACTATTGATTGGAGTATTAGAACTAGTCAACGCCTGACTTTTAAGAATGTTTTTCAGAAGGAAAGTGCTCCCCAGAATTCAGTCTCTAGGGGGAATGATTTTCAGAATAAACTTCCGAAGAGGAATGCTCGTCAAAATTCAGTCTCTGAAGGAAGTCATTTGGTCATGCAGATAGTCGCCCCGTCTTGTTTCGGGAATTGATCTACAATATGTTTTCATTGGTAAACTGGTCTTGTTTCGGGAATTCATGCCGCCTGGTCATTTAGATAGTTTCCCCGTATTATTTTAGGAATTAATCTCTGACCCGCTTTTTTGTTGGTAAACTCCTCCTGTTTCGAGAATTCATACCGCTTGGTCGTATAGATAGTTGCCCCGTCCTATTTCGGGAATTAATCTCTAACCCTATTTTGTTGGTAAACCCGTCCTGTTTCTGGAATTCATACTGCTTGGTCGTATAGATAGTTTCCGCATCCTGTTTTGAGAATTAATCTTTTCCTGGTCATATAGATAGTTTCCCTGTCCTGTTTCAGGAATTAATCTTTGACCTACTTTTTGTTGGTAAACTCGTCATGTTTTAGAAATTCATACCGCTTGGTCGTATAGATAGTTGCCCTGTCCTATTTCAGGAATTAATCTTTGACCTGTTTTTTTGCTGGTAAACCCGTCTTGTTTCTGGAATCCATACCACTTAGTCGTATAGATAGTTTCCCTGTCCCCGTTTCGGGAATTAATCTGTGACCTGTTTGAAATTTACTGGTGATATTTGTCTGTTTGCGGACCTTTCCTGAAAAGATGAAATTTAGTTTTATGGAATGTCATGATGTATGTATTGCGTAATGATGCCCTCAAAATAAATGAAAATGTTGTATGCGTTTTTATGCATATGCTATGATTTTTTTAAATGATGTATGGATGTAAGATGTCGCTTGACAATGACAATAGCTTTATATAACATCCTTGGTTGGGGACAATAAATCCCTGACTGTTGCTAGGGATGAAGAATATGAATCTTCAATCTTGTTTAGAATGTCTTCATTAGGGATTCATGCTTTTAGTTTGAGGATACTCTGATGGGGATGTTCGAATTCTGCTTGGGGATAGAAGAGATGGATACTCCTCGGATCTGTGGATGTCAACTTTTCTGGGAGGACAAAATTGAATGACATGAGAAGAGAATCCTGTTGGGGAATTGCAAGAATCGGATAAATAACCTCGATTTGGGAAGTAAACGTTGTTGGGGAAATAAACCCTGCTTGGGAAATAAACTCTGCTAGTGAAATAAGCTCTGCTGGAGAAGTGAATTTTGCCAGGGACTTTACAGTGTTGAAAAGATAAACTCCTTTGGGGAATTAAATTCCTATAAACTGTGCTGAGGGAATAATTTCTGATGGGAATTGGAATTTCATAGACTCTGCGAAGAAAATTTCCCTCGTAAATGATCTGACTTCCTTATATGTTAGGGGACATCCTGGGGGGATGATCATGTTAATTACTGGAAGAAGCCCTGATTTCTGTCTGAGGGCATATTAGACTTGTTGGGGGATGTATCTCTGTCGAGGATGAGCTTGTAATGGTAGCTCTGTGGGGATTTCTGTGTGGGGATTTGTGGATAACTTGAACATTATCCCAACTCCTAGAGTCCTTAGTAAATGCTAACCCTGCTTTTTATGCAAATATTTATTAACAGTAATCATATTCATATGCATATGTTCATTCAATTTAGTCATTTGGACGTGTTTGCAAACAAAGCAGAGATAGTAAAGCAATTTTGAATTTTGACATTATATTTGTATTGAAAGTTTTCCTATAAACAGGAAATTTTGTACAAAGAGACAGAGATCCTATTAAGAAGAAATTGCCGTAAAAATGAAGAAAAGTACAAAGGAAAACAAAGAAATAGCCATGTGGAAACGATCTCATCGAGTTTCAACTCTGTTATTTCCACTATGTCTTCAAGCATCTCATCCCCTTATATTGGAAAAAGTTGACTGAATTGATTTGTACCATCTCAACTTGTCGTTGATAACAAGGCTTACTGTAAGTAGATGATCCAATGAGACATAGTTGTACGCTTTAATCCCTAAATTTTTCCTGGACCTTCCTTTCGAGTTTTTAGTCCACCGGGATACCTTTTTTGCTCAAGCTGCCTTTTCAGGTATTCGACTTGCTGGGTGTATAATTTTTTATATATATCCTTAATTTTTGACCAAAGCCTTTTGGTTCTCTGGGATGCTCTTATTTTTGCCTAGGCCAGTCAACCTAGCAGGTCTCTTTCATGCGTAGTATCTTTTGACTATGTTTGCATTCACAAGGTGCTGAAGATCTTCACCGTCCATAGTGGTAAGTATCATAGCACCGCCAGAAAATATCTTCTTAATCACAAATGGCCCTTCATATGTAGGAGTCCATTTTCCCCTAGGATCACCTTGTGGTAGGATGATACACTTTATTACCAAATCACCAGCTTGATATACATGATGCTTGACTTTCTTGTTGAAGGCTTTGATCATACGCTTCTGATACATCTGACTGTGACAAACATCCGCAAGCCTCTTCTCATCAATCAAATTTATCTGGTCCAGTCGAGTCTAAATCCAATCGTCTTTGTCTAAACCTGCATCTTTCATAATCCTTAGAGAAGGAATCTGGACTTCGACAGGTAAAACAACCTCTATATCATAGACTCAAGAGAATGGGGTTGCCCCAGTTGATGTACGTACTGAGGTGAGATAACCATGAAGATAAAAAGGTAACATCTCGTGCCAATCTTTGTACGTCACTGTCATCTTCTTTATAATCTTCTTGATGTTCTTGTTGGAGGCTTCCACTGCACCATTCGTCTTCGGTCGATACGGAGAAGAATTATGGTGCTTAATCTTGAACTTCATGCATAGCTCTGTGATTATGTTATTGTTAGTACCATTGTCCATGATAATCCTTTTGGGGATGCCATATTGACAGATAAGATTATGCTTAATGAATCGAGCCACAACATTCTTGGTAACAGAGGCAAACAAGGTTGCTTTCACCCACTTCATGAATTAATCAATAGCGACCAGGATGAAATGATGCCCATTAGACGCAATAGGCTTAATCTCTCCAATCATATCAATGCCCCACATTACGAACGACCAAGGAGTAGTCAAGACGTTTAGAGGGACCAATGGCACATGTACTTTGTCAGCACAAATCTGGCACTTGTGACAAGTTCTGGAATGACGATAGCAATCAGCTTTCATGGTTGACCAATAATAACCCGCTCTCAGAATATTCTTAGCCATCGTATGCCCGCCAGAATGAGTACCAAAGACCCCTTCATGCATATCTTCCATAATCTTCTCAGCTTCCTTCTTGTCCACACATCAAATTAGAGTCGAATCATGGTTACACTTGTACAAAATTTTATTTCTTAGAAATAACTTGGCAGAGAACCTCCGTAGAAATTACTTGTCATTAATAGATGCCCCTTGGGGTAATCTTGAGCTTTGAGGTATCTTTTTACTTCATGAAACCATGGTTTTTCCTCTACTCCATCAGTATCAACTTCGTAGAAATGTGTCGGTTCGTCTAGTCTTTCAATGGTAATTCGAGGAGCTTCATTATCCCATCTAACTTTGAACATAGATGACATGTTATCTAAAGCGTCTGCCAACTGATTCTATTCTCGTGGTATGTACTCAAATGTTATTTCCTCGAAGTACGAAATTAATGTCAACACATGCTCTCGATAAGGGATAAGATTTGGATGTTTCGTATCCAATTCTCCCTTAATCTGATTGATGACTAAGGCTGAGTCCCCGTATACATTTAGAATTTTGATCCTCATGTCAATAGCAGTTTTGATATCCATGATGCACGCTTCGCATTCTGCCATGTTGTTGGTACACTCAAAACTTAATCTGGCCGTGAAAGGCGTATGACAACCCTTGGGAGATATAATCACAACCCCAATCCCATTACCAAACGCGTTGGAAGCTCCATAAAAAACCATAGTCCGTCGGATTCTGGATTAGGTCCTTCATACGGTCCAGGTTTTTCATAATAAGTAATTAGCATAATATTCGCATCTAGGAACTAGAAATTCATATAATGATATTCTTCTACAGCTTGATGAGCCAAATGATCTTCCAATACACTTCCTTTGATTGCTTTCTAAGTGGTGTACTAAATGTTGTATTTTGTAAAGACCATTTTCCATCTTGCTATTCTTTCGGATAGAGCGGGCTTCTCGAATATGTATTTGTCGGATCCATCTTAGAGATCAACAAGGTAGTATGGGTCAACATGTATTGCCTTAGTCAGCGAGCATCCCAAGCCAAAGCGCAACAAGTTTTCTCGAGCAGTGAGTATCTTGTTTCACAGTCGGTAAACTTTTTTCTAAGGTAGTATATTGCATGCTCTTTTCGACCAGACTCGTCATGTTGCCCCAGTACACACCGCATTGAGGTCTCTAACACTGTTAGGTACATGATCAAAGGTCTTCCTTCAACTGGTGGCATCAGAGTCGGAGGTTCTTGGAGGTACTTCTTGATTTTGTCAAAAGCTATCTGACAATCGTCGTTCCATTTCACTACTTAATCTTTCTTCAGCAACTTGAAGATCGGCTCATAAGTAGCGGTCAAATGGGAAATAAATCTGGCAATATAGTTTAATCGTCCCAGGAAACTTCTGACTTCCTTCTCATTACGGGGAGCTGGAATTTCTTGAATAGCTTTAACCTTGGCGAGGTCAACTTCAATACCTTTACTACTGACGACAAAGCCTAGGAGTTTACCGGATCTTACCCCAAAGGTGCACTTGTTTGGATTCAACTCCAGCTTGTACATCTTCAATCTCTCAAACAGCTTGTGTAGGTGGTCAAGATGTTCTTCTTCAGTATGAGATCTGGCTATCATGTTGTCAACATAAACCTCTATCTCATGGTGTATCATGTCATGGAAGAAAGCTACCATAGCACGTTGATATGTTGCACCGACGTTCTTAAACTCAAAAGGCATGACCTTGAACCAGAATGTGCCCCACTGTATGAAGAAAATAGTCTTCTCCATATCTTCAGAGGCCATCTTAATTTTATTATAACCAAAGAAACCATCCATGAATGAAAAATACTTTGTGTTGAGCAGTGTTATCAACCAGAACATCAATATATGGAAGTGGGAAGTCATCTTTGGGGCTTGCCCTGTTCAGATCCCTGTAGCCTACACACATACGCACTTTGCCATCCTTCTTAGGTACTGGCACCACATTTTCAACCCACTGAGGATAAGACATAACAGCTAAGAAACCTGTGTTGAATTACTTCATAACCTCAGCCTTGATCTTGTCTGACATCTCGGGATGCATACGACGAAACTTTTTCTTTATCAGAGAGAAACCCTCTTTCATCGATTGACGATGAACCACAATATCAGTATCAAGCTTTGGCATGTCTTCATATGACCAAGAAAAGATCTCAACATAGTCATGCAACATCTGGATTAGTCTGATCTTGACATTGTCTTCTAGGTTGGCACCTATCTTGACCTCTTTCTTGTCCTCTTCACTACCCAAGTTCACAACCTCGACTAGCTCTTCATGCGGTTGTATGGCTTTTTCTTCCTGCATTAACATCCTAGCAAGATCTCCATGTACTTCACAATCTTCCTCTCTTTCGTCCTCAGCTTGGTAGATCGGATTTTCAAAGTCATAAGTGGAAATAGCAGAATTGTTATCAATGGGATCCAGAGTGGACGTGAATCTGCAATTTGTTGTGTGGGTGTGTGTAAGAACACATAGCTATTTTGAAAGTAATAAAGTAAAAGAAAGGCATAAAGCGCCAAATTTGAATGCAAAAAGTCCAATGTTTTATTGAATTAAAATATGCAGATGAAATGACAACCCTAACAAATGGTCAGTTGTACCCTGGGTAAGGCATAAGGCGTAAAGTTATTGTTTTAAAAATTACATAGCCAAAAATTGAAATAAAAAAGAAACAAAAAATAGCATTTACTCGTGACTAAAAGAGATCGGTATAATGTCTTTAGTCTTCCAATTGCTGAGTCTATTATCGGTGGTGGGAAAATCCAGTTGTCTAGGTTGTAGTCACTATCCATATCGTCTACTGTGTCGACTCCATTGTTGCTGACACAGAATGATGGTCTTCCAGCACGAGCACTACGAACAACCCTCTGAGCCTCTGCAGTGAAACCCAAGCCAAATTTGTCAGACTTGTACGGAATGTCAGGAAGCTGACCCTAAGTAGTATAACCACCTTCTTCTACCACAACTCTAACATCTTTCAGAGAATCCATTCTGGACGGAGCCTTAGTATCCTTAGGAATAGTAGAAACATCTTCAGTAACAGTGTTGTTCAAGGAATAACTTCAAAAGTCTAGCAGGGAGTTTCAATGAATTCGCCGTCCATCTCAACATACTTGAAAGAGCTCAAGTGACTCACCATATACTCTTCTTCACCACAAACTGTAACAACCTTTCCTTTCATGGGATATTTCACTTTTGATGTAGAGTAGAAGTGATGGCACCTGTCCCATGAATATAAGGGAGTCCAAGTAAATAGGAATAGGCTAATCGAATATCCATTAAATAGAAGGTAGATATGAATACCTGTGAACCTACTTTGATTAGAAGATCCACCTCTCCATGCACCATCCTTCTTGAACCGTCAAAAACTCTCACCATAATATCACTGGGTTTCAACACAACCCTTCACAATCAAGCCTGTCTAGAGCATCCTTCGGTAGAACATTCAACGAGGAACCCGTGTCCACTAACACATGAGCTAAAGTAGTTCCACTGCACTCAAAAGAGACATATAGGGCCTTGTTATGGTTTCTTCCTTTGGGGGGTCAAATCGACATCATAAAATCCTAGCTCATTATCAGTCGTCAGGCTAGCAGCATAATTTTCAAATTGTTCAGAAGAGATTTCTTGTGGCACGTGAGTGGATTTCAAGAACTTCACCAAAGCCTGGGCATGGGCTTCCAAACATAATAATAGGGATAACATGGAGATATTAGAGGGAGTCTACCCCAGCTGTTAAATAATCTTGTAATCACTTTTCGGATAATTTTTAATACCTCATTTAACTCTTGCCTGGAGGTATCTTTAGTGGTAACTTATTTAGGTGCCTCCGTTCGAGAAAGCTCTGTCATTTTTTCTTTACCCTGAGTCTCAGTAATTAACTCGGTAGCGGTAACACGAACTGGTGTAGCAACGGTCTTTGGAGATATTTCTGGAGAGAAAACCCTTCCACTTCTAGTAACTTTACTGGTCCCAGTAATATTGTCAATGTTGGAATTAGTAACTTCAATGCCTTCACTTTCGATAGTCGGTGGTTCTTACTTGACACTGTGGTAGTAGACATCAGCCCCATAGTTCGAAGGGATAGTTTTGTCTGAGGAATACGGGATACGTCCAGGTGCGGTGATTATCAGAGGAGCGACTCTAGTTTCAACATTAATCTTCACAGGGCCTTTGGCAGTGATCTTGATAGGAGTGCCAGAAATTACAGATACCTCTTCAAGCTCCAAGTCCTGAAACAAATTCTCAACAGAAGGAATCTTCTCAACTATAATGATATGGTTATCCATCAGACGTTGTACACCTTCTTTCAGCAGTATGTAGCCACTGGGTTGGGCTGCACAGCAGTAGCACCTTTCAATGCAACCCGGAAATAAACCAGTCTGTAATAGATTCTTCTTGATAATCAAGAGGGGAGTAGTCAATTCACTTATAGCAGACACACATGAAACATCGTCAATAAAACTTCTGCCTTTATCGTGCTTAGGAATAGGTGTCGTAATCACATTGGGGGGTCTCGGGAGGATCAAACTCAATCTCTTTGTTGTCAATCATATCTTGAATTTTATTTTTCAAAGCCCAGCAGCTATTTGTGTCGTGTCCGAGACTATTGGAATGATAGGCGCATCTTACCTTAGGGTTATACTCGGGGGAGGAAATGTTGGGATTCTGAGGAGGATCTCTTAATGTTATCAACTCTGCCTATAATAGATGTTGTAATGCCTGAGATAATGGCATGTTGATCTTAGTAAATTGTCTCCTGGGTGTGTTTGACCTACGCTGATTGCCTTGTTGATGTTGTTGTACTAGCGCATGATTAGAAATTAGAACGACTTCTACAGACTGGTTGCAGTCATTTCTAGCACGACCCTTTTGGCCATACACAACATTAGTTTCCTTCTTTCCATTGAACATCTTCTTCATAGTACTTGAAGAAGCAACCACTTGAAATTTCCCACTCTTGATTCTACCTTTAATGTGTTCCCCTGTTAATATCAGCTCAATGAATTTGGTTGAAGATCTTCCGATCAGATGATTGAAAAAAGGAGATGTCAAAGTTCCCATAAACATATCAACCAGATCCCTATCAGATAGAGGAGGTTTAACTCTCCTTGCTAGATCCCTCCATTTCTAAGCATACTCTTTGAAGCCTTTGTTCGAGCCCATAGTCATACTTTGTAATTGCACGTGAGTTGGTGCAAGATCAATATTATACTGGCATTGTTTGTAAAAAGCATCAGCCAAGTCTTCCCAAATATGAATATTAGTCCATTACAGCTGATAGAACCACTACAATCGTGTTCCCGATAAGCTTTCTTGAAAGAAGTGCACCCATAACTTCCTGTCAGCAGTATGGGGTTGAATCTTCCGAACATACGACCTTAAATGAATATTTGGACAGGAAACACCATCATACTTCACAAAGGTAGGGACTTTGAATTTGTGAGGAATTACAACTCCCTAGATTAAATCTAGATCTTCAAAATCCAATCCAGACACTCTCTGAATCTCCATAGCATTGAGACAATCTTCCAGTTGTTTGTATTTGTCATCAGCAGGAGGATACTGTTCATCTGAATAGTCTACTTCTTCTTCATCAGAACCCTGATTGTTATTATCCTCAGCTTTCACACTCTTACCATCTTCCTCTTGGTTATCATCTTCATTTGACGGGACCTTAAAATCTAGAGCCCTTTTGACCGGACCTTTGAACCTTCTACCCATATTAAGAATGAAAGCTTGTTTTTTAGACTTTTTCTTCCTCTCTTGGGTGATGAGGGTCTTCATCTCATTCTTCCCCTTGGCTAAGTCCGGGAACATTTGTTGGAATTGAGTGTTTTGAGCTTGAAGTTCTTTGACGGCTTGTTCGAGAGCCATATTTTACTAAAATAAACAACAAGAAGATGAGAAAACTTGTCTTGGGAATACCTGCTATGATATGATGTCTATGGAATGCATATGCAATGTTTTCAAGGATCTCACGGGATAAACAAAAATGAAATGTTAGAAGTTGAGGTTGGCTGCAGCTTTGACCGAAGAACTTTACGTCTTTGAACGTCCTTCTATGAGAATCAAGCTCATCATGTCAAGTGGGTCCTATCCTCTAACTCAAAAGAACATGTTTTAATCTTTAGTGGCGTATGGTTAGAGGAAAATAAAATCCCCTTTCTTCCTTGATAGCAGTATGGTTCATGATAAATCTGCATCATAGGTCCCTAAGATCCTTGAAAAGAGTTAGTGAGAATGCCCTGGTATGATGTTATGATGTCATGTTTAAACAAGATAGAAAACACAAGAAAATCACATAAAGGCCTTAGGTTTAAAGTCTTGCATGAGGTATGTAGGAAAGTACCATTTTCTATTGAAGTTCAGTTGGCTCAACCTGTCCTAAAATAGTAACAGGGTTCTAGGAGTCTCATACCACAGATCTTTCTCGAAGGTTTTATTTTAGTACAGCAACTGATTTTCCACTAAAACATCCCGCAAGTTGAATCTCAATGAGTGTAGCATCGAGTATCAACCAGCTCTAGATTGCACCAATGCCGACTATCTCACTACCTTCTAATGGCCAAGGTAGGCCTACTAAGGTTCTAAATGTCAGTTAGTGCTTATGACACCACGAGGCATCCCGATGTTATCCTCGACTGACTCAAGGAACATCGGTATAAACCAAAGTGTCACACTAGTGTAGCCATCACTTTAACAATATCGGTCTATGCCATACATTTTCCATGATCTATTTCTATTTACCTAAGGTACCCTAGATCCGGGTGTAGGATTTTTGCAAGAAAATAGACCCAAGCAACCCTCAAAGGTAAAGCAGACAAAAGAAACAAGTAAAAGTAAATAAAGTGATCTAGACTCTAAGGTAACCCCTCTTTTTTAGATAAGTCCCCAGCAGATTCGCCAGTTCTGTAATACAGTGGGAGAACTGGCTTATTTTGTGTTTTATCGCAAATGTTGCGGGATAGCTAGAGTCGCCATGGACTTTTCTTTTATCCAATAAGGAAAGGTGAAAATAATAGGAAAGACCTTGAAGATTTTGAGTTGAGTTCGAGGGTAGGTTATGAAAAGGGAAGGTGTTAGCACCCTTTTCATCCGTAGTTATCTATGGGCTCTTAATCGCTTAGCTCACTTTGAAAATTTACTTTGTATGTGTGTTTGAAAATATTTTAAAAATGCCAATGTAAGAAGAACTTTGTAACGATTCTTGTATCAGTCCTAAAGAATGCGTACAAAGCGTTTGTTTGAAAATACTTTTGAAATTTTTTGTGTGAAATGTTTTGTTTTGAAAATTTTAAGCAAGCGATTAACAGTTCTACCCACTCAAGGTCGTAATTTTACTTTTCCTTCTCCTTTAGATAATGATATCCATACCATTAGTTAGTAGGAAGCCTTATCGTAGGATGTGAAGGGACATGCGTAGGGCCTTCGTACAGTCATTGAAGGAAACAAGTAAGGACGCTTTAACAACTTTCGTAAGGGACTAGATCATTTATCAAAAAGCAACGTTGAAGGGTCATCGAGGGACTATGATATATTATTCGAGGGACATTTGCTAAAGCGTCCCTACTTTTGAGGGACATGACTGTTTAGTCGAAAGGCAACAAGAGAGGCTACCCTAGAGGTGCAAGTGTGTAAATGTGTTGTTTTCAATTATTTATCTTGAAATTAGGGTTTTTGTAGCGTCAGGTTTTTATCTTGTCATACAACCCTAATTACTAAGCAGTAGTATGGTAAATATAGACAAGTAAAATGCCGAAAGTAAAGTTCCTACGCTATTACATGGCTTCGGGACAGTTACATAAGAATGACGCGAGAAAGTAAAATGCAGAAATTTAGACCTAGATTATTACATCCCGTAAACAGTTACATAATGATAAAAAAGAGCAAAAAATAAAATCTAGACTATTACATTCGTGAAACTTATACAGTCGATCTAAAAAATATAAAAGTAAGATATAAATAGAAAAGGAAAATATTTTTGGTGATTATTTTCTGAAAAGAATGATTTATGATGATTAATTAAAACTTATTAAATCTAATTAATTTTAATTAAAAAATTAATTAATTAATTAAATTATTAAAATATTAATTAAAAACTAAACTCTAATTTATTTTAATTAAGAAAACCTAAAACAAATTCTTTTGTATTTTAATTAAATGAAATAAATAATAAAAATATAAGAGAAAAAAGAAAATATAAAGAAAAGCAATTGGGCCTGAATTAGCAAAAGAGGGGGTGTTGAATAAAAAAGAGGTCTAGGTCCAACTTCCAACGATGGATCCAGTGTGAGCAGCTAGGACGATGCATCATGGGCATGCATGTTCCCGGGCGTTGGATCAGATATGATGATGAAAAGCGATGGGGCGTACGGTTGATGTTGTAACAACGCGCGCTGGGAAAACCTGAAAAATAGGAAAAACATGAAAAGTGACAAAAGGCGGGGATCAAACCCATGCCATTGTACATTAAAGCCTTATCGCGTGAGATTCTACCACTGGGGTGACTATACATCCGGTAACATAAGTGAAACAAATTAAATATATAATCAACTCAATTAATTGGACGGGAGAAGCGTCGGAGCCCTAGCTCTGGCCGTCTTCTCTGGTGACTATGTTTTCTTGTACCTGCAAAACAAGGAGTGTCAATGGTTCAAAAACACCTTACCCCCTAATTCAGGCCTTGGGATTCCAATGGAAGCATAAGATTGGACTGATTCACACTGAATTATTAAATACGACGTAAACAACCTAAAATGGTGTAAACATGGTAGTTTATGGTTCGATCATCATGGGGACCATGCGATGTCTTTTTCCTACACATTGATACCTCATAAGCATATTAGCAAGGTTAGTATGCATTATGTGATACGGCGGGAGAAATGACTTTGGTGTTTTGTGTTTGATCGCAAATGTTGCGGTTAGCAAGAGTCGCCATCGACTTTTCTTTTATCCAAAAGGAAAGGCTGAAAAGAAAAAGAAAGACCTTTGAGATTATTTATTGAGTTCGGGGGGTAGATTATGAAAAAGGAAGGTATTAGCACCTGTGATACGGTGGTAGAACCGACTGTTATACTGGTTTGCGTTTTTTGTTCGCAAAATGTTGCGGTAAGCAAGAGTCTCACCGACTTTTATTTTATCCAATCAGGAAAAGGAAACAGAACAAAAAAACCTTTTTCGAGATGTTTCTAAGTACGGGGGTAGATTATATAAAGGAGAGGTGTTAGCACCCTTTCTATCCATGGTTTTCCATGGGCTCTTAGGTACTTGCTCATTTTGAAAATTGCTTGTGTGTGTTTTGAAAAGATTTTGTTTAACTTCGTGATAACCCTTGTATCGGTCCTCAAGAGTGTGACGAAGTGTTTTGAAAACTTTAGTTTGAAAAGTTTGTTTGAAAGTGTATGTTGTCAAAGATTTATTGTTTTAAGCAAGTACCTAACAGTTATCTACCTACTCGAAAAAAGGCGTTCTTATCCTCCTATCCTTTAGACTGTGTTATCCTACTATTAGTGAGTAGGTAACCCTAGTCGTTGGATGTTTGAGGGACTATCGAAAGGGATGTAATGGTCATTGAAGGCAACATGCAAGGATACCTTAGCATTTCGAAGGGACTGTCATCATATATTCGTAGGCAACATTGAGGGACAAGATCACTTCTCGTATGCAACTCGAGGGACGTTAATGGGCTATGATCTTTATGATGACTTTTAGATTGAGGGTCTTTTGCTAAGATATCCCTACGTTCGAGGGACATGACCATTGTTTTCCGAGGCAACCAAGTGGGGAGTACCCTAGGGGTGCAAGTGTGCAACAGTGTGTTTTTTCAGTTATATTTATCTTGCAATTAGGGTTTTCTATCGTTCATTTTTATCTTTCCATACAATCTTATTAATCTAAGCATTGCATAAAATATAGTAGTAGGAGATAAAGGCGGAAATGTAAACCTAAGCTATTACAGAGCTTTGGGGCAGTTACATAATAGTGAAGAGGGCGGAAAAGAAATCCTAAAACTATTACATCCCAGAAGCAATTATATGATAATGATAAATAAAAAAAGCGGGAAAAATAAAGATACGCTATTACAATTGACCGCGCCCTATACACTTTATCTAGGAAAATAAAAATAAGATGAAAATAGCAAAGAAAATATTTTGGTAATTTTTTATGAAAAAAATGATTTATGATAATTAATTAAATAAACCTAAAAAGCCTAATTAATTTTAATTAATAAAAAAAATATCTATTTTGAAAGAGAGAAAAAAGATTAATAAAAAAATTTAAAACCTAATTAATTTTAATTAATAAAAGGTTAGTTTTAAAGAGAGAAAAAAAGGTTGATTAAAAACCTACACCTAATTAATCTTAATTAAAAAAAAGGTTAATTTTGAAAAAAGTAAAGGTTAATTAAAAAAACCTAAAAACCTAATTAATTTTAGTTACTAAAAAAAGTTAATTTTGAAAAAAAAAAGTTAATTAAAAAAACCTAAAACCTAATTAATTTTAATTAAAAAAAGTTTATTTTGAAAAAAAAGGTTTATGTGTAATGATTAATAAGAAAGAATTAAGTTTGCCAAAAAATAGATATGGGAAGAAACATCAATGAAAAATAGGGTTAGAAAATAAAAATAATGCAAATGTCAGGGGTGGTTGTTGAACCAAAAATTAATTTAAAACCTAAAATTAAATTAAAAAACCTAAAATTAATTATTCAAGTTTATTATAAAAAAAAAATAAAAGTTTTGTGAAAAATATTAGGTTTTATGAAAAAAGTTTTAAACAGATGGTTGTCTTAACCTCCTCAGGATATCTGTCTTGCCATACATTGGTGGTTGTTATGATCCGACCTCAGTGTTTTGTAATAAACCTGCATGGGACCATAATAGTCAAACTTGTAGTGTTGAATCTCATAGACACGTTAAACAAATTAGTATACCATGAAATACAAAGAAAAATAAATATATGAAATTTTATAATGTTAAAACCGATATGGCATGTATGAATACTTCTACACCATTTGGATCATAGTGATCAAACCAGCCTTACCCTTACTGGAAAAGTAGTGAAAGTAGTGAGATGTGGGTTTGTAACGAGGATAACTTGTTTGTAGTTAGATGGGGGTTTGTAACAAGGATTTCTTGTATGTAGTGAGATGTGGGTTTGTAACGAGGATGACTTGTTTGTAGTGAGATTGAGGTTTGTAACAAGGATTTTTTGTTTTTAGGATTCTTGAAGGAATTTGATATTTTGACAGAGTTGTGGCAAAAAAATTTTTTTTTGTTTTTCGTGTGTGAAAAGAATGAGATTATATAATGGAAATTAGAGGAAAAAATGGGCTTTGAATGTGCAATTGGGCCTCCAATAACCACAAGCAATAGTGCAGATTTTTATTCACTTGAGTCTGTCACATTCCAGGCTAAAGCTCGGGGTCTTAAGTGCAATTTTTGAAGTTGAAATATGAAAACAAATGTAGTCGACATCGAGAACTAACTCCTTTTCGAAAATGGGCTCAATCGGATAAATGGTGAATTAGTTATGAATTTTTGAAGTTTCGCCTTAGACAAACTTATTTTGGGCTCTAGTGTCAACTCTGACACGTTCTTCAATAAAAAACTAGTATTGATCGGAGAATAACCTGGTCTCAACCTTGGAAGAAAAGTTGTAGACCTCTGAGTCAATGACCTTGTGTAAAAAGATGGACCCGATCCGATAAAAATTGATCGAGTTATGAATTTTTGAAGTTTCGACCCAGATGAAATAATATTCAGCATTCGGGATTTTCGGCGCGTCACGCGCATTCTGAGCAAAAAACGAAGGCCTTTTGGATACTATTCGAACACAATACCTTTTGTGAAAACATAGTCAACTCAGTTTGTGAAATTTTGGCGTTGGAACCAGCTCGATACAACGAAAATCGACCAAGTTATGATTTTCTGAACATGACGCAAATAAACTTCTGTCACAAATTTTTTGTACGAAAATACTTGATAAATCCGCATTTTTGAAGACCTTATGATCGAAATTGGCTACCATCCGTGAGAGATGAAAATGTAGATGACGTCAATACGAAATTTTGGCCACCAGAGCCGGTTCAAAAAAAGCCATGATCTTCAAGTTATGAATTTTTTAGTGTGTAAAAACTGCACTTTCAGCACACTTTTTCACCACATTTCGTCGAGAAAACTCACACATTCAGAGACCTTCTTTAAAGAATTGACTCTTGAACCGAACCTGAATTTGAGAATATGTTATTAGAGATATCTTGGCAAAAGAACACCTGAATATGACGCGTCAGGTTGGACTTGTGAATTTTTGAATCCCGAATCGTTGTGAAACGTCGAACCGATCTTCAGCACTAAATATACTCTTAGAACATACGTTGACAAAATAAACGTCGCTTGTAACCTGAAGAAGTTTTCTAAATATACCTTGATTCCATAACCACAAAACCAATTATATGCATGTATGTAATAATGAAATGTAAGCCAAAAAGGTCTAAATAAAGAGGGTAAATTTTGGGGTACAACAGCAGCCCCTGTTCAATCTTCTTAAACCTGAAGATGTAGATTGGCTAGTCTGCCTTTCGTGATCTGAAGGTGGAAGATGATTGAACACTAGAGTGCCCAAAAATTTGCACTCGTCTGAGATGGTGTTGGACTGTGTTGGTAGTATCCGGAATGAGCTTACAGATGCCATTTGGAGAAGATGACAGAAGACTGTCAGAGATGGGCTTAAAGATGCCATCCAGTATGATGAAGAAGAGTCGTCAGAGATGGGCTTAAAGATTCCATCCAGAATAATGTTGATTTTATGAGATATTCCTTTGATGAGAATTCCTGTTCCTGTCGTTGAGGAGGAATCTGTTGAGGAATGTTGGTCTCTGTCTTGGGAGAAATGGAATTTTAAGAACTTCAGTTATCTGTTACTCTACTGGGGAATCATCTCTTAGTCGAGGAGATGAAAATGAACTGCTATCTGGTCGTGCTCCAGGCCTTACAGTGATTTGCTGAGGATAATAAGACTGACTGCTATCTGGTCGGGCTCCAGGTTTTATAGTGACTTATTGGGGAGATGAGATTAAACTTGTTATCTGGTTGTGCTCCAAGCTTTGCAATCTCAAAACTATTATCTGGTCGTGCTCCAGGTTTCAGAAGGAATTAAGTGGTTATCCGGTCGCATCCGAGTTTCAACTTGAATTTAAGGCATACTAACATCTGGTCGTTTCCAGGCTTCATAGTAATTGGTCGAGTAAACTGCTATCTGGTCGAATTCCAAGCTTCGCAGTACCTCATATTGTTATCTGGTCATGTCCAGGCTTCACAGTGTCTCTTGCCGCTATTTGGCCGTGCTCCCGACTTCACAGCGTCTTATACCGTTATCTAGTTGATTCTAGGCTTCATAGTATTTTGTACTGTTATCCGGTTGATTTCCAGGCTTCACAGTATGATGGGGAAATTAAGCTGTTATCCGGTCGATTTTCGGGCTTCATAGCTTGAATTTGAGATATACCAATATCTAGTTGATTCTAGGCTTCGTAGTATTTTGGAGAAATCAAGATATTATCTGGTCGATTTTCGGGCTTCATAGCTTGAACTGGAATAGAAATCTTAGTATCGATTTGACTGAACTAGGGAAAACTTGTGAGAACTTCAACTGGGAGAGAAATCTTAGTATCGATTTGACTGATCCCGGGAGAGGTCTCGAATTAAATTTGACTGGCATAGAAATCAGGGGAATCGTGGCGGCGATTCGGCTGACCCAGATGAAAGTCTTAAAACATCTTTAACTAGAATAGAAACCTTAGTGTTGGTTTGACTGAACTAGAGAAAATCTTGAAAAGTGTTGGAATATCTTCAACTGGAATAGAAACTTTGGTGTCGGTTTGACTGAACCAGAAAGAACTCATGAGAACTTGATTGCATCTTTCCCTGAAAGGTAAAGAGTTAGTCGTATGTAATGTCATGATGTATGAAATGTATTGAGTAATGATGTTCTCAAAATAAATGAGATTGTGTTGTATAATATGTATGCACATGCCATGATGTATGGATATGCAATGCTATTGTGATATTCTCTAGTTGGGGAAAATAAATCTTGGACTGCTGGTGGAGAGTATAAGAAGTTGAGTTCTTCGTTTCCCCTGGGGATAGTGACCGAAGCTGATTAGCTGGAGATTTACATCCATTATGCTTAAGAATATTCTGCCGGGAGAGACTCTGTTTGAGAATAATCCTGCGGGGGAATGACTCTGTGGGGGAAGAGAGATACTCTGTTGGAAGATCTGCTGATATGGAGAAATAGACTCAGCTGGGGATGAACTTCTATTGCTGGAGAGAAGAGCTCTGTTGGAGATTGAGCTTCCGCTGTCAGAGAAATAAACTCTGCTCGGGAGATGGCTTTATAAACTGCTCATGGTTATAAAACTCGGTTGGGGAATATAAATATCAGCTTTCTGAAGGAACCTACTGGGGGAAGGATTCCTGCTCGGGGACCTGGAGATCGGACTTTGGTTGTCCTTACTCTGTGGGGATTATAGGTATCACAGACTTGTATGTGATAACGAATTTGCTTCCAACTGTCTTTACCCCTTGTACCATGCTGGAAAAAGTACATGCAGAGATTTTGTGGATGGATCTATGTCGTGATTGTACTTGAACATATATTTAATGAGTGTCAGGATGACATCTGTCTCTGGATTGTATTTGAACTGTACTTGAAATATGTGTTGAATGAGTGTCAGAATGAAATCCGTCTCTAGATCGTATCTGAACTGTACTTGAAAGTTGAATCTGAATGAATATCAGAATGATATCCGTATCCAGAACATATCTGAACTGTACTTGAAACATGTGTTGAATGAGTGTCAGAATGAAATCCGTCTCCGGAGCGTATCTGAACTATATCTGGAAGCTATATTGAATGAGTTTCAAAATGGCATCAGTATCTGGAGCATATCTGAACTGTATTTGGAAGCTGTATTGAATGAGTTTCAGAATGGCATCCGTATCTGGAGCGTATCTGAACTGTATCTGAAAGCTGAATCTGAATAAGTATCAGATTGGCATCCGTATCTGGAGCATATCAGAACTGTATCGGGAAGCTGAATCTGAATGAGTATTAGAGTGGCATCTGTATATGAAGCGTATATGAACTGTATCTGAAAGCTAAATCTAAATGAGTATCAGAGTGGCATCTGTATCTGGAGTGTATCTGAACTGTATCAGAAAGCTGAATCTGAATGAGTATCAGAATGACATCCGTATCTGGAGCGTATCTCTGAATTGTATCTGAAAGATGAATCTGAATGAGTATCAGAATGACATCCGTATTTGGAGCGTATCTGAACTGTATCTGAAAGTTGAATCTGAATGAGTATCAGAATGGCATCCATATCTGGAGCGTATCTAAACTGTATCTGAAAGATGAATCTGAATGAGTATCATAATGGCATGCGTATCTAGAGCGTATCTGAACTGTATCTGAATTCTGGTGCTCTTGATGAATGATGATCAAGGTATAAGTCTTGCACTAATAGACAGGTGACGGGACATAGTCGTACGTTTTAAATCCCTAACTTTTGCCTGGACCATCCTTTCGGGTTTTCAGTCCATCGGGATACCCTTTTTTGCCCAAGCCGCCCTTTCGAGTTTTCGACTTGCCAGGTGTTATACCCTAAAATTTGCCCTCTCATTTCACAAGGGATCACCCTGGATCCCAGGTTTGCTTCTATCAAGTTTCTAAGCCTTGAACTGTAAAATTTTCCAAGCAAATCACTCACAAAGGCAAAATGGTCATTTGCAAACTGAGAAGTCTAACTTTGACTTTTAGATCAAAATCAAATCTCAAAAATCATATTTCATCAAGACATGTTGGAATATGAAGTTTGTTTCAGCAGGAAATTTAAAAGTCAAATTTTTACTTTGGAAAAGTCAAATTCTAAAGTACTTCGAAATTTTTCTAAGTATTTAAGGATTATGACAATTTCAGAATTTCTGACCAGATTATCACTAAAGCACTCAGCAAATTCTGGATATTCTCAAGACAGAGTTTGGTCAGAACTTCTGGGCAAGCCATTCACAAAAGCTTCAGTCAGAGTTTTCCAGGATAAATCAAAGAAGGTTAAGAAGTGTGCTGCAAGCTTTCCAGAAAGTCTGAAAGCTCCTCCAGAACATACTGGAGTCAGAAGACAAGAGGATCAGAAGATGAGATGCTACGCTGAAGTAGAACTTCTAATCCAGAGTCAAGCAAGGATGCAGAGTTTCACATGGAAGGATTTCTGATTATCATTTAATGCTCACAACCACTTGTGAGTTGTTATCCAAAGGATTTCCCTCACGTGTACCCCTTCTGTCTTGGGAAGACCAACCGTTATGCAAAAGTATGCTAGGCCCATGCACTGCTTCTACTTTTCCTTAATCCATGCTACTAAATCAAGCTTAGGCGCTGTTAACCATCCAACTTGATGCATTGAGCCACACTTGTTTAAGCTTACTTCAAGAGTAAGTCAGCATCTAGTGTATGATGTTGGTGCCACTTGTCCCCTCCAAACTACAAAACTTTTGCATATAAATAGAACACCATTAGCCATTGAGAAGAGGTCGAAAAAATTTGAGAGAAAGGTGTGGAATTTAAGAAAGAAAAGCCTTGAACCCCCTGCAAAAATTCCAAGAATCCAAAAAGATTGCAAACACAAAAATACAAAACCTTAGCATTTGATTCTTGCATTAAAGCTCCATTTTTTCTCAAGTTGTTTCCTGAGCAAAACCGCCCATACAGTTCCTAATATATATTCAAAAGCCATCCAAAATTCTGTAATCAAATAGTAACACATTCTCCACCAATATCCACTTCAAAGGATCAGAACTTTATCCCTTGGTTATTCCAGAATTTTCCAAATCATTTACAACCCAAGTTGAAAGTTTCCAACCTGCTGAAAACGTGAGGAAGCTGTTCAGAACACCACAAGTGGTCAGAACCAGATTCCAGCTCCCAGAATATTTCCCAACTGCAAGGTAAGTTCCTACTGACTCATCATATTATTTAGGCATTGTCAGATTTTGCATATTTAACACAATGTAGATATTCTGATCCTGATGGTGTATATATTCTGAGATTTCATGCATCTGCCTGCCTAAATAGAGGGAATTCCAGTTCAGAGTTTCATAAAGAAATTAGGACTCGAAATTAGGATTAGCAAATTCATGTTGCTTCTGATTTGTGTTTCTGATATTTCTTGAAACTTGTCATAACTGTCTTGTGTGCAACTTATGTTCTGTTAAGAAATGACTAAGCTGCAGATGTTCTGACTGACATGAAGAGAGGAAAAGTTCTGACAGTTGCATCAGAACTTATGAAAACTTATGAATCCTCAGAAGATCCAGAACTTCTGAACTTCCATATTTTTAATAACATGTTTCTGTTTGTGCAGCACATCAGAGTCAGAACTTCTGACCTCTTCTGTTTCAGCATTTACGCTGATTTTGTCTTCTTTCCTTTATTATTTCTTTTCATCACTTTTATCTTTCATTAATATAAAAAAACACCAAAAATATTTCATATTCACATATTATATTTTCTTAAACAAAAATTATTTCTTTTCTTAAATAAATAAGCATTTTACATTTCCTGTACATTCTTATCTATTTCAATATGGTTGTAATAATAACTTAGGATTTAATTTGCAATCCCCATTCATAAATATGTACCCCCATCCCCCAAAATATTGTAATAGCGTAGGACTTTACATTTTCACACTGTTATTGTTTTCGATATATGCTAGTAATTAGGGTGTGTATGACAAGATATGAAAATTGACAAAAAGATCACCCTAATCAAGACAAAATTATGCATGCAATCAAATACACTTGCACACTAGCACCCTTAAGGTGAGCTCCACTTGTTGCCTTACAAAATGGTCATGTTATGCATATGGGATGTCTTAGCACAAACAAATCAAAAAATACAAGATCATAGTCCCTCGATGATGCTATCAAATTTTCCTTTCAAAATGATCTTAGTCCCTAAAATGAAAGTGCTAAGTCATCTCACAACATTGCTATCATGGTCATACGATGATCCAATGCCCGTCCCTTTACATCCAACGATGGGGCTTCTTACCAAAACAATGGTAAGATAGAAACATCTAAAGGAGGAGGAAAAGAACATCTAAGACCTTTTGAGTAGGTAGATCACTTTTAGTTGCTTTCTCAATTTCAAAACAAATATCCTTTATATTTTCAAAACAATCACATACACTTTCCAAACATCTTTCCAAACTTGAAACATTTTCAAAAGATCAACACTTTTTATACGTTCTTACGAACGAGAACTATTACAAAGTTTGCCTAAACGATGTCACCTTTTCAAAATACTTTCAAAAACCACACAAAGCATATTTTTTCAAACAAAAGCACGTGATCTAGCAAGTAACTAAGAGCCCGTGGAAAACCATAGATGGAAAGGGTGCTAATACCTTCCCTTTTCATAATCTACCCCCTGAACTCAAGAAAACATATCGAAAGGTCTTTCCTGTGATTTTTCACCTTTCCTTATTGGATAAAAGAAAAGTTGGTGGCGACTCTTGCTAAACCGCAACATTTGCAAATACAAAACACAAAACCTCAAGTCAGTTCGCCCACCGTATCACAGAACTGGCGGCTCTGCTGGGGAGTATTGAAAGTGGGGTTACCTTAGGGTTAGATCACATTTACTTGCTTAGATTATTTTATTTTTTGATTTACATTATGGTTCCTTGTTTGGGTTTGTTTTAAATCCTACACCCGGATTTGGGGACACCTTTTAGGTAAGTAGAAATAAACTGTGCGGGAACTATGTGGGGTATACCGACACAATTGAAGTAGTAGATACGTTGATGTGGCACTTTGGTTGGTACCGGTAACCCTTGAGTCAGTCAAGGAGAGTACGGGGCCTCCGCGTGGTGTCGTAAAGCATCAACTGACCTTAGAACCTTACTTGACCAACTTGGCCATTAGGAAGTAGCGAGATAACCGGCTTTGGTGCAGTCCGGAGTTGGTTGATACTCGATGCTACACTCATTGAGGTTTGACTCTTGAGTTTTGTTTGGTTGCAAGTCAATCGCTTATTGGACGAAACTTGGGGTAAAGATCAGTGATATTGAGATCCCTTAGAACCCGATTACTATTAACTAGGACAGGTTGAGCCAACCAAGCTTCAAGAGGGTACATACCTACAAACTTCATGCAAGCCTGAACCTGAGGACTTGTATATATGATTACTTGTATATAAATTTGCTTACCTCGCATATTTTTACATAGAATCATAACATCATACCATAACATTCCCACTAACCATTTCAAGGATTTTTGGAATTCATCTTTGTTTTGTTTTGTAGGACATGGCTTCCACTCGTAGGAGCACTATACAAGTCAACCTCATGAGGATACCTCCATAACTCAAGGATTTAGTATCAAGGGTCCCTTAAGATTCTCCATTCACCAAAAGACATTGTCGACTCCTTAGTTTGGTTACCTCAAGTATTGAAGAAGATATGGTAAAGGTGCCCTTCCAATTCTTCGACCCATTACATCATTGCTTCACTTTTCCTGATTACCAACTTGTGCCCACTTTGGAAGAATTTTCTCAGCTCATGGGGACCCCTATTATTAACCAGTTACCTTTCAACAGTATTGAAAGAGACCGTAAACCTGAGGAAATCTCTCGAGCTCTACATTTGCAACCATATGACATAGTAGCAAATTGGGTAACAAGGAGTGGTGTCAAAGGGTTCCTAGAAAAGTTTTTGTTGGAGAAGGCTCAAGAGTGTTGGAATACTTTGGATCTACAAGCCTTTGAGGAAATTTTGGCTCTTCTCATCTATGGGTTGGTACTATTTCCCAATCCTGACCAATTTATTGATGTAAATGCGATCAAAGTTTTCATATCTCGTAATCCGGTGCCTACATTGCTTGGAGACATCTTACCTTCTCTTCACTCTCGCATTTTGAAGAAAAGAGGGGCTTTGATATGTTGCACTCCTCTTTTGGCTAGGTGGTTTATTTCGCACCTACCTTGATCCGTGGTGAAGAATGAACAAGGTATGAGGTGGTATAAAAGATTGATGTCACTTTCACATGCTGATATCTGTTGGTATTATCGCTCTTTAAAAGACATTACCATCATTGATCGCTGTGGGGAATTCCCCAATGTCCCTCTACTTGGCATTAGGGGAGGAATAACTTACAACCCTTGTTTAGCTTTGTGACAATTTGGATACGCTAGGAGAGATGACCCTCATGAGGTACTCATCCAAGGAATCGCATTTGACTACGAAAGCGATACCCAAGGTTACTGTCAAAGATTTATACGAGATTGTGGTATGGTTAACAAGGTTGATAGTAAGACGTTGGGGTGTAAGAATTTCATTCCTTTGGAACCTTATCTTAAGTGAGTGAGGGCTCGCGCTCAAAGTCTTAAGATGCCTTATGAAGTCGTCTTACCTGTTATCATGGAGCCAGTAGTTGAGGGAGACGTTCCACATACTATCCTCTATCCTGATATGCCTACTTCTCTTGAAGATTTGCAAAACGCTTGGATTCAGTTAAAAAGAGAGTGAGACACCTTTGAAGCTAAGTTCTATAAGGGCGAGAGGAAGATATTATAGCTTACAAGGGAGCTTCATGAAGAAAGGATTTTAAACACCTACATTGCGCCAAAGAGGATGCGCACAACTTTTCTGTCTTAGGAGTTTGCTTTATGCTTATTTCTATTGTTGTAAGCCCAAGAGGCGTGTTTGTATTCAAATCAGAACTCTTTAATGCAAGTTAACATTTTCTCACTCTTTGTTTATACAAATTTAAATTCTTTAAATCCTTGAAATCATTTTCATATTGCATATTCATGCATCATGACATGACAGGTTTCCGCATAACAGGTTTCCTTATCTCTCCGCTGTTTATTTCAGCAAGATGGATCTAGAGAAAACTGTGACGGAACTCCAAGCCCAGAATTCTTAATTTCAGGAAGCTTTACTCACCCTGGCCAAGGGGAAGCAAGAGTTGATGGCTTTGTTGGCTGTTAAGAAGAAGCCAAAGAAGAAAGCTCTACTCAACATGGGTAAAAGGTTCAAAGAGACAATCCGTCAAATTCCAGTAGAGGAAGATTCATCCGAAGAGGACGAGAACCAGATGGATGAGGTCAAGAGTACTCAGGCTGACTGTATCAACAACCAAGAATCTGATGATGATTATTTCAATGAACAGTATCCACCCGCAGACATCAAATACAAGCAGCTAGAAGACAGGTTGGAAGCTGTTGAAATCCAAGTTGTTCCCGGTTTGAATTTCGACGATTTGGGCTTAATCTCTGGGGTAGTCATTCCACACAAGTTCAAAATACCAAACTTTGCAAAATACGATGGGGTTTCTTGTCCAAAACTCCATTTTAAGTCCTATGTGCGCAAGATACAACCGCACACCACTGGTAAAAGACTCTGGGTTCAATTTTTCCAAGAGAGTCTGGCTGGGACACAACTTGAATGGTTTTATCAGTTGGATGGCTCTCGCATCAATACTTGGGAGGGTCTAGCTACTGCCTTCTACCATCAATGTCAGTATAACGCCGACTTGGCACCGACGAGGGTTCAATTGTAAGATATGACCATAGGGAAGAATGAAGGGTTTAAGGAATATGCGTAGAAGTGGAGAGACCTTGCTAGTAGGGTCCAACCACCCTTGACTGATAGGGAACAAATTGACATGTTCATGGGCACATTATCTGGTCCTTTCTTTAATCTATTGGTTGGCTGCTCTTCTTCTGGTTTCAGCGAATTAATCTTGACCGGTGAAAGAGTTGAAAGTGGCATTAAAAGTGGAAAGATCTATGTGGAATCTACCTCCACTCCCAATCCTGTCAAGAAACCTTTTGATGCGAAGAAAGAAGTTAATGTTGTGTATGGGGTAAAGGCCCATAACAAGAAGAATAATCATTTGTCTATCAATGTTGTCTGAATCTCCAATCCAGCTCCCACTCCAAGACCATCTGCAAATCATCAACGTTTTGAAGCTTCAAAAAGACAGTTTACAAGGTTAGGAATGTCACTATCTCAATCCCTTCAACATCTGCTCAAGGCTAATTTAGTGACATTGCGTGATCCTCCCGCCAACACTGACACCTCGTCACCAAAATATAATCCGAATGCAAAGTGTGCTTACCATTCAAACAGCCCCGGGCATGAGACTGATCAGTGTTGGGCCTTGAAGAACAAAATCCAGGATTTAATTGACAACAAGACTATTGAATTTGATCCTCCTCCGACACTAAATGTAATTACCGCTCCAATTTTGAAGCACGACAAAAGTGTTAATGCCGTCGAAGATACAATTTTCATTGCCTATGGTGAAGAATTAACTACTGCATTGAATGTAATCAAGAACAATTTTTTGAAAGCTGGGATTTTCTCTGGCTGTGAAAAAGAATGTGTGCGCTGTATAAGACAACCCAATGGGTGTGAAGAACTGAAGAAAGGTATACAACGCCTAATGGATAGTCGCGAAATTCTATTCGAAAATATTCCCACCATCAAAAATTCAATCGACAAAGCTGAAGATTTGGCCATCATAACAATTTCAAACAAACCTCTTAGGATCTCATCCAATTGTCCTATCAAGATTTCGAACGAACCAATCATTGCTCCTCTCATAATCACTGTTGTCGGACCTGTTCCATACACCTCTGATAAAGCGGTACCATGGAATTACGGTGTCGAGGTTTATTACTATAGGGTAAAACAATATTCTTGGATTAATGATAATGAAGCTGGTGTTACTAATATTACTGGTTCTATTAAAGTCACAAGAACATGAAGGGTCTTTTCCCCTATTATCTCACCACCGACCACTACCGCAGTTCCAGTCTGCATAACCAATGGCAATTCTGGTGCTAGTACTAAAGGGAAAGAGAAAGAAGGTGAGCCTGCTAGGGAAAAGGCACCTGCTAAATAGTTTGTTATGGAAGAACCATCCACTCAAGAGATGGAGGAGATTTTGAAGATCATCAAGAAAAGAGACTTCAAAATAGTAGAGCAGTTGGGGAAAACCCCTTCTAAAATATCAATGTTGTCCTTATTACTATGCTCCGACGTCCATGCACAAGCTTTGATTAAGTTCTTGAAAAAGGCTCATGTGCCTCAAGAAACCACAGCCGACCAATTTGAGAACCGCGTGGCAAGTATGACGGCTGACAATGGTCTGGGGTTCTCCGATGCAGATTTAACTCCCATGGGAAAGAATCACAATAAAGCCTTGCATGTTTCTGTTGAATGTAAAGGGACCACTCTGGCACATGTTTTGGTTGACACAGGCTCATCTTTAAATGTGTTGCCTAAATGTGCTTTAGATCGGCTAGACTGTGAAGGTTTAGTTTTGAAGCCAAGTGATATTGTTGTAAGGGCATTTGATGGATCTGAAAGGATGGTTCATGGAGAGGTGGATCTCCCAATTAAGGATGGTTCACAGATTTTCAACTCCACATTCTACATAATGGACATACGGCCTGCGTATTCTTGCTTGCATGGGCGCCCATGGATCCATGGGGCAGGTGCAGTCACTTCTACTCTCCACCAGAAGTTAAAATATTCAGTTCAAGGGAAGGTTGTCACTGTTTGCGGTGAAGAAGAATTTATGATAAGCCATATCAATTCTTTCAAGTACGTAGAAATGGATGGTGAATTCATAGAAACTCCTTTCCAGACGTTTGAAGTTGTGGCCGCCACCAAAATCTCCTCCGACATACCAAGAGCCGATAAAGTAATCCCCAAGACGGTTTCTCTTAAGGATGCATGTGCTGTGGTAGAAGAAGGAAACAATGCGATATGGGGTCAACTCCTCGATATCCCGTTCAAGACAGAAAAGTTTGGGATAGGTTTCACCTCCAAAGCTCGGAAAGAAGTTAGAAATTCTCGTGCTGGAAAGCCGCCTCTCCACCTCAAAAATCATGAAGTAAACGCCGTAGAAGACTTTGATGATGAGTGTGCTTTTGAAGACTGGATCTACCCAAGAACCGAAAGAAAGCCCAACAATTGGCATGCAAAGGACTTTATGCCCATCTCCTTCATTGAGGAGTAATATACTTGTTTTTTCTTTTTAATCAATTCAAGAACTCGTTGTCTGTAATATTTTGATAATGACTTTTAAGCCATGTGCCTAGCCTAGGGGCACTTTGGTCTTTTTGTCAAGGGTTTTATTGATGTTCATCTAATCATATGATCATTTAGTACATTGGACTCTTTGCATTCAAATATTTGTGTTCGTTGTCTTTATTTTCTTTCAAATACATTTCCAAAAGATAGCCATGTATCTTACATGCACACACACACACTCTTGCAGGTCTACATCCACTATGAATCATATTGCCAATGACTCTACTATTTCCAACTATGACTTTGAATGTCCAATAAACCAAGCCGAAGACGAAGGTGAGGAAGATTGTGATATACCAGGAGAACTAGCCAGACTTCTATTACAAGAAGAAGAAGCTATTCAACCACATGAATAGTCAGTTGAGATTATCAACTTGGGTACTGAGTCAGATAAGAAGGAAATCAGGATCAGCGCTAATTTGGAAAACAATGTTAGAAGCCGTTTGGTTCAGATATTGTGTGATCATGTGGAAGTATTTGCTTGGTCGTATGAAGATATGCCATGGTTGGATACCGACATCATGGTTCATCGTCTGCCAACTAAAGAAGACTGCCCTCCTGTTACACAAAAAGTTCGTCACATGAGGCCTGACATGTCTGAGAAGATCAAAGCCGAAGTAATGAAACAGTTTGATGCAGGGTTCCTAGCTGTAACATCCTATCCTTAATGGGTGGCCAATATAGTTCCAGTGCCAAAGAAAGACGGGAAAGTTTGCATGTGCGTAGACTATAGGGATCTGAATAGGGCAAGCCCCAAGGATGATTCCCCTCTACCACATATTGACGTCTTAGTCGATAATACTGCTCAGCATAAGGTCTTCTCATTCATGGATGGCTTCTCATGCTATAATCAAATAAGGATGGCTCCCGAAGATATGGAAAAAGCTACTTTCGTTATGCAATGGGGCACCTTCTGCTACAAGGTCATGTCGTTCATATTAAAGGATGCAGGGGAAAATATCAAAGGGCTATGGTTGCTGTATTTCATGACATAATTCATCATGAGATAGAGGTATATGTGGATGATATGATTGCCAGATCACAAACCGAAGAAGAACATCTCGGTCACCTACACAAACTATTCGAAAGACTAAAGAAGTACAAGCTAAGGTTAAACCCTAACAAGTGCACGTTTGGAGTATGCTCTGGAAAGCTTCTAGGTTTTGTTGTTAGCAACAAAGGCATTGAAGTTGATCCCGCTAAGATAAAGGCCATCCAAGAAATGTCAGTCCCCCATTCTGAAAAAGAAGTCTAAGGATTCTTGTGTCGTCTCAATTACATTGCCCGTTTCGTATCACACTTAACTGCTACTTGTGAGCCACTCTTCAAACTCTTGAAGAAAGATCAGGTAGTCAGGTGGAACGATGAATGCCAGATTGCCTTTGACAAAATCAAAGAATACCTACAAGAACCTCCTATTTTCATGCCTCCCGTTGAAGGAAGACCCTTGATCATGTACTTGAAAGTACTAGAGAATTCTATGGGGTGTGTTTTGGGCCAACATGACGAGTTTGGCCGAAAAGAGCATGCTATTTATTACCTGAGCAAAAAGTTTACCGACTGTGCAACCAGATATTCACTGCTCGAGAAAACTTGTTGCGCTATGGCATGGGCTGCTCGCCGGCTAAGACAGTATATGTTGACTCATACCACAATGTTGATTTCTAAGATGGATCTAATCCAGTATATCTTCGAGAAACCTTCCCTTTCCGGACGAATAGCCAGATGGAAAATGATCTTGACTGAGTACGACATTTAATACACAAATCAGAAAGCCATCAAAGGAAGTGTACTAGCAGATCATTTGGCCCATCAAGTTGTGGATGATTATCAGTCAATGAATTTCGACTTCCCTTATGAGAATATTATGTTGATAACTGGCTGTGCGAAACTTAGACTGTATGACGGACTTGAACAAGGATCCCGATGGACTATGGTATTCGATGGGGCTTCCAATGCCTTAGGTAACGGAATTTATGTTGTGATCATCTCTCCTGAAGGTTGTCACACTCCTTTCACTGCCAGACTATGCTTCGATTGCACAAATAATATGGCTGAGTATGAAGCATGCATCTTAGGTCTGAAAGCTGCCATTGACTTAAGGATCAAGCATTTGGATGTGTTTGGAGATTCTGCCTTGGTGATCAGCCAAGTAAAAGGAGATTGGGACACTAAACACCCTAACCTTATCCCTTATAAGGAGCTTGTGCTATCCCTAATTACTCAATTCGAAGAAATCACGTTCGAGCACTTCCCTAGAGAAGAAAACCAGTTGGCTGACGCTTTGGCAACCATGTCTTCAATGTTCAAAGTATGATGGGACAATGAAGCCCCTATGATAACAATAGAAAGATTCGATGAACCTGCACATTGCTATGAGCTCGATACCGATACGGAAAAGCCATGGTACCATGAGGTGATGAGATAACTTGAAGCACACGAGTATCCAGAAGGGGCATCTATCAATGACAGAAAGTTCTTACGAAGATTTGTAGCCAAATTCTTCCTAAGTAATGGGATATTGTACAAGCGCAACCATGATTCAACTCTACTCCGATGTGCGGACAAGAAGGAGGAAGAGAAAATCATGGAAGACATGCACGATGGTCTTTTTGGTACTCACTCAAGTGGACATACGATGACTAAGAAAATCTTAAGAGCAGTTTACTATTGGTCAACGATGGAGACTGATTGCCATCAACATTCAAAAACTTGTTATAAATGCCAAATCTACACTGACAAGGTCCATGTACCTCCAATCCCTTTAAATGTCATGACCACTCCGTGGCCATTTGCAATGTGGGGCATTGACATGATCAGAGAGATCAAACCTATGGCTTCTAATGGACATCGCTTCATTCTTGTTGCCATTGACTATTTTACCAAATGGGTCGAAGCTGCCTCGTTTTCCTCAGTCACCAAGAATGTGGTATCCAGATTCATCAGACACAACCTTATCTGCCGTTATGGTATCCCCAAAAGGATCATCACCGACAATGGGACTAACCTCAATAATGCTATGATCACTGAGCTTTACACTCAGTTTAAGATCAAACATCATAACTCTTCTCTGTATAGGCCAAAAATGAATGGCGCAGTCGAAGCGGCCACCAAAAATATCAAGAAGATTGTGCAGAAAATGGTAGTAACATATAAAAGATTGGCATGAGATGTTACCATTTGCTCTACATGGCTACCGTACTTCAACCAGAACATCAATTGGGGTAAATCCATTCTCTCTAGTCTATGGCATGGAAGCTGTTTTTCCAGTGGAAGTTCAAATTCCCTCGCTGAGGATTATGATTGAGGCGGGCTTAGGCGAAGACGAGCAGATTCAAACAAGATCGGATCAGCTGAATTTGATTGACAAAAAACGATTAGTTGCTATTTACCATGGTCAAACGTATCAAAAACGAATGATCAAGGCTTTCAACAAAAAGGTCAAGCCTCGAGTATATCAAGTTGGTGACCTGGTGATAAAACGCATCATTTTACCACAAGGTGACCCCAGAGGAAAATGGACTCCCACCTATGAAGGGCCGTTTGTCGTCAAGAGAGTTTTTTCTGGCGGTGCCATGATGCTGACCACCATGGACGGTGAAGATTTCCCACATCCTATAAATGCGAACATAGTTAAAAAATACTACGCATAAGAGACCCATTAGGTTGACACACCTAAGCAAAATAAGAGCATCCCGGCAAACCAAAAGGTTTGGGCAAAAATTAGGGATATATGAAAAAGATTGTACACCCGGCAAGTTGAAAACCTGAAAGGGAGACTTGGGCAAAAAAGGGTATCCTGGTGGGCTGAAAACATGAAAGAGCGGTCCAGGAAAAAATTAATGATTAAAAGTGTACGACTATGTCCCGTGGAGTCAACACAGTCAATGCTATCACCAAGGTCCAAGTTCAAATGGTCCAGGATCAATCCAATCAATTTCGGTCAACGACAAAGGATGTTCGAAGACATTGAGGCAATAGTAGAGCTGGAAGGCAATGAGATCATTTCACATGGCTATTTGTTTTCATTCTCAATTTTGTTTTCCTTTTGGTGATTTCCTCTTACTAGGATCTCCGTCTCTATGTACAAAAACACCTATTCATGGGCAAAATATCAATACAAATACACTTTGAAGTGAAAAATGTGTTGTCTTTATTTTGAATGAAAATTTGTCCAATGACTAAAATTGAATGAACATATGCATATGAACATAATTAAAACCATTTGGCACATGTGTCCTGCTAAGCAGCAACATCAACAACAGAGCATCAGCGCACAACAGCAGTAAGCATCTCTTTAATGTATATGAAATAGCCCCCACAGAGTTATCTCATCATCATTATCCCCACCAGGACGATGATAATAAACCTTTCCCCAGCGAAGATGCCCACAAAATCTCCTTACATGGGATAATCCTCCGCCAGAGTCTCAACCTCTTGGCAACTTTTTCCCCAGCTAAGTCAATTTTTACAAGATTGAAGCCTAGGGGATCTCTTCCTTAAGGAAATTCACCTCCCCAATAGAGTTATTTCCCCAGCCAAGTGCAAATTTCTCAATGTACAACAAGCAAGACACCACGATTTGCCCAGATGAGCCCATCATCCCCAGCCGAGTATATCTTCTCCAGCTAAGCCCAAAATCCCCAGTTGAGTCCAAATTGCCCAGTTGAATCCGTCTTCCCCAGCTGAATACATCTTCTCCAACCGAGGCTATTTTTCTCCAAACAGAATCTATCCTCCCCAGATGAGCCCATCATCCCCAGTTAGGTATATCCTCCCCAAGTTGAGTCTACCTTACCCGACTGAGTCTATACTCTCCAGTTTGAATTCCCCTTTCAAAATAACTGCAAATCATGGGGCCACAACCCCTAATCCCCAGTAAAGCCGTCAGCAAATCCTTTATTATTTCCAAGATGCTATGAAGCCTGGATTTGACCAGATATTAGCACCATTTTCAAGTCATTACTAAAACTTGGATCCGATCAGATAACAGTTTAAGTTACTGAAGTCTGGACCCAACCGGAGAACAGATGATCTCAAAATGCTATGAAACCTGGACCCGACCAGATAATAGCCTAACTCTTCAAATATATAGAAGAACCTGAACTCAATCCAACCAAGGTTTAATTTCTTTTCCCCAGTAAAGTTGTCTCTCTATCCCTAACAAATGGCTGAGAAACCTGGACCCGACCAGATATCAGTCCTCATTTCCATCCTTTCAAGAAAGTCGTTGCGAATCCTGGATCCGACCAGATAGTAATCATCCTCAGAGATTCATTGTGAAACCTGGAAACCGACCAGATAACAACTAAATCCCCAAGCAGTTTATTATGAAGCCCGGACCCGACCAGATAACAATTGACCTCATCAAAGAAATCTGCAAAGCCTGGACCCGACCAGATAACAGTTTTCAAAGCAGTCTATTGTGAAGCCTGGACCCGACCAGATAACAATTGACCTCATCAAAGATATCTGCAAAGCCTAGACCCGACCAGATAACAGTTTTCAAAACAGTTTATTGTAAAGCCTGGACCCGACCAGATAACAATTAACTATGATTCCCAGAAAGAGACTATGAAGCCTGGATTCGACCAGATAATAGTACAACTTTCCAAAAGACCATAAAGTCTGGACCCGACCAGATGACTATTCAATTTCAAAGGAATTTTCTGCAAAGCCTGGATCCGACCAGATAACAGTTAATCCATCTCTTCTTCCAGTAAGTTGTCATGAAGCCTAGACCCGACCAGATAGCAGTCGACTACTTCATCCTCAACAAATGTGAAGCCTAGATTCGACCAGATAACAGTTAATTCATCCTTTCCTCCGGTAAGTTACTGTGAAGCCTGGATCCGACCAGATAACAGTTAACCTCTGCATCCCCAACAAGTTTTTGTGAAGCCTGGACCCGACCAGATAACTATTTCAATTTCAAGGAATTTTCTGGAAAGCCTGGATCCGACCAGATAACAGTTAATCCATCTATTCTTCCAGTAAGTTGTCATGAAGCTTGGATTCGACCAGATAACAACTGGCATTTGAGCGATATCCCCCAGAAAAGCACCCTTTCAATAAAATTTGAAGAGATGCATGTTTTTCATTTCCAACAGGCAATCAGGGATTCAACCTCCCAGGATTTCCTCAGCAGTAGTCAGGGATTTATTTTCCGGGACAAAAACATACATTTCACATTCATACATCATAGCATGTACATACCATATGCATTTAGCATGATACCACATCTGGTGAACATCATGCAAACATCTGCATTTTACTAACCTTTTTCTCACAGGTAGAACATCAAATTTTAGCATAAAATCAACAAGAGATTTATGCTGATACTTCTTCCAGCGTTTACCAACACTCCTCCAAATGGCATCTATAAGCCCATTCACCATCCATCTTCGAGTGCAAATTTCTGGGCACTTTAGTGCTCAAATCATCTTTCACCTTCAAGTCACGAATGGCTGATCCGCCAATCTAACTCTTCATGTTCAAAAAGTTTGAACAGGGGCAGTTGTTGTACCCCAAAATTTTCCCTCTCATTTCACAAGGGATCATCCTGGATCCCAGGTTTGCTTCTATCAAGTTTCCAAGCCTTGAACTGTAAATTTTTCCAAGCAAATCACTCACAAAGGCAAAATGGTCATTTGCACACTGAGAAGTCTAACTTTGACTTTTAGATCAAAATCAAATCTCAAAAATCATATTTCATCAAGACATGTTGGAATATGAAGTCTGTTTCAGTTGGAAATTTAAAAGTCAAATTTTTACTTTGGAAAAGTCAAATTCTAAAATAATTAGAAAATTTTCTAAGTATTTAAGGATTATGACAATTTCAGAACTTCTGACCAGATTATCACTAAAGCACTCAGCAAATTCTGGATATTCTCAAGACAGAGTTTGGTCAGAACATCTGGGCAAGCCATTCACAAAAGCTTTAGTCAGAGTTTGTCAGGATAAATCAAAGAAGGTTAAGAAGTGTGCTGCAAGCTTTCTACAAAGTATGAAAGCTCCTTCAGAACATACTGGAGTCATAAGATAAGAGGATCAGAAGATGAGATGCTACGTTGAAGCAGAACTTCTAATCCATAGTCAAGAAAGGATACAGAGTTTCACATGGCAGGATTTCTGATTATCATTTAATGCTCACAACCACTTGTGAGTTGTTATCCAAAGGATTTCCCCCACGTGTACCCCTACTATCCTGGGAAGACCAATTGTTGTACAAAAGTATGCTAGGCCCATGTGCTGCTTCTACTTTTCCTTAATTCACGCTGCCAAATCCAGCTTAGGCGCTGTTAACCATCCGACTTGATGCATTGAACCACAATTGTTTAAGCTTACTTCAAGAGTAAGTCAGCATCTAGTGTATGATGTTGGTGCCACTTGACCCCTCCAAACTATAAACTTTTTCCTATAAATAGAACACCATTAGCCATTGAGAAGAGGTCAGAAAAATTTGAGAGAAAGCTGTGGAATTTGAGAAAGAAAAGCCTTGAACCCCCTGCAAAAATTCCAAGAATCCAAAAAGATTGCAAACAAAAAAATACAAAACCTTAGCATTTGATTCTTGCATTAAAGCTCCATTTTTTCTCAAGTTGTTTCCTGAACAAAACCGCCCATACAGTTCCTAATATATATTCAAAAGCCATCCAAAATTCTGTAATCAAACAGTAACACATTCTCCACCAACATCCACTTCAAAGGATCAAAACTTTATCCCTTGGTTGTTCCAGAATTTTCCAAATCATTTACAACCCAAGTTGAAAGTTTCCAACCTGCTGAAAATGTGAGGAAGTTGTTCAGAACACCACAAGTGGTCAGAACCATATTCCAGCTCCCAGAATGTTTCCCAGCTGCAAGCTAAGTTCCTGCTGACTCATCATATTATTTAGGCATTGTCGGATTTTGCATATTTAACACAATGTAGATATTCTGATCCTGATGGTGTACATATTCTGAGATTTCATGCATCTGCCTTCCTAAATAGAGGGAATTCCAGTTTAGAGTTTCATAAAGAAATTAGGACTCAGAATTAGGATTAGCAAATTCATGTTGCTTCAGATTTGTGTTTCTGATATTTCTTGAAACTTGTCATAATTGTCTTGTGTGCAACTTTTGTTCTGTTAAGAAATGACTAAGCTGCAGATGTTCTGACTGACATGAAGAGAGGCAAAGTTCTGACAGTTGCATCAGAACTTATGAAAACTTCTGAATCCTCAGAAGATCCAGAACTTCTGAACTTCCATATTTTTACTAACATGTTTATGTTTGTGCAGCACGTCAGAGTCAGAACTTCTGACCTCTTCTGTTTCAGCATTTATGCTGATTTTGTCTTCTTTCCTTTATTATTTCTTTTCATCACTTTTATCTTTTATTAATCAAAAAAACACCAAAAAAATTTCATATTCACATATTATATTTTCTTTTAACATAAAAAGACAAAAAAAAAATTTCTTAAACAAAAATTATTTCTTTTCTTAAATAAATAAGCATTTTACATTTCCTGTACATTCTTATCTATTTCAATATGGTTGTAATAATAATTTAGGATTTTATTTGCAATCCCCATTCATAAATATGTACCCCCATCCCCCAAAATATTGTAATAGCGTAGGACTTTACATTTCCACACTGTTATTGCTTTCGATATATGCTAGTAATTAGGGTGTGTATGACAAGATATGAAAATTGACAAAAAGATCACCCTAATCAAGAAAAAATTATGCATGCAATCAAATACACTTGCACACTAGCATCCTTAAGGTGAGCTCCACTTGTTTCCTTACAAAATGGCCATGTTATGCATGTGGGATGTCTTAGCATAAACAAATCGAAAAATACAAGATCATCGTCCCTCGATGACGCTATCAAAGTTACCTTTCAAAATGATCTTAGTCCCTAAAAGAAAAGTGCTAAGTCATCTCACAACATTGCTATCATAGTCATACGATGATCCAATTCTCGTCCCTTTACATCCAACGATGGGGCTTCTTACCAAAACAATGGTAAGATAGCAACATCTAAAGGAGGAGGAAAAGAACATCTAAGACCTTTTGAGTAGGTTGATCACTTTTAGTTACTTGCTCAATTTCAAAACAAATATCCTTGCTATTTTTAAAACAATCACATACACTTTCCAAACATCTTTCTAAACTTGAAACATTTTCAAAATCTCAACACTTTGTATACGTTCTTACGAACGAGAACTATTACGAAGTTTTCCTAAACGATGGCACCTTTTCAAAATACTTTCAAAAACCACACAAAGCACATTTTTTTCAAACAAAAGCAAGTGATCTAGCAAGTAACTAAGAGCCCATGGAAAACTATGGATGGAAAGGGTGCTAATAACTTTCCTTTTCATAATCTACCCCCCAAACTCAAGAAAACATCTCGAAAGGTCTTTCCTGTGCTTTTTCACCTTTCCTTATTGGATAAAAGAAAAGTCGGTGGCGACTCTTGCTAAACTGCAACATTTATGAATACAAAATGCAAAACCTCAAGTCAGTTCTCCCACCGTATCACACCGGGTGTACATATATTTTCATTTTTTATCACTAACTTTTTCCCGAACCCTTTTGGTTCGCCGGGATGCCCTTATTTTTGCCTAGGTGTGTCAACCTAGCGGGTCTTTTTTTTTCATGCGTAGTATTTTCCGACTATGTCAATGCTTTCAGGATGTAGAGAGTTGTCACTGGCCATAGTGTTGTGTTGTAGTACTGTCAAAAATGTTTTCTTGATGGCACATGATTCGTTGCTGGAATGCGTGCGTAATGCCCCAAGCGATTCAGATGGAGATCTACCCCTGGTTATTTGGAACTTTTGGAGAGACTGCCCCAGGTGTGTTTAGACATCATGTCATGCCCCTTGCTTATGGAAGACCTGTTATTGGAAGTGTCTTTCCCGCTGAGGTGATTCTGTCCATTGAGAGGATGTTTGTTCATTGAATATCCATTATGCGGATTTCTCTGCTGTCAAACAATTAGTCATATGTAAACAATGTCATTTAAAGAATGCAAAAATCATGTCTGTCTTGATTTTTTTTTTGAAAATGCGTTTTGTGTAGTAAAACGAAATTTGCAAGAATGTGATATCAACTCAGGATTCATAACAAAGCCTACACAAGTCAGGATACCTTTGTAACAGTATGCTCTAAACTAACCCATGCTTCAGCTAGGACTTTTAAGGGTTATAACGTGGCACGGTTCACGGTTCAAGAAACAAAGGATAAAGGCTCAAATTTTATTTGTACCCAACCCGCTCTTCGTGATGTTCTTTAGTCCTATTCTCAGTTAATTGCGCGTTTAGATCCTGATTGAGTCTGGAATATTTGCTCTGATACTTGCTGATGATTCAGAAATTGAACATTTGTTTTGAAAAGGAAGTCATTTTTGTAATCTTCTTTTTGTCGAGGATTTGTAGTAACCTCTTTTTTTTTCGTTATCCCTTCTTTTGCCTGAACTGTTTCTTTTGTGATTAGATTCAGCGGGATGCCCCAATTTTTCTCTTAAGTCTCCTTCATAGGTTTTGACTTAATGGGCTTTTATTTCGAGAGATAATGACTACATGTCTTGACGATTATACGGAACCATCACCGTCTCTTGTTTTGGAAGGACGTCTTCGATGCCATTCATTGTGTACGAAGCATAATATTATGACTGAATGTGCATCTGAATTAACTGAGAAACTACCCTATCTCAGGTTATGATTAAGGGTTTTAATTTGTGTGAAAATAAAAACTCCTACTTCTTTGGCTCAAAGGGGTTGACTAGGGATTATCTTCCTTATAACTCCACTGTTTAGGATTTGAAACAACGCCTGTACATTGTCAGTCGGGTCTGTTCAAAAGCATACTGTAGAGATTATGGTATTATTTTCGTCATCCTCCCTCTAAGGCTTAAATTTTGTAATCAAGAGTTGAATATCACAAAAGGAAATAAGAGCGCATTTTTGAAATAGTGAATACGAATGAATTGATTCAAGACAAACATGTGCAATGCATTGATGAAATAACGAGGTTTGATATGAATAAATGTTCAAACAAATCAAAAGAAAATTACACATTGAAAATACTAATGAACAAAAAGTCTTCTTGTGAGAACTTGTCAATTCATATGGTATGCCTTGGAGGGATGGCAGAAGAACTTAACCTGGCCATCTTGTGCGAATTCTAGCGCTCCTTCATCAATCAGGTCTTGAATTTTATTTCTCAACGCCCAACAGTTGTTGGTGTCATGTCCAGGACTGTTAGAGTGGTACGCGTATCTTGCATTTAGATTGTACCTTGGGGAGGCTATGTTGGGATTCTGAGGAGGGTCCCTTAACATAACCAACTTGGCCTTCAACAGGCGTTGCAATGATTGAGCCAATGACATGTTGATTTCAGTGAAGCGTCTTTCGGATGTATTCTTCTTATGTCTATTTCCCCATTGTTGTTGGCGAGGTTGTGGTTGGACTTGTGATGTAATAGAAATCTGGAAAGGTTTGTTCTTGACCAAACCAACCTCTTCTCTCACTGGGGGATGATTAATGCCTTGATCCACAATTTTAACTGTTTGTTTCATGGATCTGCATCCATCTTGGTGAAGCTTGTTGAGGAAGTCTCTTAGCCCTTCTTGTCCTCGAGCTAAGTTTTGGATAAGAGCCAGCTGCCCCAGCATCTGGATTCTCATTGTTTCTACCTTAGCTTGCATTTGTTCCAATTGTTCATCCTTGTTGTTGTCAAGACGTTCCTTGGTCAGATTCCCGGTGAAGAGTGTTTTCAGGTCTTCTTGCCCCTTGGATAGATTCAGGAGAAATTCCTTGAACTGGGCATCTTGAGCTTGGAGATCTCTGTTGTCTTGTTAGAGAGCTATTGCTGAAATAAACAGCGAGAACATGAGAGACGTGCTTATGCAATGATATGTATTATATATGTATGCAATGTTTTCAAGGATCTCGTGGGGTAAACAAGAAAATGTCAGAAGTTGAATTTTGAAGCTTTGATTGAATAACTTTGTATCGTTGAGAGTCCTTCTACGAGAGTCAAGCTCACCATATCAAGTGGGTCATAGCCCCTGACTCAAGTTGTTGTGTTTTGGTCTTTTGACGGTATTGGCTAGAGGAAAATAAATCCCCCTGCCCCTTGCTAGACGTCTGATTTATCATAACATGCATCACAAACCCTTGAGATCCTTGAAATGGTTAAGGAAATGCTATGGTATGATGTTATGATGTGTATGCTATACATCAAGCAAAAATGCAGTGTAAGAAACCAGTTTATTAGACTTATACAAACAAGATCCTGCAAGGAACACAAACAAAGCCCTGTGATGAGTTCAGATTGTTAGGCAAAGAAAGCAAACAAGTCACACAAGTAGCCTTAGGTTTATGCTTGCATGGATTCCATAGGTAAGTACCCTCTTGAAGTTTAGTTGGCTCAACCTGTTTTAGAAAAGTAACCGGGTTCTAAGAATTCTCAATATCATTGATCATCCTTTATCGGGCATTGTTTCAGCTCATGCAATCTTTTCTTGCGGCCGAAATATCCCGAAAGTCTGATCTCAATGACTGTAGCATCGAGTATCAACCAATCCACAACTTTATACCAAGGCCAGCTATCTCACTACTTTCTAGTGGCCAAGCTTGTTCAACTAAGGTTCTAAGGTCCATTAGTGCTTCACGACACCACGCGGCGGCCCCGTATTCTCCTTGTTTCAACACGAAGGATAACGGTACCAACTAAAGTGTCATACCAACACAACTATCACTTCAACCATATCGGTCTATGTTGTACAGTCTCCACGATCTATTGTTGTTTACCTAAAAAGTGTTCTCAGATCCGGGTATAAGATCTATACAAGAATACCCCAACAAACCCTTAAAAGTAAAGCAGTCAAAGCAAACAAAGAAAGCAATATTAAAATTATCTAGACCCTAAGGTAAAACCCGCTTTATAATTTTCCCCACCAGAGTCGCCAGTTCTGTGATACGGTGGCAGAACCGTCTGTTAATACTGGTTTGCATTTTTTGTTCGCAAAATATTGGGGTAAGCAAGAGTCGCCACCGAATTTTATTTTATCCAATCAGGAAAAGGAAAAAGAATAGAAAAAACCTTTTTCGATATGTTTCTGAGTACGGGGGTAGATTATAGAAATGGAAGGTGTTAGCACCCTTTCTATCCATGGTTTTCCATGGGCTCTTAGGTACTTGCTCATTTTGAAAATTACTTGTGTGTGTTTTGAAAAGTTTTTGTTTAACTTCGTGATAACCCTTGTATAGGTCCTCAAGAGTGTGAAGAAGTGTTTTGAAAACTTTAGTTTGAAAAGTTTGTTTGAAAGTGTATGGTGTAAAAGATTTGTTGTTTTGAGCAAGTACCTAACAGTTATCTACATACTCGAAAAAAGGCGTTCTTTTCCTCCTATCCTTTAGACCGTGTTATCCTGCTATTGGTGAGTGGGTAACCCTAGTCTTTGGATGTTTGAGGGACTATCGAAAGGGACGTAATGGTCATTGAAGGCAACATGCAAGGATACCTTAGCATTTTGAAGGGATTGTCATCATATATTCGTAGGCAACATCGAGGGACAAGATCATTTCTCGTAGGAAACTCGAGGGACGTTAAGGGGCTATAATCTTCATGATGACTTTTAGATTGAGGGTCTTTTGCTAAGATATCCCTACGTTCGAGGGACATGACCATTGTTTTCCGAGACAACCAAGTGGAGAGTACCCTAGGGGTGCAAGTGTGCAACAGTGTGTTTTTTCAGTTATATTTATCTTGCAATTAGGGTTTTCTATTGTTTAATTTTATCTTTCCATACAATCCTATTAATCTAAGCATTGTATAAAATATAGTAGCAGGAGATAAAGGCGGAAATATAAACCTAAGCTATTACAGAGCTTTGGGGCAGTTACATAATAATGAAGAGTACGGAAAAGAAATCCTAAAACTATTACATTCCAGAAGCAATTACATGATAATGATAAATAAAAAAAAAGCGGGAAAAATAAAGCTACGCTATTAAAATTGAACGCGCCCTATACACTTTATCTAGGTAAATAAAAATAAGATAAAAATAGCAAAGAAAATGTTTTGGTGATTTTTTATGAAAAAAATGATTTATGATAATTAATTAAATAAACCTAAAAAGCCTAATTAATTTTAATTAATAAAAAAATTCTATTTTGAAAGAAAAAAAATTAATAAAAAAACCTAAAACCTAATTAATTTTAATTAATAAAATGTTAGTTTTGAAAAGAAAGGAAAAAAAAGGTTGATTAAAAACCTAAAACCTAATTAATCTTAATTAAAAAAAGGTTAATTTTGAAAAAACGTAAAGGTTAATTAAAAAAACCTAAAAACCTAATTAATTTTAATTAATAAAAAAAGGTTAATTTTGAGAAAAAAAAAGGTTAATTAAAAAAACCTAAAACCTAATTAATTTTAATTAAAAAAAAGTTAATTTTGAAAAAAAGGTTTATGTGTAATGATTAATAAGAAAGAATTAAGTTTGCCAAAAAATAGATAGGGGAAGAAACATCAATGAAAAATAGGATTAAAAAATTAAAATAATGCAAATGTCAGGGGTGGTTGTTGAACCAAAAATTAATTTAAAACCTAAAATTAAATTTAAAAACTTAAAATTAATTATTCAAGTTTATTATAAAAAAAAAATTAAAGGTTTGTGAAAAATATTAGGTTTTATGAAAAAAGTTTTAAACAGATGGTTGCCTTAACCTCCTCAGGATGTCTGTCTTGCCATACATTGATGGTTGTTATGACCTGACCTCAGTGTTTTGTAATAAACCTGCATGGGACCATAATAGTCAAACCTGTAGTGTTGAATCTCATAGACACATTAAACAAATTAGTATACCATGAAATACAAAGAAAATAAATATATGAAATTTTATAATGTTAAAACCGATATGGCATGTATGAATGCTTCTACACCCTTTGGATCATGGAGATCAAACCAGCCTTACCCTTACTGGAAAAGTAGTGAAAGTAGTGAGATGTGGGTTTGTAACGAGGATGACTTGTTTGTAGTGAGATGGGGGTTTGTAACAAGGATTTCTTGTATGTAGTGAGGCATGGGTTTGTAACGAGGATGATTTGTTTGTAGTGATATGGAGGTTTGTAACAATGATTTCTTGTTTTTAGGGTTCTTGAAGGAATTTGATATTTTGACATAGTTGTGGTAAATGTTTTTTTTCTTTCGTTTTTTGTGTGTGAAAAGAATGAGATTATATAATGGAAATTAGAGAAAAAAATGGGTTTTGAATGTGCAATTGGGCCTCCAATAACCACAAGCAATAGTGCAGATTTTTATTCACTTGAGTCCGTCACATTTCAGGCTAAATCGCAGGGGCTTAAGTGCAATTTTTAAAGTTGAAATATGAAAAGAAAAGTGTAGCCGATATCGAGAACTAACTTCTTTCTGAAAATAAGCTCAATCGGATAAATGGTGAATTAGTTATGAATTTTTGAAGTTTCGCCTCAAACAAACTTATTTTGGGCTCTAGTGTCAACTCTGACACGTTCTTCAATAAAAAAACTGGTATTGATCGGAGCATAACCCGGTCTCGACTTTGGAAGAAAATTTGTAGACCTCGGAGTCAGTGACCTTGTGAAAAAATATGGGCCCAATCCGATAAAAGTTGACTGAGTTATGAATTCTTCGAAGTTTCGACCCAGATGAAATAATATTCAGCATTCAGGATTTTGGGTATATCACGCGCACTCTGAGCAAAAAACGAAGGCCTTTTGGATACCGTTTAAACTCGATACCTCCTGTGAAAATGTAGTCAACTCAATTTGTGAAATTTTGGCGCTAGAACCAGTTAGATACGATGAAAATCGACCATGTTATGATTTTCTGAACATAACGCAAATAAACTTCTGTCCCAAATTTTATGTACGAAAATACTTGATAAATCCGCATTTTTGAAGACCTTCTGATCGAAATTGGCTTCCATCCCGGAGAGATGAAAACATAGATGACGTCGAGACAAAATGTTTTCCACCGGAGCGGGTTCAAAACAAGCCACGATCTTCAAGTTATGAATTTTTTAATGCGTAAAAATTGCACTTTCAGCACACTTTTTCACCACATTTCTTCGAGAAAACTCACACATTCGGAGACCTTCTTTAAAGAATTGACTCTTGATCTGAACCTGAATTTGATAATACGTTATTAGAGATATATTGGCGAAATAACACCTGAATATGACGCGTCGGGTTGGACTTGTGAATCTTTGAATCCTGAATCGTTGCGAAATGGCGAATCAATCTTCAGCACTAAAAATACTTTTAGAACATCCATTGACGAAATAAACGCCGCTTGTAACCTGAAGAAGTTTTCTAAATATACCTTGATTCCATAACCATAAAACCAATGATATGCATGTATGTAATAATGAAATGTAAGCCAAAAAGGTCGAAATAAAGAGGGTAAATTTTGGGGTACAACAGCACCCTTTACCTCCATAGTTATCTATGGGCTCTTAGTTGCTTGCTAGATCACTTACTTTTGTTTGAAAATGTGCTTTGTGTGGTTTTTGAAAGTATTTTGAAAAGGCGTCGTCGTTTAGGCAAACTTTGTAATAGTTCTCATTCGTAAGAACATATACAAAGTGTTGATCTTTTGAAAATGTTTCATGTTTGGAAAATGTTTTGAAAGTGTTTTGGAAGGTGTTGGTCTTGGTTTTGAAAATTAGCAAGAGTGTTTGATTTGAAAATGAGCAGGCAACTAGGAACAATCTACATACTCAAAAGTCTTGATTCATTTCTTCCTTTCCTTTGATATTGCTATCTTACCATTGATTGGTAAGAAGCCTTATCTTTGGATGTAAAGGGACGGGCGTGGGTCATCGTATAGCCATGATAGCAATGTTGTGAGATATCTTAGAATTTTTCATTGAGGGACTAAGATCATTTTTGAAAGGAAACATCAATAGCGTCATCGAGGGACTATGATCTTGTATTTTTTATTTGTTTTTCCTAAAACATCTCACATGCATAACAATGCCATTTTTGTAAGGCAACAAAGTGGAATTACCCTAAGGGTGTAAGTGTGTAAGTGTATTGATTTACATGCTTGTTTATATTTAATTAGGGTTTACTATTGTTGATTATAGTCTTTCCATACAAACTCTAATTACTAACATTTATATAAAAGCGATAAATTGCCGAAAGTAAAATTACTACGCTATTACATCATTAGGGGAGGGGGTATACAAATTTATAAATGGGGATGACAAGTAAAGTAAATCCTAATTACTATTACAAGGCTTTGACAATTACATAATTTATAATGCAAAAATAGTAAAATATGCAAGAAGATGTAAAGTGAGAGAAATTGTTTTTTAGGGTTTTTTATAGAAAAGGTTTTGTAATTAATTTCATTGAAGAAAAACCTAAGTCTAGGTTAACAAAAAAAAACTAATTGTTTAGAAAAATGTTTTTGAGGATTCATTTGAAAACAAAGGTTTTATAATGTTATGTCATTTCCAAGCAATGTAATATGTCCAAAATAAGCTAAAAAATCTCAAAAAATCAAGAAAATTGGTGCCTAAGCTGACACGGGCCGTGTTAGTGGACACGGGCACCTGTATCAGGACCTGTCCATGACTTTTCTGCATTTTTTGTTCAAGCCAATCTGACACGGCCGTGTCACTTGACACGGCCCTGTCACGTGACACGGGCACCCGTGTCAGCCCCTGTTCATCTTTTTTCTACTCGTGTCTGAACCAGTAACTCTGACACGATCCGTGTCGTTTGACACGACCACCCGTGTCATCCTCTGTCCCTGCATTTTACTATGTTTTTCAACCCAACTAAGCTGACACGGGCAGTGTCGTGTGACACGGGCCGTGTCGTGTGACACGGGCACCCATGTCAGCCTCTAGTCTGGATTTTTGTTAGTTTTTTTCTCTTTGATCTGTCTTGTTATATATTTTGAGCGTAAAAGCAAATGATGTATGAAAAATGATATTACAGTTTGAGAAAGTTTACCTCTCGAAGCGGAAGCTTTAGAACACGTACGGATGTTTCCGGGTGTAAAGTGGTAATCGATCGAGCTCCTTGAACCTTCTTGAAGTAACTCTAACCTTCCTTTTATACTGAAAATGGTTGAACCTCTCCAACCAAGTCAAGTTGCAATGTATGTTTTTGAATTTGGAAGATGGTGATAGTGATGTTACAGAAGTTATTATTATGTTTGAACAACTTCTATATGGTGTATGTGAAGTTTTTGGATGGTTTGTTTGGAGAAAACTTGCAAGGTATGAGATTCAAAGATTTGAACTTCAAAGCTCAAAAATGGAGGTTTTATGGACAAATCTGGTTTTTGACAGCAAAAATGATTTTGAGTGTTAGTTTCTCCTTCTATTTTCTGGCCCCTTTCTCTTGCAATTGGCCTATCTATATATAGGGAAGGTTTGAGACTTGAAACAAACTCATATTTTTGAATCACGTGTTATGGCTAGGTTGAATTGTACATGAAGCAAGCTTGAAGATCATAGTTCCAATGCTTTGTACTTTGTTGCATAGAGTTGTTGGATACTTTAAGCATTCCCTTCTAATTTTGTATGTTTAGTGTGTGTAGAAGGAATAATTTAGAGGCTCATGGAGAGCTGACTTTGTGATTAAAGCTACTTTGCAAGAATGGCAATGTCAACTTTGTGCCAAAAATGGAAAGATCACTTGGACAATGCTTAAACTAAATGGACCATAGCTCAAAATTTTATGTAAACATTAAATTATGGTAAGATTTGCAAGTCACAAGGCCTTCAAAATAAGATTATGCAGCACATCATGCCAATTGGATTATGTATTCTTCAACAAAAATGGCTTGCAATTCAAGAATGAATGCCCAACTTCAGGCCCTTGAATCTCCTAGCTCAAATATGATAAATTCATGCTCTTGGATGTTTTGGAAATCTTGGAACACCCTCTATAACTTTAATGTTGGCCACTTTTGTCAAGTGAAACTGGAACTTGATGAAAATTTGCCAAGAAGTTGGGATAAAAACTTGACCGCAACTGCTGAAAATTTCTCTAAGAGTTTATTAAAAAATGCCATGACTTCATGAATTTATAACTTAAAATCCAAGCATTTCTAGAAAAAGTCATGCTCTACATTGTTTTAGATCTCATTGAGATATACAACTTTCAGGTTGGAAGTTTCTTTTGAATCATCTTGCATCATGGTGTAAATTTGGCTCAAAGTTATGGAAACAAAATAATGAATTTCCAACACTTAGAAAAAAATTCTAAGTTTAGAAATTTTGACTTTTCAAAATGAAATCTTGACTTTTTGATTTCTTGATGAACCAATTTCATATTTTGACATATCTTGATGAATTGTAATCTTTGAAACTTGATTTTGACCAAAAAGTCAAAGTTTGACTTTTCAGTGTACAATTGATTTTTTGACTTTTCAATAGTTGACTGAAATTCATCTGTCAATCAATTGAACTTGAGAAATGTTTTGAGCCATGCCATTAGGTCAAAATGAAGAATTTGAATCCTTGAGATCATGTCTCAAACCAATCAATCATTTTCTAGGTCAAAAATCAGAAATTGCACCTTCTCAGTCAAAACCCTAATTTTAACCATTTTTCCCTTTTGATGATCTGATCAAATTTCTTGAGGAATTGTGATCCAAAATTGATAAAATGACATATATGAGGTCATGATGTTGATATGGATAAAAAATTATGAAGTTTGACTATAAATTGTCCACAATTGACTTTTTCCCCAATACAGTTGATTTTAGCTCAACTGATCAATTGACTGAGCAAAAATGTGATCCAAGACTTGAAACTTGTCACGAGAAAACTTGAGGGTCCAAAATGATCCATGGAATCCATATGGGGCATTGAAAGTCCATTTATCCTTGTGCCAACTCAAACCCTAACTTTCAGTCATCAGTGCTTGAGGAGGTGTCTTGAGCTGATCAACCCTTGTGCATTCTTGAATCAAAGGAGATCTTGTGAGACACCACTTGAGAAATGAGAGGGAAAATTTTGGGGTACAACAGCTTCCCCTGTTCAATCTTCTTAAATCTGAAGAGTTAGATTAGCAGATCCGCCATTTGTGACTTGAAGGTGGAAGATGATTGAACACTAGCGTGCCCAGAAATTTGCACTCGAAGATGGATTGTGAATGGACTTATAGATTCCATTTGGAGGAATGATGGTAAATACGGGAGGAAGTATCAGCACAAATATTTGGTTGATTTAGACTAAAACTTGTTGTTCTACCTGTGGGAAAAAAGTGGTTAGTTAAATGCAGATGTATGCATGATGTTCATAAGATGTGGTATTATGCTAAATGCATTTTATATGTATATGCTATGACGTATGAGTGTGAGATGTATGTTTGTCTGGGAAGATAAATCCCTGACTGCTGTTGAGGAATTCTGAATCCCAGATTAAGAATATACACATCTTTAAATTTGTTAAAAGAATGCATCCGCTGGGGTGTCTTTTGAATGTCAGCTATTATCTGGTCTGATCCAGGCTTCACAATTTGCTGAGGATGAGGAAGTCAATTTCTTGGTCGGGTTCTAGGCTTCAAGGTAACTTACTGGGGAAGGATAAATTAACTGTTATCTGGTCGGATTCCAGGCTTCGCAGAAAATTTCTTGAAATTGAATTGTTATCTGGTCGGATCCAGGCTTCATAACAACTTGCTAGGGGTAAGGAAATTAACTGTTATTTGGTCGGATTCCAGGATTTGCCGTAACTTGCTAGAAAAGATGAAGTCGAACTGATATCTGGTCTGGTCCAGGCTTCTTAGTAACTTGAAGTGGTAACTACTATCTGGTCGGGTCCAAACTTCAGAGTTTTGAAAAGTTATGTTATTATCTGGTCGGGTCCAGGCTTCATAGTGTCTTGCTGGCATTGTAGCTAGTCATTATCTGGTCGGATCCTAGGTTTCACAATATGCTTGAATAGACAAATTTGAACTGACATCTGGTCGGATCCAGGTTTCACAGATTTTGAGGTGGATGAATTTAATTGTTATTTGGTTGGGTCCAGGTTTCACAATAAACTTGTTTGAAAAGACAAAGTTGAACTGATATCTGGTCGGATCTAGGCTTTATAGTAACTTGCTTGGGGAACTTAGTTGTTATCTGGTCGGATTCCAGATTTCAAACTTTTGAGGGGAACCGCTATCTGGTCGAATCATGGATTCACAATAACTTTCTTGAAAAGATAATATTGAAAATTGATATATGGTCGGGTCCAGGCTTCACAGTAACTTGTTGGGGTAGAGGTAAACTCTATTGGGGAAAAGAAGTTAAACCTTGGTCTAGTTGAGTCTAAGTTCTTCTATATCTCGGGGAGTTAAATTATTATCTGGTCGGGTCCAGATTTCATAGTATTCGAAAGTTGTACTACTATCTGGTCGGGTCCAGGCTTCATAGTGGCTTGAAAGCTGTACTAATATTTGTTCGGGTCCAGGCTTCAAAGTAGTTTGAAAATTGTATTAATATCTGGTCGAGCCCAGGATTCATAGTAGTTTGTGGATATAGTAAAGGTTTTGTTGATGACTTTACTGGGGATTAGGGGTTGTGGCCCTATGATTTGCGATAGTCTGAAAGGCAAACTCAAGTTGGAGAGTGTAGACTCATTCGGGAGGGACATGCTTAGCTTGGGGAGGATATACTCAGCTAGGGATAACAGGCTCAGCTGGGGAAGATAGACTATGCCGGGGGAATACAGACTCAGCTGGGGAGGACAGACTAAGCTGGGGAATTTTGTTGAGGGAATAGGTTTATTGTAGCTGTCCTGTGGAGATAATGCTAATGAAATAATTATGTGGGGGATATTCCATATACATTAAAGAGATACTTGTTACTTCTTAGCAGGACACATGTACCAAACAATTTTAATTATGTCCATATGCATATGTTTGTTCAATTTTAATCATTGGACAAGTTTGCATTAAAACAAAACAGAAAGTTTGTACTTTAAAGTATATTTGTATTGATATTTCACCCATGAATAGGCGTTTTTTTTGTACAAAGAGACGAAGATCCTAGTAAGAGGAAATCGTCGAAAGGAAAACAAAGAATTGTAAACAAAACAAATAGCCATGTGAAAGTGATCTCATTGCATTCCAACTCTACTATTTCCCCAATGTCTTCAAATGCCCCTTGCCATTGACAAAAGTTGATTGGATTGATCTTAGACCGTTTGAACTCGGACCTTGGTGATAAAGTTGATTGTGATGATTCCACGGGACATATTCATACGCTTTCAATCCTTAACTTTTTCCTGGACCGCCCTTTCGGGTTTTCAGCCCACCAGGATACCCATTTTTACCCAAGTCGCCCTTTCGGGTTTTCAACTTGTCGGGTGTACAATCTTTTGCATATATCCCAAATTTTTGGCCGAACCTTTTTGGTTTGCCGGGATGCCCTTATTTTTCCTAGGTGTGTCAATCTATAGGGTCTCTTATGCGTAGTATTTTTTAACTATGTCTGCGTTTATAGGATGTGGGAAGTCTTCACCATCCATGGTAGTCAGCATCATGGCACCGCCAGAGAAAACTCTCTTGACAACAAATGGCCCTTCGTAGGTGGGAGTCCATTTGCCTCTGGGGTCGCCTTGTGGAAAAATGACACGCTTTATCACCAAGTCACCAGCTTGGTATACTCGAGGCTTGATCTTTTTGTTGAAAGCTTTGATCATACGTTTTTGGTACGTCTGACCATGACAAACAACAGCCAGTCGTTTTTTGTCGATCAAGTTTAGCTGATCCAATTTTGTCTGAATCCACCCGTCTTCACCTAAGCCTGCCTCATTCATAATCCTTATTGAGGGAATCTGAACTTCCACTGGCAAAACAACTTCCATGCCATAGACTAGAGAAAAGGGAGTTGCCCCAGTTGATGTCCTAGCTAAAGTAAGATAGCCATGTAGAGCAAACGGTAACATCTCATGCCAGTCCTTATAGGTTTCTACCATCTTTTGCACAATCTTCTTAATGTTTTTGTTGTCCGCTTCGATTGCACCATTCATTTTAGGTCTATATGGAGAATAATTGTGATGTTTGATCTTGAACTGAGTGCAAAGTTTAGTGATCATAACATTGTTGAGGTTAGTACCATTGTCGGTGATGATCCTTTTGGGGATACCATAGCAGCATATGAGGTTATATTTGGTGAATCTGGCTACCACATTCTTGGTGACTGAGGAAAACGAAGCGGCTTCGACCCACTTAGTGAAATAATCAATAGCGACCAGAATGAAGTGATGTCCATTGGAAGAGGTGGACTTGATCTCCCCAATCATGTCAATGCCCCACATTGAAAATGGCCACGGAACGGTCATGATGTTCAGAGGGATAGGAGGCACATGGACCTTGTCAGCATAGATTTGGAATTTGTGGCAAGTCCTAGAGTGTTGATGGAAATCAGTCTCCATTGTTGACCAATAGTAACCAGCTCTTAGGATTTTTTTTTCCATCGTATGTCCGCTTGAGTGAGTACCAAAGAGACCATCGTGCATGTCTTCCATGATTTCCTCTGCCTCTTTCTTGTCCACATATCGGAGTAGAGTAGAGTCATGGTTGTGCTTGTACAATATTCTGTTGCTTAGGAAGAATTTGGCTGAAAATCTTCGTAAGAACTTTCTGTCATTGATGGATGCTCCCTCTGGATACTCTTGTGCTTCAAGGTATCTCATCACCTCATGGTACCATGGCTTTTCCGTGTCAGTGTCAAGCTCACAGCAATGTGCAGGTTCTTTGAATCTTTCAATTGTAATCATAGGGGCTTTGTTGTCTCATCTGACCTTGAACATTGAAGACATGGTTGCCAAGGCATCAACCAACTGACTTTCTTCCCTAGGGAAGTGCTCAAAGGTGATCTCTTCTAAGTAGGGAATCAGGTATAGCACAAGTTCCTTGTAAGGGATGAGATTAGGATGTTTAGTGTCCCAATCTCCTTTTACTTGGCTAATCACTAGAGCAGAATCGCCAAACACATTCAAATGCTTGGTCCTTAAATCAATGGCAACTTTCAGAACCAAAATGCATGCTTCGTATTTGACCATGTTGTTCGTGCAATCAAAGCATAGTCAGGAAGTGAAAAGAGTGTGGCAACCATCAGGAGATATGATCACGGCACCAATTTCATTACCCAAGGAATTGGAAGCCCCATCGAAGACCATAGTCCATCGGGAACCTTGTTCAGGTCCGTCATACGGTCCAGGTTTTGCGCAATTAGTTACAAGTATGATGTTTCATCTGGAAAGTCAAAGTTCATGGACTGATAATCATCAACATCTTGATGGGCCAAATGATCTGCTAGTACACTTCTTTGATGGCCTTTTGTGTAGTGTATTTAATTTCGTACTCCGTCAAGATCATATGCCATCTGGCTATCCATCCGGAGAGGGCAGGTTTCTCAAAGATGTACTTGATTGGGTCCATCTTAGAAATCAACAAAGTGGTATGAGTCAACATAAACTGTCTTAGCCGGAGAGCAGCCCATGCCAGAGCGCAGCAAGTTTTCTCGAGCAGTGAGTATCTGGTTTCAGTCGGTAAACTTTTTGCTCAGGTAGTATATAGCATGCTCTTTTCGGCCAGACTCGTCATGTTGGCCCAAAACACACCCCATAGAATTCTCTAGTACTGTCAAGTACATGATCAAGGGTCTTCCTTCAACTGGAGGCATGAGAATAGGAGGCTCTTGTAGATATTCTTTGATTTTTTCGAAGGCAACTTGGCACTCATCATTCCATCTGACTACCTGATCTTTCTTCAAGAGTTTGAAGATTGGCTCACAAGTAGCAGTCAAGTGTGATATGAAGCGGGCGATGTAATTGAGACGAACTAAGAATCCTCTAAATTCCTTTTCAGAATGAGGGACTAGCACTTCTTGGATGGCCTTTACCTGGCAGGATCAACTTCAATGCCTTTATTGCTGACAACAAAACCTAGAAGCTTTCCAGATTGTACTCCAAATGTCCACTTGTTAGGGTTCAACCTTAACTTGTACTTTTTCAGCCTTTCGAATAGTTTGTACAGGTGATCGAGATATTATTCCTTAGTTTGTGATCTGGAAATCATATCATCCACATATACCTCTATTTCATGATGGATCATATCATGAAACAAAGCTACCATAGCTCTTTGATATGTTGCCCCTACATTCTTCAATTCGAACGACATGACCTTGTAGAAAAAGGTGCCCCATTGCGTAATGAAAGTTGTCTTCTACATGTCTTCGGGAGCCATCCTTATATGATTATAGCCGGAGAAACCATCCATGAAAGAGAATAGTTTATGCTAAGAAATGTTGTCGACCAAGACGTCAATGTGTGGTAGAGGGAAGTCATCATTGGGGTATGCCCTATTCAGATCCCTATAGTCTACGCACATGCGAACTTTTCCGTCTTTCTTTGGTACTGGAACCACATTGGCAACCCATTGGGGATAGGATGTCACAGCTAGGAACCCAGCATCAAATTGTTTCATCACTTCAGCTTTTATCTTTTTAGACATGTCAGGCCTCATGCGAAAAACTTTTTGTTTGACAAGAGGACAATCTTCTTTTGTCAGCAGACGCTGAACTACGATGTCGGTATCCAACCCTGGCATATCTTTATATGACCAAGAAAAAACTTCCACATAGTCATGCAACATTTAAACCAACCTTCTCTTGACAATGTCTTCTAAGTTAGCCCCGATCTTAACCTCTCTCTTGTCTGTCTCCGTACCCAGATTGATGACTTCAACTGACTCTTTGTTCGACTGAATAGCTTTTTCCTCTTGTAATAGAAGTTTGGCTAGTTCTCCTAATATATCACAATCTTCCTCACCTTCGTCTTCGTCTTTGTTAATTGGACAGTCGAAGTCATGGTTGGCAATAGTAGAGTCATTGACAATAAGATCTAGAGTGGATGAGGACATGTAAGAGTGTGTGTGTGTGCATGTAAGATACATGGATATTTTTGAAAAATGTATTTGAAAGAAAGATAATGAACACAAATATTTGAATGCAAAAGAGTCCAATGATTTGTATTAAATGATCATATGATTAGATGAACATAAATAAAACCCTCGACAAATGGACCAAAATGCCCCGGGCCAGGCACATGGTATAAAAGTCATTGTTAAATATTACAGACAAAATGTTCTTGAATTCAAATGAAAAGAAATAAACAAGTAGATTACTCCTCAACGAAGGAGATGAGCACGAAGTCCTTTGCATGCCAATTCTTCAGCTCTGTTGTAGTAGGATACACCCAATCTTCAAATGCAGCTTCTTCATCAGAATCACCCATAGCGTTGACTTTTTTGACACCCTTGTCATGCTTCGGCATAGGCGCGGTGATTACATTCGGAGTTGGAGGAGGATCAAATTCAATAGTCTTGTTATCGATCAAATCCTGAATTTTATTCTTCAAGGCCCAGCATTGGTCAGTCTCGTGCCCAGGGATATTTGAGTAGTAAGCACATTTAGCATTCAGATTATACTTTGGGGAAGAGGTATCAGGGTTGGCAGGAGGATCATGTAATGTCACCAAATTAGCCTTGAGAAAGTGTTGTAAGGCTTGAGATAATGACATGCCTAACCTCATAAATTGTCTTCTCGGAGTTTCAAAAGGTTGACGATTAGCAGATGGTCTTGGAGTAGGAGTTAGATTGGAGATTTGGACAACATTAACAGATGGATGATCATTCTTCTTGGTACGGGCCCTTTCCCCGTACACAACGTTGATTTCCTTCTTTGTAGCAAAAGGTTTCCTTACAGGATTTGAAGTTGAGGCAGATGCTACAGAGATCTTCCCACTTTTGATGCCGCTTTCAACTCTTTCTCTTGTCAAGATTAGCTCGATGAAACCAGAAGAAGAGCAGCCAACCAACAGATTAAAGAATGGACCAGATAAAGTGCCCATGAACATGTCAATTTTCTCCCTATCAGTTAAAGTTGGCTGAACCCTACTGGCGAGGTCTCTCCACTTTTGTGCATATTCTTTAAATCCTTCATTCTTTCCCATGGTCATATCTTGCAACTGAACCCTCGTTGGCGCCAAGTCGGTGTTATACTGATACTGATGGTAGAATGCGGTAGCTAAATCTTCCCAGGTATTGATACGGGAACCATCTAACTGATAAAACCATTCAAGTTGCATTCCGGCCAAGATCTCTTGGAAAAAGTGAACCCAAAGCTTCTTATCAGCGGTGTGCAGCTGTATCTTTCCCACATAAGATTTCAGGTGGAGTTTTGGACAAGGAACTCCAGCTTACTTTGCAAAGACTGGTATTTTGAATTTTTGCGGAATAACAACCCCAGAGATCAAACCCAAATCATCAAAATCTAAACCGGGGACGGCTTGGATCTCGACGACCTTCAATCTGTCTTCTAACTGCTTGTACTTGACATCGGCGGGTGGATACTGCTCGTCAAAATAATCATCATCAGACGCTTGATCATTAATACAGTCAGTCTGGGTACTCTTAACCTCACCAATCTGATTCTCGTCTTCTTCAGATGAGTCTTCTCCTATCGAGATCTGGCAGACTGTCTCCTTGAACCTTCTACCCATATTGAGTAGAGCTTTCTTTTTGGGCTTCTTCTTAACTGCCAGCAATGACATCATATCTTGATGCCCCTTGGCTAGGGCTAGTAGAGTCTCTTGGAATTTAGAGTTTTGTACCTGAAGATCCTTCATAGTTTTCTCTAGACCCGTCTTGCTGAAATAAACAGCAGAAAGATAAGGAAACCTGTTATGTGAAAACCGGTCATGTTATGATGAATGGAAAATGTATATGCAAATGATTTCAAGGATTAATGAGATTTAAATTTGTATAGACAAAAGAAAGAACAACGTCAATTTTCATTAATTAGCTCAAAAATATTACACCATGCCTCTTGGGCTTACAAAATAACTTTCTAAGATAAAAATATTGAACGCATCCACTTCGGAGCGAGATAGGAGTTCACACTTTGCTCGTTTTGTAGCTGCTTTGTAAGCTCCAAGATCCTCTTCTCACTAGCATAGAATTGAGCTTTGAAAGTATCTCTTTCCTCCTTTAGTTGAATCCAACCCTTTTGCAAGTCTTCAAGAGAGGTAGGCATGTCTGGATGGAGGACAGTGTACGGGATATCTCCTTCAACCACAAGTTCCATGATGACTGGTAAGATGGAGGGATAAGGCATCACAAGTTTCTGAGCATGAGCTCGTACCCACTTTAGGTAAGGCTCAAGGGGAATGGAATTCTTGTGTCCTAACGTCTTGCTATCCACTTTGCTTACCATCCTCCAAGCTCGTATAAACCTTTGGCAGTAGCTTTGATCGTTGCTCTCATAGTCGAATACCACTCCTTGGATGAGCATCGCATGTGGACCATCTCTTCGGGCATATCCAAACTGGCGTAAGGCTAAGCAGGGGTTGTAGGTGATACCTTCTCTAATGCCAAGCAAGGGGACATTAGGTAATTCTCCATAACGATCGACTATAGTAACATTCTCCAAGGATTGAGAGCACCAATGAACATCTGAATGTCTGAGCATCATCAACCTATGGGACCACCTCAAACCTTGCTTGTTCTTCAACACGGATCAGGGAAAATGTGAAATAAACCATATTGGAAAGAGAGTAGTGCAACACATGAGGATCCCTCTCTTCCTCATAGTACGAGAGTGAAAAGAATGTAGAATGTCTCCCAACAAAGTAGGCACTAGATTGCAAGACATGAAGATTTTGACAATGTTTACATCTATGAGTTGTTCAGGGTTTGGAAACAAAACTATCCCATAAATGATAAGGGCCACAATTTCTTCAAAATCTTGTAAGTCCAAGGAATTCCAACAATTTTGAGCTTTCTCAAACAAGAACTTGGCTAAGAAACCTTTGACACCACTCCTTGTTTCCCAATTAGTTGTGATATCATATTGTTGCAAGTGTAGTACTTGGGCAATCTCCTCAAGTTTTGGATCTCTTTCCATACCGTTGAAGGGTAGTTGATTGAGAATGAGAATCCTCAAGAGTTTGGAAAATTCTTCTAGAGTAGGCACAAGTTGATAATTGGGAAAAGTGAAGCAATGGTGCAGAGGGTCAAAGAATTGGAAGAGCACCTTCATCATATCTTCATTAGTGTTGGAGGTAACCAAGTTTAAGAGGCGACCATGTCTTTCAGTGAATGAAGAGTTTTCAGGGACTCTTGATGCTAACTCTTTGAGTTGAGGAGGAATCTTTATGATATTGACTTAGATAGTATTCCTGCGGATAGAAGCCATGTCCTACAAAACAGAACAAAAATAAATCCCAATAATCCTTGAAATGGTTAGAATGAGTATGATGTTATGTACAAGTAAGTATATGCGAACAAGGCAAGAAAGTCCTTAGGTTTATACTTGCATGGAGTCTCATAGGTAAGTACCCTCTCGAAGTTTATTTGGCTCAAACCTGTCCTAGAAATAGTAATCGGGTTTTAAGGGATCTCAATATCACTGATTTGTCTTCTCGGGCATTGTTTCGGCGCAAGCCTCTTTCACGGCGACCGAAATATCCAGAAAATCAAACCTCAATGAGTGTAGTATCGAGTATCAACCAACTTCGGACTGCACCAAATCCGGTTATCTCACTACGTCCTAATGGCCAAGTTGGTCAAGTAAAGGTTCTAAAGTCAATTAGTGCTTCATGACATCACTCAGCGGCCCCGTATTCTCCTTGACTACTCAAGAGCTACCGGTACCCACAAATATCTCACACTAACATAGCTATTGCTTAGACCATGTCGGTATACCCTGTATAGTTTCCACAACGTATTGCTACTTACCTATAAGGTATCCCAAATCTGGGTAAAGGATTAGAACAAGCCCAAACAAGGAACCAAAATGTAAAGCATACAAGTCAAACAATGAAAGCAAGTAAAGGTGATCTAGCCCTAAGGTAACCTCACTTTTAATTTTTTTCCCTAGCAGAGTCGCCAATTTTGTGATACGGTTGGAGAACTGACTTGGGTGTTTTGCGTTTGATCGTAAATGTTGCGGTTAGCAAAAGTCGCCACCGACTTTTCTTTTATCCAAAAGGAAAAGCTGAAAAGAACAGGAAAGACCTTTGAAATTATTTCTTGAGTTCGGGGGGTAGATTATGAAAAGGGAAGGTATTATCACCCTTTTCATCCATAGTTATCTATGGGCTCTTAGTTACTTGCTAGATCACTTGCTTTTGTTTGAAAATGTGCTTTGTATGGTTTTTGAAAGTATTTTGAAAAGGCGGCATCGTTTAGACAAACTTTGTAATAGTTCTCGTTCGTAAGAACATATACAAAGTGTTGATCTTTTGAAAATGTTTCATGTTTGGAAAAATTTTTGACAGTGTTTTGGAAAGTGTAGGTGTTGGTTTTGAAAATTAGCAAGAGTGTTTGATTTGAAGATGAGCAAGAAACTAGGAATAATCTACATACTCAAAATTCTTGGTTCATTTCTTCCTTTCCTTTGATATTTCTATCTTACCATTGATTGGTAAGAAGCCTTACCTTTGGATGTAAAGGGACGGGCGTGGGTCATCGTATAGCCATGATAGCAATGTTGTGAGATATCTTAGCATTTCTCTTTGAGGGACTAAGATCATTTTTGAAAGTCAACATTGATAACGTCATCGAGGAACTATGATCTTGAATTTTTTATTTGTTTTTGCTAAGACATCTCACATGCATAACATGGCCAGTTTTGTAAGGAAACAAAGTGGAATTACCCAAAGGGTGTAAGTGTGCAAGTGTATTGATTTACATGCTTGTTTATCTTGAATTAGGGTTTGCTATTGTTGATTTTAGTCTTTCCATACAAACTCTAATCACTAACATTTATATAAAAGCGATAAATTGCGGAAAGTAAAATTACTATGTTATTACATCATTAGAGGAGGGGGTTTATAAATTTATAAATGGGGATGACAAGTAAAGTAAACCCTAATTACTATTACAAGGCTTTGACAGTTACATAATTTATAATGCAAAAATAGTAAAATATGCAAGAAGATGTAAAGTGAGAGAAGTTGTTTTTTAGGGTTTTTTATAGAAAAGGTTTTGTAATTAATTTCATTGAAGAAAAACCTAAGTCTAAGTTAACAAAAAAAACTAATTGTTTAGAAAAATGTTTTTGAGGTTTCAATTGAAAACAAAGGTTTTATAATGTTAGGTCATTTCCAAGCAATGCAATATGTCCAAAATAAGCTAAAAAATCTCAAAAAATCAAGAAAATTGGTGCCTGAGCTGACATGGGTCGTGCCAGTGGACACAGCCACCCATGTCAGGACCTGTCCATAACTTTTTTGCATTGTTTTGTTCCAGCCAATCTAACACGGCGGTGTCACGTGACACTGGCACCCGTGTCAGCCTATGTTCATCTTTTTTCTGCTCGTGTCTAAACCAGTAACTCTAACACGGGCCGTGTTGTTTGACACGAGCACCCGTGTCAGCCTCTGTCCCTACATTTTACTATGTTTTTCAACCCAACTAAGCTGACACGGGCTGTGTCGTGTGGCACAGGCACCCGTGTCAGCCTCTGCTTTGGCTTTTTGTTAGTTTTTTCCCTTTGATCTATCTTGTTATATCTTTTGAGCGCAAAATCAAATGATGTATGAACAATGATATCACAGTTTGAGAAAGTTTACCTCTCGAAGAGGAAGCTTTAGAACACATACGAAAGTTTCCGGGTGTAAAGTGGTGATCGATCGAGCTCCTTTGAACCTTCTTGAAGTAACTCTAACCTTCCTTTTATACTGAAAATGGTTGAACCGCTTCAAGCAAGTCAAGTTGCAATGTATGTTTTTGAATTTGGAAGATGGTGATAGTGATGTTATAGAAGTTATTCTTATGTTTGGACAACTTCTATATGGTGTATGTGAAGTGTTTGGATGGTTTGTTTGGAGAAAACTTGCAAGGTATGAGATTCAAAGATTTGGACTTCAAAGCTCAAAAATGGAGGTTTTATGGACAAATCTGGTTTTTGACAGCAAAAATGATTTTGAGTGTTAGTTTCTCCTTCTATTTTCTGGCCCCTTTCTCTTGCAATTAGCCTCTCTATTTATAGAGAATGTTTGAGACTTGAAACAAACTCAGATTTTTGAATCACATGTTATGGCTAGGTTGGATTGTACATGAAGCAAGCTTGAAGATCATAGTTCCAATGATTTGTAATTTGTTGCATAGAGTTATTGGATACTTTAAGCATGCCCTTCTGATTTTGTATGTTGTGTGTGTAGAAGGAATAAGTTAGAGGCTCAAGGAGAGCTGACTTTATGATTAAAGCTACTTTGCAAGAATGACAGTGTAAACTTTGTGCCAAAAATGGAAAGATCACTTGGACAATGCTTAAACCAAATGGACCATAGCTCAAAATTTTATGTAAACATTAAATTATGGTAAGATTTTCAAGTCACAAGGCCTGCAAAATAAGATTATGCATCACATCATGCCAATTGGATTATGTGTTCTTCAACAAAAATGGCTTGCAATCTCCTAGCTCAAATATGATAAATTCATGATCTTAGATGTTTTGGAAAGCTTCAAACACCCTCTACAACTTTCATGTTGACCACTTTTGTTAAATCAAACTGGAACTTGATGAAAATTGGCCAAGAATTTAGGATAAAAACCTGACCGAAACTGCTGAAAATTTCTCTAAGTGTTTATTCAAAAATGCCAGGACTTCATGAATTTATAACTTAAAATCCAAGCATTTCTAGAAAAAGTCCTGCTAACATTATTTTAGATCTCATTGAGATCTAAAACTTTCAAGTTGAAAGTTTCTTTTGAATCATCTTGCATCATGGTGGAAATTTGGCTCAAAGTTATGGAAAAAAAACAATGAATTTCCAACACAGAAAAAATTCTAAGTTTAGAAATTTTGACTTTTCAAAATGAAATCTTGACTTTTTGATTTCTTGATGAACCAGTTTCATATTTTGACATATATGGATGAATTGTAATCTTTGAAACTTGATTTTGATCAAAAAGTCAAAGTTTGACTTTTTAGTGTACAATTGACTTTTCATCGGTTGACTGAAATTCATCTGTCAATCAATTGAACTTGAGAAATGTTTTGAGCCATGCCATTAGGTCAAAATGAAGCATTTGAATCCTTGAGATCATGTCTCAAACCAATCAATCATTTTCTAGGTCAAAAATCAGAAATTGCACCTTCTCAATCAAAACCCTAATTTTGACCATTTTCCCCTTTTGATGATCTGATCAAATTTCTTGAGGAATTGTGATCCAAACTTGTTCAAATGACATATATGAGTACATGATTTTGATATGGATAAAAAATTATGAAGTTTGACTATAAATTTTCCACAGTTGACTTTTTCCCCAATACAGCTGATTTTAGTTCAACTAATCAATTGACTGAGCGAAAATGTGATCCAAGACTTGAAACTTGTCATGAGAAAACTTGAGGGTCCAAAATTATCCATGAAATACATATGGGTCATTTAAAGTCCATTTATCCTTATGCCAACTTAAACCCTAATTTTCAGTCTTCAGTGCTTGAGGAGGTGTTTTGAGCTGATCAACCCTTGTGCCGTCTTGAATCAAATGAGATCTTGTGAGACATCACTTGAGAAATGAGAGGGAAAATTTTGGGGTACAACACATTAAAACACAAAGAAAAACAAAAATTAAAATTCATGCAATATTAGAAATTGGTGAAGCATATACAAGGATTTCAGGCCCGTTGGATCTTCAAGGTTGATCCATTCTTACACTACAACACTTCAGAAGTTGTTTGGGAAGGTTGGTATGCTTTGAAAGTGGCTGCAATAGAGGGTTTTGATTTGCCCTAATTTTTTAGAGTTTTTTGAATTTTGGAATGGCTTCTTATTGCAAGGGTTCATGGCCTATTATGTCTGAATGAAGAGGATATATAATGCTTGAATTAGATAGAAAGATTGTGGGCTTGGACCTTGTAAGAAAAGCCTTGAATTTATCTTATTTAATTTTGAATTTAAATTAATAAAAATAAAAATAAATAAAATAAAAACCCAAGGGGTGTATGAATAAGTTCTGAGGTTCACTATGAAGTATATAACACACATGGACCTTGAAACAATAGCCCATTAGCCCAATAATTCAAGTTTGGTTACTTTAGGTTTCATGCATTTGCTCAAAATTTCCAAACTTGTACCAATCATAACTCCCTCAATTTTTTATCATTTGAAGGTGATCTTAGACTTTTTGGAAAGCTAAAGATATCCTCTAGAATCTATATGTTAATCATTTTTTTCATTTTAAGAATTTATCTTGGTGTAAATTGCTTTGACCAAAAGTGTCTTTTTGTTGACTTTTGAAATCACTTGTAATGTTTTGGCCCATATCTCAAATGAATCATTTTTTGGACTTGAGCTTAGAGAGGAAAAGTTGTAGAGAATTGAGTTTCCTTCAAAATGAGCTTTGGTTGAGGGAAATCTGATGAAGCATGTGGAAGTTATGCTTGGTCAAAGTTCAGTTGACTTCTCCTTAAGAAAACCATAATTTAGCAGCTTTTGACTTTTGATGAATTGAGAGTTTTCTTGATGAATCATGATCAACCATTGATCCAATGATGAATGTGACTTCAAAATATTGATGTTGACCAAAAATCTTGAAGTTTGATTGTATGTTGACCATAATTGACTCTTTACCCAATACAGATGACTTTTAGTCATCTGAACAATTGACTGAGCAAACTTGTGATGCAAGACTTGAAATTTGGAATGAACATTCCTTGAGACATATGAGGAACCATGAAATACACTTTAGGAATTATAAGCTCAAATTTATTTGATAAAAGTGAAACCCTAGTTGTAGGTCAACTGCTTAGGAGGAGAATTTGTCTTATCAAACATTGAGTAGCCTTGAGCAATTGAAAACCCTAGGAGCATGAGAAGGTGTCTTGAATAAAATGGGAAGTAAAATTTTAGGGTACAATACATATATTTTATGGAGAATAATTTTAGTTCTAATGGTTTCATTGAGTCTGCAGATATTAGAATTCTGGATAATCTTAATCAAGATATCATCAGAATTACCTTATCACCTAGAAGAAAAACCATTGAGTTTGTTTCTAATGAAACATCAGTAGTTATGTTGAATGTTGAATGTTCAACAAGAAAAGAATCTTTATGAGTTTCTAACGAAGAGCTCAAGCTTCAAAGATCATAAATAAAAGAAGTAGCTGATAAAAGTTTTGCTCATCATCTCAATATCAAGAATCAGGATATCAGAAATCAAAGAAGTAGCTGATAAAAGCTTTTGCTTACATCTCAATATTAAGAATAAAGATATCAGAAATAAAGAAGCTTATAAACAAAGATATCAGAAATCAAATCTTAGAATTGAAGATCTTAAGATATCATAAGCTTTTACCTCCAAATCAGAAGTCAAGAATTGTTCATCAGAAGAGTTGTTGCTCATATTTCTGAAGACAGAGTCATGATTATGAAGACTCACGAAGTTCATGGAATACGCACACTTCTATTCAAAATCATAAGTATTCCATTAGAAGAAAAGAAGAAAGATCTTCTAGACTCAATTCTAATCAACTTCATATAGTCCATCATAAGACAAGATCAAAGGAGTTATCTTATCAAGTCAATCTACTCAACAAAAGAACTATTGTGACCGTTTCTAAAGAATCATCAGTTGTTCTAAGGAATGTTAAATGTTCATCAAAAAGGGAATCAAGTGTGTTCTCAGAAAAGCGCCACTCGCAGATCAAAAATTACATACACTCTCAAAGAGAAAGTATTCACGATCAAAAGATAAGATATAGCTGAAATAATTGTTTGCTTCCAGCTCAGTCTAAAGATCAGAGTTCAAGAGATCAGAAAGAAGGATTTCAATGTTAGAATTAGATGTACTGATATAAGCTTCTTCTTCAGAAATCAGACATCAGGTATGCAACTCAGAAAAGATGATTATCAAGAAATTAAGGATCAAATCAAGACGTATAGTTCATAAAAGTTTTCGCTTAGAAACAAGACGTTGTTCATCAGATAAGTTGTTGCTTATATATCTGAAGACAATATTCAAATATCTGAAAGATTATAACTTTACAACAATAAAGCATCGTCTAGATTCTCCATCATCATATCAGAAACAATCCAGCAAAGAGAAAAGAGAAAACGATCAAAAAGAAATATCTTACAAGCTTACTACTTCAAGCCAGATAAGAAACTTAGCCACGAAGAATATAGTACACTCAATACGCTTCAAATTCCACTACATGCTTACGTATTATACTATTTTGTCTCCCACGATGAAATTCTACTGTTACTGTAGCTGGCAAGTGACACTGATGTTTTCATACTACCAGCGGTCTATTTCTCAAAGTCTATATAAAGAGACCTTTGCAGCATTTTAAGAAAAGAAAAATACAACATTATCAAGCTTGAATCAAACTGCTAAAAAACTGAAAACATCAAGAGAAAGGAAGAATTACTATTCAAATATTCATCCACAAATATTCTTCTAGAGAAATAGCAAGAACACAAGAGTTGTTGCTCGTTATTATGTTAAGATATTAGGGATTAAACACAGAGAGTTATTGCTTGTTATTTGTGTTTATATTAGATTTCTCAATACAAAGAGTTGTTGCTCATTATTTGTATTAGAGACTTAGTTCTTCATTGTTGTGTTAATCTTCTTTTTAGAAGTAAACATTGTAAATACAGTTGATTGTAATTCTATCGAGAATTGATTGTTTCCTCAAGTGACTAGGTTGTTTAGTTTGTATACTTGAGAGGAATAATATGTCTGTTGAGACTCTTAGACGGTTGGTGCTAGTCACCGGTAGGTAACCCATGAATTTGTAATATGTTGAGATTAGTGGATTAAGTCCTTGTTGAAGGCAAAATCACCTTGGTGGGTGGGCAAGAGTAGCCTTGTTGAAGGTGAACTTGTATAAACCAAACGAGTCATTTTATTATTTCCTTAGTCTTATTCTTTCTAGTTAGTTTGTGAAATAATTTCATTAAGGAAAGATAGTTAGAAAACCCAATTCAACCCCTCCTCTTTCTTGTGTTTTTCTTACCCTTCACAAGAGACTTCCTTGCCTAAACTCACAATTTAGGACTTCCTTGCTCAATCAAACTAAAAAGACACTTCCTTGCCTAAACACACTCATTCAGGACTATCAAACTAAAAGAGATTTACTTGCCTAAACACATGCATTCAAGACTTCCTTGCTCAATCAATCTGAAAGAGACTTCCTTTCTCAAACACACTATTTGAGACTTTTACAATTCTAAACAAACGGTTTAGGATTACAACAAGATGTACTTGATATACAATTAGAGGTACAAATAATACACCACACGCAAAGACCTTGTTACTTGAGATTTGTAAGATATACAAGTGTAAGAAAAACTCAAGTTTATGTGCAATACAACAACTATGTACACAAGCTTAGAGAGTGGAACAATTCTTGTTGTATATTGGTGTTATTTGATGTCGTTCCTTTTGAATCTTCATCTCCTTATATAGAGGGAATAAAATAGATGTTGGAAGCTTGCTTGCACAAGTGTCTTTGCTGAAGAAGTGATTTCCAATAGAGAGACGTTGAAGTAGGTGCGATAAGGATCTTCTATTTCTGAATAATCTCTTTATACATTGTGTTTTTATCAAGTAATGCGACCATATGCATGCTAAAGTAGACTTAAGAAATCGTGTCACACAACCTTAAGCCTTGCACTAGAACCCCTAGTTGACTTTCTCTATAATTTTGGAAGTTGACAAGATGGAGCTGCTTTACACAGAGTACAGACCAAAAGGCATTGTACTATGTTTCCAACACATTAGAGTATGAGTTAATATGGTGCTGAGGTCCTATTTGAAATTCATATTATGATCCATTAGAATCTGAGTTACATGTTTTTTCTTTATAAGCAATTTAACTGGGTCAAAGCCAAGTTTAATTCACGCTTAATAATCTTGCACACTTAAACAAATGTCAATATACCCTATTGTTCTTTAAGTACTTTGTTATCATGAAAGTATAGGGAGTATGAACTATTTTGTTCCAACAGACGTATCGTCTCATATGATAACTAGTGGGTAAATTTTGTCTAAGGGACTTGACGGAAACACTTAAAAACTCATCGAGTGCGAAATACAATATACAAAATCTTAGTTGGTTATAAGAATAAATTCATACATTGGTTGAAGTATAAGGGGATCAAGTGAGTTTACAAGACCCGGAAACCCTTGACCATACATACTCTAAAATTCATGGCATTACGACCAATAGAATGATCAGTTAGGTGTAACTAAAACCCTAATGATTGAAATGTATGTATATGTGCATGTGCTTGCCTAAGAGATATTACTTGGCAAGTTAGTGAAACATAAGATTGATGGAGAATCCAATGTTATGGAAATAAGGAAGTTTCTAAACTTATAACTTCTAGATTTGATAGATCAAAATGCATGAGAGTAAGACCCAACAATAGGATGGAAGGAAACCTTTGGATAACACTGTAGTGGACATGATCTAGAACCAAGGGGGGTGTAATGCTGGATAATATCTTGGGGTATACGACCCTAAAAAAGGGTGTTAGAAACCTCCTTAAATAACCTCCTTGAAGGCATAAATTTAGTTATTCATCTATAAGATTCAACTTGGCCAAATTTTGTAGCTTGTTTTGTTATACTTGGAAAGGTTAAGTAAGAAGTTGTATTTCACCTGTATATGAAGTGGTTATGCTTTCATCCTTAGTTTTATAATATAGCTCTTGAGTGTAGTGTTAATAGAACTGGAGGATTAAGTAACCATGCAGAGCCGTGTGGACCAATAAGATAGGGGAACCCATTAAGATTAGTATCTCCCCATATTTATGTTGTTGTATTTCAGGTAGCTCGAAGCATGAAAAAGGTAAGGGAAAAATCATCTGATATTTTTAAATATGTTGATGTTTCATTTGTAATTCATTGTGTTGCTCTTAGTATTTTGATTAGGTATTCATTCATATCATAAATAATATTTAGTACCATTTTGTGTATTTGGACATGATTGTACGATGTCGTTTAGGAACTTATGTATGCGTCAATACCAATTCAATCATTATAAAATAATATTCTAAATATGTGTTTTATTAGGGTGTTACAGTTGATCAACATTCCTCATGACTTCCATATCGACTATTTTTACGTCCACTCCACCAAATTATCACCACACAAAGTTGAAATCCTAACCTCATCCTCGTTATTTATTTTTTGTTTCCTGAAGAATACATTCATTAAATCTCCCATCTTTAGTCAATTACGTCAAGAATTTCCTCTTAATTGGATTCCCACATCCTCTAATATTATAGGACAAACTATTCATGGAACTCCATTGATTTCTCTTTCCCTTAATCTTTTTTTTATTTCTGCGATCTAAACTCTATCTTCATCCACTCCTTTAATTCCAAATTCCTTCACCTTATTCCATGTTTTTTGTGCTAATCCCTCTTCTATACCATCTCAAAACCTTCAGTTTCCTTGCATAACATCTGAATTAGTTGTTGATTCACATCACAACGTTGATCCCCTTGAGAAATTTTCCTTCGAAGAACCTGAATGGTTAGATGAACATTCTGGACCCCTTAAATTGATTCTTTTGTTTGGGAGTTTTTATAGGGACCAAAGCTGAACAAATAAGATGCTCTGAAAACTTCATGCTTCTTACGCAGACCCCAACTTGAAATTGACTTCTAACTGCATTGATCGGCTTGGGCATGACAAGTTGACCCGACCCATCAGTGACTATCTGGACTTTCTTTTTTGTTGTATGTGTCTTCTCTTAAACATGAAGTGGGTTTTCTGAGTAAGCCCAATTTCCCCTTCTTGATTGTTCAAATTGTTGGCATCTCTTTGAAGCACCATATCACAAATCACACCATATAAAGCCTTTTATAATTTGTTTTCCTTTATCCTATCTCGTCTCCTTTTGAATTTTTTATTTCTGAAAGCACCTTGTACTAATTCAGAGTTGTTATATTTTCACCTTTTAGGATGACACCTCTTTGCTTCTGGTGATAGATTTTTCCTTTGTAGTATGACCATAAACAACTATCGTCTAATTTGACAGCACACTCTTCCCCAATGCATGCATTTCAGACATATCTTCTAACCCATCATCATTATCTTCTTTATCAATTTTTGTGCCTTCATCTTCTCTACTCTACTCACCGGAAAAAGCGTCTGACTTTGATGACTCCCAAGTCTTCTCCTCTTTTTTGGATACACTAACTCGTAGAGGTCCATGGAAATCTTCTACCACTTTCAATCTAAATACATCTCGACTGATTTGCATATTGAACGTTTCATTTAAAACCATTAGATATTTTTTTCTTAAAAGAATGCGAGCAACATCCATGAAGGTTTTGTTCTTAATATTATAATCTGGACACATGTACGCTCTTACAGGAGAAGTAATCAATTCAAAAAAAACTCCGGGTTCCAATCATGACATGGAACAACATAACCATGTCACCCTTTCGTTGTACTTATCTTAAGGTCTCCATTCTCGAATTTCCTTAAACCATTGTGTGATACGGTGGGAGAACTGACTTGGGTGTTTTGTGTTTGATTGCAAATGTTGCGAATATCAAGAGTCATCGCTGAATTTTATTTTATCCAATAAAGGAAAGGGTGACAAGAACAGGAAATACCTTTTGAGATATTTTCTTGTGTTCGGGGGGTAGGTTATGAAAATGGAAGGTGTTAGCACCCTTTTCATCTCTAGTTATCTACAGGCTCTTAATTGCTTGATCACTTTGAAAATGCTTTGTGTTTATGTAAGTTTGAAAATCTTTGAAGGTATTTTGAAAATGGTAATTTTGTAATGATTCTCGTATCATTGAGAATGTATATAAAAATTTTATTTGGAAAATACTTTGAAAATGCCTTAGTGCGGCAATTTTGCAATGATTCTCGTATTGTTGAGAATGATTACAAAATGTTTTGTTTTGAAAATATTTGTTAAAAGGGAGTGTTTGGAAAGATGTTTGTTTTTGAAAATTGTTTTGGAAGTGTGAGGTGTAAATATTATTTTGTTTGTGAGCAAGCAATTACGAGAAATCTACCTACTCAAAAAGTCTTTGTTCTTTTCCTCCTCCTTTAGATAGTGCTACTTCACCATTGATTGGTAGAGAGCCATATCATTGGATGTGAGGGACAGACGTGGGTCATCGTACAGTCATAAAAGGCAACTTGTAAGATGTTTTAGCAATTTGTCGTAAGGGACTAAGATCATTTATTGAAGGAAACTTTGAAGGGTCATCGAGGCACTACGATCTTTTAATCGAGGGTCTTTGCTAAAACATCTCACGTTCGAGGTACATGATTGTTTTTATCTGAGACAACAAGTGTGAGTTACCCTAGAGGTGCAAGTGTGCAAAGAGTTTTGATTTCAAATATATTGTATTCTGAATCAGGGTTTTCTATGGTTTGATTTTAGTCTTTTCATGCAAACTCTAATTACTATCTTAATAATAAAGAAACTGATAAATTGCGGAATTTAAACGTCCTACGCTATTACAACGCTTTGGGAATGGGGGTACAATTTGTGAATAGGGGGAAGAAAGCAATAAAGCCTAATTATCTATTACAAACCAATGAATATGAATAATAATAGAATGTACAAAATGTAAAGAGGAAAAAAGAGATTGTTTCTTAGGGTTTTCGATGGAAAGGTTTAAAGATAACCTAATTAGACTACTTAATTTTTATTACAAAAGAAGTTGATTAATTTTAACAAAAGCCCAAAGTCTAAGTTAATTTAAAATGAAGAAGAAAATAAACCTAAGTCTAATAATCTTGTTTAGAAAATAATTTGAATATTAATACTAATTTGTAAAAGAAAATAAAATTCAATTTAATATAAAAAATTGAAATAAAATGCCTAAATTAAAACATTTTTAATTTAATTTAAGAAAATATATATTTTGGTATTTTTGGTTTAGATAAAATAAATAAATAAAAAAATTAAAATAAATAAAATATAAAAGAAATAAAAATAATTGGGCCTGGGTGTCAAAAGGAAAAAAGGGGGTTAAAAAGAAAAATGGGGCGTTGGGGCCCAAAACAGTTTTTTTGTAAAAGTTAGAAATGAAATAAAAAGAAAAAAAATGGGGCTGGTGGTGTCTTCGCAGATTGCGACAGGTATTTTTGTAGATTACGACGGTTAAAACCGTCGCAATTTGCTTTCCACGACGGTTGCTTTACCGTCGCAGAAGTGTGTGTCCCCAACCTATTTCGCGACGGTTACAAAAACTGTCGTTTAAGTTTACGACGGGTTGATACCGTCGTGACTATCTTTTGAGTTTCTTTTAATTATTGATGGCGACGGTTCGATACTGTCATGAATATCTTTTGAAATTGATTAAATTGTTTATGGCGACGGTTCGATACCGTCATGACTTTTGTTGATTATTTTTAATTGTTGATTACGACGGTTCGGTACTGTCGCCATGACTTTTGTTTATGTCTTGATTTTTTTTTTTCTATTATATATATTTTTTATTTAAATTATTATCTATGTAAAAAATTTTAAATATAGTTTTTTTTTGTGTTATTTTTTTCTTTAAATTATTTCTTCTTTAATATATTTATTTATAGTATTATTTTTTGTTTTATTTTCTATCACTTTGAAATATAGTAAAAATAATTTCAATAAAAAATATTTAAAATCAAATAAGCATTATAATATCCAAAAAAATGTGTGTTCCATAATCATGTAAAATGCGAGTTCCATAATCATGTCAAGTAGTACAAAAAATCCAAAATATATCAATTCCTAATCTTATAATAATAAGTATCATTATGCCAAAAATACATGAGAAAGTTCACAATCTAATTATCTCGATCATAGCAAAGTCTAATTTGTCCCCCCTGAAGTTCCATTATCTCCAATACGGTAGCTAGACTCAGATGAACGTCTACCATCAGCGGGTGATTCCAATCCCTAAAAAAAGGTATTAAAATAATAATCTTTAAAATAATACTCATAAAATTTAACTTTAAATGCGTCAAAATAATATACCTGTCTTCCACTAAAATTCTGCATTTGCATTAAGAGTTCAATTTCCTATGATGAACTCCTTTTATCTAGTTATTATGCAAATTTGTCACTCACAATAGAACCCGATGAATGATGATAAAATGTTGTAGAACCCTTAGGGTGATGATAAACAACACCAGTGCGAATGCTGGAGCTGCAATAGGCTTTGCCTAACATCTTTCCTCTGAGCAAAAGCAACATACAGTGGTTTTCCGTGAAACATGCGTCCTGTGGCATATAACATCAATTTAAATAATCAATAAGTAACATTTGCGTATCCAAAAAAAAAAGAATGACATAACAGAAGTATTGGAGAATATTGTTCTAAATGGATTTGATTCTTGAATAAAAATATTTTAATATGATTAGAAAATTTCTTAAAAGGAAGTAAGTAACAGTGATGTAAATTTTTTAGATCAGAACTTAATTAAAATTCAGAACATAGAAAGTAGCATGTGATATAGATCTAATCTCTCAAGTTATAATCCAATAAATATAACATAACATGCAGTATTATTGAAACATGATAGTGATCAGCACATTTTTCAAACTTCATAGTACAACGAAAACATATCTATGCAAAAAATGATTCTTGACCAAAACATTAAATCCTATCACCTTAGTGGCTTACAGATTCAAAGAAACTTTACTCACCATGAAAACTGTTCACAGCCTTAACAGCCTCATCCAGGGTAGAGAAACAGACAAACCCAAAGCCTTTGCTTTTTCCTTTGTCATCTCGCATAACTTTTGCATAAGTTATTGTGCCACAAGCACTAAACTGACTCTTTAGTTCTTCGTCACTAACACTATCATCAATGTTCTTCACATAAATGTTTGATCCCTGAAAGTTAAAATGGTGGCAAACTAAGAAAGCTGAAATTAATTAGTCAACTGTAGGAAAAAGGGTATGGAATTACCTTGTATTTCAAGTTTTTCTCCATGCATCTTTCTGCAAACCACTGATGCAAGATCTTCTCACGTTCAACCTTTTTTTGTGCTCTTGCAACATACAGGTTCTTTGAACCTAGTTATGACAAATCAAAACCATATATACACAGAGAATCAACATCCAGAAAAGTGCAACTTTGAGCATAAAAGACCTATTTACTAAAAAGATAAGTAAATTACCAAATTGTGATCCATTCATTGCTTCCGTTGCTCGTCTTGCATCATCCGGGTTTTCATAGTTCATAAATCCAAAACCTTTTGACAACCCCTTCTCATCCTTTACAATAGCCAAGCTAAGAATTTTTCCAAAAGATGAGAACTTTTCTTTAAGAAGTGCTTCGGTAATATCTGGGTCCAAATTCTTAACGTACAAGTTTGTATATTTGGCATCAGGTTCAGGCAAAGAGCGCTCACTTTTTCTGATAAATTTCCCAACATATCTGTGAGAAGAAATGGAATCAGATTATCAAAACCAATCTTAAGATAACTAAAAGAGCAATTAACAAATTCAAAAGAGAAAACATACATATGGAACTGAAGGAAAATTTTAACAAATTCTAAAACAATTTCACATACATCTGCTTATCTCTCACAGTAGAGCCATTCATTTTCTGGATAGCATCATTTGCAGACTCCTCTGAACCAAACTGTATATAACCAAACCCTTTGCTCTTCCCATCTTCAGAGATGACAATTTTGCTAGACAAAATATTCCCATATTCTTGAAATAAATCATGCAGTCCCACATTATCTATCGATTCCGCAAAATGATCTATATCAGATGACGCTCTTAGAAGGAATAATTGCAACAAAGAAACAAATAATGAAATTATCAAATCAGAATTAACTTACATTGCAGACAAAACATATAGCGGCAGTTGTTTCCAAACTATTAAACAGATTTATCAGCATCTCTTTTGGAAGCCTTTTTGCCATTTCAACAGAATCTTTTCCAACAGGATCAGAATTGTATTCTTTAACAAGAAGTGGGTGATCACAAGCCTGACGGAGACGTAAAAGCATCAAAAGAATATTTGCATAGTTTTGATTCACTGTACGGCAGCAGCATATGCCTGCAAATTACAAGCATTACTTTTCAAAATTACAAACATCGGAGACAAAAGGAGGAGCTCGAAGAGAATCGGTGAGGGAGTTAGGGTCATTGACGACGCCGAAGGAATTGTAGTTTTGTGTGACGCTGCCTTTTTCATCCCATTGTAGTCTTGATGTCATCTGCAAATGAGTTAAGTGCAGGCTTCAGCGTGACTTTGTAATCAATACCCATGATCTCAGCAGGCGTGGTTCCCTTGGGATTCAAGACATATTGAATGTCATTACCAATCTTCAACCTAGAAGCACATGAAAGTAAGAGTTTGCTTAATAATTGATCCCTATTAACATCAGCACAGAAGTTATCTAGTTTAGATGTAAATAGTCGATACAATTATGCTAAAAAAACAAATGGGGTGCAATAGAATACAATACAAGAGGAAAAGAAAAGAACCTCTTAAGGGCTTGGTTACAATCCCTGGTGATAGGTTCTAAGTCTCTGATGTTATTTGGGAGAGTACGGTCAAGCTCCCAACACTTTTCCTCCCAATCATTCCTAGCAAGTTCAGCCTCTCCAGCATCCTTCTCAGCAGCCTGCAACTCTCTTTTCATCCTCTCAACGTCCCTGGTATTGAAAGGCTGTGACTCCACCTTCTTCTTTAGCATTTTATTCTCTTGACATATGTTGTCGCTCTCCACGACCTTAGCCTGCATCAGAGTCAAACATAAAGTCATATAACCAAAGGTTTGATGCGTTGTTTTCCAAAACTACTTTGTCCTTGTATACATAATAGTATATGCTAAAAAATTAACAGCAACCAATGTTTTACATTAAAAGTATATTAGAATTAGAATGATGATTATGATGAAGACCAAACATTGAAAATACACTTATCATGGAATCTTTTTTCTCTGTGTTTGTAAACAATGAATTATTGCTTTCAAGGTTCAGAATGTCGGGAATATTATTTGAGTTTATGTAACATTTTTGTCCCTATAAGTTTGCTTTTTGCAGAAGGACAGCCATTACATTCAGAAGACCACATGTATATTCTATTTCTATTGTTCATCACTTTTTCATTCTTTATTCCCATGGGTATATTTCTCTCTGTTCTGCCAAATTCTCACTTTAACTAAACCCTATAAAGCTTATACTTAATACTATTATATATATTTCTCCTATATATCATGCATATACAGTCATAAACAGCCTTTTATTGTTTTTTTTAATAAAAAACTACTTATTGTAAACATGATTAAAACTCAAATGGATTTTAGTTAGCCAATCATTCTGCAGTTTTTCTGAACCTCTCATTATTTTGTAATTAAATTAGACCATACAATACTTATATGGATCAGGATTCTTTAGAGTTGAAGTATCCTAAAAACCTAAACATATTTCAAGGTTTTCATCTTCCAGCTAAAACTCACTCTTTCACATGTTGCTTCATTTCCTCAATCTCTCCTATTGTACCATTTCATAATTTATAATTATTATACATTTTGTCCATTACTTCTTTATACAACTCATCCCACATGGTATACTGTAAAACCTCACAAGCACTATATAAACCCCTATATCATACACAACTATAACTATAACTCCCCTTAAGCCATAGTAGCTATACATTACAGCAACCAAAATCAGCATTGATATATATATATATATATATATATATATATATATATATATATATATATATATATATATATATATATATATATATATATATATATATATATATATATATATATATATATATATATATATATATATATATATATATATATATATATATATATATATATAAATTTACAACTAACTAATCTCAGCAATATCAGAGCTAAACAAATCAATATGTCCTAGTAGTTGGCAGCAGATGTATTCAACATTCATTATATTCAACTTTAATCATTATATTCAACATTCACACGTTTACCTATTACACTATACGGTACGTTAATGCTTTTCGGTTTCTTATAGGATTTTCGTTTTCAATATAATTTGCATCGATTCGAGTCTGTTTTCTTATCTTGTTTCAGCAGCAGCAAATTATAGGATTTTAAAAGAAATTGAAGTTCTGTCAGCTATAGATGTGGTAAGGGCTGCCATGCTTATCACCAATAATCTACTGGATTTTGCTTATATACAGCAGCAGCACCAATAAGCTATAGACTATATAGTGATAATCTACTGGATTACTTTTGAATATAGTGAATGGAAATCAAAATGAATATCAAATATATTATCACTAAGGTGAATTGTTAGAATTGTGGAACTTAGCTTATATACATTGCGTAGGTAAAGGCACTAAAAACAAGTATAATGTTAGCGAGAAAACTAAAGACTTCTGTTAGAAAACTAACAGCTAATTGTCTAACAAACTCTTCTACCATAAACAACTAATTATGTTAGTTGACCAGTTTCTAACGGTTGAGTACTTCCAACTAGCTTAGCCAAGTATCTCTCTAACATAAAAATTTCAAGAATGATATACAGAATGTTACTAAAATATTATGAAATTCGAGAAAATGATAATGTTTTAAAAAATTGAAAAATAAAATTCATGAATTAAATCATTTATAGAGAATTAATTCACGAGTTCAACCCCTATACTTAATTCTCACATTTCTACATAAATACATATTTACATTTTCCTCAAAATGGGACAGCATAATTTCTTATATCTATCAAGACTCAATGGTTTTCAATGAAACTAGTTTCTAACTTGAAGGTAATTGAGTCTAGTTTCTATTGGCATTCAAATCAATTAAATCAAAGGTTAGTTGCACTTGCATACTCAAATAAAAATCTAATGAAAATGAGTCATTCCAGATTCTACCTCATAAGGATTTTCTTCTAGTTTTTAGATATGTAAATATTAAGTTTAAATGATTTATGACAAGAAATTTATGGAAATCACCCATAGGCCCTCCATTCCCATATAATTCTAATAATACCCTTTTTACATAAATAAACCTCTCCTAATCTCCCTTCTTAAACATGAATACACACCTCCTTCTGCTTTAACCAGGAACTTGCTTATTACCGACTGTCAAGTAATTCATTCTCTTTTTCCTTCTGCATTATTCCTCCAAGACTCACTCTTCTCCATAATTAGCTTAGCCTTAAATACCATATTCCTCTTTATTCCCCAACACGTAGGCCAACCACTATTCCTAGACACTAGAAGAACTTCCAATAATCAGGCCACTACCAATCCCATCAATCTAAGAATAAAAAAGAATTAAAAAAGGGCCAAAGCTTGTTTTGATCGAACCTTGATTATTGTAAAACAAAGAGGGTAAAAGAAATAGAAATAAGAAAACATAATTGCAGCTGAAATTAATGGAAAATAAAGATTTAAGGGATAAGAGAAAAACCTTAACCGAACAAACGGAACAAAGAGGAGGTGAGAGTGAGATGTGGAAGACGTTTGGTGAAAATAGTTGAACGATGTGGAGACAAGCGATGCTTCACCGGATAATAGGTGAGACCTGTGGTGGCTTTAGGCTACAGATTGAAGGTTAAGCAGTGGGAGGAAGGTTGTATAGAGGTGTATGTGGCGCTACTGAAGAGAGGGAAGGGAAAGAATGTGTTCTCATAAATTCCAATGGACACAAAAGATTAACCCTAATACAAAATTATCCAAAACGATTGTGCTCCCTGTTTTCTTATATTTCTTTTCATTTTGTTTTAATTCAATGTTAATAAAAAAACTAACAAGTAATGTGATAAGTGCTCCCTGTTTTCTTATATTTCTTTTCATTTTGTTTTAATTCAATGTTAATAAAAAAACTAACAAGTAATGTGACAAATCTGAATAAATGTGAAACAAAAGCTGAATCTGATTGTGATATTGTTGGACTTAACCTAAATTCCATGGGCTATTGGACATGGATCGCTGCTCATTCCCTCTTCTAAGCCGATGCTACCATTTTTTTGTTGGTCCAATTGCCTTAGTTCAAAATATGGCCATGGACTCTATGTGTTGGGCTTAGCGCCTGATTTTGGATTCATACCTGTTGGATTCATCGATTCTAATCGGTCCAGCGACATATTTAATCTAATAATCAAATCAAACCCTAAAACAACAAATTAGAAAACCTAAAAAATCATAAAAAGAATTTTTAAAGGTTTTGGGTGCGACGGTTGTTTTACCGTCGTGAAATGAATTTTAGGACGGATAATTTTACCGTCGTGAAAGGTTTAAGGGTGCGACGAGTGCTTTACCGTCGTGATATGCCTTTTAGGACGGTTAATTTTACCGTCGTGACTAGTTGTTGGTGAAAAATCAATGTTAAAAGTGTTAAATGGGGGCCGACGGTTGTTTTACCGTCGTAATAATAATATTATGATGGTTAAATATACCGTCGCAAAATAAATATTAGGGACGGTTGGTGTCAACTATCGTAAACACTGTCTCTATATGTCAATTACGACAGTTATCACATTACTGTCGCAATTTTTGTGTCGTTAAACACTAATTTTCTTGTAGTGCATTGTAAATACAGTTGATTGTAATTCTATCGAGAATTGATTGTTTCCTCAAGTGACTAGGTTGTTTAGTTTGTAGACTTGAGAGGAATAATATGTCTGTTGAGACTCTTAGACGGTTGGTGCTAGTCACCGGTAGGTAACCCATGAATTTGTAATATGTTGAGATTAGTGGATTAAGTCCTTGTTGAAGGAAAAATCACCTTGGTGGGTGGGCAAGAGTAGCCTTGTTGAAGGTGAACTTGTATAAACCAAACGAGTCATTTTATTATTTCCTTAGTCTTATTCTTTCTAGTTAGTTTGTGAAATAATTTCATTAAGGAAAGATAGTTAGAAAACCCAATTCAACCCCTCCTCTTTCTTGTGTTTTTCTTACCCTTCACAAGAGACTTCCTTGCCTAAATTCACAATTTAGGACTTCCTTGCTCAATCAAACTAAAAAGACACTTCCTTGCCTAAACACACTCATTCAGGACTATCAAACTAAAAGAGATTTACTTGCCTAAACACATGCATTCAAGACTTCCTTGCTCAATCAATCTGAAAGAGACTTCCTTTCTCAAACACACTATTTGAGACTTTTACAATTCTAAACAAACGGTTTAGGATTACAATAAGATGTACTTGATATACAATTAGAGGTACAAATAATACACCACACGCAAAGACCTTGTTACTTGAGATTTGTAAGATATACAAGTGTAAGAAAAACTCAAGTTTATGTGCAATACAACAACTATGTACACAAGCTTAGAGAGTGGAACAATTCTTGTTGTATATTGGTGTTATTTGATGTCGTTCCTTTTGAATCTTCATCTCCTTATATAGAGGGAATAAAATAGATGTTGGAAGCTTGCTTGCACAAGTGTCTTTGCTGAAGAAGTGATTTCCAATAGAGAGACGTTGAAGTAGGTGCGATAAGGATCTTCTATTTCTGAATAATCTCTTTATACATTGTGTTTTTATCAAGTAATGCGACCATATGCATGCTAAAGTAGACTTAAGAAATCGTGTCACACAACCTTAAGCCTTGCACTAGAACCCCTAGTTGACTTTCTCTATAATTTTGGAAGTTGACAAGATGGAGCTGCTTTACACAGAGTACAGACCAAAAGGCATTGTACTATGTTTCCAACACATTAGAGTATGAGTTAATATGGTGCTGAGGTCCTATTTGAAATTCATATTATGATCCATTAGAATCTGAGTTACATGTTTTTTCTTTATAAGCAATTTAACTGGGTCAAAGCCAAGTTTAATTCACGCTTAATAATCTTGCACACTTAAACAAATGTCAATATACCCTATTGTTCTTTAAGTACTTTGTTATCATGAAAGTATAGGGAGTATGAACATATTTTGTTCCAACAGACGTATCGTCTCATATGATAACCAGTGGGTAAATTTTGTCTAAGGGACTTGACGGAAACACTTAAAAACTCATCGAGTGCGAAATACAATATACAAAATCTTAGTTGGTTATAAGAATAAATTCATACATTGGTTGAAGTATAAGGGGATCAAGTGAGTTTACAAGACCCGGAAACCCTTGACCATACATACTCTAAAATTCATGGCATTACGACCAATAGAATGATCAGTTAGGTGTAACTAAAACCCTAATGATTGAAATGTATGTATATGTGCATGTGCTTGCCTAAGAGATATTACTTGGCAAGTTAGTGAAACATAAGATTGATGGAGAATCCAATGTTATGGAAATAAGGAAGTTTCTAAACTTATAACTTCTAGATTTGATAGATCAAAATGCATGAGAGTAAGACCCAACAATAGGATGGAAGGAAACCTTTGGATAACACTGTAGTGGACATGATCTAGAACCAAGGGGGGTGTAATGCTGGATAATATCTTGGGGTATACGACCCTAAAAAAGGGTGTTAGAAACCTCCTTAAATAACCTCCTTGAAGGCATAAATTTAGTTATTCATCTATAAGATTCAACTTGGCCAAATTTTGTAGCTTGTTTTGTTATACTTGGAAAGGTTAAGTAAGAAGTTGTATTTCACCTGTATATGAAGTGGTTATGCTTTCATCCTTAGTTTTATAATATAGCTCTTGAGTGTAGTGTTAATAGAACTGGAGGATTAAGTAACCATGCAGAGCCGTGTGGACCAATAAGATAGGGGAACCCATTAAGATTAGTATCTCCCCATATTTATGTTGTTGTATTTCAGGTAGCTCGAAGCATGAAAAAGGTAAGGGAAAAATCATCTGATATTTTTAAATATGTTGATGTTTCATTTGTAATTCATTGTGTTGCTCTTAGTATTTTGATTAGGTATTCATTCATATCATAAATAATATTTAGTACCATTTTGTGTATTTGGACATGATTGTACGATGTCGTTTAGGAACTTATGTATGCGTCAATACCAATTCAATCATTATAAAATAATATTCTAAATATGTGTTTTATTAGGGTGTTACAGTTGATCAACATTCCTCATGACTTCCATATCGACTATTTTTACGTCCACTCCACCAAATTATCACCACACAAAGTTGAAATCCTAACCTCATCCTCGTTATTTATTTTTTGTTTCCTGAAGAATACATTCATTAAATCTCCCATCTTTAGTCAATTACGTCAAGAATTTCCTCTTAATTGGATTCCCACATCCTCTAATATTATAGGACAAACTATTCATGGAACTCCATTGATTTCTCTTTCCCTTAATCTTTTTTTTTTATTTCTGCGATGTAAACTCTATCTTCATCCACTCCTTTAATTCCAAATTCCTTCACCTTATTCCATGTTTTTTGTGCTAATCCCTCTTCTATACCATCTCAAAACCTTCAGTTTCCTTGCATAACATCTGAATTAGTTGTTGATTCACATCACAACGTTGATCCCCTTGAGAAATTTTCCTTCGAAGAACCTGAATGGTTAGATGAACATTCTGGACCCCTTAAATTGATTCTTTTGTTTGGGAGTTTTTATAGGGACCAAAGCTGAACAAATAAGATGCTCTGAAAACTTCATGCTTCTTACGTAGACCCCAACTTGAAATTGACTTCTAACTGCATTGATCGGCTTGGGCATGACAAGTTGACCCGACCCATCAGTGACTATCTGGACTTTCTTTTTTGTTGTATGTGTCTTCTCTTAAACATGAAGTGGGTTTTCTGAGTAAGCCCAATTTCCCCTTCTTGATTGTTCAAATTGTTGGCATCTCTTTGAAGCACCATATCACAAATCACACCATATAAAGCCTTTTATAATTTGTTTTCCTTTATCCTATCTCGTCTCCTTTTGAATTTTTTATTTCTGAAAGCACCTTGTACTAATTCAGAGTTGTTATATTTTCACCTTTTAGGATGACACCTCTTTGCTTCTGGTGATAGATTTTTCCTTTGTAGTATGACCATAAACAACTATCGTCTAATTTGACAGCACACTCTTCCCCAATGCATGCATTTCAGACATATCTTCTAACCCATCATCATTATCTTCTTTATCAATTTTTGTGCCTTCATCTTCTCTACTCTACTCACCGGAAAAAGCGTCTGACTTTGATGACTCCCAAGTCTTCTCCTCTTTTTTGGATACACTAACTCGTAGAGGTCCATGAAAATCTTCTACCACTTTCAATCTAAATACATCTCGACTGATTTGCATATTGAACGTTTCATTAAAAACCATTAGATATTTTTTCTTAAAAGAATGCGAGCAACATCCATGAAGGTTTTGTTCTTAATATTATAATCTGGACACATGTACGCTCTTACAGGAGAAGTAATCAATTCAAAAAAAACTCCGGGTTCCAATCATGACATGGAACAACATAACCATGTCACCCTTTCGTTGTACTTATCTTAAGGTCTCCATTCTCGAATTTCCTTAAACCATTGTGTGATACGGTGGGAGAACTGACTTGGGTGTTTTGCGTTTGATTGCAAATGTTGCGAATATCAAGAGTCATCGCTGAATTTTATTTTATCCAATAAAGGAAAGGGTGACAAGAACAGGAAAGACCTTTTGAGATATTTTCTTGTGTTCGGGGGGTAGGTTATGAAAATGGAAGGTGTTAGCACCCTTTTCATCTCTAGTTATCTACAGGCTCTTAATTGCTTGATCACTTTGAAAATGCTTTGTGTTTATGTAAGTTTGAAAATCTTTGAAGGTATTTTGAAAATGGTAATTTTGTAATGATTCTCGTATCATTGAGAATGTATATAAAAATTTTATTTGGAAAATACTTTGAAAATGCCTTAGTGCGGCAATTTTGCAATGATTCTCGTATTGTTGAGAATGATTACAAAATGTTTTGTTTTGAAAATATTTGTTAAAAGGGAGTGTTTGGAAAGATGTTTGTTTTTGAAAATTGTTTTGGAAGTGTGAGGTGTAAATATTATTTTGTTTGTGAGCAAGCAATTACGAGAAATCTACCTACTCAAAAAGTCTTTGTTCTTTTCCTCCTCCTTTAGATAGTGCTACTTCACCATTGATTGGTAGAGAGCCATATCATTGGATGTGAGGGACAGACGTGGGTCATCGTACAGTCATAAAAGGCAACTTGTAAGATGTTTTAGCAATTTGTCGTAAGGGACTAAGATCATTTATTGAAGGAAACTTTGAAGGGTCATCGAGGCACTACGATCTTTTAATCGAGGGTCTTTGCTAAAACATCTCACGTTCGAGGTACATGATTGTTTTTATCTGAGACAACAAGTGTGAGTTACCCTAGAGGTGCAAGTGTGCAAAGAGTTTTGATTTCAAATATATTGTATTCTGAATCAGGGTTTTCTATGGTTTGATTTTAGTCTTTTCATGCAAACTCTAATTACTATCTTAATAATAAAGAAACTGATAAATTGCGGAATTTAAACGTCCTACGCTATTACAACGCTTTGGGAATGGGGATACAATTTGTGAATAGGGGGAAGAAAGCAATAAAGCCTAATTATCTATTACAAACCAATGAATATGAATAATAATAGAATGTACAAAATGTAAAGAGGAAAAAAGAGATTGTTTCTTAGGGTTTTCGATGGAAAGGTTTAAAGATAACCTAATTAGACTACTTAATTTTTATTACAAAAGAAGTTGATTAATTTTAACAAAAGCCCAAAGTCTAAGTTAATTTAAAATGAAGAAGAAAATAAACCTAAGTCTAATAATCTTGTTTAGAAAATAATTTGAATATTAATACTAATTTGTAAAAGAAAATAAAATTCAATTTAATATAAAAAATTGAAATAAAATGCCTAAATTAAAACATTTTTAATTTAATTTAAGAAAATATATATTTTGGTATTTTTGGTTTAGATAAAATAAATAAATAAAAAAATTAAAATAAATAAAATATAAAAGAAATAAAAATAATTGGGCCTGGGTGTCAAAAGGAAAAAAGGGGGTTAAAAAGAAAAATGGGGCGTTGGGGCCCAAAACAGTTTTTTTGTAAAAGTTAGAAATGAAATAAAAAGAAAAGAAATGGGGCTGGTGGTGTCTTAGCAAAAGGGGTGTATGAAAGAAAATAATTCAGGCCCAAGATGGAGAACCCAAGCGTTGTTTTGATTCCATATGATTGGCTTTTGAGAGCTCGTGGTGGCAAAGTGCACCTGATGTATTGGATTTGCTGACATAGTGATCTGATGGTGTTGAAATGAGGGCGCATGACGGACTTTCCCAACCTACTTGCACTGAATCTGAAATTACAAATCATGAAATAAATAAAAGGGTATCGTTAGGGCTCAAACCCAGGCCCCTATACATTAATGCCTTACGTGTGCTTCTTCTGCCACTAGGGTGGCTGTTTCATTCGTTTATAGAACAAGTTGTAATAAATATAAAACAAACTTGCTACATTTTTGAATTTTTGATCTTTCTCATTTATCAACCATTGAAAAAAATGTAAACATGAAAGTTGTTCTATTTTTCACCATGAATTAAACCATATAAATAACTAAAGCTATAAATCAAAGATGAACATCAATTTTGTTTGGTACAAAATAAAACCTAATTTTTTCAGAAAGTTCAAACTCAAAATTCGCATCACTCAGGAAACATAAATGAAAACTAAAGGCATGGTTAGCTTCAGGGCTATGATATCTATATTTTTCATCCACAAAGTAACCATTAATGATGCTTGTAGAGAGAGTTCAAAGTTGATAAAACTTACCTCAAAACTGGAAATCGTGTATGGAGTGTGAGCACCCCTAGAAGTGTTGTGGTGATTTGGATAGCTTCATTGGACTCCTAGGAAGCTAGTGAAACTCTTACTTTATGCTGAAAGTGCCTGAATCGTGCTGGAGAAGACAAGTTGCAGGTGGCTATTTTTGAGTTTGGAAGATGATGAAAATGGAGTCACAATTATGAAACAGGGATGGGGATAAGTTCTAAATGAAGTATGGAAGCTTTGTGATTGACTAGAAATGAAAATGCACGATGGAATTAGGAGTTTGGAGTTTATGGTCAGAATGTGCAACAATGGAGGTTTGAAATGCAAATTATGACTTCAGAGTATTTGAGGGTGTTTCAAGGCTTGTAAACCCGTGTGTTAGATTGCATATAACTTCTCTATTTATAGAGTAAAGGTCTTGAAGGCTCTAGTGATCAGAAACAAGAAATCACATGTTATGCTTTTGAAACTTGTTTTTGAAGCAAACTTGAAATCCATAGTTTAAATGTGAAGTACAAGGGCTTGTAGAGTGGTTAACAAGCTCTAGACAAGTTGCTTCTGGCTTTGATATTATGTGAGTTTAGAAGGAACAAGTGCAAAGCGCAAGTAGTTGACATTGTGATTAAAGTTTCCTTTTCCAAAATGGCAATGTTACCTTTGTGCCAAAAATGGATTAATCACTTGGACAATGGCTGAAATGCTTGGGAAATGGCGTAATCAGTTGTGTAAACATTTAATTATTGAGTGATTTGTAAGTTAGAAGGCCTGGAAAGTAAGATTATGCAGCATGCTTGAAGATTGGATCAAGTGTTCTTCATGAAAATAACTTATAATTCAAGAATGGATGCCCAACTTCTTCTCTTCAAAACTTCTAGCTCAAGCATGATCTCTTCAAGTTCTTTGACATTTTGGAAATATTGAAACATTGTATACAACCTTCATGTTGACCATTTTGGCTAAATTATCTTGGAACTTGGTGAAAAATTGTCAAGAAGTTGGGACAAAAAATCTGCCTAACGTGATGAAAATTTCACTAAGTGTTTTTGATAAAAAGTCATGACTTCATGGGCCTGTATCTTCAAATATAAGAATTTTTTTGGACATCAACCCTCAAAGAAAAATTTGTAGAATTCATCAACATCTACAACTTTCATGTTGAAAGTTTTCCTTGAACCATCTTGCATCTTGGTGAAACATTGTTATGATGTAATGAAATTATCAAGGTAAAAAACACTTAGAAATTTTCAAAGTATTGAAACCTTTGACTTTTTTATGGAATTTCTTGACTTTATTGATTCTTGATGATCAATTTTGATATTGTTGAATATCTTGATGAATCTTGATCTTTGATATTCAATGTTGACCCAAAAGTCAAAGTTTGACTTTTTATGTATCAATTGACTTTTCATCAGTTGATCAAATTTCAACTATCAATCTATTGATCTTGAGAAATGATTTGAGCCATGAAATTAGGTCAAGATATTGTGTTTTATTCCTTGATATTATGCTTCAATCCATTAGGTCATGTACTAGTTCAAAATTTAATGATCCGTCATTCTCAATCAAAACCCTAATTTTGACAATTTTGCCCCTTTGATGATTTGAGTGCTTTTCTTGAGGCATTGTGATAAAAACTTGATCAATTGATAAATATGACTTCAAAATGTTGATGTTGGCCAAAAATCATGAAGTTTGACTGTATGTTGACCACAATTGACTTTTTACCCAATACAATTGATTTTCAGTCATCTGAGCAATTGACTGAGCAAATTTGTGGTGCAAGACTTGAAACTTGGTATGAGAAATCTTGGAGACCTATAATGAACCATGAAAGTCATTTGAGGCCTCAAAATTCCAATTTTCCTTGATAAAACCAAAACCCTAACTTGTGGGTTTAGTGCCTAGGAGGTGAGCTTGTCTAGTCAAATCTTGAGAATTCTTGAGCATTTGAGATATTTTGTGAGAAGTGTCTTAAGAAAGTAGAGGGAAAATTTTGAGGTACAACAGCTGCCCCTGTTCAATCTTCTTAAACCTGAAGAGTTAGATTGGTTTGTCCACCATTCGTGACTTGAAGGTAGAAGATGATTGAACACTTAAGTGCCTAGAAATTTGCACTCGCTTGTGCATGAAATAAAACTGTTGGTTGATTATAACGGGAATAAGCTTAAAGATTCCATTTGGAGGGATGATGGAGAGTTATCATAGATGGTCTTAAAGATTCCATCCAAAGTAATTATTGATAGAAATACCAGAATGAGTTTATGCTCGACTGTATCTAAAGAATGCTTTCCAGAATAAACTTCTAGAAATGTGTTTGAGTAGCTGCTTGTCACGTAGATAGTTGCCCCATAATGTTTCGAGAATTGGCCTACAATCTGATTTGTTGGTAAACTCGTCTTGTTTCGAGAGTTCATACCATTGATGATCAAAGAGAAAGAATGGGAGACAGTTTCCCCTTCCTGTTTTGGGAGTTAATCTTCAATCTGTTTTGTTGGTAAACCTGTCTTATTTCGGGAGTTCCTATCATTGGTGATAAAGATAGTCGCAATGTCCTGTTTCTGGAATTGGTCTTCAATTTGTTCATGTAGATAGTCTCCCTGTCCTGTTTCAGGAATTGATATACAATCGGTTTTGTTCTTTGCAAAATAGTTTCCCTGTCTTATTTCAAGAATTAATCTGTGGCTGGTTATCCAGATAGTTGTCATGTCTTGTTTCAGGAGTTAATTTGGAACCTGCTTTTTGTCGGCCGTTGAGATAGTTGCCATGTCTTTTCAGGAATTAATCTCTAACCTAGTCTCGTTGATGTTTCCCCGTCTTGTTTCACGAATTAATCTTCAACCTGTTATTCACAAATAGTTTCCCTATCTTGTTTCAGGAATTAATCTGGAATTGATGAAAAATGTTGATGATAGTTATTTGTTGATTGATCTTTCTTGAAAAGTTAAAGAGTTAGTTGTATGAAATGTCATGATGTATGAAATGCATTTTACGTAATTATGTTCTCAAAATAAATGAGATTGTGCTATATGTGTTTTGTATGCATATGCTATGATGTATGAATGTGAAATGTTGTTAAAGTGTATCTTTGTTTGGGAAAATAAATCCCTGACTATTGTTGGGGATGAAGAGTATGTGTATTTTCAATCTTGTCTAGAATGATTCTGCTGGGGATTCTTGTTTACTTGTTTGAGGAAACTCTGCAGGGGATGTATTGATTTCTGTTTGGGAAGCATAATTTAGGAACATTGGTCGTCTGTTGCTCTACTGGGGAATTTATTTCTTATATACCCTGACTGAGGATAAAAGAGATGGTTAAACTTCAGACTCGTTTGGTGAAGATAATTCTTATATGCCCTGACTGGGGATAAAAGAGATGGATAACCTTCCGACTTGTCTGAGGAGGATAAAGTTAATTGGTATCTGGTCGGGTTCTATTTTTTGCAACAATTTTCTGGGGATAGTGATGACTTCACTGGGGAGAAGAATTTTGTCATTGATTTGTAGTAGTTTGAGGAACAGACTCGAGCTGGGGAAATTGAGTCTTCCAGAGAGAAGAACTCTGCAAGGTTTCTCTTTTAGTTTTGGAGGACGAAACTCAATTGGGGGAAGAGAATTTCCAGGAAGTATACTGATTAGAAACTCCATAAGTTAGTAATCTTGTCGTGAAATGAAAAGAGTACAAAGTGAAAAAAAAATATATAGCCATGTGGAAGTGATCTCATTGAGTTCCAAACTCTACTATTGCCCTTATGCCTTTGAATATCTCATCCCTCGCTGTTAAAAGAAGTTTCTTGAACTGGTCTGTACCATTTGAACTTTTGACTTTGGTAATAAACCTGGTTGTAGGTGATCCAACAGGATATAGTCGTATGCTTTAATCCCTAATTTTTTCCTGGACCGCCCTTTTGGGTTTTCAGTCCACCAGGATACCTTTTTTTTCCCAAACCGCCTTTTCAGGTTTTCGACTTGCCAGGTGTACAATCTTTCGTATATATCCCTAAATTTTGTCTAAACCCTTTTGGTTCACCGGGATTCCCTTATTTTTGCCTAGGTGTGTCAACCTAGAGGGTCGTTCTTATGCGTTGTATTTTTTGACTATGTCCGTGTTCACCGGGTGCGAGAAATCTTCACCGTCTATATTGGTTACCATCATAGCACCGCCCAAGAATATTTTCTTGACAACAAATGGCCCTTCGTAAGTGGGAGTCCATTTTCCCATGAGATTACCCTATGGTAGAATGATGCACTTTATTACCAAGTCACCAGCCTGCTATATCCGATGCTTGATCTTCTTATTGAATGCCTTGATCATACGCTTCTAGTACATCTGACTGTGACAGAATGTAGCCAGCCTCTTTTCGTCAATCAAATTCAACTGATCTAACCTAGTCTGAATCCATTCGTCTTCGCCTAAGTTTGCATCTTTCATAATCCTTAGAGAAGGAATCTGAACTTCGACAGGCAGGACAACTTCCATGCCATAGACTAGAGAGAAAGGGGTTTCCCCAATTGAGGTTCACGGCGAAGTATGATAGACATGAAGGGAAAATGGTAACATCTCATACCAGTCTTTATAGGTTACCACCATATTTTGCATAATCTTATTTACATTTTTGTTGGCAGCTTCCACTGCGCCATTCATCTTAGGTCTGTATGGAGAAGAGTTATAATGCTTGATCTTGAACTGCGTCCAGAGTTCAGTGATCATGGTATTATTGAGGTTGATACCATTGTCAGTGATGATTCTCTTAGGGATGCCATATTTATAGATGGTGTTATGTTTGATGAACCAGTCCATGACGTTCTTGGTAATTGAGGCAAATGAAGCTGCTTCAACCTACTTGGTAAAGTAGTCAATGGCGAAAAGAATGAAATGATGTCCATTAGAGGAAGTAGGTTTGATTTCTCCAATCATATTGATTCACCACATTGCAAATGGCTAAGTGGCAGTCATGACATTCAAATTAATTGGAGGCACGTGAACCTTATCAGCATAAATTTGGCACTTATGGCAAGTCCTCGAGTGGCGGTGACAATCAGTTTCCATGGTCTACCAATAGTAGCCAGCTCTCAGAATCTTCTTGGCCATAGTATGTCCACTTGATTTGAGTACCAAATATGCCTTCGTGCATGTCCTCCATAATCTTTTCTGCTTCCTTCTTTTCCATACAATGGAGCAGAATTGAATCATGGTGCGCTTGTATAAGACCCCATTGCTTAGGAAGAACTTGGCTGAGAACCTCCACAGGAATTTCTTGTTGTTGATAGATGATCCTTCAGGGTACTCTTGAGCTTCAAGGTACCTCTTTACCTCATGAAACCAGGGCTTCTCTTCTAATCCATCAGTGTCAATCTCATAGTAGTGCGCCGGTTTGACAAATCTTTCGACAGTAATTCGGGGAGCTTCGCTGTCCCACTTGACCTTGAACATAGAAGACATGGTAGATAAGGCATTCGCCAACTGATTTTCTTCCCTCGGGATGTGTTCAAAGGTAACCTCTTCAAAGTACGGGATCAAGGTTATCACAAGTTCTTTGTAAGGGATAAGATTTGGATGTTTTGTATCCCACTCTCCTTTAACTTGACTGATTACTAAAGTTGAGTCTTGAAATACACTTAAGAATTTGATTCTTAGGTCAATAGCAGCTTTAAGACCCAAGATGCACGCCTCGTACTCAGCCATGTTGTTGGTACAATCAAAGTAGAGTCTAGTAGTGAAATGTGTATGACAACCTTCAGGGGATATGATCACAACACCAATTCCGTTACCTAGTGCGTTAGAAGCTCCATCAAAAACCATAGTCCATAGGGATCCTTGCTCAGGTCCTTCATACGGTCCAGGAATTCAAAGTTCATAGATTAGTAGTCATCCACAGCTTGATATGCAAAATAATCTGCCAGCACACTTCCTTTAATTTCTTTTTGTGTAGTGTAATGGATATCATATTCAGTTAAGATAATTTGCCATTGTGCTATCCTTCTGGAGAGAGTTGGCTTCTCAAAGATGTACTTGATGGGATCCATCTTAGAAATCAATAGAGTAGTATGAGTCAACATATAATGTCTTAGTTGGCGAGCAGCCCATGCCAAAGCGTAACAAGTTTTCTTGAGCCCTAAATATCTTGTTTCACAGTCGTTAAACTTTTTGCTAAGGTAGTATATTGCATGCTCTTTTCTACCAGACTCGTCATGTTGCCCCAGTACACACCCCATTGAATTCTCTAACACGGTTAAGTACATGATAAGAGGTCTTTCTTCAACTAGTGGAATTAGAATTTAAGGTTCTTGCAAGTACTCTTTGATCTTGTAAAAAGCCAATTGGAAGTCATCATTCCATCTGACTACTTGATCTTTCTTCAACAATTTGAAGATTGGCTCACAAGTAGTAGTCAAGTGAGAGATGAATCGGGAAATGTAGTTTATTCTTCCTAGGAAACCTCTAACCTCCTTCTCAGTACTGGGAGATGCATTTCTTGGATAGATTTAAATTTAGAAGTATCTACTTCAATTCATTTGCCACTAACGACAAATCATAGGAGCTTACCAGACCTTACCCCAAAGGTGCATTTATTGGGATTCAATCTCAACTTGTATTTCTTCAGCCTTTCAAACAGTTTGCGTAAATGGTCAAGGTGCTCATCTTCAGTTTGGGATCTAGCTATCATGTCATTAACATAAACCTCTATCTCATGATGAATCATGTCATGTTAAATCCACCATATCCCGTTGATAAGTTGCACCTGCGTTCTTCAGCCTAAAAGGCATGACCTTATAATAGAAGGTGTCCCACTGTGTGACAAAGGTAGTTTTCTCTATGTCTTCAGGTGCCACTTTGATTTGGTTGTATCCTGAGATGCCATCCATGAAGGAGAACACCTTGTGTTGAGCAGTGTTGTCAACCAAGACATCAATATGTGGTAGTGGGAAGTCATCTTTGGGGCTTGCCCTATTTAAATCCTTGTAGTCTACACACATACAAACCTTACCATCTTTCTTCATCACTAGAATAACATTTGCAACCCATTGGGGATACGACGCCACTGCCAAGAAACCTGCATTGAACTATTTCATTACCTCAGCCTTGATCTTTTCTGACATGTCAGGACACATGTGACGAACCTTTTGTTTGATCAGAGAACAACCCTCTTTTATTGGTAGATGATGAACCACAATATCAGTATCGAGTCCTGGAATGTCTTTGTATGACCAAGAGAATACCTCAACATAGTCGTGAAATATCTGAACCAGTTTGCTCTTGACACTTTCTTCCAGGCTGGTGCCAATCTTGACTTCTTTCTTATCCGCCTCAGTACCCAAGTTTATCACTTCAACCGGTTCTTCGTGGGGTTGGATAGCCTTTTCCTCTTGTATCATGAGTCTGGTGAGTTCTCCAGGTATCTCACAATCTTCTTCACCTTCGTATTCGGCTTGATAGATTGGATTTTCTAAGTCATAAATGGCAATAGTAGAATTATTGTCAATGAGATCCAAAGTGGATGTGGATCTGTAAATGTGCCTGTGTTCATGTAAGGTCACATGGCTATTTGAAAATGTAGTAAAGTAAAATAAAGATAAGGAGCGCAAAATTTGAATGCAAAATCGTCCAATGTTTTCATTAAATGAGCATATGATATATGAAATAACAAACCCTTAACAAATGGAACATTGTGCCCCGGGCAAGGCACATGGTTTAAAGTCATTGTATTTATAAAAAAATTACATACAACTTTCTTAAAGCAATAAAAATAGGAAATAACAATTACTCCTGGCTGAAGGAGATTGAGATGAAGTCTTTGGCCTTGCAGTTGTTAAGTCCACCATCAGTAGTTTGGAATATCCAGTCGTCCAAGTCACTGTCACTGTTAGTGTCTTCCAGAGAATTGACTTCATTGTTGCTAATACAGAGAGGTGGTTTTCCAGCACGAACACGTCGAACCTCTTTCTGAGCCTTTGAAGTGAAACCCAACCCAAATTTGTGAGATTTAAATAGGATATCAGGAAGTTGTCCCCAGATAGTGTAGCCTCCATCTTCCACAACAGCCCTAGCATCCTTTAGAGAGGCCATTCTTGATGTGCCCTTGAAGATCTCAAGAATAGTAGCTTTAGAAACATCAATCATTGAAGGTATTACCTCAAATTCTTGACTAGGAGTTTTAATTAATTCACCATCCATTTCAACATATTTGAAACAATTCAAATGACTGACCATATATTCTTCCTCTCCATAGGTTGTGACGACCTTCCGTTTCAATGGGTACTTCAGCTTTTGATGCAACGTAGAGGTAACTGCACCTTCCCCATGAATGCATCGGCGTCCGAGCAAGCAAGAATAGGCCGGGTGGATATCCATTACATAAAATGCTGAATTGAAAACTTGAGATCCTACCCTGATCGGAAGATAAACCTCTCCATGGACCATCTTCTTTGACCCATCAAAGGCTCTTACCACAATATCACTGGGTTTCAGCACCAGCCCTTCACAATCTAGTATATCCAAAGCACATTTGGGTAAAACATTGAGGGAGGACCCAATATCTACCAACACATGCACCAGAGTGGTGCTTTTGCATTCAATAGAGATGTGCAGAGCTTTGTTGTGATTCTTCCTCGCCGGAGTTAAATTTGCATCGAAAAATCCCCATCCATTATTAGCAGTTAGGCTTGCAACACAATTCTCAAATTGGTCAGCACTGGTCTCTTGTGGTACATGGGAATTATTAAGGAATTTCAACAAAGCTTGGGCATGTTCTTCAGAACACAATAACAAGGAAAACATGGATATTTTTTAGGGTGTCTTCCCCAGTTGTTCAACTATTTTGTAGTCACTTTTTCGGATGATCTTCAGAATTTCTTCCATCTCTTGTCTAGATGGGTCTTCAATTGTAACATCTTTGGATGGCGCCTCCATCCGGGCATGCTAAAATAATTTCTCTTTACCTTGGGCATCAGTAGTTGGCCAAACAGCAGGAATACGAATAGGTGTTGTTGTAGTTGTGGGAGGACAGATCTCTGGAGAGAAGACTCTTCCTGTCCTAGTGACCTTACTAGTTCCGACAATGTTTGTAATTTCAGTATCTTCATTTTCAGTAATCCATGGCTCTTTCTTGACACCATGATAATAAACTTTTTCCTTGTAGTCCCAAGGCACAACTTTGTCGAAGGAATATGGGACTGACCTCGGTGTATTGATGATCAAGGGAGCCACTCTTGGCTCAGCAGGAATCCTTATAGGGCCTTCATAGGTGATCCTAATAGGATTGTTTGAAATGGTGATTATGGAAACATCTTCAAGTCTCAATTCTTGGGATACATTTTCAGGAAAACACTTCATGGATAGAGTTTTCTCGAACATAATTTCATGGCTATCAATCAGGCGTTGAACACCTTTCTTCATCCATATACAACCATTGATTTTGGAAGCACAATGGTAACAATTTTCAAGACAGCCCAGAAATAAACCGGCTCTTAACAGATTCTTCTTAACAATTAAAAAGGGAGTAGTCAAATCACTAATGGTGGAGACAAAGGAGACATCGTCAACGGTGTTAACACCTTTACCATTACTGGGCATGGGAGAAGTAATGACATGAGGGGTTTGTGGAGGGTCAAACTCAATCACCTTGTTATCAATCAAATCTTGGATCTTGTTCTTTAACGCCCAACAATTGTTGGTGTCATGGCCAGGACTATTTGAATGATAGGCGCATTTCACGTTCGGATTATATTTGGGAGAGGAAGTATTGGGATTAGGGTGAGGATCTCACAGTGTTACCAATCCTCCTTCAACAGATGTTGTAAAGCTTGAGACAATGGCATGTTAATTCTAGTAAACTGCCTTCTCGGGGAATCTTGTAACAGCCCGAGCCTTAAGCGTTCCCGACACTATTACCTCACAATCTTCTCTATCCCCATCACTAGTAGAGTTTTTGCCTTTCGTGGGAATCAAACCTTGTACCCTGGGGTTCAAGTACATGCTCAATGCATTCCTAATACTAATTGAGCTACAACTCAATTGGTAGTGGGAATGCATTGAGCATGTACTTGAACCCTAGGGTATAGGGTTCGATTCCCACGAAAGGTAAAAACTCTACTAGTGAGGTGGGTATAGAGGATCGTGAGGTAATAGTGTCGGGAACGCTGAAGGCTCGGGCTATTACATAAAAAGGCGCCTTTTTTATGTAACAGCCAGAGCCTTCAGCGTTCCTGACACTATTACCTCACGATCTTCTCCACCCTCCTCACTAGTAGAGTTTTTGCCTTTCGTGGGAATCGAACCTCGTACCCTGGGGTTCAATTGCACGCTCAATGCATTCCCACTACCAATTGAGCTACAGCTCAATTGGTAGTGGGAATGCATTGAGCATGTACTTGAACCCTAGGGTACAGGGTTTGATTCCCACGGAAGGCAAAAACTCTACTAGTGAGGGGGTAGAGAAGATCGTGAGGTAATAGTATCGGGAACGCTGAAGGCTCGGGCTGTTACATAAAAAGGCGCCTTTTTATGTAACATCCCGAGCCTTCAGCATTCCCGGCACTATTACCTCACGATCTTCTCTACCCCCTCACTAGTAGAGTTTTGCCTTCCGTGGGAATCGAACCCTGTACCCTAGGGTTCAAGTACATGCTAAATGCATGCCCACTACCAATTAAGTTGTATCTCAATTGGTAGTGGGAATGCATTGAGCGTGTAATTGAACCCCAGGGTACGAGGTTCGATTCCCACGAAAGGCAAAAACTCTACTAGTGAGGAGGGTGGAGAAGATCGTGAGGTAATAGTGTCGGGAACGCTGAAGGCTCGGGCTGTTACATATCTGGCCTTTGCTGATTGTTTGATTGTTATGGTCGTTAAATTGGGGTCAGGTTTGAAATTAATACAACTCCTACTGACTGATGATGATCATTCTTGATACGGATCATTTATCCATAAACAACATTAGTCTCCTTCTTACCAACAAATGGTTTCTTTACAACATTAGAGGTTGGGGCCATTGGGATCTTCCCACTTTTGATTCCAGTTTCCACTCATTCACCAGTCAGAATCAATTCAGTAAACCCTGATAAAGAACTTCCAATCAACAACTTAAAGAATGGACTAGTCAAGGTGTCCATGGACATGTCTACCAATTATCGGTCAGTCAACGGAGGTTGCACCCTTCCAGCCAGGTCCCTCCATTTTTAAGCATACTCCTTAAAGCCTTCGCTTGAGCCCATAGGCATACTCTGTAATTGCATGCGGGTTGGTGCAAGGTCAGCATTATATTGGTATTGTATGTAGAAGGCAGCAGCCAAATCCTCCAAAGTGTGGATATTAGTCCCCTCTAGTTGGCAGAACCATTCCAACTATGTCCCAGATAAGCTCTCTTGGAAGAAATGAACCCATAAATTTCTATCAGTGGTGTGTGGTTGAATATTGTGGACATAAGATCTCAGATATATCTTAGGACAAGAGACACGATCATATTTGGCAAAGACAAAAACCTAGAATTTTTGGGGAATGACCACCCCAGGGACCAAACCTAAATCTCCAAAGTCCAAACCAGGCACTGTTTGGATCTCTACAGCCTTAAGTCGGTCTTCCAGCTATTTGTATTTGTCCTCCGCCTGTGGGTACTGTTCATTTGAGTAGTCTTCTTCCTCAGAAATCTGGTTATTCCCCCCCAGCCCTGGTGCTTCTAACTTACTCTTCTTCATTGTCTTCTTCCTCAGAAGAAGCCTATTATATTTGAGCCAGTCGGGAAGGACCTTTGAACCTTCTTCCCAAGTTAAGGATAACAACCTGTTTCTTAGTCTTCTTTTTGGTGGCAAGGAGTGCCATCACTTATTGTTGTCCTTTTGCTATATTGAGGAGAGTCTCTTGGAACTGTGCGTGTTGAGTTTGCAGATCTTTGACGGTTTTCTCTAGAGCCATCTTATATTGAAATAAACAGTAAAAGGATGAGGAAACTTGTATCGGAAAACCTGCTTGTGATATGATGCATGCTATGTTGATGCAATGTTTTCAAGGACCTCAGGAGATTTAAATTTGCTATCCAAAAAGGAAAAAAAACAATTGTATTAATAATTTCAAAATTTATAATTTCCCCTTGGGCTTACAACAGAAAATTTCTCAAAGAGACAACAAAATGAACTTCTAAAACAAGAGACTTAAGTCTCCCACGGGCGTTTCCTCTTCGTGTTGAGATAGGAATTCAGGCTTTGCTACTCGTGAAGTTGCTTGGTGATCTCCAACACTTTTTCTCGTTTGCATGGAATCGGGCTTTAAAGGTATCTCGTTCTCCCTTGAGTTGAATCCATAATCTCTACAATTCTTCGAGATCGGTAGGCATGTCAGGATGGAGAATGGTATAAGGAATATCTCCCTCAGCAAGGGCTCCACAACTATTGGTAGGATAGATGGATATGGCATCATGAGGTTTTAAGCGTGAGCTCCCACCCATTTGAGATATGGATCCAAAGGAATAGAGTTCTTAGGTCCTAAAGTCTTGCTATCAACCTTGTTCACCATGCCCCAAGCTCGTACAAACCTTTGACGATGACCTTGGACATCGTTCTCGTAGTCGAACATAATACCCTGGATAAGTGCGTCATGGGGATCATCTCTTCGAGCATAACCAAATTGTCATAGAGCTAGAGAAGGGTTATAGGTAATACCTCTCCTAATTCCCAAGATTGGAACATTAGGGAACTCCCCACAACGGTTAATGATAGTAATGTCCTTTTGAGATCGAGAGCACCAATAGATATCTGAATGAGAGAGTGACATCATCCTTTGAGACCAACTAAAGCCTTGTTCATTCTTCAATACCGACCAGGGAAGGTGTGAAAAAAACCACCTAGATAGAAACCATATTCAACACATAAGAGCCCCTCTCTTCCTCATGGTACGAGTGTGAAGAGTATGTAGAATGTCTCCAAGCAAAGTAAGAACAGGGTTACGAGCAAGGAAAATCTTGACAATATTCATATCTATGAGTTGGTCTGGATTAGGGAATACTACTAAACCATAGATTAGAAGACCCAAGACTTATTCAAAAGCTTACAAATCCATAGCCTCCCAAAGCAGTCGAGCCTTCTCTAACAGAAACTTAGCTAGAAAACCCTTGACTTCACTCCTTGTTTCCCAATTATCTACAATGTCAGACCTCTTCAAATGTAAGGATTTGGCAATAACTTCAGGTTTTGGAGTTTCCTCTAAACTAGTGAATGGAATTTGATCAAGGACTAGTACTCTTAACAGTTGAGAGAACTCTTCCATTATGGGCACCAATTGATAATCGAGAAAGGTGAAACAATGATGTTTAGGATCAAAAAATTTAAAGAGAACATACATCATGTCTTCTTTAAAGCTTGAGGTAACTAGATTGAGAAGTCGACCAAATCTTTTGGTGAATGGAGAATCTTTAGGAACCGTTGATACTAACTCTTTGAGTTAAGGAGGCACCTTTACAAAGCTGATTCCGATTGTATTTCTGCGATTGGAATCCATACCCTACAAAACAGAACAAAGATAAATCCCTAGATCCTTGAATGGTTAGTGAAAATTCTATGGCATGACATTATGACATTTATGATGTTATGAACAAATAATCATATACACATAAAGCACACAAGGCCTTAGGTTTAGGCTTGCATGAGGTTTATAGGTAAGTACCCTGTTGAATTTTTAGTTGGTTCAACCTGTCCTAAAAGAAGTAATCGGGTTCTAAGAAATCTCAATATCATCAATCTTTCTTCATCGGGCATTTTTTCAGCACAAGCAATCTTTTTTCGTGATCGAAATATTCCGAAATTCCGATCTCAATGAGTGTAGTATCGAGTATCAACCAACTTTAGTCTTGCACCAAAGACATCTATCTCACTACTATCTAATGGTCAAGTTGTTCAACTAAGGTTCTACAGTCAGTCAGTGCTTCATGACACCACTCAACAACCCCGTATTCTCCTTGATTTAACTCAAGGGACACCGGTACCCATAAATATGTCGCACTAACGTAGCTATTGCTTCAACCATATCGGTCTACGCCATACAGTCTCCATGATCTATTGCTACTTACCTAATATACCCCATATTCAGATATAGGATTTTTTCAAGAAATAAACCCAAGTGTAACCCAGAAATTTAAAGAAAACAAGGCAAACAAGTAAAGCAAATAAAGGTGATCTAACTCTTAAGGTAACCCCACTTTTAGTTAATTCAATTTTCCCAGCAGATTCGCCAGTTTTGTGATATGGTGGGAGAACTGACTTGGATGTGTTGCATTTGATCACAAATGTTGCGGATAGCAAGAGTTGCCACTGACTTTTATTTTATCCAATAAATGAAAGAGTGAAAAGAACAGGAAAGACCTTTTGAGATATTTTCTTGAGTTCGGGGGGTAGATTATGAAAAGGAAGGAGTTAGCACCCTTTTCATCTATAGTTATCTACGGGCTCTTAATTGCTTAATCACTTTGAAAATACTGTGTTTCTGTAAGTTTGAAAATGTTTGAAGCTATTTTGAAAATGATAATTTTGTAATGATTCTCGTATCATTGAGAATGTATACTGAATGTTTATTTTGAAAATACTTTGAAAAAGCCTTAGTGTGGAAATTTTGCAATGATTCTCGTATCGTTGAGAATGTATACAAAATGTTTTGTTTTGAAAATATTTGTCAAAAGGGAGTGTTTGGAAAGATGTTTTGTTTTTGAAAATTATTTTAGAAGTGTGAGGTGTAAAGATTGTTTTGTTTGTGAGCAAGAAATTACGAGAAATCTACCTACTCAAAAAGTCTTTGTTCTTTTCCTCCTCCTTTAGATAGTGTTACTTCACCATTGATTGATAGAGAGCCATGTCATTGGATGTGAGGGACAGGCGTGGGTCATTGTATAGTCATAGAAGGCAACTTGTAAGATGTTTTAGCAATTTATCGCATGGGACTAAGATCGTTTATTGAAGGAAACATTGAAGGGTCATCGAGGGACTACGATCTTTTAATCGAGGGTCTTTGCTAAAACATCCCGCGTTCGAGGGACATGACTGTTTTTATCCGAGGCAACAAGTGTGGGTTACCCTAGAGGTAAAAGTGTGCAAAGTGTTTTGATTTCAAATATATTGTCTTTTGAATCAGGGTTTTCTATGGTTTGATTTTAGTCTTGTCATGCAAACCCTAATTACTAACAATAATAAAGAAAGCGGTAAATTGCAGAATTTAAATGTCCTACGCTATTACGAAGCTTTGGAAATGAGGAGTACAATTTGTGAATAGGGGGAAGAAAGCAATAAAGCATAATTATCTATTACAAACCAATGAATATGAATAATAATAGAATGTACAAAATGTAAAGAGGAAGAAAGAGATTGTTTCTTAGGGTTTTGATGGAAAGGTTTAAAGATAACCTAATTAGACTAATTGATTTTTATTACAAAAGAAGTTGATTAATTTTAACAAAATCCTAAAGTCTAAGTTAATTTCAAATGAAGAAGAAAATAAACATAAGTCTAATAATCTTGTTTAGAAAATAATTTGAATGTTAATACTAATTTGTAAAAGAAAATAAAATTCAATTTAATAAAATAAAATGCCTAAATTAAAATATTTTTAATTTAATTTAAGAAAATATATTTTTTGGTATTTTTGGTTTAGATAAAGTAAATAAATAAATGAAAATAAAGAAAATATAAAAGAAATAAAAATAATTGGGCCTGAGTGTCAAAAGGAAAAAAGGGAGTTAAAAAGAAAAATGGAGCGCTGGGGCCCAAAATAGTTTTTTTTTGTAAAAGTCAGAAATAAAACAAAAAGAAAAGAAATGGGCCTGGTGGTGTCTTAGCAAAAGGGGTGTATGAAAGAAAATAATGCAGCCCCAAGATGGAGAACCCAAGCGTTGTTTTGATTCCATATGGCTGGCTTGTGAGAGCTCATGGTGGATAAGCACGTCTGATGTGTTGGATTTGTTGACATAGTAATCTGATGGTGTTGATATGAGGGCACGTGATGGACTCTCCCAACCTACTTGCACTGAATCTGAAATAAAAAATTATGAAATAAACAAAAGGGTGCCACTGGGGCTCGAACCTAGGCCCCTATACACTAATGTCTTACGTGCGCTTCTTCTGCCACTGGGGTGGCTTTTCATCTATTTATAGAACAAGTTATAATAAATATAAAATAAACTTGGTCTTGACTGTACTTCATCTCTAACTTCGCGCCAGCATCTCCACTGTTATATTTTTGAATTTCTGATCTTGCTTATTTATCAACCACTTTCAAAAATTTAAACATGAAAGTTGTTCCATTTTTCACCATGAATTCAACCATATAAATAACTAAAGCTAGAAATCAAAGATGAACATAAATTTTGTTTGGTACCAAATAAAACCTAATTTTTTTCCGAAAGTTCAAACTCAAAATTCGCATCACTCAGGCAACATAAATGAAAACTAAAAGCATGGTTAGCTTCAGGGCTATGATGTCTACGTTTTTCATTCACAAAGTAACCATTAATGATGCTTGTAGAGAGAGTTCAAAGTTGAGAAAACTTACCTCAAAACTGAAAATCGTGTATGTAGTTTGAGCATCCCTTAAAGTTTTGTGATGATCTGGATAGCTTCACTGGACTCCTAGGAAGCTAATGTAACTCTTACTTTATACTGAAAATGTCTGAATCGTGCTGGAGAAGTCAAGTTATAGGTGGTTGTTTTTGAGTTTGGAAGATGATGAAAATGGAGTTAAAGTTATGAAACAGGGATGGGGATGAGTTCTAAATGAAGTATGAAAACTTTGTGATTGATTAGAAATAAAAACACACGATGTAATTAGGAGTTTGGAGTTTATGGTCAGAATGTGCAACAATGGAGGTTTGAAATGCAAATTCTGACTTCAGATTATTTGAGGGTGTCTCAAAGCTTGTAAACTCGTGTGTTAGGTTGCGTATAACTTCTCTATTTATAGAGGAAAGATCTTGAAGGCTCTGTTGATCAGAAACAAAAAATCAGATGTTATGCTTTTGAAACTTGTTTTTGAAGCAAACTTGAAATGGATAGTTTCAATGTGAAGTACAAGAGTTTGTAGGGTAGTTAACAGACTCTAGACAAGTTTCTTCTGGCTTTGAGATTGTGTGTGTTAAGAAGGAACACGTGTAAAGCTCAATGAGTTGACAGTGTGATTAAAGTTGGCTTTTCCAAAATGGCAATGTTACCTTTGTGCCAAAAATGGATTAATTACTTGGGCAATGACTCAAATGCTTGGACAATGGCTCAATCAGTTGTGTAAACATTTAATTATTGAGAGATTTTCAAGTCCTTTACTTCTACCTTCATGATTTTGTTCTTCATTTTGACGGAATCCTTCATAGACCCCTCTTTGTCTTGTTATGTTCACGAATATTTTCCATCCATCTAAGAAGAAGTTGTCAAGCTTTGTTGCCAAGAACTCCGTATCCTTCACATTAAAGAATCTCACAAAATCATACCTCCTTCACCTCATACATATCCCTTGCATTACAATCATCTGGGAATGAAGTATAGAAAAAGCTTGTGCTTCTCATCCTTTCCTCTCTACTCAGCATGTTTCCTACCATGTCCCACTCCTTTGACCTCAGCACATACCTTCCCTTGTGATATGACACCTTCTTCCATTCCTCCATATTTAAGATGCTGTTCGTGCTCTTGTTTAGGTCTTTTGGTTTATTAGGGATGATGACTGTAGGAATGTTTCGTAATAGTTAGTTAGAGAGATGTTACACTTTTTCTCTCTAACATTGTGATCTTCTACTGCTGTTTTAATTTTAACTATTCTCTAATCAGACACAACGCATATATAGATCTTCTATCCAAATAGTTAAAACAAAATCACTTAAAAAATCTTAATATTACAAAATATTGTTGTGATGCATCAATAGCCTCCAAAATCTAAATCCATAATATATATAATATACGCAAAATAAAACAAAAACAAAGCAAAAAAATTGATTATACAAAGATTAGGATGCATAAACGATCCACGATATTCAATATATAGTAGTGACTAATGAACAAACAAAAAATCATAGATATACTAAAACTAACACCTAGCTGTAGCAGCAGTGGCTTCTTGAACCAAAGCTGTTCGTGCTGTCACAATTTTGGCAGAAGAAATCAAAGGAGGATCAAACGTTGTACAATCTATCCAATCCTTCAAAAACTCCTCTTGTCCCCATATATCTGGAATCCATACTCTTCCAGCCATCTCAACTCTATGCCTCTTCAGCTTCTCTCTCCCACTTTCCTCCTCAGCCTCAACAACTAATGTCCCTATTGTTACATCCATGTTTGTGTGCTCCTTAAGATTGTTGTCTTTGAGTTGACGAGGTTTCTTGAATTCAAGATCCATTTGATCATGTGGTTTAGTAGAGGATTGTTGAGTCATGGTGTTTGTGTTTGTGTTTGTGTTTGAGTTGTTCTCTTTCATGCAAAACAAGACCTTATTGAAGAGAGTATATATATATATCTATATATAAATATATAATTTCTAGTTGATGTTTTTCTGTGTGCTGTGTATATTGTTTTTGAGAATCTGAAACTTTTCCGTGGAAACTAGAATTGGAGAGTGGTTTTGTGTGATTCTATGTGTGAGGGTATGTAAATATTAAAGCATAGTCTTAAGGAAAATGAGTGGGAAATTAGTTGACACGTCATTCCACAAGACAGGACTGCGAAATTTATTTTGTATGGTATGTGACAAAGGTACGTGTCATGTTGGATATGTGGCTTGGCTTTTAGTTTCAAGTTGCAGAAAATAAGAAATTCTTTTAGGAAAGTAAAGAGAAATTAAAGAGAGTGGAGGGGGATGGTCGATTCATTGGATGAGTTTTTTTTAGGATTGTGAGGTTGATGTTGATCTATTGTGTTTCATGTATTCTTGGCCTCTATTTCAATCAATTGGAATTCAGAATTTGATTTTCGGTAGGGTAGTTAACAATTGATGTGGTCCATATTGCCTTTAAAATGTGAATAATTTATCTATAACAACTAGACACTAATAAAAACACTCATGAATGATTTGTCCAGTCAATTCAGTTTAATTGATAACGGTAACAATATTTAATTATAGGAACGTAAAACACTATATCTATTTGATCTGACCTGATCAGAAATGGACCGTCACGGCTGGCTCCGAGCAGAAAGCTTTTTGAACGAAGTGGGGGGTACCTGCAAGGCACTCCGATGCTGAAGTAAGTAGGAGTACGAGCAGATAATAGCAAGTGTAAGGTTAGAATGATGAATACCTGGCCCTCTGGAAGCAGAGGGTATTTATAGCCCCCAGCGCTGGGCCAAGGTTCCCTCATTGGGCCGGGCAGGTTTGGCCCAATGGAGGAACTGCTAGGTTCTACGTGCGTAGTGGGGACCCGCACGTGGTCCCCTTCCTGGATGTTCTGCGTGAAGTGCGGGCGGACGGAGACGCGGTCTTTTCGGGGTATCGTTGGGGGAACAGTGGACTGAGTCTGCCCTAGATGGGGTGCTCGAGGTAATGTCGGGCTGGACCTCAGGATGTGGTGCTGGACCGCAGCATGTTGAGCTGGAGGTGTGCTGTCGAGCCTGCGATTACCCGTCGGGCACAGTCGTGCTCTTTGGTCGGCGTGGCCCTCGTAAGTCCATTTGGACTGGGCCTTTGCAATGCTTTTGGGCCTGTCGGGCCCAGTCCAGAACAGGAGCCCCCCAAGTCGTGGTTCCTTTGTGAGGAGCCATGACTTGAACTCAGGTCGCTTCCTCATCGAGGTCTCGTGCCCGGGACAGAGGTGTGGGCCCTCGAGGGCCTCCTCGTGTCGTGCTCGGAGACATCTTCCGCGGTGGATGCCTGGAGGATCCTTACCGGGCGCGTCTGTCGAGCATACGAGGTATCTTTCGGGAACTGTGCCGCCACCCTATGGGGATAGGGTCATCATTGCGTTGGGAGCAGCGCGTCGAGGAGAGGGAGTCCGTGGTTGCCCGAGGTGACGTTTGGTATTCCACGTCATCACTATAAATAGGAACCTTGGGCCCCATAACACGTTTCTATTCTCTGTGCTCTCCCTGCTGCTGCTCTTCCAGATTTTTTTCCAATTGCGATTTTCTGTCACAGATTCTTCTACTCTGTAGCCAAATCCTACTCTTTGATTCAAGTAAGTGGTCTATCTTCTTCATTTTCTTGTTAGAATGCATGATTTTTGGCGTTTGTAGATGTTTTAGGGCTGTGCGCGTGGGATTAGCCCGGTAAACTCATACTTAGCCCGACATATTCATGCCTAGGACCGGAAAACGCATGTTTGTGGTCGGCGTATTCATAGTTTTAGGTGATAAACTTCAGCGCTGCCCGGGGTCTTCATGATCCAGGGCGCCTGATTCATGATCGCGCCCGGTATGTTCATGGTCTTGGCCGTGGGCCTCATGGTGTGGCTCGCCATGTTCATACCTTGGGTCGACATGTTGGAGAGTGACCGCGTAGTTGGTTTGAGGAAGAACACCGAGTTTCAGGATGTCGGGGAGGCAACCATTCGTGGAAACGGACTATGTGGTCGTGAATGGGACGACGTGATTTGTCGAGCATATGGCTTCGTGCCCAATTGACTGGTTTTCCGTGGTCTGCAGGTAACCATAGCGGACGAGCCGAGCTCCTCCGAGCGCCACGATCGTGAAGAACAAAGCGCCGACGAGTCGGTCAACCTGATTGATACTGTGACCGACCCTTTGCTGGATTGGGTGGGCGTCGAGCCTCGAGGGATCGCGTCGATCTACAGCCGAGACGACCGAAATCCGTACGCCGTCATCGAGGCGGGCCAGGGCCAGCCCGACTTCCAAAGGAACTTCGTAGTCATGCGCCCGTCATCCCGTTCAAGGATCTGCTCGGTTTATCCGGAATATAGCTTCGCGATGTACGAGATCGCGTTCAAAGATCTTGGGCTGCGGCTGCCCTTCACTGATTTCCAGGTCGGGGTCTTCACTCACCTGGAGTTGGCCCCGTCCCAACTACATCCAAACTCACTCGCCTTCATCCGGGCGTTTGAGCTGACGTGTCGCTATCTAAGGATCGGGGCGACCATACTGCTCTTCTTCCGGATTTTTCACCTGCAGCGCCAGTCTCGAGGCGGGAAACATAGCTGGGTCTCCCTGAAGCAGTCGAGGAGACTCTTCAAAATGTATATGGACTCCGTAAGGGGTTTCAAAGACAAGTGGTACGTTGTACGGCCAGTTACCACCTCGGCTTTAGGATCCTTATACGAAGAGGAGGAGGCTCTTAGCGATGACGACGGGGAGGCGATTTGGGCGACGGTGGGAGTCCTGTAATGGCACGTACGGCTAAGTTCCCTGTGCACTGGATGTTCAGGCACTACGAGCATGGGACTGGTTACTACCACACCGCTGCCGGGGACATGTGCTCGGAAGACAAGGAGGCGTACGCCGCCCTTTGTCGGTTTGTCGATAGCTTCCATCCTGCCCGGTGGGCTACGAGGGAAGGGGACGACATCCTGGACGCAGAGGGTTACCCAACGTTTGAGTCCCGGCCGATCGACACCAAGGCACTCGTGGAGTGCGAGACGTACAGGCAGGCTGCCCGTCTGCTAGGTCGTTTATTGCTTGAATTACTTTGCTCGTCATTTATTTATGAGTTTGCTCGATACTGACCCAACTTTTATTTTGTGCAGGTTCGATGGCCGGTCGACATGAAAGGCTTCTGAAATTGTCTTGCGATCAGAGGCGAGGCAGGAGGGTTGTGAAGGCCCCACAGGCGACGAGGATGGGCCCGCCACACAGTCCAAGTGCTCCCCAGTCGGTGAGGGTGGACTCGCCGCCAAGCTCGGGGGGCGCATCGGATGGGACCCCAGAAGTTGAAGAGATCGACCCCAGTGTCGTCCTGATGCAGAGGAAGAGGACCCGTGTGGAAAGTGGTCTGACTGTTGGCGAGGACGCCAGTGCCGTTAGGTCTTTCGCCTTCCCCCCTTGTTTCAGCGAGGCGGGCTTCTTCGGGAGATTCCCTCTGACGGTGATTGCCGACGAAGTTGCGGCTATAAAAAAGATGAGTAAAGAGGACCGGAAGACGCATCTGGCCGCCAGCATGGATGGGCTGGTGAAAATGGCCGAGATGGCTCTGGTGCTTTCCGAGGAAGGAGGGGATCCTGCCCGTGTCAAAGAACTCGAGCAGGAGAAGGCGGCCCTGACCGCGAGCTCGCGGAAATTGAAGATTGCTCTGGAACGCTCCGAGGAGATGTTCCGCGAGCAGACGGCGATGCTCGATGCTGAGAGGGAGATGTTGACCCTGGAGAAGGAGAAGTCGGGGAAGTTGGCCGAGGAGGGGGAGCTTCTCCGGGCAGACAGGGATCGTCTGGGGGCCGAAGTCGGACGCTTGGCCCAGCGGATCGAGGAAATGAATGCTGCCATGCAACCTGCCGAGGACGAGCCCGAGGACATAGTGGCTTTGAAGAGTCGGTTGGAGCTGGTCGCCCATATCCGGCTCCTCGAGGCAGATTGCGTCGGTGCCCTGGAGGATGGGTTCAACTCCGCGGTCGGTCAACTCTCCTTGCTAAACCCTGGTCTGGTTACTGAGGGTATCGGCCACACACATCAGATCGTGGATGGCGTGATCGTTCCTCCGCCCGACTCTCCAAGCGCCGACAATGATGGTTCTGGGGAGACCTGACTAGGATAGAGGGCCTGCGTGCCCTTGACATTTGTATTCTTTGGGCCTGCGTGCCCGTTTGTTGTACGTTATGAACATCGCCGGCCTTCTTGGTCGGTTTATAATTGTTTTATCGCCTTCGGGCATTTATATCTGAATGCTATTTTACATTTTGGATGTTTTGCCCTTGTTTGAAATCATATATTTGCATGAATTTTTAGCCTAAGTCATGGGCCCGAGGCGTGCCCGTATGCGGTTGTGATTTTGGCGAGCGAGTCTGCCCGCCTTCCGTTTGTCCATGTGCCCGGCCTTCTTTCGCTGGCCAGAGTCACCTAGGTGTTGTGCTCGAGGGGAGAGACTTCCTTTTGACCCTTTTAGATGGCCCGTCATTCCTGACGATTTGTCGGGCATTTGGAGCGAGGTTGCTCAGTCGGGCGCGAAGCCCGGTCGGGACTATTCGCCCTTAGCGTGAACTGCCCATCGCGAGCTGGGTGTTCTGCCTCATGGGTACAACGACGGTGGTGCTCGGTATAGCTGTCCACGTCGGGCACTATCGATCGTCATCGTTTACCGCGCGATGCTGTGCCATTTGGCCGTATGTCGGGCTTGTACCTTAGCCTTTATACGAAGTCGGACGTTTTTCCTCGTTGACCGAGCGCGGGTGCTGTTGGTCGAGGGTCCCAGGTGTTGGTAGTTTCTAACTGTAGTACTGCTTTAGCTTAGCAGCGTTCCAGGGTCGTGGTAATGGCTCTCCGTCTAATTGCTCGAGGTAGTACGCCCCGGTACCCGTGGTGCCGTGGACGCGGTAAGGTCCTTCCCAGTTCGCGGCCAACTTCCCTTCGCGGGAATCTTTCTGGTTCCTGCGTAATACCAGACTGCCGATTTCGAACTCGCGCTTGATGACCTTGTCGTTGTGGCGTAGGGCCACTCGTTGTTTTAGGGTGGCTTCGCGCAGGGCTGCCCCCGATCGGATTTCCTCGACTAGGTCGAGTTCATCCCTTAGTGCTTCGTCGTTCATTTCTTCGTCGAGGGGTTCCTCCGTTCGTCGGGATGGTTCCATGATTTCGACCGGGATGACAGCCTCGGTGCCATACGTCAGTCGAAATGGTGTCTCACCCGTTGTTGAGTGAGGTGTGGTGCGGTATGCCCACAAGACGCTGTGGAGCTCCTCGACCCATCCTCTTTTGGCTTCGCCGAGTCGACGTTTGAGCCCTCGAAGGATGACTCTGTTCGCGGCTTCGGCTTGCCCGTTGGTCTGAGGGTGCTCGACCGACGTGAAATGTTTTGTCCCAAGTTTGGTGACGAAGTCCCGAAACCCGTGGTCGGTGAACTGGGTACCGTTGTCGGTCACCAGGGCCTGCGGAATTCCGAACCTGGCGAGGACGTTTCTTTTGTAGAAACGGAGGATATTGTGCGAGGTGATTTTTGCGAGTGCCTCGGCCTCGATCCACTTTGTGAAGTAATCCACGGCGACGATGAGAAATTTGTTCTGGTAGGTTCCTTGCACGAAGGGCCCGAGGATGTCCATGCCCCACCAGGCGAACGGCCATGGGGACGATAATGTGTTCAGCTCGTGAGGGGGGGCGAGGTGCATATCCCCGTGCTTCTGGCACTTATCACATTTTTTCACGTGTTCCTTGGCGTCCTGTTGCATCGTCGGCAAGTAGTATCCTGCTCGAAGGGCTTTCCGTGCCAAGGATTTACCGCCCATGTGCTGGGCGTTGATCCCTTCGTGTATCTCCCGCAGTACGTCGGGGATGGCGGACTCGTCGATGCATTTCAGGAGGGGAATGGAGAATCCTCTTCGGTACAGTTTCTGCTCGAGAACCACATAGGAACATGCTCGTCGCTTGGTTATGGCAGCTTCGGCCTGGTTCGACGGGAGTTCTCCTTTTGTCAGGAAGTTATAAACCGGGGTCATCCAGGACGTGGCATCCCCGATGGCATGGATCTCGACTGTAGTCGAGGGTGGTTCGATACTTGGACGTGCCAGAGATTCCTGGATGACGGATTTATTCCCGCCCTTCTTTCGTGTGCTCGCTAGTTTGGACAATATGTCCTCCCTCGCGTTTTGCTCGCGGGGAACATGAGAAATTTATGCTCGTACGAACTTTGCCATGTGTTTTTTGACTAAGTTCAAATACTCGATGAGGTTGTCGTTTTTGGCCTGGTAGCTTCCCTGTACCTGAGAGGCGACGAGCTAGGAGTCGGTGTAAATTTGAACCTCGCGGGCTCCCAGGTCCTCGACTAGTCTCAGTCCTGCGAGCAGGGCTTCGTATTCTGCCTGGTTATTTGACGTCGGGAAGGAGAGAACTAAGGAGTGCTCGATCACTACACCTTCTTCGTTTTCTAGGAGGATCCCTGCGCCGCTACCGGACGAGCTGGACGCTCCGTCGACGAAGATGGTCCACTTGTGTTCCTTCCCCGGGGGAAGGTCGTGAGTGGTCATCTCCGCGACGAAGTCAGCCAAGGCTTGCGCTTTCAGGGCTTTCCTGCTTTCGTACTGAATGTCGAATTCGGAGAGTTCCAAGGACCACTTTAGCATCCTGCCCGCCATATCTGGCCGACCCAGGAGCTGCCTCACCGGCTGATCGGTTCGCACGACGATGGTGTGGGCTAGAAAGTAGTGTCTGAGCCTCCTCGCAGCATTGACGAGGGCCAGAGCAACCTTTTCTATCCGCTGATATCTGCTTTCGGGCCCTTGTAAGGCTTTGCTCGTGAAGTAGACAGGTTTCTGCCCGTCAGGGGTCTCGCGGACAAGGGCTGCGCTGATGGCTTCGTTTGAAACGGCCAAGTATAAGTACAGCGATTCCCCGTCGTCTGGTCGAGACAACACGGGCGGTTGAGACAGGCTCTGCTTCAGATGGCGAAGTGCGTGCTCGCATTCCTCGTTCCATTCGAAGGCTGCTTCCTTTCGAAGGAGTTTGAAGAAGGGGAGGGCGTGCTGAGCGGACTTCGCGACGAAGCGGGATAGTGACGTCAGCATGTCGTTCATGATTTGTATCGACTTCTTCAACGTCGGTGTTGGGAGGTCGGAGAATGCCCGACATTTGTCGGGGTTGGCTTCAATCCCTCGTTCTGTTAGATAGAATCCAAGGAATTTTCCTGCCTTAACCCCGAACGTGCACTTCTCGGGGTTGAACCTCATTTTGCACTGTCTTGCTTGGGCGAAGACTGTCTTGAGATGAGCTGTGTGATCGGTGTCTGCTCGGGATTTGACGATCATGTTGTCCATATATACCTCAAGCATGTTGCCAATCTGTTTGTTGAACACTCTGTTCATCATACGTTGGTAAGTTGCCCCGGCGTTTTTCAGTCCGAAGGGCATTACGTTGTAGTAATAGTTGCCCGAGCTGGTCATGAACGCCGTGCAGTGTTTGTCGCCCAGAGCCATTGGGATTTGGTTATATCCCGAGTAGGCGTCCATGAACGACAAAGTCTTGTATCCGGCCGAGTTGTCGACCAGCATGTCTATGTTAGGTAAAGGAAAAGCATCCTTCGGGCAAGCCCGGTTGAGGTCGGTATAGTCAACACACATTCTCCATTTTCCATTATTCTTTTTAACAAGTACAACATTTGACATCCAGGTGGAGTACCGGGCTTCAGAAATAAAATTTGCCTCTAGGAGGTCTTTTACAGCTTTTTCAGCAGCCTCCGTTTTTTCTGGAGACTGCCTACGCCTACGTTGTACTACGGCCTTGGCGGCTGGATCAATGGCGAGGTGGTGACAGGTGACCTCAAGGTCGAGTCCGGGCATCTCTGCAGCACTCCAGGCGAAGAGATCAGCATTCTCGCGCAGACAGGCCTTGATTTGCTTCCTGGCCAAGTCGGGGAGGTCTTTGCCAATCTTCACTCCCTTGGTCGGGTCTGTGCCGAGGGGAACGAGTTCAAAATCACCGTCCGGAATAGGTCGGAGTGGGATTTGCTCGCTGCTGGATGGCTCGTCCTGATCAAAGCGAGCATCGAGGGCTATGGAGTCGACCTTTGGTGGGGCCTTCTGGACTTCTTCCTCGGGGGATGCTTTTCTATCGGGCTCCTGCTTTGTCCTCTTGGTGGGTCTGGTTCCTACATCGACGGTATCCCGTCCCTTTGAAGCGGCGTTGAAGCACCTGCGGGCAGCGGCGAGGTCTCCTTGGATGGTGGCTACCCGTGCCCTTTTGGTATAGAACTTCATCTTCAGATGGACAGTCGAGGGCACCGCTGTCAGCTCCGCCAGAGTCGGTCTCCCCAAGATGCAATTGTACAGAGACGGGCAATCAATGACGAGGAAGCGGACCTTAACCTGTCTCGTAGCCGTTCCTTCTCCGAACGTAACCAGGAGCTCGACATAACCCCAAGGTTTGGAAGTCGAGCCGTTGAAGCCTTGAAGATCCGAACCCACATACGGAGAGAGATGTGAGTCGTCCAGTTGTAAGGTCCGGAACAGCTGGCTGTACACCATGTCGACGAAACTCCCTTCGTCGACCAGGATGCGATGCACATCAAAATTGGCCATTTTCGCCCTTATCAGTAAGGGGATGACCGCGTTCGGGGCTCCGCCGAGGAGTTCTTCCAGGTAGAAGGTGATGGGCTCTGACCTGCCCTTCACCCTTTCGAATGTTACAGTTTGTGGAGGAGCTATGTCGACCAGCTCGTCCAACTTCCTCTTAGCCGAATTGATGGTGAGGTTGTTGAACCCGCCCGCGTTGATGACCATGGCGGAGGGGAAGTATTCCCACCTGCTGTGTGTTGTCAGGGGCTCCTGCAGGAGCTCGGGAACGCGAAATCCTCGGGCCTGGTTACCGAGAAGGCGGTCTGGATAGGCACCGACTCGTCTGATGGTCGGGCATCTTCTTCGGGCTCCTTGGTTTCATGGGCGTCACGGAGGGGAGCGTCGTTTCGCCTGTACTGTGCGAGCCTCCCTCCCTTGATGAGGGTTTCAATGGCGTCCTTGAGGTGGACGCAGTCCTCTGTCAAATGACCATGACTCCTATGGTATTGACAGTATTTATTTTTATCTGCCCCTGGCTTGGAGGGAGCAGGTCGGGGACGCTTGACGCCACCGTCTCTGAAATCTGTACTGGCACACTCCGCCAAAATACGCTCGCGGGAAGCCGTGAGCGGAGTGTACTCGGTGAAACGGCCCGAGGGGCCCCTTTGTTCCCGGACTTCCCGGGGTCGATCTTCTTTCCTTTTCTCCCCGGTACGTCGGGGAGGAGGCTCTTGTCGTGAGCTGCTGCTGTTGTTGGGAGCGCGAGCCCTGGAGTCTCGGGCCCTGTTGGCAGCTTCCCTCTCCTCGTAGTCCATGTATGCTCGGGCCTTGTCGAGGAGGGCATCAAAAGTTGGAGGTGGCTCAATACCCACAGCCTTTCTGAATTCTGTGCCGGGGAGGAGACCCCTCTCCAGCAAGTATCTTTTCATATGGTCCGCGCAGGGGACCTGTATTGCTTCCCGGTTGAAGCGGTTAATGAATTCCCTCAAGGTTTCATCCTGTCTTTGGGTGATGGCCTCGAGGGCCGCCTCCGTCTTCGGATGGCGCCGAGAAGCTGTGAAGGAACTGATGAACTGGTTCTTCAGGTTCCGCCACGACGTAATTGAGCCCGGGGCGAGTCCTTTATACCAGTCCATGGCCGCCTTCCTGAGAGTTGTGGGGAAAAGACGGCACTTGATGGGCCCCCCGACATTATGATAGTGGAGCATGGCTTCGAACCCGTCAATGTGGTCGACCGGGTCCGCTACTCCGTCATACTCCTTCAGGTGCGGGGGCTTCTCCATGCCCGGGGGGATGGGTGCATCCATGATGGCCTGCGACAGGGGACCGCGGGGGTCGTCCTCGTCGCTCCTCTCCGGAGAAAGAGAAGGGGTCTTGTAGTTATGTCTGGCACGATGATCGTGCTGAGTTTCCCTCGAGCGTGATGCTCGGTGGTTGAAGGTCACACGCCCGTCCCCGGCGTGCCTCTTGTCGTGCCTTGATGGGTCGCGACTGGGTTCTCCGGCAGTGACGGCGGGCTGCCTCTCATAGTAGGGCCGCCTCTGCTTTGGCCGGGAAGAGGGGCTCCTGGAGTTCTCCCTGTAGTGTCTCCGCGGGGGAGAAGGGTGTCGAACTTCTGTGACCCGAGGAGGTGGAGAGTGTGGCCTCTGATTCCTCCTCGGGGGTCGTCGATCATCTTCAAGTGCCCTTAATCTTTCTCCTTGGGCGAAGATGAGATAGTTCGTCTGATTAATGGCCGCGAACAAGGCCTGAGTCGTGGCATCTGCCCCGGCGGGAACTGGGACTTCATAGAACCGGGCAGCTCTGTAATGAGCGAGAGCTACCGGGTCGTCTTCGAGTGCTGGAGGGGTCGAAGAGGATGATGCAGTAGCCCCGTCCCTGTAGGAGGAAGGTCCAGGGGCGGTTGTCACAGGGATGGTACTGAGGCCGGGATCACCGGGGTTATCGAGGTGTCCATTCTTGTCCGCGGTACCGTTATTAGTGTCCGCGAGCTGGATCAGCCATGACAGGTAGTTGAATTGAGCTTTGGTCTTTAGAATTGTTCGTTAGACGGGGAAGCTAGTTTCCCACAGACGGCGCCACTGATCTGACCTGATCAGAAATGGACCGTCACGGCTGGCTCCGAGCAGAAAGCTTTTTGAACGAAGTGGGGGGGGGGGGGGTACCTGCAAGGCACTCCGATGCTGAAGTAAGTAGGAGTACGAGCAGATAATAGCAAGTGTAAGGTTAGAATGATGAATACCTGACCCTCTGGAAGCAGAGGGTATTTATAGCCCCCAGCGCTGGGCCAAGGTTCCCTCATTGGGCCGGGCAGGTTTGGCCCAATGGAGGAACTGCCAGGTTCTACGTGCGTAGTGGGGACCCGCACGTGGTCCCCTTCCTGGATGTTCTGCGTGAAGTGCGGGCGGACGGAGACGCGGTCTTTTCGGGGTATCTTTGGGGGAACAGTGGACTGAGTCTGCCCTAGATGGGGTGCTCGAGGTAATGTCGGGCTGGACCTCAGGATGTGGTGCTGGACCGCAGCATGTTGAGCTGGAGGTGTGCTGTCGAGCCTGCGACTACCCGTCGGGCACAGTCGTGCTCTTTGGTCGGCGTGGCCCTCGTAAGTCCATTTGGACTGGGCCTTTGCAATGCTTTTGGGCCTGTCGGGCCCAGTCCATAACACTATTTATTTTTAACGAGTGAAATTCTAATAATTAGTCTGTTAAATAAATAAAAAATAATCACATATAATTTATTAGGTATGTTATATTATATTATATATTATGTGGTATAAGAAGATTAAATATTACGGTAGAAGTGAGTTATTTTTTGTGGTGGTAACATTTTTCAGTGCGGTGGAGTAATGACAAATTTGCAAAATTAGCACTTCAACATATAAGTTAGTAAAATCAGAGATGCGTAGTTTGTAAAAATGAGTAAGATAATCCATGTTATGGCGTGTGACAAGGCTTTCATATGGAAAACAGTTAGAATTGTCTCCATCTAACCTGACATGTGATGCAGAGAATCGTCTGATCAAATCTAATGATAGTTGATTCATGAGTAGTGGGGATCAAGTGTTTGGCTCTTTGATGAGGTTTCACATGTGACTAACTTTTCGAGATAATGCTTTGGGTTGGGTCCCTTATGATTAGGCCCGCTCTATTGGGCCTTTTCCTGACCCTGAACAATTCTTACTCAAGTTCTTGCTATCATTAGTGAAATGAGAATTGTATTATATGGGTCGCTCTTCATTTTCGTGTTGAGTTTTCTGGGTAGGTTTTCGTCTTACAAAATATGAAGTGGAAAAGTATGGTGAGTGAGAGTAAATGGCATCGGAGACACGTGCATTAAATGCTTGTCTCATCACTCGAACGTTTTGTTGGGCCAACCTTACAACTGGCCCCATGTCCATAAGGTAGGGAACAAAGACACCTCTTAAATCACTCAATTATACTTGAGTGTCGTTACTGAAATTCTAGTATGACATAATTCAGATGTCATATGACATGTTAGGACATATGATCTGACTTAAACAACACACGCAAGGTATAAAAATTAAAAACAATATTGAAAAGCAATAAACAACACACAAAAGTTGTTAATCCAATTCGGAGCAACTCTCCTACTCTAGGGGCATATCAAGTCATGGATAAGTCCACTATGATAGTATCAATTCATAGATCCTACAACAAACATACCAGTTTACGATCTACTCACTTAATCACTACACGTGTTATACTTCTATCTAAGACTCACCTAGATATGATGCCTTCCTCAATCCCTCATCAATCACAGACAGCGATTGGACAAAACACGGGAAGACACACTTCCATGACAGAAAAATAGAAGACACTTCTATAATAATACTCATCAAGATACTTGACAAGAACACAACTTGGAGTTTCTTAAAAGCTTCCTCCAAGAACAATAATCAACTATGTACTTAAAAGCTTAAGAGTGATAACATAACCTTTCAATTCAAGGAACACAATCCAACTCACATGTCGAGTGAATCACACAACCAACTCTCCCAGAGACTGGTACAGACCCAGCCCTAATGACTATATCTTTTTAATTCTCGACTCGTACCAATCCTAGGTTGTAAAGCTTCTATTTATAACATATTCCAAACTGGATTTGGGTCTTCAATCATAGCTAATTAGTTGTTACAATTCTTCAGAAGATTCTGCATAACAATAGGTCTTCAATCAAATCTTCTTAATTTATCTCCATAATTAGAAAGTGCATATTCTTCAATATTCTTCTTGATTCTTTTTGACATATAAAACAACACCACATAGGATAATATAATATCCTTAAAATATATTTTGTTTTCGTGACTTAACAGAATATAACAGTCATTTCAGCTCGGGCGTGATGTCGTATACTCCTTCGTAGGACATCTTATACGACTTGTTGTTCCAGATGATGAAAACTTCTCATCTCAACATGTCTCAATATAAGATAAGACTTCTTACTCAACCTATTTCTGTTAGCATTTTAACACAACCTATCTAACATATTGATGTCTTATTTGTTTTACAAAAATTAATGTCAATCCTAAAACTAGAGAGCTTACAATCTCCCTCTTTGGCAAATTTTGGCTAAAAAAATAAATAAAAATTATAACTCAGATTACAGCAATAACAACAACAATTATAATCCTTCAACATTATTCTTCAACAACTGTTGAACTCAGCATCACAACAACATGGAGCCAGTCTTCAGTTTAGATGTTAAGACATCTTGTTCGACGTCTTCTTTCAAGCATTTTGAATGAGGTCCATTGCATCACACTCCAGCATCAAAGAACAACAACCTTAGGATAAAAGGAAGGAAAGTCCTGAAGATATTTGATGCAACTGATCTAGACGAGGAAAATAATAGACTGATCTCCCCCTTAACCCATGATCCTATTCTTGTCACAGATGAATAGATCTTCCTTTCAACTGGTGGAAAAAAGAGGACCACGAAGCAACCACCAGTCAACCAGTGGCACAAGAGGAGACTTAAGAAGTAACCAGTCGCCACCCTGGTAACTCAGAACACATGTCACAACTGTGTTCATAACTCAGATCACAAGTTACAAAACTAAGCCAGAAAAAGATTTAACATCTGAGAAACCCATTCTTTCTCCCCCTTTTAGACAAAAATTGGCAAAGAAGACCTTCACAAAACCAAACCCAATCGCAGCTTACCCATATTCGAACAAAACCCATAAAGCTTAAGGATATAACAAAAACTCCCAAGACAGATGATAGGAGGAGCCACTTTAAATAGCTGAACACTTTCATGGGAAATAACGATCCTTGAGTGATTCAAAGGTCTTGTTCAAAACAGAAACATTATTTGAGGAGAAAAACATAACCAAAATCAATGTGAACCGTCCAAAATGATTTGAACGCCTTTATTAGCTCTAGACTGTTTCTGCTGAAAAGAACCAGTCCCAATACATGCACATGCACATTCAAACACACTTTATACACCCCCTTCTGGCACACGTTTGATCAAATTGTCCACAAAAATCCTTTGTTGACCGCACAGGAAACATGTCCTAAATAATGTTCTTACATCCAGTCAGACATTACATGCATAAACATTGACCAACACATCTTCAACCATATTCTCTTCCACTGGATTCTAAGTGTTCTCATTTCACTTAGACTTAGTGACACACACCAAGACATCATAATATCACATCTGTGACATCTCTCAATAATAGAGACCCTTAGAGAGTCATTCAAAAAAATCTGTAGAGAAAAATAAATTCTCCCAGACTCAACCATTAAACATTCGAGAGATATGTGAAATTATGATTGATCATCCAGCTTCACATGGCTACAACCAACCATGCCTTGTCAAGATCACCAAAAACTTCATAATGTCACAACAAGATGTTTGACATCACACCCTCATAAGAGGCATAAGATCTCCATAAGCTTGAACAATACACGAACTAAAAAATATTTGTACCATTGCAGCAACAATCCACAAACAATTACATGAATCCCCCTGTCATGGATAACCAATGCTCGATCTGAAGATGAAAACTTGAGCACTAGATGAAAACACATGAAGGACTTCATGCTTTCATGTTGAAGAACAACACTTTCCCACATATGTTGAACCCCAACTCCCTCAGTAAAGTCAAACCAGAGTCAGATACTCTCACTCCTTGAGAATACATCCAAGTACCTTGACTCCTTCATAACACAATGACACATCTGATCATTGTCCTTTCATAACCACACTCTGTATCATGGCCTTTTGAATAGGAAAGATGTCATGCATACTAGGTGTGAAGTCACTCACAATTTTTAGAAATTCTTAGTTTGCTTAAAAGCTTTACTAAGATCCAAATTATCAATACTCATCTGGAGTGACTTGCAGCTGAAGAAAAACACCTCCTTAAAATACTCTGCTCAGACCTCAGTATCTTTCAACAATCTTCTTCCCTTACATCCACTAGTAGTTTCCGATACTAGTGGAGTCTTCACCAAAGTAGTCATGAATTCACCAAGCATACTACTGTAGACAGGATTAGACTCCACATTCTAATTCACATAGTCAGAAATGCCACTTCTGACAATAATTCTTGAGCATCCAACTTCACATGCACAATCCCAAGCAAAAAAAAAACATCAAGGATCGTGATGTTACAACATTATTTGAGACATCAACTTCTTATTACAGAACCTAGTTATGTTGGTTCTTAAACCATCATTTAAAGGACTCATTATGCAAAGAAATCCTTTAAGAAGCTCCCAATAGAACACAACTAGTGCAGCTTATCCAGGTTTTTCAAAACACATGACTGCTATGGAGAGAAATAAATTCTCACATAGTCTCTGAAACATAATGTTCAGAATGCAGAATTACATAACTCCTCAAACAAATACTGTCTTCTGTCGAAGTATTCACCATCAGTATCATGAACACCCTCATTAGAGGATAAATAAATACTAAACTCCCATCAAAGTATTTACTATTAGTCAGATAAGGCTACCTTCTCACACTACACATGATATTTGGTCTAACATCCTTCTTCTTCATACGTCTGGCACTAGCTGATGATATTCATTCACACCCCAAAAAAAATTCAAGGTTAGGTCAGTGGCTTGACCTTAGACTCCACTCTGGACAACAACAACTTCCTTGGCTGAAGGTGTAAAACATACTTTCAAATGATGTTCCAACATCAGATCTGACATCAGTCTCAAACACATAGATTTCACCATTAACTATAGTCTGGAGACACCATAGTAATACATAACTCTTGTTAGGGGCACAAGAGGATAAACCATCAATAGTTGATCAATATTCAACACTATATCATCCATACATGCAGGAACATGCATATTACACATCTCAAGAATCTTCTTCTTAAACTTTTAAAATTCAGACCTCTTGTCGGACTTTGAGATGTTGGATGCCATTCTTCCGCACCTAAAGAAGATATTCCCTCTAGCAGGTATCTTGATCAAATTTACAATAGTGGCATTGACTGGTCATTATACACCACAAGCATATTGTTCAGACTAAGTCTGCTTCTCCCAATACACAAGGATCCCCTTCAATCCTTGAAGAAAAAATGTTCCATCATGTGAGGACACCACATAATTGAACCATAAATAAAGGAGGAACTTCTCATATAGATACCAGGGAGCCATAATCATTTGGTCCAAAAATAATAACTCATCTTTGCTTCCAACAACTGAAATGCCCATCCTAGGTGACTCAGATGGCACTTCAACAATGCAGTCACTAATCAACCACGGAATTTCGGTTGACACAACTCCAATGAGAACAAACCCTTGGATGACCTTTCCACAACAATAGAACAAGAGTTTCATGCTCTCATAGACTTTATAAGAGTACTAATTAGAGTAAACAACCTCCATCCTATTTATGAAAAGTACCACCAGACATATTGCGAAAAATAAATTCTCAATACAAAGATATCAAGACATTATGTCTGACATTTCTTCAAGCTCTTCTAGCTTCATATTAAGGACTCCCCTTATTAACTGCTAATAATTCCTTGAGAATCATACATCACCCCTTCCAATAGCTTTATATCTTGTGGTTGGTACATGGCAATAACTCCTTTCTAAACAGAATTTGTTCCATAGCCATAAACAAGACTCCATAAATTTGTCTCCTGTGATCAAAAGGATCTTCCAGATGTTAGAGAAAATGTCCTTGACATTTGAGCTTGACCTCAACACATAAAGGATCTGGATGAGATACCTTTATCAAACCTCCACATGAAAGAAAAACACAACCTCTGCACTCATACTTTACTAATCTAATGAGGGCCTAATATGTTGATCGTGTACTGACCAATATACTTATATAAGACATGTTTCTAGCATAGAAACTTCTTAGACACAGAACACAGATGCCTCCTCTTCCAGATCAGGAGTAGGTTCTAAACATAAGTGTCACACACTTGTTTAACACCTAGAGCATTTGGTATTCAACAGGAAGTTGCACACCTGATGACATGATGTCCCAACATCTGGTAGGACATTAATTCCCTTCTTCTAGAACACAAAACTGAGATTGGTTCTGAAGCCATCACTGCTTCCGGAAAATTAAAACACCCTTTGATCACCTTCAAGGTATTCAAAATTAGTCCAAGCTCCAGCCACACCAACAACATCAAGACTCAAAGTCACTTTCCTAATTAGGTCAATTAGGAAGGCTCTTTCAGAGGCCAAAATAAATGGCTTTATCCTTTCTTCAATAGTCTGTCAAGTAAAAAAATGATTTCGTGAAAAATATATTAACCACACACTAAAGTACCTTTATGAGTGGACTTGAAAAATAAAACTCAAGTATCGTTGGAAACTTCACATAGATGGTTGAAACAGTCTTGCATATATCCCATCACTATATGACAAACCCGCTGAGGAGACCAAACCCTAATACCATGCTGACCAGGGTTACAATAGATACAGTGCAGCGGAAAAAAACACACTAAACGCTCCTCAACATCCATCAGGCACAACACAAAGCCTTGCACACAACCACCATTGTCCAGGTGCAAACACAACAACCTAGGTTTGAAAATAAATCAAACCTAACACAGTAACTCACCACCAAAGCTACTGGCCTGATAACAACAGACATGTCTAATATACACCATGTCATGAAAAATACATCCTCCACTTATAGGGACCATTCAACCACCAATATGAACTTATCCAAGTTCAAATAGCTTTTCAGTAGAAACCATCTACCTTGCTCATAAACAATTGAAATTCGGGTATGATAGAATTCAGGTGTCCTATGACATGTTAGGACATTTGATATGACTTAAACAACACAGGAAAGTTATAAACATTAAAAAAATACTGAAAATAAATAAACAACACACATAAGTTATTAACCTATTTCGGAGCAACTGTTCTACTTTGGGGGCATACCAAGCCAGGCACAAGTCCATTATGATATTATTAATTCATAGACCCTACAAAAAAACATACCAGTTTAAGATCTACTCACTTAATCACTACCCATGCTATACTTCTATATAATACTCACCTTGATATGAGGCCCTACTCAATTCCTCATCAATCATAGACAGCGATTGGACAACATCACAAAAAGACACACTTCTATGACAGAAAAATAGAAGACACACTTCCATGATAATACTCATCAAGACACTTAAAAAGAACACAACTTGGAGTTGCTTAAAAGCTTCCTTCAAGAAAAATAATCAACTTTGTGCTTAAAATATTAAGAGTGATAATAGTACCTTGCAATTCAAGGAACATAATCCAGCTCACATGTCGAGTGGATCACATAACCAACTATCCTAGAGAGTGGTACACACTCAGCCCTAATGACTACATCTTTGTAATTCTCGGTTGGTACCAATCCTATGTTACAAAGCTTCTATTTATAACCTATTCCCAACTGGATTTAGGCCTTCAATCACAACTCATTAGTTGTTATAATTCTGCAGAAGGTTCTACATAACAATAGGTCTTCAATCAAATCTTCCTAATTTATCACCATAATTAGAAAGTGTGTATTCTTCAGTATTCTTCTTGATTATTCTTGATTCTTCTTGACCTATTAAATAGCGCCGCATAGGATTATATAACATCCTTAAAATATATTTTGTTGTTGTGACTTAACAGAATATAACAGTCAGTTCATCTCAGGCGCAATGTCGTATGCTCCTTCATAGGATATCTTATACGACATGTTGTTCCAGACGATGAGAACTTCTCATCTCAACATGTCTCAACATAAGATAGGACTTCTTGCTCAACATGTTCCTGTTAGCAAGTTAACACAACCTATCTAACATATTGTAGTCTTATTTATTTTACAAAAATTATTTCCAATCCTAAAACTAGAGAATTACAATTGCAATCTCGAGGTTGATCATAATCGTTGATTTATCTTTCGATTTCCCTATATTTTGGACCTTATATTTGTCCTCTTTTTTTCCTATTTAAATGCGGTCTCATACTATGATAACTTTGTGTCTCTTTGTTAAAATGATCTGCCCTTCATACATTTAGTGTTCTTCTTCTTCGATTTTAGGAAACACATTGATATGTTCATAAGTATCTTCTTTCTTGATCTCGAGTTCCACCGGTATTTCTAAGTTTCTAGTGATTTTGTGTGTGTCTCATTTGTCTCCACCTTTGCAGTTTATTTGAGGTAATATTTATCTCTTTAGTTGGTTATTATTGTTTCCATTCGCTTTAGCCATTGCCAACTTAGGAAAATTTAATGCAAATTTTATGGACTTGTCTAGTTGGGATGTTATAAGTGATGCATCTTCATGGGCTGAAGAGATTGAACTCGAGGAATTGTAAGTGGTTCAACTAGCAAGGATACCCTCTCTTTTGAATTTTATAGAGACTAGTAGAGTTTTGATTTTAGGAAGAGTTTTAATGATAGTGGTGGTTAATATGGGGGTCCTTAAGATGACAAGGATCTATAGCAGGTCATGAAGGAAGATAGATGGATAAATCATTTAAGCTTGAAATTATGGAGGTTGATCGTGGCTCCGACTTGTTAGGTGAGAATATGGACAATAAACAGTCTAGAGGGGCTTCAAAGGTAAGATTCAGATTTATACAACAATGCAAAATAATGAGATATAAGATTAAAGAAATTGTTTTCAAGTGTTCAAAAAATATTTAAAACTTTTTGGAAATTGAGAGAACAAGTGGTTTGTGAGCTTTCAAATCATCAGTGAAAGTGTATGATTTCTAACATTATGAAAGTTTTAAGAGAAGAAAAATGATTTATAGGTGCTAGAGATAAAGCACAAAAACAGTAAAAAATAATAATGTTTGATTTGAATCAAGAACACTTGGTGATTTAAGTCAAGTGGAAAAGTAATATGGAACAAGATATTTAAAGAGGAACCAATTTTTTTGTTATTCGAGTCAAGCACATAGCATGATTGAACTCAAGCAAGCTGTTATTTAAGTCTTGTGTAAGTCACTACTCGACTCAAACTTAGAAGAGGTTGAAGAAAACTTCATGATATAACTCATGTTGAAGTCGTGACTTGACTCACTGATTGCATGATTTGAATCATGTGTAAGTTGTGATTCAACTTACAAGCTCGCATAACTTCATGTTTCTATCTATTTAGTTTGATTCGACTCAAGGGATTGTGTGATTCGAATCACACATCCAAAATCTCAATTTTTGAAGTTTTCGAAGATATTTTGAAATTTTAGTTGTGACATAATGTTGTATCCCAAAATTTTCCCTCCCATTTTCTTCAAGATACATCCTCATGCTTCTAGGGTTTTCAATTGCTCAAGGCTACTCAAGGTTGGATCAGACAAACCCTCTTCCAAGCAAATGACATACAACTAGGGTTTTGTGATTCTCAAAGAAAATTAAGCTTCTAATGCCTCAAGCAGATTATATGGTTCCTCATATGTCTCAAGGAATGCTCGTGTCAAGTTTCAAGCCTCACATCATAAGTTTTCTCAGTCAATTGTTCAGATGATTAAAAATCAACTATATTGGGCAAAAAGTCAAATAAGGTCAATATACAGTCAAACTTCAAAAAATTTGGTCAACATCAATATTTTGAAGTCATATTCATCATTTGACCAAGGGTTGATTATGATTCATCAAGAAAACTCAAGATTCGTCAAAAGTCAAAAGTTACTAAATTAGGATTTTCTTAAGGAGAAGTCAACTGAACTTTAACCAAACATAAATTTCACATGATTCATCATATTTTTCTTAAACAAAGCTCATTTTGAAGGAGATTCAATTCTCTACAACTTTGTCTCTCTAAGCTCAAGTCCAAAAATGCTTCATTTGAGAGATATGAGCCAAAACATTACAGGTCATTTCAAAAGTTAACAAAAATACACTTTTTGTCAAGGAAACTTATATCAAGATAAAGTCTTCAAATTAAAAAATTATGAACATGAAGATTTCAGGAGACATCTTGAGGTTTCCAAAAAGTCCCGGATCGCCTTCATATGATAAAAATTGAGTGAGATATGATTTGTGCAAGTTGGGCAATTTTGAGAAAATGCATGAAGTTCAATTTGAGCAAATTTGAATTTTTGGACTAATGGGCCTATCTTTTAAGGTCCAAACATGTTTCTTACCTCATAATAGACTCCTAAGTCCATTCATTTATTTTTATGATTTTTTTTCTTTTTATTTTGATTTAGATTTATTTAAAAGCAAAATAAATAAAATAAAATATCAAATAAATGATACAAGGTGTGAGGATCTAGTTTGAATCAAATCATGAGTCCAATATCACATAATCATGCTAAAAAATTGTGAAGGATCATGAAGGTTGGATTTGGCACAAGATTGAGCTCAAAAATATATGTTTCCATGCAAAAAAATTAAATCAAATATTTTGTCATGAAATACAAAGATTTGATTCATGTTTGTTGACCTAATTCATGACATATAAATATAGAACACATTCATACAAGGAGATCATGAAATTGTCTCCAAAGAAAGTCTCAAGAAGAACCCTAAAAAATCTTAAAATCTCAACTTTTGTCAAAACTAGAGCAAACTTGAAATCAAAGATTCATCGATCTTCAAGGCCAAGTGACCATTCAAATTAATTTATGAGGTACCATAGAGTAAGTTTGGATCATCGGTTTCATGTTTTTTTTTTGTTGTGAAATTCATATTTTAATATTCATGATGCTTTGATTGAAACTAACAATTCTAATATGTTCCTGAGATGAATTAATGCAGGTTTTACATATATTATGCAGCGCCTATTCTCAAACACCAACGAATGCTTGGTTTAGTGGCAAGAGATGCAGTTAAAAGCTAGGAGAGCGTGGATTCAACATCCAACCCGTGCAATTTTTCCTTCCTATTTTTGTCTTAACCTAATTTCTTTTCTTTTCTCTTTTCTAACTCATTTTTTTAATTAACCAATTATTAAACTAACCTAAATTTTTTACTAATAAATTAGGATTGAGTTTTTTAACTAATATTTAATTTTCATGATATATTAAATTAATTAACATTTTTCTTAATATTAAAATTAATAAGAATTAGGGTTCTTTTAATCAATATTCAATTTTTGACATATTATTTATTAATTAATTAATTAGAATAATTATTATTTTCGTAAATATTAAAATCAATTAGAATTTAAGTTTAATTACTATTATCATTTAAATTATTTTCTATAAAAATACAAAAAAATACAAACTAAGGTTTTATAACATTCAAATATTTTTCTAAACATTTTCTTATTTCTTTTTGCTATTTATTTTCTTAGAAAAGTGTATAGGTTGCACTCTTTAATTGTAATAGCTTAGATTTATTTTCTCGCACTTTTTCTCTATTATCTATCTGCTCCCAAGATGTAATAGCGTAGGTTTTATTTCCCGTAATTTTATACTTATGTAACTGCCCCGAAGTTATGTAATAGCTTAGGTTTACACTTTGCACTTTACTTTCTGCTCTGATATTTTTATTCAATTGCTAGTAACTAGGATTTGTATGGAAATACTAAAATCAACCGATAGAAAACTATAATTCAAGATAAATATAACAGAACTGAGCACACTTTTCACACTCACACCTCTAGGGTAACCTCTCTTTGCTGCCTTTGGAATAAATGGTCATGTCCCTTGAAAGTACGGATGCTTTAGTAAAGTCCCTTTGAATAAAGATCATAGTCCCTCTATGACCTTTCAATGTTGCCTACGAAAATGATCTAGTATCTTCGATGAATTACTAAAGTATCTCTATGTGTTGCCTTCGTTGACCATACGCTTGTCCCTTCACATCTAATAGATGGGGCTACCTACCAACTAATGGTATGGATAGCACTATATCTAAAGGAGAAGGAAAATAACAAGAACAACCGTGAGTAGGTAGGAACTGTTAATCACTCGCTCATAATATTTTCTAAAAAAAGATTTTTACACATTACACTTTCGAAATATTTTCTAAAACACTTTGTACGCATTCTTGAGGACTGATACAAGAACCATTACAAAGTTAGCTGTACTTTGGCTTTTCAAAATATTTTCAAACAAATCACACACACAAAGCAAATTTTCAAAGTGAGCTAAGTGATTAAGAACCCGTAGATAACTATGGATGAAAAGGGTGCTAACACCTTCCCTTTTCATAACCTACCCCCCGAACTCAAAATCTTCAAGGTATTTCCTGTTCTTTTCACCCTTTTCTTATTGTATAAAAGAAAAGTCAGTGGCGACTCTTGCTATCAGCAACATTTATGATAAAATGCTAAACAAGTCAGTTCTCCCACCGTATTACAGAACTGACGACTCTGATGGGGAATACTTAAAAGAGGGGTTACCTTAGAGTCTTAGATCACTTTAATTTATTTATTTGTTTCTTTGTTTGCTATATCTTTGAGGGTTTCTTGGGTTTAATTTCTTGCGATGTAGGCGTTCAGACTCCGCTCTTCATGATGCTGCTTGGTGAGTTCCATAACTTTCTTCTCACTGGCGTAGAATTAGGCTTCGAAAGTGTCTCATTCTTTCTTAAGATGAATCCAATCCCTTTGTAAGTATTCGAGAGAGGTGGGCATGTTAGGATGAAGGACATTGTACCAGACATCTCCTTCAACAACAGGCTCTATGATAACTGGGAGAGTGGAAGGGTAAGGCATTGCGAGACTCTGAGCACGAGCCTGTACCCTCCTAAGGTAAGGATCAAGGGGAATGGAATTCTTATGCCCTAATATCCTACTGTCCACTTTGCTTACCATCCTCCAGGCTCGTATAAACCTCTGACGGTAGTCTTGCTTTTCGCTTTCATAGTCGAACACCACACCTTAGATGAGCGCGTCATGTGGACCATCTCTTCGTGCGTACCCAAACTGTCGCAGAGCTAAGCAATGGTTATAAGTGATGACTCCCCTAATGCCGATCAGAGGAACATTAGGGAATTCCCCATAACGATCGTGATAGTAATGTCCTTTAAGGATCGAGAACACCAGTGGATATCTGAATGCCTGAGTGACATCAGCCTATTGGACCACCTCAAACCTTGCTCATTCTTCACAACGGATCGGGGAAGATGCGAAACAAACCATTTAGCCAACAGAGGAGTATAACATACGAGGGTTCCTCTTCTCTTCATGGTGAGAGAATGGAGAGAATGCAAGATATCTCCCAACAAAGTAGGCACCGGATTGTGAGATGAAAAGATTTTGACAGCATTCACATCTATAAGTTGGTCAGGATTTGGAAATAGTACCAACCCATATATGAGAAGAGCCAAAATTTCTTCGAAGGCTTGTAAATCCAGGCTGTTCCAACATTCTTGAGCTTTTTCCAGTAAGAACTTGGCTAAGAACCCTTTGACACCACTTCTTGTTTCCCAATTAGTCGTGACGTCGGATTGTTGCAAGTGTAAAGCTCGGGAAACCTCTTCAGGGCTTGGGTCTCTTTCGGTATCGTTGAAAGGTAGTTGATCGAGGATATGAATTCCCAAGAGCTAAGAGAACTCTTCCATAGTTGGTATAAGCTGGTAATCGGGGAAGGTAAAGCAATGGTGCAACGGGTCAAAGAACTGGAAAAACACCTTCATCATATCTTCATCAAATCTCAAGGTAACGAAGTTGAGAAGTCGTCCATGTATTTTGGTGAACAGAGAATTCTCAGGGACCCTTGATGCTAACTCTCTGAGCTGAAAAGGTACTCGTACAAGGTTGACTTGGATTGTGTTCCTGCGAGTGGGAGTCATATCCTACAAAATAGAACAAAGATGAATCTCAAAATCCTAGAAATGGTTAGTCTAAAATGCTATGGTATGATGTCATGATGTTATGTACAAGCATATTCACAAGTTAAATCAAACAAATCCTTCGGTTTAGGATTGCATGAGGTTTTATAGGTAAGTACCCTCTTGAAGTTTGGTTGGCTCAACCTGTCCTAGTAATAGTAACCGGGTTCTAAGGGATCTCAATATCACTGATTTGTCTTCTCGGGCATTATTTCAGCGTAAGCCTCGTTCACGGTGACGGAAATATCCCAAAAAGCTAAACCTCAATGAGTGTAGTATCGAGTATCTACCAACTTCGAACTGCACCAAAGCCGGTCATCTCACTACGTCCTAATGGCCAAGTTGGTCAAGTAAAGGTTCTAAAAGTCATTTAGTGCTTCATGACATCACTCAGCGGCCCCGTATTCTCCTTGACTACTCAAGGGCTACCGGTACCCAAAAATATGTCACACTAAATAGCTATTTCTTAGACTATGTCGGTATACCCTGCACAGTTTCCACAATGTATTGCTACTTACCTATAAGGTATACCAAATCCGAGTAGAGGATTTAAGCCCAAACAAAGAACCAAAATATAAAGCATACAAGTCAAACAAAAAAAGCAAGTAAAGGTGATCTAGTCCTAAGGTAACCCCACTTTTAAGTTAACATCCCCAGCAGAGTCGCCAGTTCTGTAATGCGGTGGGAGAACTGACTTGGTTGTTTTGTGTTTGATCGCAATTGTACGGATAGCAAGAGTCACCACCGACTTTTATTTTATCCAAAAGGAAAGGCTAAAAAGAACATGAAAGACCTTTAAAGACGTTTTCTTGAGTTTGGGGGGTAGGTTATGAAAAGGGAAGGTATTAGCACCCTTTTCATCCGTAGTTATCTACGGGCTCTTAGTTTCTTGTTAGATCACTTGCTTTTGTTTAAAAATGTGCTTGTGGTGTGGGTTTTGAAAGTATTTCAAAAACGTCTTTGTAATGGTTCTCGTCTCTATAAGAACGCGTACAAAAAGCTTTGTCTTTTGAAAATGTTTCAAGATGAAAGTGTTGGTGTAAAAAATGTTTTGTTATGAGCAAGTGAGCAACTAGGAGCATCCTACCTACTCAAAAGATCTTAAATGTTATTTTCCTCCTCCTTTAGATGTGGCTATCTTACCATTGATTTGGTAAGAAGTCCCACCGTTGGATGTGAAGAGACAAACACGGGTCAATCGTACAGTCGTAGAAGGAAACTTGTGAGACGCTTTAGCAATTTTTTCATAAGGGACTAGATTGTTTTACCAAAGGCAACATAGAGGGACATCGAGGGACTACAATCTTTTTTTATCTAAGGGTCTTTGCTAAAGCGTCCCATATTCTAGGGACATGACTGTGTTTCTGAGGCAACAAGCGAGGTTACCCTAGAGGTGCGGGTGTGAAAAGTATGTTCAATTCAAGTTAATTTGTCTTTGATTAGGGTTATCTAGCGATTGATTTTAAATCTTACCATGCAAACCTAATTACTATACAGTATAAGGAAAATAGTAAATTGCGAAAAATTAAAATTCTAGGCTATTACAGAGCTTTCGGGAGTGGGGTTACAAATTCACAAATGGGGATGGATCAATGCGATTAAAAGTCCAAAATAGGCAATCAATACAACCAAATCGAATCGAACCAATAAGTAAAACTACAACAATCTATGAAGTCAAAATTAATTAACAAAGTATGGAAATAAAAGATCTTGTTATTTTTTTGTTTGTGAGAATTTTAAAAATAAAATAAAGATCTATTCTATTAAAGAAAATAATTGAATAAAGAAATTAAATCTAATGTATAGATTTTTTAGTATTTTTTATTATAAAGAAGAGAAATAATTAACCTATTCTAATTTTTAAAGTATTTTTGGCATTTGTTATAAATGAATCTAAACCACTTAAAATAAACTAAAAAAAAGAACAAAACCAGGGGTCGAACTCAGAACCCCAAGGTTGCAACGAGACTACATTACCACTACACTACACCAATCTTTTTGTTTTGTTCACGTTCCAAGTGAAATAAAAAGGGTATAAGGATGATTGGGTTGGGCTTTAAGGCCAAGCCCATAACCCGGATCCATTGGAGAAAGTAGACGGAGGGTTGTGAAACCCTAAACGCAAAAGGGGCATCGGCCAGAAAAATCTCTCAAACCTCTCACGATTTTGTACCAATTCCTCTGTTTCTCGCAAATCACCCTCAATAATAAAGCAAACACCAAAAACTTCTACCGGTCTCTCTCGCTCTTAACCTATATCATCTTCCTCAGCTGAATGAAAATGACAACAATCTTTGATTCTCACAAATCCAATAGCAAACGCAAAACTTTGCCTATCTCTCTGTCTCAATTTTCACTTCTCGTTCCTCTCATCTCACTACTAACTCTGAGATAACAACGACATATGCATCTCTCACAGAAAAGAAATGATAAGGTTACTCAACCCTCTCACGAGTCTCAGGTTCGCTCACGGTTTCACAGTAAGCAACAACAAATAACAATACATGAAGGATCATAAAAAAGTTGGAAACACACGCATATGGACTAAGGTAAGCATAAGCAAAGAAAAGAAAAATTCAGAAGAATATACCGACTCCGATAAATCTCAGGTAATGCTTCTAATTCCCCTTCGCCCAATTTAGATTATACTCCCTTCTGCAATTCTTCTTTCTGGATCTGTGCGACCTCCTATATTTTCTGCATTTGTTGTTGTTCGATTTGGTAAGTTTGTGAGTTTGTCAGAGTGCGCGTGGGATTTGTTGTGTTGTGAAGTTGAGTTTTGTTTATCGTGATTTCAGTTTTGAGGGAGCAACTGCGATGAAGATTGTGTTATTGCTGCAGTTGTGTGACTCGTGGATGAATTCTGAGCATTAAAACTGAGCAGGGAATGACACGGTTTTGTTAGTCTGTGGGTGAATGATGGTGATTGAGGGTGTATTGAATAGTGAATTTTGAAGGTGTCCTCTATTGAAGGTGAAGGTTGGTCTTAAGAGGAGTATGAAGGTTGAGATAATTTTTCATGGTTCTTTTCTTTTGTGTTATATGCTGCTTCCTTTTTTATATCCAGTCAAATTGCATTTTGGGGGGAAATCAGATAATTTTGAACACTTTTAGATAACTTTTTCAATGCTTTCTAATGCAGTATTTTCCCTTGCTGATTTCGTGTAACATTTGTGCAGGTTTTGGCTTGCTTTATGTAGGGCTGTAGCATGTTTTAGACTGGTATATGGGCTGTTTGACAGAGTTGGCTTTGTACATCATGTGCAGGGCTTTTGGACTATTATTGCAAGGTTTGCAGGTTTTGGACAGAAGCTTGGTCTTGGGCTGTTTGCGGTTTAGGTGATATCTTTCTGTATCGTTCTCTCTTCATCTTTCTATGATGTAAAACAAATGTGCTTTTTTTTACAATTTCTAAAGGATTTACTATTTGGAAAATGATGATGCAGGGCTTAGAGATATTTAATAGATTGCCATTTTTGAATTATTGCTGCTGTGCTTGGTTTTTGCTTTACTGTCATATACTGCCTTATGATATTATTGGCTACTTTGCTGCTGCTATTTTTTGCTTTTGTTCAGGCTGCTGTTTTGCTTTTGTTTATGCTGCATTTGGGAAGTTTGTTGGTTTTTGTTGTTGTGTTGTTGCAGGCTGCTGTTTTGCTTTTATTTATGTTGCATTTGGGCAGTTTGATGGTTTTTGTTGCTGTCTTGTTGCAGCTGCTATTTTGCTTTTGTTTATGCTGCATTTGGGTGCTTTTCAGCTTGCATATTTTACAGTTTTGACTTGCTTTTGCATTAGGAAAATAGTTGCAAACTTCTTTTCTTTTTGTGAACCAAAAAGAACAAACTTTTTGTGATTTGAAAAAATAGGAGAAGACAACCTATGATTTAAAACAAAAACCCTTTTAATTCTGATTCCAAATGCAAATCCTAATGATGAGCTTTCTTGTTTCAACAAATAATTCTTGCTTGAATTTTCACATGTCGATTGTTTGCTAATTTTTTCTCTTTCTTGTTTCATGAACACGAGGAGTGGATGGCAAGTGAGGCAAGGTTAAAAGACGAAGAGAAAACCATGGCTAGCAAGGAGTGGATGCGTTGCTTGAAGATGAAGCAAAGAAGACTTGAAGAAGCAATATTATTTCTTTCTTTGTAAACAAAACAATTGTAGTTTGTATTGTAACTTGTAACTTTGTAACATAAATTGATGGAACTTGAAGTTTGTAAATCTCTTGTAGTAATGTAACAACTTTGAATGATTTGCGAGATAGAAACTCGAAATTTCCTTGTGTAAACTCATTGGTCTCAAAAGCTTGAAGGAGATTGACAGATAAGTGAATCAATGTGATTTCGAACATGTATTGAGTGAAGTTTTTTTGATAATATTGGGTATGTTTTGAACATTGTATACCCTCTTGATTCCATGAAACCTGCACTCAAAATGAAACTCGCATGCCATGCTTGATTCAAATGGAACTTCATTGCCAAACTGGAATTCAATCTCAAAACATATGCTTTAAGAGTATTCATCAATCTTGTAAAATTAACAACTTCAACATGAGAATCATAGTCCTGAGAAAACAATTGTGGTATTAATTGAACTTCAAAGTCTTCCAGACACAATTTTCCTTTGATCTTTGAAGATGAACTCGTAAGTGACACCATTTATGACAATATGCATAAATAGTCGTCTCAAGATCTTGGGATATGAGGAAATCACAATTCTTAGAAGTCAGACGACAATTACTTAAGATTAGGTCAAATCCATGAAGCGACCTCTAAAGTATTCGAATTTTAGTGATCTTCCGTGCGTAATCAACTCTTGATTTGTGAAGAGAAATTTGAGATGACTTCAAGGAGAGTCGTACGCAAAAATAACCGCTCAAGAATATAGATTAATGAAGAAGTTACAATCGTTTGAACTTGGTCTCGCCAAAGGTCGACTTTTGGGTCAATAAAGTCATTTTTAGTCATCTGAACCATTGACTGAGCAAACTTGCAATGCGAGATTTGAAACTTGGCATGAATATCCTTGAGGAGACATGAAGATCTATGAAGACCATTTGAAACCTTGAACACTCAATTTTCTTTGAGAAATACCAAACCCTAATTGTTGACTTACAGCCTAGGAAGAGAATCTGTTTGATTAACTACTGAGCCAAATTAAGTACTTGAGGAACCCTAGGGTAGTATCTTGAATGAAAAACGAGAGGGAAAATTTTGGGGTACAACACAATAGATCATGGAAACTGTACATCATAGACCGATATGGTTGAAGTGATGGCTACATTAGTGTGACACTTTGGTTTGTACTGGTGTTCCTTGAGTTAGTCGAGGATAACACTGGGTTACTGCGTTGTGTCACAAGCACTAACTAACCTTTAGAACCTTAATTGACCCATCCTGGCCATTAGAAGGAAGTGAGATAGTCGGCTTTGGTGCAGTCTAAGGTTGGTTGATACTCGATGTTACGCTAATTGAGATTTGACTTTCGGGATATTTTGGTGGCAAGTCAGTTGCCGTGCTAAAATAAAACCTGTGAGAAAGATCGGTGATATGAGATCCCTAGAACCCAGTTACTTTTTAGGAAAGGTTGAGCCAACTTAACTTCAATAGAAAAGGGTACTTACCTACGGACTTCCTGCAAGCCTCTAAACCTAAGGCCCTTGTGTGATTTATTTGTGTTTTCTATCTATTTAAGCATAACATCACGACATCATATCATCATGACATAACATTTTTACTAACCGTTTCAAGGATCTCAGGGACCTTTGGTGCAGGTTTATCATGAACCACACTTATAGCAAGGGGAAAGAGGATTTATTTTCCTCTAACCATATGTCGTCAAAGACCAAAGTACATTCTCTCGAGTCAAAGGCTAGGACCCACTTGACATGGTGAGCTTGATTCTTGTAGAAGGACATTCAAAAATGAAGACGCAAAGCTCTTCAGACAAAGCTGCAACCAGACACAATTTCTAAAATTTCATTTTTTCATTTATCCCGCGAGATCCTTGAAAACATTGCATAAGCATTTGCATACCATGCATATCATTACATAACAGGTATTCCACAGACAAGTTTTCTCATTTTCTTGCTGTTTATTTCAGTAAAAGATGGCTCTCAAACAAACCGCGAAAGACCTTCAAGCTCAAAATGCTCAATTCTAAGAGAAGCTCTTGAACTTAGCCAAGGGGAAGGAAGGGCTGAAAACACTCATCAACAAAGAGAGGAAGAAAAATATAAGGAAACCAGTTGGTATCTTCAACATGGGAAGAAGATTCAGAGGTCCAGCCAAGCAGGTTCAAACTTTTGACTTCCCATCAGATGAAGATGACAATCAAGAGGAAGATGGTAAGAGTATCAAAATTGAGAGGGGAAGCAACCTGGGTTCTGATAAGATCCCTGAAGAAGAAGACTGTTCAAATGAGCAATATCCCCCTGCCAATGAAAAATACAAACAGTTAGAAGATCGCTTAAACGCTATGGAGATCCAGAGAGTTCCTGGGTTGGATTTTAAAGATTTGGGTTTAGTCTCGGGAGTTGTTATTCCTCACAAATTCAAGGTCCCAACTTTTGCAAAGTACGGCGGTGTTTCTTGCTCAAAGCTTCATTTGAGGGCATATGTCCGGAAGATTCAACCTCACACTACTGATAGAAAGTTATGGGTGCCTTTCTTTCAAGAAATCTTGTCTGGAACACAACTGGAATGGTTCTATCAACTAGAAGGGACCAATATCCATACTTGGGAGGATTTGGCTGCTGCTTTCTACAAACAATACCAATACAATGATGATTTTCCACCAACCTGTGTGCAATTACAAAGTATGACTACGGGCTCGAACGAAGGCTTTAAAGAGTATGCCCAGAAACAGAGAGATCTAGTAGGAATAGTTCAACCTTCTTTGTTTGATAGGGAGTTGGTTGATATGTTCATGGGAACTTTGACATGTCCTTTCTTTAATCATATGATCGGAAGCTCTTCATCCATATTCACCGAGCTGATATTAACAAGGGAATTTGTAGAAGGTGGAATTAGAAGTGGAAAAATTTAGGTGGCTTTGTCTTCAAGTACTATAAATAAGAAATTCAATGGGAAAAAATAAGCTAATGTTGTGTATGGCCAAAAGGGCCATGGTAGAAGTGACTGCAACCAATCTGTGGGGGCAGTGCTAATTTCTAATCCTGCACCAGTGCAACAACATCAACAAGGCAATCAACATAGGTCAGATGCACCCATGAGACAATTTACCAATATCAACATGCCATTATCTCAGGCATTGCAACATCTATTGAAAGCAGAGCTGATTACGTTGAGAGACCCTCCTCAGAATCCCAACACCTCCTCTCCTCGGTACAATCCTAATGTAAGATGTGCCTATCATTCCAATAGTCTCGGACACGACACAAATGATTGTCGGGATTTGAAAAATAAGATTCAAGATATGATTGACTCCAAAGATATTGAGTTTGACCCTCTTGAGACTCCTAATGTGATCATGCTCCGATGCCAAATCATGACTAAAATTGAGAACGTCCGGTTCATTTGAATTTTCAGTTGTAATTTATTTTGTTTGTTCGAACACTTATCTTTATGTCAAACTTTTTTTTCTTTCCATTAATGCATTACATATGTTTGTCTTGAATTAATCCATTCGTTTTCACTATATTTAAACTGTGCTTTTTACTTCCTTTTTGTGATACTGTAATCTCATACAGTATGCTTTTGAACAGACCTTGCTGATGATGTACAAGCTTTGCTTCAATTTCCAAACAATGGAGATATAAGGAAGTTAATCCCTAGTCAACCCCTTTGAGCCTAAGAAGTAGGAGTTTTCTTTTTCACGCAAATTGAAACCCTTAATCATAACTTGGGGCAGGATAGTTTCTCAGTTAATTCAATTGTACATTTAATCGTAAGCTTTTCCTTCATACACAACAGGTAGTATCAAAGACATTCTTCCAAATCAAAAGTCGGTGATGGTTCCCCGTAACCATTAAGTCGGGCAGTCATTCTTTTTCAAAAGAAAAGCCCGCTAAGTCGAAACCTATGAAGGAGACTTAGAAAAAACAGGGGCATCCCACTGACTATAATCTCAAACAAAACAGTTCTGGAAAAAGTTAGGGATAATAAAGTCAAAAAGAGGTCACTACAAATCCTCAACAAAAGAAAAATGTTACAAGAAAAAACAATTTCCTTCTCAAAAAAACTTTCGGTTATGAACCATCACCAAGTTTCAGTGTTATAATTCCAAACTCCATTGGAACCTAAATGTATAATTAAATGAGTATAGGACTGAAGGACATCATGGAGAACGGGTCGGGTAAAAATAAACTTTGAGCCTTTATCCTTTGTTTCTTAAACTATGAACCAGGCCACGTTACAACCCTTAAAAGTGCTAACTGAAGCATGTGTTAGTTCGAAAGCATATTGTTACAAAAAGGTATACTGACTCCTGTAAAGCTTACCATAAATCCTGAGTTGATATCACATTCTTACAAATTTTGTTTTACTAAAAAATGCATTTTTAAACTTCAAGACAGATATAAGCTTTGCATTTTAATACCACTGTTTGCATATGGCTAAATGTTTGACAGCAGATAAATTTGGATGACGAATATCCAATGAATGAAAATCCTCCCAACAGACAAAATTACTTCAAATGATGTTTCAAAGAGAAAGAAACTTCCAGCAACAGGCCTTTTGTGGACCCAATTGGTTATAAATCAAGGGGCATGACATGTTATTATCTAACTCATATGTGGCAGTCAAGTCAAGATTCAAAGAATCTCTTAAAAGTGCTGAATAGCCAGGGGAAGATCTCCATCTAAATCATTTGGGGCATGTCACATTAATCATGAGTTTCAGCAAAATGCTTTATGAAAACTGAATCTTCGGTATCACCAAATTGCTTGTCTATGTCAGCATTATCAGATGGTGTCATTGTGCCGTGATAGTTCTTAGAAAAATACTGAGGAAGGTCAAGACTATCAGAAACCTGGTAATCAATGGTTGATCAATAACTTCAAACACCGGGTGTACCAGCCTAATCTTAGTGGAAAATGGACTCCCGCATACGAACGACCACATATGATCAAGAAAATATTTTCTGGAAGTACTACAACACTTACTACGATGGACAAGGAAAATTCTTTGTGCCCTGTGAACATGGACATAGTAAAAAATACTATGTATAAAAAAAGACCCGCTAGGTTGATTGGCCTAGGCAAAAATAAGGGCATCCTGGCGAACCAAAACGGTTCGGGAAAAAATACTATATATATATTGTACACCCGACAAGTCAAAAACCTGAAAAGGTGGCTTGGACAAAAAAAGGGTATCCTGGTGGACTGAAAATCTGAAAAGGCGGTCCAAGCAAAAGTTAGGGATTAAAGCGTACGACTATGTCCCGTTATCTTATCACTTGTTTATCATTAGAATATTTATCACTCTAGGAGTTGGGATAATGTTCAAGTTATCCACAAATCCCCACAGAAAATTCTCCATGGAACTATCTCTACAGAGTTACCTTCACAAGCTTATCCCCGACAAAGATATATTCCCCAGCAAGTCTAATATGCCCTCAGGCATAAATTGAGACATCTTCCAGCGGTTCACCTCTATATCCCTGATGAATGGCTCAATATGTTCATCTTTCCCAGTAGCCCTCCCTAGCAGATAAGATAGTTTGATCATCTCCCCAACATACAGTGGAAACTTCCTCAACGTAGCTTATGAAATCCCAATCCCCATCAGAGATTATTTCCTCAACACAGTTTATAGGAATTTAATTCTCCAGCGGAGTTTATTTCTCCAACAACACAAAATCCCTTATAGAATTCTCTTCTCCAGCAGGGTTTATTTCCCCAAAAGAGTTTATTACTCCGATTATCGATGTTCCCCAACAAAACTCTCTTCTCCTGTAGGGTTTATTTCCCCAACAGAGTTTATGTCTCCGATTATTGCAACTCCCCGATAGGATCCTCTTCCCTTGTCGGATGTCGTTCAACTTTATTCTCCCCAGAAGAGTTAACATCCATATCCAAAACTTGGTCAGACAACACATCATAGCATTATCCATCTCTTTTATCCCCAGCCAAGGTACATAAGAATCAAATCCTTCAAAAGAACGACGAATGACCAATTTTCCTGGAATTCTTCTATCCCCAAGCAGAAATCAAACGTCCCCAGCAGAGTGTCCTCAAACAGAAAGAGGGAATCTCTAGCGAAGATGTTCTAAACGAAATTGAGAAACTATAGTCTTCATCCCCAGCATCAGTCAGGGATTTATTTCCCCCAACTAAACATTGCTATACAAAACTACCACTGTCATCAGCGACATATTGCACCCATGCATCATTTCAGAATATCATAACATATGCATAAGAAAGACATATAACATTCTCATTTATTTTGAGAGCATCATTACGTAATGCATTGCATACATCATGACATTACATAAAGCTAATTTAGTCTTTTCAGGTATAGTTCACAAATAGACGAATATCATCAGCGATTTTCAAACAGGTCAGAGATTAATTCCTGAAACAAGATGGGGCAACTATCTATATGACCAGGCAGTATGAATTCCAGAAATAATATAGGTTTACCAACAACAGGTCAGAGATTAATTCCCAAAACAGGACGGGGTAACTATCTATATGACCAGGCAGTATGAATTCCTGAAGCAAGACAGGTTTACCAACAAGAAAACAGGTCATAGATTAATTCCTGAAATAAGATGGGGCAACTATCTATATGACCAGGCGGTATGAATTCCCGAAGCAAGATGAGTTTACCAACAAGAAAGCATGTCAGAGATTAATTCCTGAAACAAGACGAGGCAACTATCTATATGAATAGGCAATGTGAATTCCCGAAACAGTACGAGTTTACCAACAAAAAATAGATTGTAGATTAATTCCCGAAATAGGACGGGGCGACTATCTGCATGACCAAATGATTTCCTTCAGAGACTGAATTCTGACAAGCATTCCCCCTCAGAGACCGAATTCTAACGAGCATTCTCCTCCAGGGCCTTCGTTCTGAAAAAATCATTCCCCCCAGAGACTGAATTCTGGAAAGCATTTTCCTTCTGGATAACATTCTTTACAGTCAGGCATAGACTCATCCTGATACTCCCGACAACGGTTACTTCGGATGGCATCTATAAGCCCATCTCTGACAACACTTTGTCAACTCTCTAAATTGAATATTTAATCCCATTCAAGCAATACTATTAACCAACAACATTACTTCGTGCACCGACGAGTGCAAATTTCTGGGCACTTAAGTGTTCAATTCTCTTCCACCTTCAGATCGCAAATGGCAGACATGCCAATCTAACTCTTCAGGTTTAAGAAGATTGAACAGGGGCAGTTGTATTACCCCAAAATTTGTCCTCCCATTTTATTCAAGATATCTCCTCATGCTTCTAGGGTTTTCAATTGCTCACGGCTACTCAAGGTTGGATCAGACAAACCCTCTCCCAAGCAAATGACCTACAACTAGGGTTTTGTTCTTCTCAAAGAAAATTAATCTTCTAATGCGTCAAGTGGATTTCATGGTTCCTCATATGTCTTAAGGAATGCTCATGTCAAGTTTCAAGCCTCGCATCACAAGTTTCCTCAATCAATTGTTCAGATGATTAAAAATCAACTATATTGGGCAAAAAGTCAATTGTGGTCCATATACAATCAAACTTCAATATTTTTGGTCAACATCATTATTTTGAAGTCATAATCATCATTTGATCAAGAGTTGATCATGATTCATCAAGAAAACTCAAGATTCGTCAAAAGTCAAAAGTTACTAAATTAGGGTTTTCTTAAGGAGAAGTCAACTGAACTTTTACCAAGCATAACTTTCACATGATTCATTATATTTTCCTCAAACAAAGTTCATTTTTAAGGAGATTCAATTCTCTACAACTTAGTCTCTTTAAGCTCAAGTCCAAAAAATGCTTCATTTGAGAGATATGGGCCAAAACATTACAAGTCATTTCAAAAGTCAATAAAAAGACACCTTTTGTCAAGGAAACTTACATCAAGATAAATATTCAAATTAAAAAATGATGAACATGAAGATTGTAGGGTACATTTTGAGGTTTCCAAAAAGTCCAGGATCACCTTCATATGATAAAAATTGAGTGAGATATGATTTGTGCAAGTTGGGCAATTTTGAGAAAATGCATGAAGTTTAATTTGAGAAAATTTGAATTTTTGGGCTAATGGGCCTATCTTTTAAGGTCCAAACATGTTCCTGACCTCATAATAGTCTCCTAAGTCCATTCATTTATTTTTATGGTTTTTATTTCTTTTTATTTTGATTTTTATTCATTTAAAAGCAAAATAAATCAAATAAAATATCAAATAAATTATACAAGGTGTGGGGATCTATTTTGAATCAAATCATGAGTCCAATATCACATAATCATGCTAAAAAATCGTGAGGGGTTATGCAGATTGGATTTGGCACAAGATTGAGCTCAAAAAGATATGTTCCCATGCAAAAAATTAAATCAAATATTTTGTCATGAAATACAAAAATCTGATTCATGTTTGTCGACCTAATTCATGACCTATAAATTAGAACATATTCATACAAGGAGATCACAAAATTGTCTCCAAAGAAAGTCTCAAGAAGAACCCTAAAAAATCTCAAAATCTCAACTTTTGTCAAAACTAGAGTAAACTTGAAATCAAAGATTCAACCATATTCAAGGCCAAGCGGCCATTCAAATCAATTCCTGAGGTGCCATAGAGTAAGTTGGGTTCATTCTTGATGATCAAAAGTTCATGAAACCTACATTCCATGCATCACCGATTTCATGTTTTTTTTGTTGTGAAATTCATATTTTAATATTCATGATGCTTTGATTGAAACTAACAATTCTAACATGTTCCTGAGATGAATTAATGCAGGTTTCACATATTTTATGCAGCACCTATTCTCAAACACCAATGAGCGCTTGACATAGTGGCAAGCGATGCAGTAAAAAGCCAGGAGGGCGTGGGTCAACACCCATCCCGTGCAGTTTTTTCTTCCTATTTTTGTCTTAACCTAATTTTTTTTCCCTTTTTCTCTTTTCTAACCCTTTTTTTAATTAACCAATTATTAAACTAACCTAAATTTTTTACTAATAAATTAGGATTTGGTTTTTTTAACTAATATTTAATTTTCATGATATATTAAATTAATTAACATTTTTCTTAATATTAAAATTAATTAGAATAAGGGTTCTTTTAATTAATAATCAATTTTTGACATATTATTTATTTATTAATTAATTAGGATAATTAATATTTTCTTAAATATTAAAATCAATTAGAATTTAGGTTTTAATTACTATTATCATTTAAATTATTTTCTATAAAAATACAAAAAATACAAACTTAGGTTTTATAACATTCAAACATTTTTCTAAACATTTTCTTATTTATTTTTGCTATTTATTTTTTTAGAAAAGTGTATAGGTTGCACTCTTTAATTGTAATAGCTTAGATTTATTTTCTCGCACTTTTTCTCTATTATGTATCTGCTCCCAGGAGGTAATAGCGTATGTTTTATTTCTCGCATTTTTATACTTATGTAACTGCCTCGAAGCCATGTAATTGCTTAGGTTTACATTCCACACTTTACTTTATGCTCTAATATTTTTATTCAATTGCTAGTAACTAGGGTTTGTATGGAAAGACTAAAATCAACTGATAGAAAACCCTAATTCAAGATAAATATAACTAAATTGAACACACTTTTCACACTCACACCTCTAGGGTAACCTCTCTTTGTTTCCTCCGGACTAAATGGTCATGTCCCTCGAAAGTAGGGATGCTTTAGCAAAGTCCCTTTGAATAAAGATCATAGTCCCTCGACGACCCTTCGATGTTGCCTACGAAAATGATCTAGTCCCTCTGATGAATTGCTAAAGTATCTCTATGTGTTTTTTTCGATGACCATACGACGACCCTACGGCTATCCCTTCACATCCAATAGATGGGGCTACTTACCAACTAATGGTATGGATATCACTATCTTTGAAGGAGAAGGAAAAGAATAAGAACGACCTTGAGTGGGTAAGAACTGTTAATCACTCCCTCACATTCTTTTCTAAAAAAAAACATTTTTACATATCACACTTTCAAAATATTTTCTAAAAAACTTTGTACGCGTTCTTGAAGATTGATATAAGAACCATTACAAAGTTAGCCGTACTTTGGCTTTTCAAAATATTTTCAAACAAATCACACACACAAAGAAAATTTTTAAATTGAGCTAAGCGATTAAGAGCCCATAGATAACTACTGATGAAAAGGGTGCTAACACCTTCCCTTTTCATAACCTACCCCATGAACTCAAAATCTTTAAGGTCTTTCCTATTCATTCTTTTCACCCTCACCTTATTGGATAAAAGAAAAGTCGGTGACGACTCTTGCTATTCGCAACATTCGTGATAAAATGCTAAACATGTCAGTTCTCCCACCGTATTACACATAACTTGAAACAATCTAAATTATGGTTCTTGTTCCAAAAACTCGATTAATTGACTTAAAGCATAATGTTCATACTCAACACAAACATTTTTAATTATGCATGCTAAAATACATATCCAAAACTCGATCTTTAAATAAACACAATTGAAAAGGATACTCAAATATAAAAATATAATTAAAGTAAAACTTAAGAAATGACAAACAAAATGACATATACGTTTCATCCTTAATGTATCAGAGACATGAAACTTTAGTCTCCCCCTTTTTGATGTTTGCCAAGCTTTCGCTTTGAATTGAGTCGTCTTTAAGCAAAAGAAAATGTGATCAAAGTTTTCCTTCAATTTCTTGTGTCCCCATAAAACATTTCACAATACATAACATCATAAAATGCATAAAACAAATCTAGACTCACATTACAACTTCTCCCTCTTTGACAAAATAAAAAAAGAGATAGATGCTAATGAGTATAAATGCAAACAAAACCCGCAACACAAATGGGATTCTAAAGAAACAAATGAGCTAAACATAGCTAAGAAGAATATATAACATTAAAGATAAAATGCAAAATACAAAGATGGACATGCTAAATGCAACAAATAATAAATTAGACATGCGATTATACAATAAAACACAATTACATGATCAAAACTTCTACGAATGGAAAATTTAAATAATGCATGAACAAACACAATAGTGCTCAAATGCACATAATTAGAAATACACAATTAAAAGGATATTAAATGCAACATATGAGCAATTATACAACAACTTATGAAAGAATGAATGAATGAATGAATGGAATAAGGAATATAAGAGGTAAGCAAACAATCATATAAGAACAAAGTATAAACAATGATATAAAAGAATATGTGAGTTATAGAAACATACCAATTGTGTCGGTTAGAGTAAAATGCTACAAGAAAATATAAATGTACAACATAAACATATAGCAAATGAAATGAAATAGGAAACTAAGTCTATTTAAAGAACTATGAATCTAGGATTCCCAATTCCTTATGTATCTTATGAAAAGGTTTAGAGGATAACATTTTTGTAAAGATACCAACAAGCTTATTTTTTGTTTCCACGTATTCAAAAATAACTTCAGCCTTTACAACATGATCCCTAAGGAATGATGTATAATATCTATATGTTTAGTACGTGAATGAAGTAAATGATTCTTAGGGAGGCTTATTGTGTTAGTGTTTTCATTGGAACACAATTGAGTTTTAAATCATAATCCAATAATTATGGTTTTAGACATAAAACTTGTGCACAATAATTACCAGGGACTACATATTTAGCATTATTAGTAGAAAGAGAAAAGATATAATACTTCTTATTATGCCAAGAAAATAAACAATTTCCAAACAGATGACAACTACCACAAGTGATTTTCCTACCTGACTTGAAACTAACGAAATCAGAGTCAGAAAAACCTACTAAGCTACATTCACTGTGTTTGGGAAAAAAAAGACCATAACAGGAGGTTCTTTTAGGATACCTCAAAATTCTTTTTACGATCTTAAAGTGGGATTACATAGGACACGTCTGAAATCTAGCACACATACATACACTAAACACAATATTTGGTCAATTCGTGGTTAAATAGAGTAAGTATCCTATTATACCTTTATATTTAGTAATGAGGATCTTTACTCCATCTCTCATATTTGTCTATCAGCATATTTGGTGCCATGAGGGTTGATATGCTTTTAGAATTTTCCATATTGAACTTCTTTAGAAGCTCCAAATAATACTTCGTTTGGCTTTTGAAAGTTCCATCTTTCGCTTGCTTGGATTGAAATCCAAGGATGTAGTAAGCTCTCCCATTAGAGACATTTAAAATTTACCCTATGATATTAGAAAGAATTTTGCAAAGATATTCATCAGTGGCACCATATATAATATCATCAATATAACTTTGAACTAATAAGAATATGCAACTTCTTATGCAAAAATTAATGTGATAATTAAGATAAATTAAATGCATTTACACGAAGATAAAGGAGAACAAAATGATCATACAAAATATGATGATATAGGAATTAACTTGTTGTACAAGTAAAGTTAGAGAAAAAAACTAATACAGAAAAATCATAATACAGTCAAAAAAATATGACTAGATACATCTCCTTCACTTGCCATGAGAATCCATTAGGATTCCTAGAAAATTCTACTCGGTAAAAATATTAATAAATAGAACTAGGTACCCAATTTTTGTTGATTCCTTGAGTGTTAGTTAAAGAGAGCTTAGCTATCCAAGACATGGTACCATTAGGAACTTTGACATTCCTAATATGTCAAAGAGGCCTAATGTGACATTTATCACCACAATAATGACATGTAACTTTATATGAAATACTCTTTCTATTTAGCAAGTCGAGGGTTTTTCTCACAAAAATCCATTTTTCACTTAAAGACATATAACTAGTGTTAGATATATAAATATCTTGTGCTAATTGTCTTTTGAGATTTTCGTTTTCAAGTTTTAAAATTAGACAAGTAAGGCAATCTATTTTTACTATCTTTTCAACTAAGTACTAAAACTTTTATCTATGAGAGATGCATGCTCCTCCTTTAATGAATCTAAGGAACTATTAATATCATTAATCTCCTTTTCAAGTTTAGAAATAAATTTTCTTTTGAAAGAAATTTTACTAAAAGCATCTACAACATCTGAACGCATTTCACTAAAAGATTTTGACAGTTGTTTGTAAGATGGTTTAACTTCATGGTCAAAAGTATATACCTTAGAGTCTTCACTTTTCTTGTGTGCCATCAATCATATGTTATCACATTCATCATCCGAACTTAAACTGGAAGATGAAAATGAGCTCTCATCTTCTTATTACAAATTGATATAGGCTCTACGCGTCGTAGAAGTAAAATTGAGATTAATCTATTGATTTACTCAACTCGCAAAAATAATAAGCAAGAGTTGCCACCAAACTTTATTGTTTTCAAAGGAATGGGAAAATATCTATAAAACCCAAAAAAAATAAAGACCTAGGTACGAGGGTTGGTTATGCAAGGGGAAGGTATTATCACCCATCACAACTATGGTACTCTATAGGAACCTCTTGAAAATTTATGTTAGGCTAAAACGGTTGTTTGCGAAAAGATTAGGGAGATGGAAAAAGAAGTATTTTTATTTTTATTTTTGTTCTCCAAGACTTTGGGAGCCTCGTGCCTATGTACCCTCCATGTGAAATGAATAAGTCATGACCTCATAGTTCTTGTGAAAAAGAACAATAAAGGTGTTTCTTTGATTGATTTTAATTAAAAGACATTTCGTCATTTTTGAGTGGAAACTCAACTTATAACCCACAAGTATGAGAAAGTGAATATTTGCATCATCTTGATGGAGAAATTTAGCTTGGATATAATCAACCAGCATGTCTCAACATTTAAGTGGAAAATATGAATCAAACTCTCAATCATACTATGGGAACAAGAGGTTTACATTATTACAAGAAGATGACTTATGTCTAATCTTTCAAAAAGTATAAAATAAAAAGAAGTGCAAGGAACAAAATTGATTTGATGATGTTTGTATTTTTTAGAGTTTTTTTGAAAGAGTTTTGATATGCTTATGTGTTTTAGAATTTATTGAGAAAAGTTTTGAAAATCGCTTGACAAAGTAAAGGTTTGTTTGGAAAGTGGTTTTAAGTTTGAAACAAGAAGGATTTGAAAAAAATAGAGAATTTTTGAAAATTTAAGAATGGGAGAAGATGAAGATACTATCCTAAAGCATAACGTAAATGACATAAAATAAATGGTCTCATTGTAAGGTAGTCTAAGAGGAAGCCTTTGTTCTTTCAAGTGAACTAACTAGGATGAAGCAAACTAAGTTCTCTAGTTTTAGGATTGGAAGTAATTTTTGTAAAACAAATAAGACATCAATATGTTAGATAGGTTATGTTAACTTGCTAAGAGGAACAGGTTGAGCAAGAATTCCTATCTTATGTTGAGACATGTTGAGATGAGAAGTTCTCATCATCTAGAACAACATAAAATGGAATATATTTTAAGGTTACTATATTACCCTATGTGACGTTGTTTTATAATTCAAGAAGAATATTGAATAATATGTACTTTATAATTATGGAGATAAATTAGGAATATTTTGATTGAAGACCTATTATTATGCAAAATCTTCTACATAATTGTAACAGCTAATGAGCTATGATTGAAGGCCCAAATCAAGTTGGGAATAGGTTATAAATAGAAGCTTTGTAACCTAGGATTGGTACCAGTAGAGAATTAAAAAGATGTAGTCCTTAGAGATGAGTCTGTACCACTCTCTAGGAGAGTTGGTTGTGTGATCCACTCAACATGAGTTGGATTGTGTTCCTTGAATTTCAAGGTTCTGTTATCACTCTTAAGCTTTTAATTACATAGTTGATTATTTATCTTGGAGGAAGCTTTTAAGAATCTCCAATTTGTGTTCTTGTCAAGTGTCTTGATAAGTATTGTCATGGAAGTGTGTCTTCTGTTTTTCTGTCATGGAAGTGTGTCTTCCCGTGTTGTTGTCCAATCATTGTCTGTGATTGATAAGGGATTAAGGATGCCCTCATATCTAGGTGAGTCTTAGATAGAAGTATAACACGGGTAGTGATTAAGTGAGTAGATCGTAAACTAGTATACTTGTTGTAGGGTCTATGAATTGATAGTATCATAGTTGACTTGTCCCTGGCTTGGTATGCTCCCAGAGTAGGAGAGTTGCTCGGAACTGGGTGAACAACTTCTGTGTGTTATTTATTGTTTTTCAGTATTGTTTTAATGTTTATACCTTTCATGTGTTGTTTAAGTCAGATCAGATGTCCCAACATGTCATAAGACATTTTAATTCTGTCATACCGGAGTTTTAGTTGGTATCAGAGTAGACGTCTTGTCTGTTTCTTGATGAGATTCGAGGGGGATATTTTTTGGTTATGAGCAAGGTAGAAGGTTTCTACTGAAAAGTTGTTTAAACTTGGATAAGTTCATATTTATGGTTGAATGGTCTTTAGAATGGGAAGATGGATTGTTCATGACAGGGTGTATATTGGACATGTCTGTTATTATTAGACATGTAGCTTTGATGGTGAGCTTTTGTATTAGGTTTGATTTGTATTCAAACCTAGGTTATTTTGTTTGCACTTGTATTATGGTGGTTGTGTGCAAGGTTTTATGTTGTTCATGATGGATGTTAAGGAGCATTTGGTGTGTCTTTTTTCCTGCTGCATGGTGTCTGTTGTAATCCTGGTCAACACGACATTAGGGTTTGGTCTCCTCAACAAGTTTATTCTATGGTGATGGGGTATATGCAAGATTGTTTCAACCATCTGTGTAAAGTTTCCAATGATACTTGAGTTTTATTTCGCAAGTCTACTCATAAAGGAACTTTAGTGTGTGGTTGATATATTTGTCAAGAAATCTGTTATTTACCTAACAGACTATTGAAGAAAGGATAAATCCATTAGTTTTGGCCTCTGAAAGAATCTTCCTAATTATTGACCTAATTAGGAAATTGACTCCGAGTCTTGTTGTCGTTGGTGTAGTTGGAGCTTGGACTAATTTTGAAGACCTTAAAGGTGATCAAGGGATGTTTTTATTTTCTGGAAGCAGTGATGGCTTCAAAACCAAGCTCAGTTTTGTGTTCCAAAAGAAGGGAACTGATGTCCTACCAGATGTTTGGATATCATGTCAGTAGGTGTGTAACTTCCTTTTGAATACCATACTCTCTAGGTGCTAAACAAATGTGTGATGATCACTTATGTTTGGAAACTACTCCTGATCTAGAAGAGGAGGCATTTGTGTTGTGTGTCTAAGAAGTTTATATGCTAGAAACATGTCTTAGATAAGTATGTTGGTCAAGACACAATCAACATATTAGGCACTCATTAGATTAGTGAATTAGGGGTGCAGAGGATGTGCTTTGCTTTCCTGTGGAGGTTTGATAAAGGTATCTCATCCAGATCCTTTATGTGTGAAGGTCAAGCTCAAATGTCAAGGACATATTCTCTAACATCTAGAAGATCCTTCTGATTAAAGGAGACAAATTTATGGAGTCCTGTTTATGGCCATGGAACAAATTCTGTTTAGAGAGGAGTTATTGGCATGTACCAACCACAAGATATGCAATTATTGGACGGGATGGTGTATCATTTTTAAGGAATTCTTAGCAGTTAATAAGGGGAGTCCTTAATCTAAATCTAGAAGAACTTGAAGAAATGTCAGACATAATGTCTTGACATCTTTGTATTGAGAATTTATTTTTCTTAATATTTCTGGTGGTACTTTTCATAAATAGGATGGAAGTTGTTTACTCTAACTTGGTACTCTTATCAAGTCTATGAGAGCATGTAACTCTTGTTCTGTTGTTGTAGAAAGGTCATCCAAGGGTTTGTCCTCATTGGAGTTGTGTCAACCAGAATTCTGTGGTTGATTGGTGTCTGCACTGTTGAAGTGTAATCTGAGTCACCTAGGATGGGAATTTCAGTTGTTGGAAGCAAAGAGTTATTATTTTTAGACCAAATGTTTATGGTTCCATGGTATCTATAATAGAAGTTCTTCCTTGAGTTAGGGTTCAATTTTGTGGTGTCTTCACATAATGGAACATTTGTTCTTCAAGGATTGAAGGGGATCCTTGTGAATTGGGAGAAGCAGACTTAGTATGAATAGTTTGCTTGTGGTATATAATGACCAGTCAATGCCATTGTTGTAAATATGCTCCAGATACCTGTTAGAGGGAATATCCTCTTTAGGTGCAGAAGAATGGCATCCAACATCTCAAAGTCAGACATGAGGTCTGAATTTTAACAGTTTGAGAAGAGGAATCTTGAGATGTGTAATATGCAGGTTTCTACATGTATGGATGATATGGTTTTGAAGATTGATCAAATACTTATGGTTGATACTCTTGTGTACCTTACAAGAGTTATGGATTACTATGGTGTCTCAAGACCATAGTTAATGGTAAAATCCATGTATTTGAGACTGATGGCGGATCTGATGTTGGAACATCGTTCAAAGTATGTTTTACTCCTTCAGCCAAGAAAGTTATTATTGTTCAGAGTGGAGTTTAAAGTCAAGCCACTGACCTAATATGGAATTATTTATGGTGTGAATTAATGTCATGACCGATAGTCACGAAGAAGAATCAGTGGGTGCCATAATGTGCAGAAGAAGAATGTCAGACCGAATGTCCTACCTCGTGTGAGAAGGTAATCTTATCTGACTTATGATAAATGCTTTGATGGGAGATGAGTATTTATCTGACTTCTGATGAGGTTGTGCATAAGATTTATGGTAGATACTTTAACGGGAGCTGAGTATTTGTTTGAAGGGTTGTACAAGTGTGCAGTCTGAACCTTATGATTCAGAAAAAGTATAGAGAATTTTTTCTCTCTATGTGGCTGTGTTGAGTAGCTTGGGATAGGAAGTTGCTAACTACTTGGAGTTTATTTCTTTGTGGTGCTCTAGTTGTCATACCCCCAAATTTGCACTATTAATTTCTAACTAATTTTTTTTATTATTATTACCATTTTCTTTATAAGGTTTAGGTTGCTATTGATAAATTCATTGGGGGGTTTTAACCTTAAAGAGGGGGTGAGTTTTTTATAAAGGGGTTTATGGGCTTTCTAAATCAGAAAGGCCCATGTAAAATTGATGATCCATTCAGTTTTCCTTATAATTAAATATGAGGTATGTTTAGTTCTTAGTCCATTAAAGGGGTAACGCCCATTTTCATTTCTTGCACGTTTTTGGAGAATTATTAAGGTTGTTGGCTCATTATTCTTCTTGAGCCCATTTTTGTTTTTATATATCATCAATATAATTATTTGTCTGATTATTAATGCTATTATTTACATAATTATCATTATTATTAATTAATTTTTTAGATATTATTTTTTGTACGAATTGACTAAAAGTAAAAATTAAAACAAAAAGGGTTTTGGAACCCTAATTAGTCCCAACGGTGCTCTGTTGTTCTTCTTCATCAACTACGCTACAAGCCCAAAGCCCAAAAAACATTCACTATACATATTCAAAAGAAGGAAAAAATGCATTTGTAAACTAAAAACAAATCCAATCTTTACAGAAACAAATCATATCAATTACATATACAAAATCAAATCCGAATCGAATCAAAAACGGATCAATCGCAATATACAAATCTAGAATCAATCACAGATCTAAAATATCTAATTTACAACAAAATCTTCTAATTCCTAACAAAATCAATCTACCCTAATCAACCAAATTCATAACGACAATTAACCTAATATTTCTTAATTCATATAAAAATCTATCACTATAAATAAACCTAAAAATTCTAAAGAAAATGGAGGAGAAAATTATAACAAAAAATAAGAGAAGAAGCATAAGCGACACATAAATATTTTTGCTTGAGATCTGGTTTTCAACTTCTGAAACCCCTTGATATATATTGAGCCACCGTTACCTTCAAGCCATTATCATCGTACCTGTCAAAATGGGAGGAGAAAGAAATTAGAAGGGAGAATAAAAAAACCAAAAAATTAAGAATCACGACAAGGAGAGGTAAGCCTGAAACCACTTAGCTTTTAGGGTTTTGATTGCATGATGATTGATGTTTAACTGTATGGTTAAGGTTTAATTTGGGGTTTATGGGGTCAAATTAAGGTTAGGTTAGGGTTAGGGTTTATCATATTAGGGTTAGGGTTCTTAAGACTAGGGTTAGGGTTCATCACCGTTGAAGGTTATTGGGTTTTTAAGGTTAGGGTTCATATTGAACCCTTAGGGTTCATAGGGTTCATATGAACCCAGACAGCGTTTGTGTTTAAATCTGGTGGTGCCTTGGCACAGCCACCGGTGGAAGCAATTTTCGGTCGGTTGTGCCAAAGGCAGAGGGGATTCCCAGCTGCCTGAATTTTAGAGAGATAGGAGAGCATCTATCTCTAGAATTTTGTTTGAGAGATGAGAGAACAAGAATAGAGAGAGAAATAAAACGGGAAAATGAGGCCTAGTGTTGGGCCTGTACTTTTATAAAACCTCATTGGTTCTGTGTTTGTATTTCCATGAACCTTATCGTGCGCTTCACATCATAATCCTTAGATCATCATCAGACGTCCCAGAAGCTCGCGTCCATCACAATTCTGTGATCTCTCCCACACCTTGCCCATTGGATCAGGTATATGTTTTGTGCCTAGCCCATCGCTAATCATACACTCCTTATTTTCTCAGTTTGCTACCACCCTAGAAAAAACACCCCTTGTTGCATTCTGGGCCCAGTTCAATATCTGAACTTGGGCCCTTGCTGAAAAAATGCCCCAGATTTGCTACTACGTTAGAAATTGTACCCCTATGCGTTTTTGGGCCTGAATTCAATATCTAAATTCAGGGCCCTGCTTTTAACACCCCCTAATTTACCCAACCAAAACAGAGTACACCCCCTGTGTTTTAATTACTTATTTTATTTTTATATTTTATTTTTTTTATATTATAATTAATATTTTTATATTTAATATTTTTATATTTAATATTTTTATATTTAATATATTTATATTTAATATATTTATAAATTTTGAAATTATTTTATTATTATAAAACTTAAATATTTATTTTTTTCTACTAACTCATTCTATAATTACTTTTAAAAATTGCGTTAAAATTATTTTTGACCTTCGTAGTTGGGTGTCCATTTACCACGTGAATCAAGGCGAGGTAGTAGAATCTTCTTGAGCACTAAAGCTCCTTCTTTGAATACCCTAGGACATACCTTTCTATCAAATGCTTTCTTCATCTGTTTCTGGTACAACTGACCATGGCACAGAGCTGTTAAGCATTTTTCTTCAATGAGGTTAAGCTGATAAATTCATGTTTGAACCTATTATGCTTCTTCAATATTTGTTTCCATTAGGACTCAAAGTGATGGAATCTCTATTTCAACTAGGAGTACTGCCTCCATGCCATATACCAGAGAGAAAGGAGTTACACCTGTTGATGTACGTATGAAAGTACGATAGCCATGTAGATTAAAGGGAAGCATTCCATGCCAATCTTTGTATGTCTTCACCATTTTCTAAATGATTTTCTTGATATTCTTATTGGCAGCTTCAACGGCCCTGTTCATCTTGGGTCGATATAGTGAGAAATTATGATGCTCGACCTTGAAGTCATCGCATAATTCCTTCATCATTTTGTTGTTCAAATTGGAGTCGTTGTCTATAATGATCCTGCTAGGAACCCCATATCTGCATACAAGATTTTTCTTGATGAACCGAGTAACCACTTGTCTTGTCACATTTGCGTAGGATGCAGCTTCCACCCACTTGCTGAAGCAATCAATGGAAACTAGTATGAACCGGTGTCCTTTGGAGGATTTTGGTTCGATCATGCCTATCATATTAATTCCCCACATTAAGAATGGCCAAGGAGAACTCGGGACGTTCAAAGGAGTCAGCGACACATGTATTTTGTCGGTTTAGATTTGGAATTTGTGATATCTCTTCGTATAATGGTAGCAACCATCGTCCATTTCCAACCAATAATATCCTACTCGCAAGATCTTTCTGGCCATGGCATGTCCATTTGTATGAGTTTCGAAAGTACATTCATGAATTTCTCTCATAAGTGTATCTGCTTCCTGTTTCTCTACGCACCTGAGTAACACCATATCATAGTTCCTTTTGTACAATGCATCACTGTTGTACCCCAAAATTTTCCCTCTCATTTATCAAGATTATTCTTACAAGATCTTTTAAACTCAAGACTGGATTATGGTTTGACCAACTCAAGACCTCTCATCATGCACTGATCACCCAAAATTAGGGTTTGAGGTTGCACAAGGATTTTTGGATTATCAATACTTCATATGACTTTCAAACATCATTATGAACCCCTACGTTTACTCATGACAAGTTTCAGGCCTTGAACCATATTTTTGATCAGTCAATTGGACAGTTGACCTAAAAATCAACTGTATTAGGGAAAAAGTCAACCATGGCGAATTTACAGTCAAACTTCATAATTTTTTATCCACGTTAACATTTTAGACTCATATGTATCAATTGATCAAGTTTGGATCACAATTTCTTAAGAAATTTGATCAAATAATCAAAAGGGCAAAATGGTCAAAATTAGGGTTTTGACTGAGGAAGGGCAATTTCTGATTTTTGACCTAGCAAATGACCAATTGATTTGAAGCATGATTCCAAGGATTCAATTTCATCATCTTGAAATAACTATATGGTTCAAAACATTGCAAATCCATTGGATAGACAAATGAATTTTGCAGTCAACTGATCAAAAGTCAACTGTATACTGAAAAGTCAAACTTCGACTTTTTGGTCAAAATCAAGTGCCAAGGGTCACAATTCATCAAAAAATGTCAAAATGTGAAACTTGTTCATCAAGAAATCAACGATTGAAGATTAGGTTTTAAAATTGGAAATTTTCTTAACTTAGAAATTTTTCTATGTATAGAAAATTTCTTATTTTTTCTCAACTTTAAGCCATTTTTTCACCATGATACAAGATGATTCAAGGAAAGTTCCCAACATGAAAGTTGTAGACTTCCATGAAATATAAAAATTTTCTTCACACACTTTTCCCTAAATATGCTTGGATCTCAAGATATAATTTTATGAATACATGCTCATGAACTAAAATAACTTAGTGAAATTTTGCCCTAATTTAGGCAGGTTTTGGACCCAACTTCATGGAAATTTTTCACTTAGTTCCAAGAGGAATGTTGAAATGTATTTCGAAGATGAGTTATAGAGCACATTGCAAGCTTTCAAAAATGTCAAATAACTCCTTGAGATCATTTTTTAGTAGGGAGAATCGAAGAGATGAAGTTGGCAATTTCTCAATTTGAATTCAAGCCATTTCATGAAGAACAAAATTCAAATCAGTACCTATGCTACCTAATCCATGCTTTACAGGTCCCAAACTTGTTTCTTACTCCATAATTTAATGCTTATTTAGTTTACAAAGCTTTAATTCAAGCCCAAAGGTCCTTGTCCAAGCTTTAATTCCATAAATGGCACAAAGTTGCCATTGCCATTTTTGAAAAGCTTCACTTTTGCAACTTTATAAATCTTGAGCATTGGACATGTCTTCTCTGCACACACAAGTACTACAGACCTAAGGCAACTTGTATAGAGCTCATACCAACTCCAAGAAAGCCAGTACAAGCATGTGAAGACTTGTCCCTTCACTTTGCTTCAAAAGCAAGAAAGTGTGCAAAAAGGCTACAACTCAAGGATCTGTTGAAGAGCTGACTTGAAACCTCTTCCATACTAATACACAAACATATTACACTTGAACACACGATTGAAAGAGGGCTGAAACACTCCAAAACTCAATATCACCAAAAAACTGTCAAAAACTTGTAGTTTGTGTCCAAGCATAGCAATCCATCAACTTGCTCGTGCGTTTCAAGTTTCAATCATCCAAACACTTTACCTACTTCATATCTAAGTGATCCAGACCATCATCCTTGCACTGTAACTCTTTCTCCTTCATCTGCCATTTTTGTTTTCCAAGTTTGTAGGTTGACTTGGATAGAGAGTTTCAGACACTTTCAAAGCAAGATAAGGGTTGGAACACACTCAGGGAGGTTCAAGCAAGCTAAAGCAACCTTCAGGCCTTCCTAAATCCCACTTAAACTCCATTCACGATCTCAGCTAAAAGAGGTAAGAATCTCAATTTCTATCTCTTCATGCAGGCATCCATTGGCCACGATTTGTGAATAAACAATGTAGATATCATTACTACGAAGCTGTACATATATATAACTTGCATTTATTTGGCCTGAGTTGAGAGAATTTTGAACTTGAAGTTCCTGGAAAAATTAGGTTTAAATTTAGGGATTTTAAAATTCGTTTTATCTTTGATTGTTAGCTTACATGATTTACATGGTTGAAATCATGGGAATGAGTACTACCATTTTCATGTTGGAAGTTTTCATTTTCATGGAGAAACGAGAAAGTTACAGAGCTTCTGGCCAGCTTGAGGAAGAAGATGAAGAACATAGCAAGGACATTGTTTATGTTATGTTTTTGTTGTTTCATATAAATCAACGGATGTATAGCCACCCCAGTGGCAAGGTAGCACGCTGGTGAGGCCCGGGTCATGGGTTTGAACCTTGGCGCTACCTTTTGTTTTTTTTCATATTTTTCCATTTCCATTTTTTGTTGTTTTGCAGGATGAGCTTGTTTCTTTGGGTCTTAGTGTTTTTGCTAACATACTACTCCCTGTCTCCTTACAGCACCCATGGCCCCAACTATTTTGTTTATTTGTTTTATTTTCTTTTTTTGTTTTATTAAATATTTTCTTTAATACATCAAATCATGAAAAATATAAAACTTGATAAATATTGTATTTTGTTTATGTTATTTTATTTTTACATAAAAAATATTCTTATTAAACTATATATATTAATTATATTTCTTAAATAAACTTGTAAACATAAATAAAACATGTTTAGTTTAATTTGTTTTATTTCCTTTTCATTCCATACTTGTAAATATTTATTTTGGCATATATAAAAATTAAATATTTTCATAAAATATTATTCATTATTTTTAATACAAAAAAATACATAAAAATAATACATAAGAACTTTATTTTCTTTCAAACTAGAAATTAGGGTTAACCTTTTTTTAAGATATAATTTCCTTTTTTTTATATATATCTTTAGGATTAGGTTAAAATTCCTTTTCACATAAAAAGTAAAACAAAAATCTTTTCTTGCATATGCATAATATTGCATATTTAAATATTGTATTTGTTTATTCCAATATTTGTACAAATTCGATTTGGTTGTAATAGTTTAATTAGATTTATATTATTGCAAAGTATTCCCCCCTCCCATAAAAATGTTGTAATAGCGTAGGACATTTAAATTTCACAATTTACCACTTTATATACCATGCTAGTAATTAGGGTTTGTATGGCAAGATAAAAACAAAACAAATAGAAAACCCTAATACAAGACAAAATCAAAGCATGGAAATAATACACTTGCACACAAGCATCCTTAGGGTTTCTCCACTTGGTTTCCTTATACAAAATTAGCCATATTACGCATGCGAAGTATATTGGCAAAACAAACAAGTATAAGATCATAGTCCCACGATGACGCTATTCTAAGTTGCCTTACAAAAATGATCTTGGTCCCTCAAAATGCTAAGATACTTTGCAATATTGCTAATCATGGTTATACGATGACCCACGCCCGTCCCGTTTACATCCAAAGATAGGGTTGCTTACTAAATCAATGGTAAGACAATAATGTCAAAGGAATAGTGTTGTACCCCAAAATTTGCCCTCCCATATTCTTCAAAGTTTTGACAAGCATCATCTCAATTTGCTCAAGTCAACTCAAGGACTACACAGTCAAACATCCTCCTAAGCCAGTCAAATTAGGGTTTTGGTTCTTGCAAGGAAGTTGAGGTTTTCAAGGGCTCAATCAAGTCACATATGCCTATACATATTTTCAAGCATCTACATGCCAAGTTTCAAGGCTCACAAGGTCAAGTTGCACAGTCAAAAACCCTAATTGCTTCACAATCAACTGCAGGGGTAAAATGGTCATTTGGCAGTCAAAAGTCAAAAATTTTGGTCAACATCTTATTTTGAAGCCACAATCATCATTTGATCAAGTCTTGATCATGATTCCACAAGAATGGCTCAAAAATCATCAAGATGCAAAAGTTTCCATTTTTGGACAGCTGAAAAGTCAATTGTAACTTGACCAAGGCATAACTTTTTTATGATTCATCAGAAAAATCCCATCCAATGCTCATTTTGAAGGGGATGAAATTTCCTACAACTCATCTTCACATTCCAAGTCCAAGAAATGCTCTCACAAAAAGTTATCAATTTCAACATTATAGGTCATTTTCAAAAGTCAACAAAAAGGCACTTTAAGTCAAAGACCGTAACTTGAGATTGGTAAATTCAAATGACATGGGACTAAAGGCATTGGTTAGAGGACTTCAAGACCTTTCTAAAATGCCAAGAACATGTTCATATGATCAAAATTGAGCAAGATATGCATTGGAGAAGTTGGGAAATTTTTGTGAAATGGCAAAAGTCAACTATCCTTGAAACTTCAATTTTTGACAAAAGGGCACACTTTTTCCACTTGATTCAGCCTTGTCATGCCACCCACGTGTCCCATGATCAATTTCAAGACCAAATAAGTATTTTTCTATTTTTATTTAATTTTTATGGATTTAATTCATTTTAATCCATAATAATTCAAGTAAATCTAAAAAAATTAATTAAATGGTATCTTATGGTTTGAATAGCCTTCATGAAGCATTTGCAACCTACCAATTTCGTGCTAAGCTCATTTAGGCATGAAAATTCAAATTTTGAACAAGCTTTGAAAGCCCTTTAATGGTGGTTAAGACAAAATCCAAAGCTTAATTGCAATGGTTAAAGGCTCCTAAATGTGACTTATTCTCACTCATTACTATATATACAAGCCTTGCAAGCCTCATTCACAACCTAGAGTGTGCACAAACGGCCAGAGCAAAATCCAAAAAGTGTCAAAAAAAAGTGTGAGATCAAAAGGAGTGTTGCAAGTATTTTCAGGCCAAAAGAAGAACGTGACTCTCTTCTTTGCCATACTCTGAAGCTAAAGCAACCCTTGCCACGTCCTAAGGTCCATCATACCGCGCTGTAAGTTATCCCAGGTCCCCCATAATTTCCATGTTATTTTGCTTTACATGTTCACGTGCAGATTCTCAAAAGCAGGACCACCATGCATGACCAAATCCCAGGCGCCAAGTGGCCAGTCCCACAGATCCAAAGGCTAAAAGATGAGGAGCACCATGCTCCTGGTCAACCCATACTGCAGGCAATTCCAAAGTCAAACAGGCTTTGATGCTATTGGGCCAAATTCTAGATCCACCTCCATTTTTGTTCAGCACCCTTGGTTTACTTTCTTTTTCATTTTTCTTTTTTTTTTCCTTTTTATTTTATTTAGTAATTATTCTTAGTATTATTGAATTAATTAGCATAATTAACATTTTTACCACTAAAAATTAAAAATTAAAAAAACTAATATTATTATTAATTTCATATTTTTTCTTGTAAATAAATTATAATTAATTAATTAGTTTAAATAGGCAACTTTAATCTTTTTTTAACAACTAAAATAAATTTAGAACTAGGTTTTTTTCTTCTTTTAATTTTAATTCCTTTTGTTTTATTTTCATTAAAAACATAAAAATACAAAAATATCATTTTCTTAATTAACTAATTAATTAGTTATTAATTTTAATTTCATTAATTATAAAAAAGGACAAAAATTCAATTCTTTCTTAAAAAAGGGTCAAAACCCTTAAGACGTCCCAATTCATTCTCTCGTGCGCATTTATTTGCTTTAATTCATTATTTTGATGTAACTGTCTCCGGATATGTAATAATTAATTAGGACCTCCTTTATTGCTTTATTTAAATTCTCGCACTTTATTTTTCAAAACGGGTTTTTGTTTTTGGCGATGTATAGACCCGCGCCTTGTAATAGTTAGATTTATCTTTCCGCAATTTACTTTCCGCACTCCTAACTGTTAAAAAATGCCTGTAAGAATGTATGTAAATAAAATCAATCCGTAGCTCACAAATAACATGTACAAGATAACCTTAACTGAAACACAACACACAAAGCACATGCCACTTCTAGGGTACGCCTCACTGGTTGCCTCGAACGTGGTCATCAAGTATAGGGTGTCTTAGAGGTCGCCCTTTGTCTAAAGATCCAGTTGCCTCGAAACGGTTGCCTCGGATAAAAGGATCTAGGACATTAGGGTTACTTCTAAGGTGTCCTACCATTGCTTCGGTGACCACACTGTCCCGATAATCGAATTGACCCGAACACCTCCAACGATGGTGCTACCTACCTCTCAATGGTGGGATAGCACTATCTAAAGGACTCTTACACAGCCTAATTCCTTCGAGTAGGTAGATCTCATGGGTACTTGCTCTTTTCAAAACAAACAAAAACAACTTTTCGCACCTACACTTTCAAAAGGTTTTCAAACAAATTTTTCATACACTCTTGAGGACAGATACAAGAGTTACTTAGAAATTTTTCAAACGAAACTTTTTCAAAACCCACTCACACTTGAAAAGCAAAAAAATTTTGAAAACATAAGAGCAAGTACCTAAGAGCCCGTGGATAACCACGGATAGAAAGGGTGCTAACACCTTCCCTTTCTATAATCTACCTCCCGAACCGAGAAACATTCTCAAAGAAGGAATTTTGCTGTGCTTTTGTACTTTCCATGTTGGAGAACATAAAAGACGGTGGCGACTCTTGCTTACCGCGACATTTCGCGAACCAGCTTACAAAAATAGTCAGTTCTATTTCCACCGATCACAGAACTGACGACTCTGCTGGGGACAAATAAAAGTGAGGTGTACCTTAGGATTAGACCACTCTTATGTTTTCAATTGTATGATTTGTTTGCTTTTATATTGTGGGCTGTATCGGAGTTTCATAGATCCTAACCCGGATCTGGGGATACCCTTTTAGGTAGCATAAGCTGTGAGGGACCTGTCCGGCGTAGACCGACATGGGTGAAGCAGTGGCTACGTTGGTATGGCACCTTGGTCTGTACCGATATCCCTTGTGTTGCAACAAGGAGAATATGGGTCTTCTGAGGAGTCATTAAGCACCAACCGACCTTAGAACCCTAAATTGACCCAACTTGGCCATAGAACAGTAGCAGTATGCTACACCCATTGAGGCTAAACTCTCGCGATGGTTCTGGCTGCATGAAAAGATTGCGACGCTGGAGTTATGACCGATTGAGGGTAGTCAGTAATATTGGGATCCTCTAGAACCCAATTACGTTTGATAGGACAGGTTTTGAGCCCACCAACTTCAAGAGGGTAGTACCTAGACCTCATGCTGGCCTAAACTCTAAGGGCTATTTTGTGTGACTTGTGTGCTTTCAAACTTGACTACTTGCATGTTCTTATTATCTGACGCATGGGTTCCTTACAGGTGTTGTTTACAGTCCTTGATCTGGACTCATAACAGGGTTTACCTACATTACTCCACGCATAGCATAACATCATACCATCATACCATTGCATACATCCTACATAAGGACTAATCCATTTCAAGGATCTCAAGGGTTTGTGATGCAGGTCATGATGAACCAACTGTCTAGCAAGGGGCAAAGGGGATTTATTTTCCTCTAGCCAAGGTTGATAATTTGAGTCAGGGGCTATGACCCACTCGATATGGTGAGCTTTGACTCTTGAAGAAGGACTCTCAACAACACGAAGTTCCTTCCATCAAGCTACAAAATTCAAATGCTAACAATTTTCTTGTTTACCCCGCGAGATCCTTGAAAGCATCGCATGCATACATACACATCATTGCATAACAGGTACCCTTGTTACAGGTCACTTACCTTCTTCGCTGTTTATTTCAGCAATGGCTTCCCAACAAGATAATCAGGATCTTTATGCTCAAGAGACTCGGTTCAGGGAGATCCTCCTAAATCTATCCAAGGGGCAGGAAGAGCTGAGAATACTCCTCATGGGGACTTTGGTCAGGAACAGTCCTGAAGACGATAAGGATGAACGGCTGAAACGTCTACAAGCTGAGGTGGATATAATGAGAACCCAGATGCTGGGGCAAATGGCTCTTATCCAAGACTTATCTCAAAGACAAGGAGAGCTCAGGGTTCTCATCAACCAACTGCTTCGGGATAACCAACTGGGACAAACATCTAAGGTTGAAGAGCAAGCTATCATTCAACCACCTGTGGTGCAAGAAGACAAGGGAAAAGCTCCTCAGTTTGCTTCAGGGTCACAAGCCCAGCATCAACCTCACCAGCGTCAACAGGGTAATCGGCGTAAGCGAAATACGTCTGGAAGACATTTCTCGGAGACTGGTATACCATCATCACTGATACTGAGACACTTGTTGGAGGTCAAGCTGATTGCTTTAAAAGATCCTCCTAAGAATCTCAACATAACCTCCCTAAAGTACAATCCTGATGAAAGGTGTGCCTACCATTCTGACAGTCCTGGACATGACACTAACGACTGTTGGAGCATGAGGAACAAGATCCAAGACTTGATCAACGGAAGGGTGCTGGAGTTCATGCCGGGAGGGAAAATGAAAATCTTCTGCTGAGAATCTTCAATCTGAAATGACTGGTGCAAACTAAGAAGCTTTTGTTCATTCGAATGTTCAAGTTGTATTTTTCTCTGATTGTTCAAACATTTGTTCATGTCAAACTCTTTTACTTTATCAATGCATCGCATATGTCTATTTTGAATCAATATATTCTCATTCGCTATATTCAAACTGCTTTCATTTTTTGATGTCAACTCTCAATTAATAATTCTAAGCCTCTTGAGGGAGGATGACGAAAACGATACCACAATCTACAGTATGCTTTTGAACAGACCCCACTGATGAGGTACAGGCATTGTTTCAATCCCTAAACACTGGAGTTATAAGGATGATAATCCCTCGTCAACCCCTTTGAGCCAAAGAATTAGGAGTTTTCTTTTCGAAAATTAAAACCCTTAATCACAACCTGGGGCAGGGTAGTTCTCTCAGCTGATCCAAGTGCACAACGAATGGCACCAAAGAAGTCCTTACAAAACAAAAGATAGTGATGGTTCTGATTGATCATAAAGACAGGAAGTCATCATTTCTCAAAATAAAAACCCAACAAGTCAAAACCTATGAAGGAGACTTACAAAAACTGGGGCATCCCGCTAACTGTAATCACGAAAAGGAACAATTCAGGCAAAAAACAGGGATAACGAAATCAAAAAAGAAAGAGGTCCTACAAACCCTCAACCAAAAAAGGAATGACTGCCTATTCAAAATAAACTGTCAATATCCGAACCATCATTGGAACATCAGGACAAAGACTCAAACAAGGTCTAATGCACGATCAGCTGAGTTTAGGTTTGAAGAACATCACGAAGAGCGGGTGGGTACAAATAAATTTTGAGCCTTATCCTTTGTTTCTTAAACCGTGAACCAGGCCATGTTATAACCCTTAAAAGTCCTAGATGAAGCATGGGTTAGTTCGAAGGCATACTGTTACGAAAGGTATCCTGACTCTTTAAGGTTTGCGGTGAAATAACGAGTTGACATCACAGTTTACAGAATTCACTTGTTTTTATTAAAAAACTGCATTTTCAAAAAACTTCAAGACAGACATAAGCTTTGCATTTTTAATATAACATTGCTTGCATATGACTATTTGTTTGAACAACATAGAAGTTCGCACGACGAATGTCTAATGAACAAAAGCACCTCCAAGCAAGGGGCATGGCATGATCATTGTCCATCATCTGGGGCAGTTAGGTCAAGATTCAAAGAATCTCTCAAAAGGCCAACCATCTTGGGGAAAATCTCCATCTGGATCACTTGGGGCATTGGACGATCAAACGAAGATCTTCTGGTGGCATGGTAACACTGCACTACAGACAGTGACAACTCCCTGCATCCCGAGAGCACGGACATAGTCGAAAAAATACTGCACATAATCAAAGACCCGCTAGGTTGACACACCTAGGCAAAAATAAGGGATGAAATGAAAAATTTGTACACCCGGTAAGTCGAAAACCTGAAAAGGCGGCTTGGGCAAAAATGGGTATCCCGGTGGACTGAAAACCCGAAAGGGCGGTCCAGGCAAAAGTTAGAGGTCAAAAGCGTACGACTATGTTCCGTCATCTCGTCACTTGCCTACCAGAAGAAGATTTGTCAATCGGCAGTCATCAAGCACCTCCACAGGTATCTTCTCCCACAGAAACAGGGGCAATAAGAATTGTATGAACTGTACAAGTTGCTCTGTCCACAGGTACAAGGTAAGTTCAGCTGAAGAACCTGACCAAGTTACCTCCACTCCCCGCAGAGTAAGACAAGATTCAACAATTCTCCCCGAGTCTCCAATCAGCCTCGAAAAGGCACAGTATCCCTAGCAAGTCAGCGACACTCTCCCTAAGCAGAGTTAGGTTACTGTCAGCCTTAAGGAAATTGGGTATCCCCAGAAAATATCAATATTCCCCGGCGGAGTATACAAATGTTCCTAAGCAAGCATCCCCGACAGTCTTAAGATAAGATTGTTCCCCGGCGGAATACCAGACACCCCAGTGGAGCCACTTCCCCAATACAGTCCAAAAAGTTTCCCCAGGAGAGTTGAATCAATCTCCCCAGTAGATTCTGGAAGCTTATCCCCAGTAGATTCTAGAAGCTTATCCCCTGCAGAGCACGAACGCGTCTCCCCGGCTTTATTTAAAGGTTATTCCCCACCAGAGCTTATAACTGGGTTATCCCCAGCTAATTACCACGGAAAGATCGTCCTCGGCGAAGTTCTTCCTACCCCCAGCGGAGTTCATCAAATTCCTCAACATAACATATCAACGGAATCCCCAGCAGAGTTATCATCAAAACCTCAGCGAAGTATCTCTCCCCACAGAGTAATTCCCCGCAGAGTAATCTCTTCGCCAAGTTTATTCCTCAACGGAGTCATCTTCTCCTACCGATTTGTTCTTACAATCATCATCCCCAGTGGAAACGAAGAACTCTACTCTTCAACATCAGCCCAGGATTCAACAAACTCCCGGCATTCGTCAAGGATTTATTTTCCCAGACGAGAATACATTCATAAACATCACATCTTCATACATTATAGCATGCACACGCATCATACAACACAAATCTCATTTATTCTTGAGAACATCTTAATATCATGCAGTTCATGCATCATGACACTGCATACAGCTAACGTTTTGCCTTTTCAGGAAAAGGTCAATCAAAAGATGATTACCATCTACCTTTACAGTTCCAGATCAACACCGGTAACAAGCCAGGAAAATTTTGTGGATGACTGATCGTGGGTTAATATTCGAAACCAAACAGGACAATTATCTACTTGATCATCCTCAGGCAACCTTACACCGGTTCCTTTTCTTTCAGAAGAAGTCTTACACGGGCTCATCAATAGGAAACCCTACACCGGTTCCTTCTCAACCTCAGATGTAGTTTTACACGAACTCATCATCAGGCAACCCTACACCGGTTCCTTCTCAATTTTTAGACGAAGTCTTACACGGACTTATCATCAAAGTAACCCTACACCGGTTCCTTTTCTCTCAGAAGAAGTCTTACACGGACTTATCTCAAGATGACCTTACCCCGGTTTATCAAGAAGTTTTACACGAACTTATCCTGCAGTAACCTTACCCCGGTTCCTCCAAAAGTCTTACACGGACTTATCTCAAGATGGCCTTACCCCGGTTCATCAAGAAGTTTTACACGAACTTACCAGGTAGGTAACCTCACCCCGATTCCTCCAGAAGTCTTACACAGAATTATCTCAAGATGACCTTACCCCGGTTCATCAAGAAGTTTTACACGAACTTATCCTGCAGTAACCTTACCCCAGTTCCTCCAGAAGTCTTACACGGACTTATCTCAAGATGACCTTACCCCAGTTCATCCAGAAGTTTTACACGAACTTATCCTGCAGTAACCTTACCCCGGTTCCTCCAGAAGTCTTACACGGACTTATCTCAAGATGACCTTACACCGGTTCCTCCCAAAGTCTTACACGGATTTATCCCAAGGTAACCTTACCCCGGTTCCTCAAGAAGTCTTACACGGACTTATCCCGAAGTAACCTTACCCCGGTTCCTCCAGAAGTTTTACACGAACTTATCCCGAAGAAACCCTACACAGGTTCTCTCTCTCCAGACGTAGTTTTACACGGGCTCGTCGTCAAAGAAACCCTACACAGGTTCTCTCTTCCCAAAGATGAAGTTTTACACGGACTCGTCATCAGAAACCCTACCCAGGTTTTACTTCTTCCAGGATGCAGTTTTACACGGGCTCATCATCAAAGAAACCCTACACAGGTTCTATCTTCCAGACGTAGTTTTACATGGACTCGTCATCAGAAACCCTACCCAGGTTTTACTTCTTCCATGATGCAGTTTTACACGGGCTCATCATCAAAGTAACCCCACACAGGTTCCCTTCTCAAACTCCAGACGTAGTTTTACACAGACTCGTCATCAGTAAACCCTACACAGGTTTCCTTCTCAACTCTAGATGCGGTTTTACACGGACTCGTCATCAAAGTAACCCTACACAGGTTCCTTCTCCATTTCAGATACAGTCTTATACGGACTCATTACCAGTAAACCCTACACAGGTTTCCTTCCCCCAAAGATGCAGTTTTACACGAGCTCATCATCAGTCAACCCTACACAGGTTTCCTTCCTCCAAAGATGCAGTTTTACACGAGCTCATCATCAGTCAACCCTACACAGGTGTCATTCTTTCCAAGATGCAGTTTTACACGAGCTCATCATCAGTCAACCCTACACAGGTGTCCTTCTTTCCAAGATGCAGTTTTACACGATCTCATCATTAGGCAACCCTACACAGGTTCCCTCTTTCAACTTACAAAAATTACAATTCAACAGACCACCTCCAGATGGCATCTATAAGCCCATCCACCTACCAACAGTCTCCAAATGGCATCTATAAGCCCATTCCCGACAAGGTTCTGTCACATTTCCAGATGGCATCTATAAGCCCATCCTCCTATCCAACATCTCTCCAAATGGCATCTGTAAGCCCATTCCCGACATCACACTGCTGATACTCCACTATGTGAGTGCAAATTTCTGGGCACTCTAGTGTTCAATCATCTTCCACCTTCGGATCACGAAAGGCACGCAAGCCAATCTACATCCTCAGGTCTAAGAAGATTGAACATGGGCAACTGTTGTACCCCAAAATTTGCCCTCCCATATTCTTCAAAGTTTTGACAAGCATCATCTCAATTTGCTCAAGTCTACTCAAGGACTACACAGTCAAACATCCTCCTAAGCCAGTCAAATTAGGGTTTTGGTTCTTACAAGGAAGTTGAGGTTTTCAAGGGCTAAATCAAGTCACATATGCCTATACATATTGTCAAGCATCTACATGCCAAGTTTCAAGGCTCACAAGGTCAAGTTGCACAGTCAAAAACCCTAATTGCTTCACAATCAACTGTAGGGGCAAAATGGTCATTTGGCATTCAAAAGTCAAAAATTTTGGTCAACATCTTATTTTGAAGCCACAATCATCATTTGATCAAGTCTTGATCACGATTCCACAAGAATGGCTCAAAAATCATCAAGATGCAAAAGTTTCCATTTTTGGACAGTTGAAAAGTCAACTGTAACTTGACCAAGGCATAACGCTTTCATGGTTCATCAGAAAAATCCCATCCAATGCTCATTTTGAAGGGGATTACATTTCCTACAACTCATCTTCACATTCCAAGTCCAAGAAATGCTCTCACAAAAAGTTATCAATTTCAATATTATAGGTCATTTTCAAAAGTCAACAAAAAGGCACTTTAAGTCAAAGACCATAACTTGAGATTGGTAAATTCAAATGACATGGGACCAAAGGAATTGGTTAGAGGACTTCAAGACCTTTCCAAAATGTCCAAGAACATGTTCATATGATCAAAATTGAGCAAGATATGCATTCGAGAATTTGGGAAATATTTATGAAATGGCAAAAGTCAACTATCCTTGAAACTTCAATTTTTGACAAAAGGGCCCACTTTTTTCCACTTGATTCAGCCTTGTCATGCCACCCACGTGTCCCATGATCAATTTCAAGACCAAATAATTATTTTTCTATTTTTATTTAATTTTTATGGATTTAATTCATTTTAATCCATAATAATTCAAGTAAATCTAAAAAAATTAATTAAATGGTATCTTATGGTTTGAATAGCCTTCATGAAGCATTTGCAACCTACCAATTTCGTGCTAAGCTCATTTAGGCATGAAAATTCAAATTTTGAACAAGCTTTGAAAGCCCTTTAATGGTGGTTAAGACAAAATCCAAAGCTTAATTGCAATGGTTAAAGGCTCCTAAATGTGACTTATTCTCACTCATTACTATATATACAAGCCTTGAAAGCCTCATTCACAACCTATAGTGTGCACAAACGGCCAGAGCAAAATCCAAAAAGTGTCAAAAAAAAGTGTGAGATCAAAAGGAGTGTTGCAAGCATTTTCAGGCCAAAAGGAGAACATGACTCTCTTCTTTGCCATACTCTGAAGCTAAAGCAACCCTTGCCACATCCTAAGGTCCATCATACCGCGCTGTAAGTTATCCCAGGTCCCCCTGTTGGCTGAAGATTTTGATAATGTTATTAGAAGCCAAGCGAATTGAACGTTTCGATCGAAATGAAACAAAGCGTCATGTTTCGAAGTAGCAGAAGCAGTGTTTCGAATAAGCATATCAAAGCTTGAAGCTTCGAGTGGCAATTATGGGAACATATCTAAAGAAGTCTCGAAATAACAACAAGGTTGTGTCTGAGAAGTGCGTTCGAAACGGAGAAATACCAAAACATTTGAAATTCAAATGGAAGCGGGACATTCGAAGTTTGAAATTTATGTGCTGGAGCATTTGGAGACACGTGGAAAGAAGAGAGAGGCATTGTTCTGCATGTTCTGAACGTGGCATAATCCTATAGCAAGACCGTTATGGTCGAATTAGTATAAATAGAAGTCTTAGTATTAGGATTTCGTGTGTCATATCTATTGTACTAAATACTCAGTAACATTCAAATTACCACATGGCTAGGGAAACGAATGCAAGAGCAATGTACGTATGATAGCACCACATATTTATGATTTAATGAAAACCTTTTATCATTTCCAGCACTTTCCTTCATCTTTCTGCCAAATAACATTTACAAGTTTTCTCATTCAAAGTCTTTTTATTTCGAAATCTCTTCATTAAAGCTTTACATTTCAATGCTTTCTTTACATTTCAAGAACTTTACATTTCAGAAAACTGTCATACTTTTCATGCCTTTATCTTCAAGTTTTGTCTTTCGAAAGTCTATTTTCACTTAAAATCATTTACAGATTTCTTGCATTAAACGCTTTCTTCATATTTCGAATCTTTTACGTTCCAGAGCATCTTTTACATTAACTGTTTTTATAATTCGAAGCCATTTACTTGCCTTTTATGCAATTTTACATGTCTTTACAATTAACATTTATTCATGCAATTTAGTTTCGTACGCGCATATTTTGATTACACCTTTAGATCCTTAAGAGAGAAATCGAAATAAGCCAAACACCCATATAACACTCAAATACCAACCATGAATATATGTTCGATCATGAGAGTTACCCTAATGACCAAGGAATCCTAGGATCAATCTAGTCGATCCTGTGAGTTACCAGAGAAATTGAATAACAGTCAGTAAGTTTGTTCGATAGTTTGGAAGACTAGCGGTTGTTTACCAGAAATCACTGGAAACAAATTGGCACACCCGGTGGGACCAATAATTGGACATTAGAAATAAAGATTGTTGAGACATAACCATTATAAAAACGTTGGAACTTAAGAAGTTTGCTGTTTTATGAACCTAAGAAGTGGTAAAATAACCAACAGCAACCAACCCTTATCCAGAAGAAAACGTTTGGCCAAAATGTCTAATTCTGACAATCAACAAGGGGAACAAAATGCCCCACATACAACAGGCACTAATGTGTCCACTTCGATGGGAACATCTAATGTGATCCCTTCGAATGCACAGTCTGTTGCATCTTCAACCAGTAATATAGCCACCAATGGAGTAAGTGGCATATCAACTAATAGTTCGATCTTAGGAAATACTGGAACCATTGGTTACCCTGGGGGATTCGTTCCACCATCAGGGACACAATCCCATTTCGCCACTCCACTAACTAGACCACCCGGTTTCGATGGTAATAGAACCAGAAATTCCTCTTATGGAATGCCAACTTCCTTTATGGCAGGTTTACACAATTCCACATTGAATTCATCACCACAATTAGGGTCTAGGTCTGGGGCGAATCAATTTATGACAAATAACCAAGGGTCAGTGGGTTATAGCACAATGCCTATTTCAACCACAGAAAACCAGTTGGCTTTTAGGCAATTGATGGATGACAGTAACCATAATATGATAGGGGTGTTAGCACAAACTATGCAGGAAATATTTGCCCCAATAGTGCAAAATGTGACTGTGACAAACAGGGAAAACGCTGACAACATGAGTCGAATAGCAGATTTCTTTGCTCCCCCAGAAAGGCGTAGGCAGAATCAGGCGGGATTTTGAGCAAACATGCCTGTTATAGAACAAATTGCTAACGACCCAATTTATAGACCACCTAGAGAAGAAGTTAACTTGGGGGCAAGGGAACCAAGGTTAGAAGCCCCAATAATCCCAGGCCCACAAAGAGAAATTATGGAACCAGGGGCAAGGGTCGAAAGGCTAGAAGCCCCATAGTTTCGAGAAGAACAACCTAGGGGAGTTGTCCTGGTTGGTCGAAATCAAGATGCCGATGCTGTCGTTCATAGAATTCGAAACGATAACATCTTGGCAGAAAACAATCTAACCACCATGATAGAGAGAGTCATGGCCCAGAATGGCCTCAACACAGGAATGAGAAGGCCAAATTATGCTTCTCCTATATTAGATTGCATAATGCATACTGATTTACCAAGGGGATATAAAGTCCCTAAATTTACAAAGTTCGCTGGGGATACCAATGAGTCAACAGTCGAACACATAGCGAGATATTTAACCGAAGTGGGAGATATAGCCAATAATGAAGATCTCAGGATCAAATACTTCCCAAGTTCCTTGACTAAAAACGCCTTCACATGGTTTACCACTTTGCCTCCTGGGTCCATTGACACTTGGGCTCTCTTGGAGAGATTATTCCATGAACAATTTTACATGCGACAGTCGAAAATAAGCTTGAAGGAATTAGCCAGTGTCAAGAGAAAGTTCACCGAACCCATAGATGATTATCTGAATAGATTTAGGCTTTTGAAATCCAGATGTTACACAGTAGTGCCTGAACATGAGTTAGTCGAAATGGCCGCTGGTGGCTTGGATTACTCTATTCGAAAGAAACTAGACACTCAATATTTGAGGGATATGGCTCAGTTAGCCGATAGGGTTCGACAGGTCGAAAGGCTAAAGGCCGAAAAAGCCAGAGTCTTTAAGAATAGCAAGAAAGAAAGGATCTCTTATGTTGGAACTGAGGAAGCAGAAGAATATCCTGAATTCGAATTCAAAGAGGTCGAAATCGACCTCGCTGAATTAAAACAGGCTCCACCTTATTCCTGCAAATTATTGGTTCCCACAAAAGGGAAAGAGATTGTTGAAAATGAGAAAAGTGACAAATTCCCAAAGAAGGTTCATACCTTCGATGTCACTAAATGTGACGAGATTTTTGACTTACTTGTCAAAGATGGCCAACTCATTGTGCCATCAAATGTCAAAATACCTCCTTTAGATCAGAGAAAGAAGAGAGGGTTTTGCAAATATCATAGTTTCCTAGGCCACAAAACCTCACAATGTTTTCTTTTCAGGGACCTAATTCAAAATGCAATCAAAGATGGCAGACTAAAGTTCGCTGATAAGGAAAAGATGAAAGTGGACGAAGATCCCTTGGACGTCGCAGACACCAACTACTCCGAGCCTGCATGCATTGGAGAGATCAACATGGTGGAAACTGACCAAAGCGATGCCTTAACAGGAGAGAAAGGTACTGAAACTGAAAACTGGGTGATGGTCGAAGTCGATAAGGAGGTCACTGAAGACATCCAGAAGATACCAAAGACTTCGATTGAAGCAGCACCTGTAGCTATTGCAAAAGAAATCCAGGCTACTGAAGGCCAGGGAAATCAAAACCAGGAGCTAACACAGGTCACTGAAGGCTTGAGGCTGGAATTGGAGAAAGTCCAAACCACGAAACCAACTTCCCCTCAGAAGGAAATATGGGACACTCTAGGGGAACCCAGTGGAAAATTTGACTATTTGGTCAAATATTCTACCCCAGAGAGTTCGAAGGTTCACATTGAGGATATAAAGCCCACAGGATGGGGAGATGATGAAGCTAAAGGGGAAGATGTTGAGATAAATATGGTGGATATGGAGAGGCTTCGTTCTGAGATGGAGGAGGTAAAAAAATACATAGAAAAAGAGAAGTATAGAATGGAGGATAATCACACTGGAGATGCTAGTCTCAAGGATTACCTCATGACATGCCACAAAGGAGATTCAGGCATGATATTGTGCCCTAGGTGCAGCATCCTCTGCAATCAGAGAATCGCTGCGAATTTCGAAAGGGTACAGAGGACTCGAACTGGCAACAATTGGCGCCAGGATAACCAGCTTTTCAGGTGTTATCCCAAGGCTGGAGAAAGTTTGCTGGAATTTGTGTTTCGTTGCTACAAAGGGGCAACCAAGTGCTTGATTTGCCCAAGGTGTTCTGCTGTGTATGACCAAAGCATGGCCAGAGCCTTCGAAACGATTCCCTTCGCCCCTTGCTGGAACCATCAAGAAACTGTCCAGATGGGCCCACGTTTCGACAGCAGACACAAACAACGAAGGCCTGATAGCCCTCACCCCAAGGCTGCTCGAAGAGTGACTTTCAAACTCCCTGCTGAAGTGCCAACCGACAGATGGTTACAAGTCAGAAATGACAAAGGCAAAGATAGATGGAGAAACACCGAACGAAATGCACGCCATGCTGTGACATACAGAAGGCAATTCAACACAGCAAAAAGGGAGGAGGTAAGATTAGAAAATTACAAAGGAAGGAACCCCATGTCAAGATCCCAGTGGCGCAGGCAACAAAGGATTCGAAAGGCTGAAAGGGAAGCTGTGGCAAACAAAGGGGTCACTTCAACAAAGAACCAAGGTGAATCTAGCACCAACAAACCAAAAAATCAAACTGAAGACAAACCTCTAGTCAATAGGAGGCTTTTCTATGAAGTACAACGAGATGAACCAAAGGAATACACTCTAGGCCCAGAAGAGGACGAAGATATGATAACAGATAACTTCGAATCAGAGGGGGAGTCTTCATTCAACCTAAACTGTAACGTGGTATCTGTGCTTCCCTGTGAATTTGGGCAGGAAACTGAAATTGATGAATATGAGGAAGAAGATACCACAGATTTGATGAAACATAGGCCTGTGTGCTACTATGTGATGGACAATGGGGCTGTTGAGGAGCAAAATGCGTTCTTCGAACGTCCAGAACCTGCTATGAAGAACCATCTTAAGCCACTTTTTATTCGGGCAAAAGTTGGTGTCCATGGTGTGAACAAAGTTCTAGTGGATGGGGGTGCTGCAGTCAATTTGATACCCCATTTCATGCTGAAAAGATTAGAGATCCGCGAAGGAGACATCAAGCCCCATAATATGGTTTTGTCCAATTATGAGGGAAAAGAGGGCAAAACACTGGGAGTGGTCCAGTTGGAATTGACAATAGGCTCAAGCTGTAGGCCCACCATGTTTATGGTGATCGAAGCCAAGGCCAACTATAACTTATTGCTAGGAAGGGAGTGGATCCATGGCGTGGGGGCAGTTCCTTCGTCAATGCATCAGCGGCTAGTTCTGTGGAGAGATGATGGAATCGTGGAAAACATCGAAGCAGACCAAAGTTACTTTATGTCAACAGTCAATTTAGTTGACAAGAGGGATTATGATAAAAATCTGGCAAAGATTGCTCCGTGTGTTCCAAATGACGAGATTAACGAAACCAGAAACGCCCACTACTACATGACCCTTCGCCATGATGGCCTTTACTGGGATAGAACAATAATCAGTGAAGAAGAGGGAGTCGAAAGCACTATACAAAAACAGCCAGCAGGCTGGGACTTCGACAACCTTATCCATGACTGAGTCCACCTTTTTCGAAAGGATTTCAGCCTATATGGCTGAGAACGAATCAAAAGCGGCCTTAGAGGCTGAAATAAATAAATCAACTATAAAGATGAACGAAGTAAGTGGGGATGGCTCGAATTGCTCACCCTTCAAAGAGTTTGAGATGGATCAAAGGTTGGATGCCATCTACAATAAAGAACCATTTGGCTTCGAAAGGGACCCCATAAACTCAGGTGCCAAAATGTTGGCACAAGATCCACTCGAAGAAGTCAACTTAGGGGATGAAAAAATGAAAAGAATAACCTACATAAGTGCAAAACTCAGCCCAGGCCTCAAGAAGGAAGTAATCGAAGTCCTCAAGGAAAATAAAGATTGCTTCGCATGGGATTATGATGAAATGCCTGGTTTAAAGAGGGAGTTGGTCGAACACAGACTGCCAATCAAAGATGGCAAGAAGCCCATCAAACAAACTCCCAGAAGATTCGCACCAACGGTTCTCACAAAAATTAAAGCTGAGATCGAAAGGCTGCTGCATTGCAAATTCATCAGAACAACAAGGTACGTCGAATGGTTAGCAAACATAGTACCTGTTATTAAGAAAAATGGTTCTTTAAGAATTTGCATAGATTTTAGGGATTTAAACACTGCAACCCCTAAAGATGAATATTCCATGCCTGTGGTAGAAATGCTAGTAGATTCTGCTGCAGGGTTCGAATACTTGAGTATGTTAGATGGATACTCTGGGTATAATCAGATTTTCATTGCTGAAGAAGATGTTGCAAAGACAACATTTCGTTGCCCAGGAGCCTTAGGCACCTACGAATGGGTGGTGATGCCTTTTGGTTTAAAGAACGCTGGGGCAACTTATCAAAGGGCAATGAATTCAATTTTTCATGATTTCATTGAAACCTTCATGCAGGTGTATATTGATGATATAGTCATCAAATCTATATCTGCAGAAACACATTTGCATCATTTGAGCCAATCATTCGAGCGAATGAGAAAACATGGCTTAAAGATGAATCCCCTTAAATGTGCATTTTTTGTGCAGGCTGGAGATTTTCTTGGTTTTGTGGTTCACAAGAAAGGGATTGAAATCAACCAGAACAAAACTAAAGCCATAATTGAGACGAAAGCGCCTACGTCAAAAAGGGAGTTGCAATCTCTGCTAGGGAAAATTAACTTCCTCAGAAGATTCATTTCGAACCTGAGTGGAAGAACCCAAGCTTTCTCTCTGTTACTCCGTCTAAAGCAAGGCCAAGCCTTCGAATGGAACGAAGCCCACCAGGAGGCATTTGACAGGATAAAAAGATACCTCTCTCAGCCTCCTATTTTGTCTCCACCTTCATGGGGGAAGCCCATGAGATTGTACATATCTGCCTCTGAAGTTAGTATAGGTAGTATGTTAGCACAAGAAGATAGCAATGGTATCGAAAGAGCCATATACTATTTAAGTAGAGTACTAAATGATGCAGAGACCAGATATAGAAATCTAGAAAAGCTATGTCTCTGTTTGTATTTCTCTTGTATGAAACTGAAGTATTATATAAAGCCTGTTGATGTTTATGTTTCATCTCATTTCGATGTCATTAAACATATGCTTTCAAAACCAATAATGCATAGCAGAGTTGGTAAATGGGCTTTAGCCTTAACAGAATATTCTTTGACTTTCATGCCTTTAAAAGCTATGAAAGGTCAAGTGGTTTCTGACTTCATTGTGGACCATTCTTTGGTTGAGCGGACTGTCATGAGTTACATCGAAATGCAACCATGGAAATTGTACTTTGATGGTTCAACCCACAGGAATGGAAGTGGCGCTGGAGTCCTTCTATTTTCTCCTGAAGGAATTCCAACAAAATTCAAGTATAAATTAGATGGTCCTCGTTGCTCGAACAACGAAGCTGAGTATGAAGCGCTCATTGTTGGACTTGAAGCTTTGTTGGAATTGGGGGAAACCAGAGTCGAAATTAAAGGAGACTCTGAATTAGTGGTCAAACAAATTACAAAGGAATATAAGTGCATAAAGGAAAACTTAATGGTATACTTCGTCATAGTCAATAGGCTATTAAGGAAATTTGAATACATGGATATTCAACACATACCAAGAATAGAGAACCAAGAAGCAAATGACTTAGCGCAGTTGGCTTCGGGTTATAAAGTTTCTACCAGGAACTTTAAGGATTTAGTTGAGTTAAGGGGTAGAGTTATGGCTACTAGATTCACACCATCGGATCTGGAAAGTATGAAATTGGGATATGCTGAGAAACAGGGATTCGAAGTATTAGCCATAAATACTTTGTCAGATGCAGATTGGCAAAGTCCACTGAAGAGTTATTTAGCAGACCCAACTCTGAACGTGGATAGAAAGACAAAATACAGAGCATTGTCATATCTCCTCATGGGGAACAAATTGTTTAAAAAGACCCAAGAGGGCGTATTATTGAAATGCCTAGGAGAAAGTGAGGCATATTTAGCATTGTCAGAAGTCCACAATGGGGCATGTGGGGCACATCAAGCAGGCCATAAAATGAAATGGTTGTTATTTCGATACGGCTTGTATTGGCCTAGCATGCTCAAAGATTGCATAGACTTTGCCAAAGGATATGAGGAATGTCAGAAACATGCAGGGATTCAACATGCCCCTGCAAGTGAGTTGCATTCGATCATCAAACCATGGCCATTTAGAGGATGGGCATTGGATTTGATAGGAGAAATAAATCCTGCTTCGTCCAAGGGACAGAAATATATCTTGGTAGGAATAGATTATTTTACCAAGTGGATCGAAGCTATACCACTGATAGTTGCTGATCAAGAGGCTATTATTGAGTTTATACAAAAGCACATTATCTATAGGTTCGGATTGCCAGAGAGCATAACCACAGACCAAGGCTCTGTGTTTACTGGTAGAAAGATGCAAGAATTTGCCCAAGAAATGGGGTTTAGATTGCTAACGTCAACGCCATATTATGCTCAAGCAAACAGTCAAGTCGAAGCAGCCAATAAAGTGATAATAGGATTAATCAAGAAGCATATTGGCAAAAAGCCAAGAAACTGGCACAAAACTTTGGACCAAATATTATGGGCTTGTAGAACATCTCCTAAGGAAGCTACTAATACTACGCCTTTCCAACTCACATTTGGTCATGATGCAGTGTTGCCAGTAGAAATTCATCTACAATCAGTTCGAATTCAGAGACAAAACGAAATCCCAGCTGCATTATATTGGGAAATGATGATGAATGAATTAGTTGAGTTGGACGAAATTAGATTACATGCATTGGAAATTTTGATGAGACAAAAAGAAAGAGTGGCCAGAACATACAACAAAAGGGTGAAGAAAAAAGTATTCATTATTAATGACTTAGTTTGGAAAGTCATATTTCCCATGGACAAGAAAAATAAAGCATTAGGTAAATGGTCACCTCATTGGGAAGGACTTTTTCGAATATTAAAAGTATTCTCAAACAATGCATACGAAATCGAAGAACTGGTGGATAATAAACGTATCCTAAAGGTTAATGGGAAATATTTAAAGAAATATAAGCCATGCCTGCAGGAGATTCGAATAGTAACAACGTAACCAAGATATTATAAAAAGGCCAAAATGGCAAGATAAGATGCCAAAATGGCGTTGTTCGAATATTACATATAAGAAACCAAAATTGTAGTCAAATAAACACTGAAATTTAGAAATAAGAGTTATTTTTCAATCGGTTGAAAGTGCTTCGAAATGATTCAAGCCTCTGCTGAGCGAAACGCATGGCTCCTTCCAAGGTTGCCACTTCTCCTTTAAGTTGTTCTGCAGTTTCCATTTCTGCAAGCCCCTGGTTGAGAAGCTCTTCGAATTGGTTACCAGCAGTATTGGTTTCGAAGGCTATTTGTTGTTCTTTATCCTCCTTAACCTTCTGTTGAAGTTCCAGAGTCTGCCTTTCCCAAAGAAGTATGGACTCAGCTCGAGCCTCATAATCAGTTTTCGCCTGCTTTAGATGCATAGCTTGATCCTCAGCTTCTTGAGAGAGTTTTGAAGCTTGTTCATAAGCAGCATCCATTGCAATGCGTTTTTCTTGAACCTTCTTGGCAGCAGATTCATCTTGGAGAAGGTAACCAGTTACGTTGTCCAGCAAAGCCTGAAGATCGAACAAGAGAGTACTAACTGGCAAGGAGCAGTTAGCAAGATTGACCTTTGTGAGCAGCTCCTTCATAGTATAGCAAGCAGTACTATCTTGTTTGAGCACTTCGAATATATCCACATTGAGAATTTTTTTCCTAATCTTATTAAGAAGTACAATTCTTTCATCTGTGGGAAGAGGATAGCTGGTCGAACTTGTGCCAGCCCTAGCAAGTGGGACGTCCCTTTGAGCCAGCTTTGCCTTCATGTACCCAATGGGGTCATTTCGTCTCAGAAGTGCAAGCTCCTCGTCAGTCATTCGAGACAAAGAGGATTGAGGGAGTTCCACACGTAGGGGAGTCACGTCCATTTCAACCTCCATGGGTTCGTTGGTTGCATCACCATCCCCTTCATTCGTTTCGTGCTCATGATCTTCTTCATCATCATCCAAGTCCACCACTTCGATGCCTTCCTTTTCACTGCTATTTGCATTGGAATCCGTCCTAGCAGTCGAACCATCATTAGCATCCTCCTCAGACTCTTCGTCTGCAGATTCTTCGTCTCTTTGGCCAGAATCAGCTTTCTCTCCTTCAGTTTGAGTATCCTTTGGATCCTCTTGAAGAGTTTCAAGAGGGGACTTTTGAAGAGAAGCTCTTTGCAAATCCTCTGCAGATGTTTGAAGTGGTATTTCGTTTGTCTCTTTCAGAGGAATAAAGGTGCCTTGATCATCCTGCTGTTCAGAAGTTCCAGCCAGAACCGCCATATTAGACGAACCTTTATTCTGTACGAGGTTGCTGGAATCTCCTTGAGGAGAGGAATTGAGTGGAGCAGCAGCTTTGGATGGTGAGTTCGAAGTAGTGGAAGCTGGATTCAAGATGTTCTGCAAGGAGCAACAGAATGTTAAAAAACATGCACCAAGGTAATGAGAAATTATTATTTTCAAAGAGATTTTAAAAGTTCAATTTACCTGTGGACTCTCGGAGGAGAGGTTACTAGCTATGCGTTCCAACATTGTGTTGGAGGTCGAAGGTGGAATTTTGGATTTGGGTGAGGGAGCAGCATCCCTGGAATCTAGTCCAGAGACACTAGTTGGAACGGTACTTTTCGAAATATCTTTCTTTTGCTTCTTCTTCGAAGCAGTTGTTAAGTTTCCTCCAGCCTTGGGGTCTTCCCCAGTGGTAGTTGATTTCTGCTTCTTGGGAGTAGTAGGAGGAAGTTTGTTGGTCTGAACAGATTCAAACAAAGAGTTAGATGCAAACCATAAAACATGAGTGAATTCGAAATATCAAGGCTAGGTGATTACCGTTGGAGTTGGAACACTGGTTGTTGTTGGTATTGTTGTTGTTGTTGTGTTTGCAGCAATGGTTGTTTCGGGTGGAGTCACTTTGTCAGTAGTTTCGATAGAGGCTTGAGAGGCACTCCCTTCTTTCGACTTCGAGGCGGCTGTCTTTATCCTGATGGCTGAAAATCGAAACAATTAAAGCAAAGGTTAAAGATATGGAAAATGAAAAACGTTTGGGATTTTCCCAAACATTCGCACCTGTGCCTTGATCAGATTTAATTGACATGGCATAAACGTCGTATCGAAGGTGTCCTGGGAAATCATGAAGCCAGTGTCGAGCCCATGTCACAGTCTCAGATGGCTTTGGTTTCCTTTGAAGATGTTTGAACATCTCTTTGCAAGTGAACCACCAAGGATATGGGGGAAACCAAGCCAGAGCCAGTTCTGAGGTAGGTAATCTAGGAAATTTAGGTGGATGCATTTCGAATGCCAACCTATACCTATCCTCAGGTAACAACCCTGAAGGAAGTTTTAACTTAGAAACTTTTTGTTTGAATTTTTCCTTCAAGGTCTCAGCCGCTTGATGCACAGTGGATTCCAAGCGCGTGGGGTCATAAGTAGTTTCAAAATAATTTTGGAAAGCTTTAATCTCTTTGGCATGAGTAAACATACCTTTCTTTGTTGGTACCTGCACATCGAAGGCATCAATTAGTTTCTGTTGAATTGTAAGTGTATCGAACATATAAGTTTGATAAAACTTGGTCCACCATTCCAGAAACCCTTTAGCTGTGAGATGGGTAGGTTCGAAGGTTATCAGCTCAAACTGGGCAAAGCCTTGATATTGTTCTTGTTGTATTTTGGCTTCTCGTGCCTTGAAAGTTCGCCCAGAAGTAATGGCACTCTCAGTTTGAAATAAAGGTTCAGGAATCAGTTGGCATAAGCCAAACTGTCTCGAAACAAAATTTGGCTGGTAAGCGAAAAGAAAAATATGATTCTTGGCTGGAGTTATTCTTGAAGAAATGAGTCTAGGTAGCAAAAAAGCTCTCCATACATCCTGAATCTCCTTGCTCTTGATAGCTTCTGAGAGAGCCATGGTGAACCAGGAAGGTCCGTGAGCCCTCGAAGCAAAAGGCGCCATGCTCTCTTCGAACTTGTGCCTTTTGGAGAATATCATGATGTACTTCGAGAATAGGACTTTGAAGTCGTCTTTGTCGTCATTTGGATTTAATCTTCGAAGCCTAGTGCCTTCGACTATCCTATCAATTATCTCAGGATCTTGTTCATCAATGGTGTTGGCAGTTGCCAAGGAGGGTTCGAACATGGCATTTAGCCATAGTTGAAGTAACCAAAAAGGGCCAGCCAACAGGATATTCTTGGAGGTATGGGATTTGAGGCTCGAAACAGCTGACCTTAGGCTTTCATAGAGGTCAACTAAGAGCAGTTCACTTAAGCACACTCTTCGATTTTCATGCAAATCCCTAGCTAGAGGAATAAACCTACTGGCTACCTGTAGGGATCTACTACAGAAGACGTATCTTGACAGCCATAGGGTTAGGAAAGCAATGTGTTCTACGTCAGACACATTGTCTCCCTCAGCATGGTAGTGACTGATAAACTTGGAAAAACTTGCTAGCTTGACTTCGAAGTCAATTATGCTGGAATGTTCTTTGTTGTCGAGGATATATGTTTCTCCTACTGGCGATAGCCCAGTGATGGCCGCTATGTCGAAGAAGGTAGGGGTGATCATTCCACATGGGAGATGGAAAGTATTATAGGTACTGTCCCAGAAATAGAGGGACGCGAATAGCAGAGGGTGGCTGTAAGTGAAACCAGGCTTCGATAGCTTAATCAAATTGTAGATACCTAATTCTTCCCATTGCTGGGATTTCTTAGCTTCTACTTTCTTGAACCAGTTTTGATAAGCAGTATCGGAGGTGGGGCAAGATCGAAACGGCTTAAAATTACTTTTTACATAGTCCAATACAAAGGGGTCCTTAGGAGGAACAGTTGGATTTTCTATGGTGTTTGAGCCAGAAGATTCTATTTCCTTAGGGGTGTCCATTTTGTTAAACAAGGGTTTGAAACTATAGCAAACTGGGAAAATTGTCCTGGTATCTTTTAAAATTTCAAAAACCGTAAGAGGGCCATTTAAAGCTAACCTCTTACCAACAACGGTGGTAGGAATGAGTACCTGTGACGCATACAACATTTCTTTTTCCTTTGAGATCATCTGGGGAGCAAGAACGGATTGACCTTGGTGAGTGATAATCTTACTTTCCATTGTAGTTCCTGCAGTTTTTCCCTTCTTCTTGGAAACCTTTTTGAGTTGGGATGAAGTGGAAGAAGACATTTTTGAAGGATGTTGAGAGCTTAGGGTTTTTTTGGCGAGAGAAGGAGGGTAAAAGATTCAGAATGTGAAAAGAAAAGAAAAAGACTAAGTTGATGATGTTTTATAATGTGGAAGTTTAAGCATCCACTGAATGAGGGTGTGATACGTGGAAATCATGGGTTGGTGTGATGAAGAGGTGGCGTAAAGTTAACATGGGTAATAGGCGTGATTTAAAGATAATCATTGTTTGTAACTGCACCATACTGTGAAGTGGCTCCAGGCGGTTAAGGAATCCAAAAAGTGTTATGATTGACGTGACTGGAGTCAAATGCATTAAATGTTACGATGATTCGAAGGTCGCATCAAAATCTTGTGTAGATGTTTAAAATAGGTATTTCTCAGAGAGATCGAAATACATATTTTAAAGGGGCATTTTGTTGGCTGAAGATTTTGATAATGTTATTAGAAGCCAAGCGAATTGAACGTTTCGATCGAAATGAAACAAAGTGTCATGTTTCGAAGTAGCAGAAGCAGTGTTTCGAATAAGCATATCAAATCTTGAAGCTTCGAGTGGAAATTATGGGAACATATCTAAAGAAGTCTCGAAATAACAACAAGGTTGTGTCTGAGAAGTGCGTTCGAAACGGAGAAATACCAAAACATTTGAAATTCAAATGGAAGCGGGACATTCGAAGTTTGAAATTTATGTGCTGGAGCATTTGGAGACACGTGGAAAGAAGAGAGAGGCATTGTTCTGCATGTTCTGAACGTGGCATAATCCTATAGCAAGACCGTTATGGTCGAATTAGTATAAATAGAAGTCTTAGTATTAGGATTTCGTGTGTCATATCTATTGTACTAAATACTCAGTAACATTCAAATTACCACATGGCTAGGGAAACGAATGCAAGAGCAATGTACGTATGATAGCACCACATATTTATGATTTAATGAAAACCTTTTATCATTTCCAGCACTTTCCTTCATCTTTCTGCCAAATAACATTTACAAGTTTTCTCATTCAAAGTCTTTTTATTTCGAAATCTCTTCATTAAAGCTTTACATTTCAATGCTTTCTTTACATTTCAAGAACTTTACATTTCAGAAAACTGTCATACTTTTCATGCCTTTATCTTCAAGTTTTGTCTTTCGGAAGTTTATTTTCACTTAAAATCATTTACAGATTTCTTGCATTAAACGCTTTCTTCATATTTTGAATCTTTTACGTTCCAGAGCATCTTTTACATTAACTGTTTTTATAATTCGAAGCCATTTACTTGCCTTTTATGCAATTTTACATGTCTTTACAATTAACATTTATTCATGCAATTTAGTTTCGTACACGCATATTTTGATTACACCTTTAGATCCTTAAGAGAGAAATCGAAATAATCCAAACACCCATATAACACTCAAATACCAACCATGAATATCTGTTCGATCATGAGAGTTACCCTAATGACCAAGGAATCCTAGGATCAATCTAGTCGATCCTGTGAGTTACCAGAGAAATTGAATAACAGTCAGTAAGTTTATTCGATAGTTTGGAAGACTAGCGGTTGTTTACCAGAAATCACTGGAAACACCCCCATAATTTCCATGTTATTTTGCTTTACATGTTCACGTGCAGATTCTCAAAAGCAGGACCACCATGCATGACCAAATCCCAGGCGCCAAGTGGCCAGTCCCACAGATCCAAAGGCTAAAAGATGAGGAGCACCATGCTCCTGGTCAACCCATACTGCAGGCAATTCCAAAGTCAAACAGGCTTTGATGCTATTGGGCCAAATTCCAGATCCACCTCCATTTTTGTTCAGCACCCTTGGTTTACTTTCTTTTTCATTTTTCGTTTTTTTTTCCTTTTTATTTTCTTTAGTAATTATTCTTAGTATTATTTAATTAATTAGCATAATTAACATTTTTACCAATAAAAATTAAAAATCAAAAAAACTAATATTATTATTAATTTCATATTTTTTCTTGTAAATAAATTATAATTAATTAATTAGTTTAAATAGGCAACTTTAATCTTTTTTTAACAACTAAAATAAATTTAGAACTAGGTTTTTTTCTTCTTTTAATTTTAATTCCTTTTGTTTTATTTTCATTAAAAACATAAAAATACAAAAATATCATTTTCTTAATTAACTAATTAATTAGTTATTAATTTTAATTTCATTAATTATAAAAAAGGACAAAAATTCAATTCTTTCTTAAAAAAGGGTCAAAACCCTTAAGACGTCCCGATTCATTCTCTCGCACGCATTTATTTGCTTTAATTCATTATTTTGATGTAACTGTCTCCGGATATGTAATAATTAATTAGGACCTCCTTTATTGCTTTATTTAAATTCTCGCACTTTATTTTTCAAAACGGGTTTTTGTTTTTGGCGATGTATAGACTCGTGCCTTGTAATAGTTAGATTTATCTTTCCGCAATTTACTTTCCGCACTCCTAACTGTTAAAAAATGCCTGTAAGAATGTATGTAAATAAAAGCAATCCGTAGCTCACAAATAACATGTACAAGATAACCTTAACTGAAACACAACACACAAAGCACATGCCACTTCTAGGGTACGCCTCACTGGTTGCCTCGAACGTGGTCATCAAGTATAGGGTGTCTTAGAGGCCGCCCTTTGTCTAAAGATCCAGTTGCCTCGAAACGGTTGCCTCGGATAAAAGGATCTAGGACATTAGGGTTACTTCTAAGGTGTCCTACCATTGCTTCAGTGACCACACTGTCCCGATAATCGAATTGACCCGAACACCTCCAACGATGGTGCTACCTACCTCTCAATGGTGGGATAGCACTATCTAAAGGACTCTTACACAGCCTAATTCCTTCGAGTAGCTAGATCTCATGGGTACTTGCTCTTTTCAAAACAAACAAAAACAACTTTTCGCACCTACACTTTCAAAAGGTTTTCAAACAAATTTTTCATACACTCTTGAGGACAGATACAAGAGTTACTTAGAAATTTTTCAAACGAAACTTTTTCAAAACCCACTCACACTTGAAAAGCAAACAATTTTTGAAAACATAAGAGCAAGTACCTAAGAGCCCGTGGATAACCACGGATAGAAAGGGTGGTAACACCTTCCCTTTCTATAATCTACCTCCCGAACCGAGAAACATTCTCAAAGAAGGAATTTTGCTGTGCTTTTGTCCTTTCCATGTTGGAGAACATAAAAGACGGTGGAGACTCTTGCTTACCGCGACATTTCGGGAACCAACTTACAAAAACAGTCAATTCTATTTCCACCGATCACAAATAGGAAATGCACAAGAAACACATTTGAGTAGGTAGATTACTTCTAGTTACTTGATCTATTTCCAAACAACTATCCTTGCTATTTTCAAAATAAAAACACACATTTTCAAACATTTTACAAACATTGAAAACATTTTCAAAAAGAAAAACATCTTTGTATACATTCTTACGGACGAGAATCATTACAAAGATTGCCTAAACGAATGGCCTCTTTTACAAAATACTTTCAAAACCACACCAAACACATTTTCAAACAACAAAAGCAAGTGATCTAGCAAGTAACTAAGAGCCCATGGAAAACCATGGATGAAAAGGATGCTAATACCTTCCCTTTTCATAATCTACCCCCCGAACTCAAGAAACAATCTCAAAGGTCTTTCCTGTGCTTTTTCACCTTTCCTTTTGGATAAAAGAAAAGTCGGTGGCGACTCTTGCTAAACCGTAACATTTGCGATAAAATGCAAAATCCTCAAGTCAGTTCTCTCACCGTATCACAGAACTGGCGACTCTGCTGGGGAAATTTATAAAAGTGGGGTTACCTTAGGGCTAGATCACATTTATTTGCTTACATTTGTTTGACTTGTTTGCTTTACATTATGGTTCTTTGTTTGGGTTTGAATCCTCCACCTGGATTTGGGAAACATTATAGGTAAATAGCAATACATTGTGGAAACTGTGCAGGGTATACCGACATGGTCTAAGCAATATCTATGTTAGTGCGACATATTTGTGGGTACCGGTAGCCTTTGAGTCAATCAAAGAGAATATGGGGCCGCTGAGTGATGTCATGAAATACTAATGAACTTCTAGAACCCTTTACTTGACCAACTTGGCCTTTAGGATGTAGTGAGATGACCGACTTTGGTGCAGTCCGGAGTTGGTAGATACTCGATACTACACTTATTGAGGGTTGGTTTCTTGGGATATTTCGGTCGCCATTAAAGAGGCTTGAGCTAAAACAATGACTAAGGAAACAATCCAGTGATATTGAGCTCCTTAGAACCCGGTTACTATTACTAGGACAAGTTTAAGCCAAGTAAACTTCAAGAGGGTACTTACCTATAAAACCCCATGCAAGCCTAAACTAAGAACTTGTTTGTTTTGCTTGTATATGCATACTTGTACATAACATCATGGACATCATGAGCATCATATGCATCCACTAACCATTTTAAGGATTTTGGAGATTCATCTTTGTTCTTGTTTTGTAGGATATGGATTTACTTCGCAGGAAAACTATCCAAGTCAACCTTGTAAGAATTCCTCCACAACTCAAGGAGCTAGCTTCAAGGATCCCGGAGAACTCTCCATTCACCGAGAGACATGGTCGTCTACTCAACTTGGTCACCTCCAACACAGATGAGGATATGATGAAGGTGTTCTTCCAGTTCTTTGATCCTTTGCACCATTGCTTCATATTTCCCGACTATCAGCTTGTGCCCACTTTGGAATAATTCTCTCAACTCTTGAGGATTCCTATTATCAATCAACTACCTTTCAACGGTACAGAAAGAGACCCAAAGCCAGAAGAGATTGCTCAAGCTCTGCACTTGCACTCATCTGATGTCACAACTCATTGGGAAACTAGGAGTGGTGTCAAAGGCTTCTTAGCAAAGTTTCTGTTTGAGAAAGCCCAAATCTGTTGGAATTCCTTAGACTTGCAAGCTTTTGAGGAAATTATGGCTCTCCTCATCTATGGTATGGAACTTCTCTCTTCATGTCGGGCAATCCAGTGCCTACATTGCTTGGGGATATCCTACACTCTTTTCACACTCGTACAATGAGGAAAAGAGGTGTCCTTATGTGTTGCACTCCTCTCCTGACAAGATGGTTTATTTCTCATCTTACCCAATCAGTCTTAAAGAATGAGCAAGGTTTGAGGTGGTCACAAAGGTTAATGATGCTCAAACATTCAGATATTCATTGGTGCTCCCGATCCAAAGAGAATGTTATCATTGTTGACCGTTATGGGGAATTCCCTAATGTCCCTCTACTTGGAATTAGGGGAGGCATCACCTACAACCCATGCTTAGCTCTAAGACAGTTTGGTTATTCCCGAAGGGATGGCCCGTATGCGATGCTGATTCAAGGTTTGGTATTCGACTATGACAACAATGATCAAGGTCTTCGCCAGAGATTCATCCGAGCTTGGAGGATGCTAAACAAGGTGGATAGTAAGACTTTGGGACACAAGAATTCCATCCCTATTGAGCCTTACCTCAAGTGGGTACGAACACGCGCTCAAAGTCTTATGATGCCTTATCCTTCCATTCTCCCGGTGATCGTTGAGCCTGTTAAGGAAGGAGAAGTTCCATACACTATCCTACATCCTGACATGCCCACATCTCTTGAAGACCTACAAAGGGATTGGATACAACTCAAAGGAGAGCGAGACACTTTCAAAGCCCAATTCTACGCAAGCGAGAAGAAGGTTTTGGAACTCACTAGGCTACTTCACGAGGAGCAGACTCTAAATGCCTACATTGCACCAAAGAGGATGCACACTACCTTTTTATCTTAGAGTGCTGTATTATTTTGCCTAAGGGGAATTGATGTACTCAAACTCTATCTTATTAATATAACGTGTGTTTCTTTTTGTCTAAAACGAACTTGAATCTTTAAAAATCCTTGAAAACATTACATATGCACATATCATTCATCATAACATAAACATGTCTTTTGCAACGAGTTTCCTCATCTCTCTACTGTTTATTTCAGTAAGATGGATCTCGAACAGACAGTCAAAGATCTTCAAGTTCAAAACACGCAGTTTCAACAGTTACTCACAACCCTGGCCAAAGGACAAGAGGAGTTGAAGACTTTGTTAGCCAAAGAGAAGAAGAAAGTAAAGAAACCAACCAGTGTTGTAATCATGGGGAGAAGGTTTCAAGGACAGACTAGAAGAACCTTGAATTTCGAAACAACATTTGATGAAGGAGAAGGAAAAGGAAAGGAAACAACGGTTCTGTCAGAATCTGAAGAGGAGGAAGAAGAGGAAGACTACTCTAAGGAACGGTATCCTCCAGTTGATGATAAGTACAGACACCTCGAAGAGAGTTTAAACGCAATGGAAATACAAAGGGTACCAGGTCTAGACTTTGAAGAATTGGGACTAGTGTCGGGAATTGTGATCCCACCGAAGTTCAAAGTGCCATTGTTTGAAAAATATGATGGGGTGTCATGTCCTAAGATGAACCTCCGATCATATGTGAGAAAGATCCAGCCGCACTCTGCCGATATAGACATGTGGGTGCATTTTTTCTAAGATAGCCTATCTGGAACACAACTCGATTGGTTTTACCAATTGGAAAGGGCCAACGTCCATAATTGGGAATATCTTGCCGCAGCTTTCTATAAGCAATACCAATATAATGCAGATTTGGCTCCTACCCGTACTCAACTTCAGAGTATGGCCATGGCTTCCAATGAGGGTTTCAAGGATTACGTGCAGAAATGGAGAGATCTAGCTGGAAGAGTTCAACCCCCTCTGTCTGAAAGGGAGTTGGTGGATATGTTCTTAGGCACTCTATCGGGCCCTTTCTTCAACCATCTGATCGGAAGCTCACCTGCAGGATTTACTGAATTAGTACTTACCGGAGAGAGGGTGGAAGCTGGCATAAAAAGTGGAAAGATTCAGAAGGATTCATCTGCCTCTACAGCTGTGAGAAAGCCTTTCACTGGGAAGAAGGAGGTATCTGCTGTTTACCCACAAAGGAACCAAGGGAGAGCTGAACGCCAACCAATGGTAGGAGCTGTTATGATCCTAAAGCCTACATCTGATCAACCAAGAAGTAATCAACCGAGGGTAGAAAGGCCAGTCCGGCAATTCACCAGAATCAATATGACTCTAGCCCAGGTTTTACCGCACCTTTTGAAGTCCAATTTGGTAACTTTAAAAGAAGCTCCAAAAAACCCCAACACAACGTCCCCTCATTATCACCCAAATTCCAGATGCGCATATCATTCCGAAAGTCCGGGTCATGACACTAACAACTGTTGGGCCCTGAAAAACAAGATTCAAGACCTTATAGACACAAAAGAGGTTGAGTTTGATGCACCCCAGAATTCAAACGTCATTTCTGCTCCTATGCCTAGACATGGTCACCACACTAATGCTGTTGAAGAAGATTTGTTTGTTACCACAGTTGATGAACTCGTGACTCCACTCCCAATCATTAAGATAAACTTGTTGAAAGCCGGTGTATTCCCAAGTTGTAATGAAGACTTCCATCTCTGCTTATCCTCACCAACTGTTTTCCCTTTGTTAAAAACAGGCATTTAACGCTTGATAGAAAACAAAGAGATTCTGTTTGAAAGTACTCATGTTTTACCTGTTCCTGTTGAAGACGTTTCAATCATCACCATCTCCGCCAATTCTTCCAGGGTCCCCAAAAGACCCGTTAGGATTACATAGGTTCCAAAAACTACTCCTCTTATAATCACAATGCCTGGGTCAGTCCCGTATGAATCAGACAAAACTGTGTCGTGGAATTACAGTGGAGACATTTATTACCATGGCATCAAACAAGATGGGATGGCCGCCGAAGAGATGAGCTCCTAAGAAGAAGACTCCGACATTAGCAATATTTTCGGAACCAGTAAGATTACACGAAGCGGTAGAATCTTTTCTCCAGAAATTGCCCCCCCAAAGGCATTTTTTGGACCCGTGGCTGCTCCAAAGATTACCTCCGTACCAATAATCATATCTGCAAGTGCTCCTATTAACAAAGACGACACAACCCCTGCTGTTATCCCTACCAACACTCCTACTGATGAAACTCGAGGAAAAAGTATTCAAGAAGAGCCTGTCCGGACGAAGGCTCAACCACTGACTATCCCTGAAACCTCAAAGAAGGAAATGGAGGAGATCTTGAGAATAATAAAGAAGAGCGAATACGATGTAGTTGAACAGTTGGGGAAAACTCCCTCCAAAATCTCCATGCTAGCATTGTTACTATGCTCCGAGACACATGCGAAAGCCCTGGTGAAGTTCCTAAAGACAACCCATGTGCCTCAAGAGACATCGGCTGACCAATTTCAAGATTGTGTGGCCAGTTTGACGGCAGATAACGGCCTAGGCTTCTCAGATGATGATCTGAAACCAAAGGGAAGAAAGCACAACGAGGCATTGCATGTCTCTATGGAATATAGAGGAACAACTCTGGCCCATGTCTTGGTGGACACTGGCTCATCTTTGAATGTTTTACCGAAGAAAGCTCTTGACAGACTAGACTGCGAAGGATTAACGTTGAAACCCAGTAACATAGTCGTAAGAGCATTTGATGGCTCAAAGAGGATGGTCCATGGGGAGGTAGACATCCCCATAAAGGTTGGGACTCAAACTTTCAACTCAACCTTCTATGTAATGGACATCCGCCCCTCTTACTCCTGTCTACTAAGACGGCCGTGGATCCATAATGCCGATGCTGTCACCTCTACACTGCACCAGATGCTAAAATATCCTGTCCATGGAAAGATTATCACTGTCCACGGAGAGGAAGAATATATGATTAGCCACCTCAATTCCTTCAGGTATGTGGAATTGGATGGCGAGTTCATTGAAACTCCTTTTCAACATTTCAAAGAGGTCCCCGAAGAGGTAGCAGTAACCAAGACTGTATCCCAGATTCCCAAGATTACAAGACCTCCACTCCGGATGTCATCCCTGAAGGACGCCAAAGCATTAGTAGAGGAGGGTGGATGCACCATCTGGGGGCAACTTCCGAATATTCCATATAAATCTGATAAGTTTGGTCTAGGGTTCACTTTAAATTCTCAGAAGGTTGTGCACCGTGCCCATGCGGGAGGGCCACCCTTGAAGATTAGCAACCGAGAGGACAATGCGGTGGAAAATGGTGAAGAGGATTGAATCTTGGAGGATTGGATCTTTCCTACTATCAACGGAGGAATTCGCAATTGGGAAGCCAGAGACTTTGTTCCAATAACTTTCATCCCTCAGTAATTTATCTTTTACATTTCTGTTGAACTTGTAATATTCACAAACAATTCGCACATTTTAAACCTTGTGTCTTGCCCGAGGCACAATGGTCCATTTGTAAGGGTTTTTATTTCATCTTCACATGACATTCAATGAATCATGGACTTTTTTCACATACAAATTTTTCGTGCTCATTGTTTTTCTTTTACATTTTATTTTTAACGATGGCTATACCCTTACACACACCCACACTCACAAATGCAGGTACCCCTCCATTCCGGATCCCATGGGTAACGGTACTGCTATGGCCTTTTAGGACTCTGAGGATCTAATCTACCAAGCCGAAGACGAAGGTGAGGAAGATTGTGAAGTACCAGGGGAACTGGCCAGACTACTACAACAAGAGGAAAGAGCTATTCAGCCTCATGAGGAACCGGTGGATACAATCAATCTGGGTATTGAGGAGGATAAAAAAGAAATCAAGGTGGGTGCCAATCTAGAGCCCAGTGTTAAGGAGCGTCTGATTCAGCTATTGCGTGATTATGTTGAGATCTTTGCCTGGTCATATGAAGACATGCCGGGACTCGATACAGACATCGTGGTACATCGTCTCCCTACAAGAGAAGACTGTCCACCAGTAAAACAAAAAGTTCGCCGCATGAGACCTGATATGTCAGAGAAGATCAAAGCGGAAGTCATGAAACAATTCAATGCTGGATTCTTGGCTGTCACTTCCTATCCCCAATGGGTTGTCAACATTGTTCCCTTGCCTAAAAAGGACGGCAAAGTACGAATGTGCGTGGACTATAGATATTTGAATAGGGCCATCCCTAAAGATGATTTTCCATTCCCCCACATAGATATCCTGGTTAACAATACGGCTCAACACAAAGTGTTTTCCTTCATGGATGAATTCTCAGGTTATAATCAAATCAAAATGGCACCTGAGAACATGGAGAGAACTACATTTGTCACACAGTGGGGAACATTTTGCTACAAAGTGATGCCATTCAGACTGAAGAATGCTGGGGCCACCTATCAGCGCGCCATGGTAGCTTTGTTCCATGATATGATACATCATGAAATAGAGGTCTATGTAGACGATATGATAGCCCGATCACAAACTGAAGAAGATCACCTTGATCACTTGAAAAATTTGTTTGAGAGATTGAAGGAGTACAAGTTAAGGTTGAATCCAAACAAGTGCACATTCGGAGTACGGTCCGGTAAACTTTTAGGTTTTGTCGTCAATAACAAAAGGCATCGAGGTTGATCCTGCCAAGGTTAAAGAAATACAAGAAATGCCTTCTCCTCGTACTGAGAAGGAAGTCATAGGATTCTTGGGGTGCCTGAACTATATTGCCAGATTCATTTCTCACCTAACAGCTACTTGTGAGCCAATCTTCAAGCTATTGAAGAAAGATCAAGTAGTCAGATGGAACGACGAATGCCAGGTTGCTTTTGACAAAATCAAAGAGTACTTACAAGAGCCTCCTGTTTTAATGCCACCAGTCGAGGGAAGATCATTGATCATGTATCTGATTGTTTTAGAAAACTCAATGAGGTGTGTATTGGGGCAACATGACGAGTCTGGCCGAAAAGAGCACGCTATTTACTACTTGAGCAAAAAGTTTACCGACTGTGAAACCAGATATTCACTGCTCGAGAAAACTTGCTGCGCTCTGGCATGGGCTGCTCGCCGGCTAAGACAATATATGCTGACTCATACTACCTTGTTGATATCTAAGATGGATCCGATAAAATACATCTTCGAAAAGCCTGCTCTGTCTGGGAGGATAGCTAGATGGAAGATAATCCTAACAGAATATGACATACAGTATACTACCCAGAAAGCCATAAAGGGCAGTGTATTGGATGATCACCTTGCTCACTAAGTTGTAGAAGACTATCAGTCTATGAAGTTTGAATTCCCAGATGAAGACATCATGACATTAGACAACTGTGAAGAAATTAGACCATATGACGGACCTGAACAAGGATCCCGATGGACCCTGTTCTTTGATGGGGCATCCAATGCACTTGGTAATGGTATCGGCGCTGTACTTATATCTCCAGAAGGGTGTCATACTCCTTTTACTGCCAGACTTTGCTTCAATTGTACAAACAACATGGCAGAATACGAATCGTGCATCTTTGGTCTCAGAGCTGCCATAGACTTGGGAATCAAATCCTTAAACGTGTTTGGAGATTCAGCTTTGGTTATCAGTCAGATCAAAGGGGAATGGGACACTAAACACCCAAATCTTATCCCTTACAAAGAACATGTTTTGACGTTGCTACCAAATTTTGAGGAGATTACCTTCGAGCATTTCCCGTGAGAAGAAAATCAGCTAGCATACACTCTAGCTACAATGTCATCTATGTTTAAACTTAATTGGGATAACGAAGCTCCCCAGATCACCATCGAACGAATGGACGAACCAGCACATTGTCACGAGATTAATACTGAAGAGGTAGTGGACCAACCTTGGTTTCATGAAGTTAAGAGGTATCTCGAGGCTCAAGAATATCCAGAAGGAGATTCAATCAATGATAAGAAGTTCTTAAGGAGATTCTCTGCTAAGTTCTTCTTATGTAATGGCGTCCTGTACAAGCGTAATAATGACTCCATTCTGCTTCGGTGTATGGATAAGATTGAAGCAGAAAAGATCATGGCTGAATTATATGAAGGTACTTTTGGCACCCATTCTAGTGGGCATACGATGGCGAAGAAAATCCTACGGGCAGGCTATTATCGGTCTACTATGGAAGCAGATTGCTATCAACACTCTCGGACCTGTCATAAGTGTCAAATTTATGCTGACAAGGTGAACGTACCTCTGGTTCCTCTGAATGTCTTCACGGCTCCTTGGCCCTTTGCTATGTGGGGAATTGATATGATTGGGGAGATTAAGCCAACAGCCTCCAATGGACACCGTTTCATCCTAGTGGCCATTGATTACTTTACAAAGTGGATCGATGCAGCTTCCTTCGCTTCTGTCACTAAGAATGTTGTTTCCCGCTTCATCAAGCAAAATCTCATTTGTCGGTACGGTATCCCAGAAAGGATCATCACTAACAATGGTACAAATCTTAACAACACTTTGATCACCACCTTGTGCGAGCAATTCAAAATTCTGCATCACAATTCTTCTCCCTACTGGCCAAAGATGAATGGTGATGTTGAAGCTGCAAATAAGAACATTAAAAATATTATACAAAAGATGACAGTCACGTACAAAGACTGGCATGAGATGCTACCATTCACTCTCCACGGTTATCGTACCACGACTCGCACATCAACCGAGGCAACACCCTATTCTTTGGTTTACGGCATGGAGGTTGTCTTGCCTGTTGAGGTTCAAATCCCCTCTCTGAGGATTATGAAAGATGCAGGTCTGAATGAAGACGACTGGATCCAAACTCGACTTGATCAACTGAACTTAATTGATGAAAAGAGACTTGCTGCTATTTGCCATGGTCAAATGTATCAAAAACGAATGATCAAGGCTTTCAAGAAGAAAGTCAGACATCAAGTATATCAAGTTGGGGATCTAGTGATCAAACGTATTATCTTGCCACAAAGTGATCCTAGGGGCAAATGGACTTCTACCTATGAATGACCATTTGTAATTAAAAGCATATTCTCCGATGGGGCAATGATATTAACCACCATGGACGGTGATGACCTGCCACACCCTGCGAACGCGGAAATAGTCAAAAGATACTACGCATAAGAGACCCGCTAGGTTGACACACCTAGGCAAAACAAGGGCATCCCAGCGAACAAAAAAAGGTCTGGGCAAAAATTAGTGATAAAATATAAAAAAATCTGTACACCCGGCAAGTTGAAAACCCGAAAGGGCGACTTGGGCAAAAAAGGGTTTCTCGGTGGACTGAAAACCCGAAAGGGCGGTCCAGGCAAAAGTTAGGGAATTAAAGCGTATGACTATGTCCCATCGGATCACTTCACGGACAACCTTTGACTTCCACTGACAAACTCAGAGTTTCTGATCAATTCAATCATCTTCGAACGAAGTAACAAATAGACGAGATATTTGGAGATATAAAGGTTATAGCAGAATGGGAACCCCATGGGATTATTACACATAGTTGTCCTTCTCTATATAAATTTTTCTTGTTTTCGACAACATTCTCTTACTAGAATGTTTGTCCCCTTTGTACAAAAATACTTACTCAAAGTCAATACAAAGATATCCCTTTGAAAGTGCAAAAACTATTTGTCTTTTTCTTTACTCTTGTGTTTTGTTTGCAAAAACTTCCAATGATTCATTGATGAACATATGCATTTGAACATAATTACTATTTACAAATAAAACAAAATGAGAAAGACAATTACTGATAAGTTGAAAGGACAGGGAAACGTCTCTAGGCTATTTCATAAGTAATCCCCACAGTACGTCATTTGAATCCCCAACGGAACTAAAACTTCAAATTATTAATCCCTAGTAGAAATCGTCAAATTTCTCAAGATTCCCCAAGCAGACCTTACAAGCAGTACATGGCATTTCCCTTACAATGGAATTTACTTCTCTCAACAAGAGTTCGTCCGTACTTCAAGACATGGAAATTCAACATATCCTCAGTAGCATTCAAGGATTTATTTTCCTCAATCAAACAGCAATACAACAAATCAGCTTACATGCGCATGCATTGCATCCACATATCATAAACATTGATAAAGCAAATACATTGCATCATACATTTCATGCAACATAGCTTTGTGTTTCAGCTAACATTTTACCCTTTTCAGGATAAGATTAACATCTACCATTAACAATATGCAATCAGATACAATACGGATACGCTCCAGACACGGATGCCATTCTGATACTCATTCAGATTTCAAGTTCAGATAAAGTACGGATACGCTCTAGAAACGGATTCCATTCTGATACTCATTCAGATTTCAAGTTCAGATACAGTACGGATACGCTCCAAACGCAGATGCCATTCTGGTACTCATTCAGATTTCAAAGTTCAGATACAATACAGATACGCTCTAGACACGGATTCCATTCTGATACTCATTCAGATTTCAAGTTCAGATAAAGTACGGATATGCTCCAGACATGGATGCCATTCTGATACTCGTTCAGATCCAACTTTCAGATACAATACGGATACGCTCCAGGCACGGATGCCATTCTGATACTCGTCCAAGATACAATCTTCCAGATACAGTTAAGGCACACTCCAGACACAGACGCAATTCAGATACTCATTCTCTCGGCATATAATTTACAATTCAACAAACATTCTTGATGGCATCTGCAAGACCATCATCTGTCTCTTCTCCAAATGGCATCTTTAAGCCCATTCCCTCAACTACACACCATCGAGCGCAAATTTCTGGGCACTCTAGTGTCCAATCATTCTCTCACCTTCGAGCCACGAATGGCAAAACTCGCCAATCTAACTCTTCAGGTTCAAGAAGATTGAACAGGGGAAGTTGTTGTACCCCAAAATTTTCCCTCTCATTTATCAAGATTATTCTCACAAGATCTCTTAAACTCAAGACTGGATTAGGGTTTGACCAGCTCAAGACCTCTCATCATGCACTAATCACCCAAAATTACGGTTTGAGATTGCATAAGGATTTTTGGACTATTAATACTTCATATGACTTTCAAAGATCATTGTGAACCCCTAAGTTTACTCATGACAAGTTTCAGGCCTTGAACCACATTTTTGATCAGTCAATTGGACAGTTGACCTAAAAATCAACTATATTGGGGAAAAAGTCAGCCATGGCCAATTTACAGTCAAACTTCATAATTTTTGTTCCACATCAACATTTTAGACTCATATGTATCATTTTATCAAGTTTGGATCACAATTCCTCAAGAAATTTGAACAAATCATCAAAAGGGCAAAATGGTCAAAATTAGGGTTTTGACTAAGGAAGAGCAATTTCTGATTTTTGACCTAGCAAATGACCAATTTATTAGAAGCATGATTCCAAGGATTAAATTGAATCATCTTGACCTAATTATATGGTTCAAAACATTGCAAATCCATTGGATAAATAGATGAAATTTGCAGTCAACTGATCAAAAGTCAACTATATACTGAAAAGTCAAACTTCGACTTTTTGGTCAAAATCAAGTGCCAAGGGTCACAATTCATCAAAACATGTCATAATGTGAAACTTGTTCATCAAGAAATCAAGGATTGAAGATTAGGTTTTAAAATTGGAAATTTTCTTAACTTAGAAAGTTTTCTAAGTATAGAAAATTTCTTATTTTTTCTCAATTTTAAGCCATTTTTTCACCATGATACAAGATGATTCAAGGAAAGTTCCCAACATGAAAGTTGTAGACCTCCATGAAATGTACAAATTTTCTTCACACACTTTTCCCTAAAGACGCTTGGATCTCAATATATAATTTTATGAATACATACTCATGAACTAAAATAACTTAGTGAAATTTTGCCCTAATTTAGGCAGGTTTTGGACCCAACTTCATGGAAATTTTTCACTTAGTTCCAAGAGGAATGTTGAAATATATTTCGAAGATGAGTTATAGAGCACATTGCAAGCTTTCAAAAATGTCAAAGAACTCCTTGAGATCATTTTTGAGTAGGGAGAATCGAAGAGATGAAGTTGGCAATTTCTCACTTTGAATTCAAGCCATTTCATGAAGAACAAAATTCAAATCAGTACCTATGCTGCCTAATCCATGCTTTACAGGTCCCAAAATTGTTTCTTACTCCATAATTTTATGCTTATTCAGTTGACAAAGCTTTAATTCAAGCCCAAAGGTCCTTGTCCAAGCTTTAATTCCATAAATGGCACAAAGTTGCCATTGCCATTTTGGAAAAGCTTCACTTTTGAAACTTTACAAATCTTAAGCATTGGACCTGTCTTCTCTGCACACACAAGTACTACAGACTTAAGGAAACTTGTATAGAGCTCATACGAACTCCAAGCAAGCCAGTACAAGCATGTGAAGACTTGTCCCTTCACTTTGCTTCAAAAGCAAGAAAGTGTGCAAAAAGGCTAAAACTCAAGGATCTGTTGAAGAGCTGACTTGAAACCTCTTCCATACTAATACACAAATGTATTACACTTGAGCACACGATTGAAAGAGGGCTGAAACACTCCAAAACTCCATATCACCAAAAAACTGTCAAAAATATGCAGTTTGTGTCCAAGCATAGCAATCCATCAACTTGCTCGTGCGTTTCAAATTTCAATCATCCAAACACTTTACCTACTTCATATCTAAGTGATCCAGACCATCATCCTTGCACTGTAACTCTTTCTCCTTCATCTGCCATTTTTGTTTTCCAAGTTTGCAGGTTGACTTGGATAGAGAGTTTCAGACACCTTCAAAGCAAGATAAGGGTTGGAACACACTCAGGGAGGTTCAAGCAAGCTAAAGCAACCTTTAAACCTTCCTAAATCCCACTCAAACTCCATTCACGATCTTAGCTGAAAGAGGTAGGAATCTCAATTTCTATCTCTTCATACAAGCATCCATTGGCCACGATTTGTGAATAGACAATGTAGATATCATTACTACAAAGTTGTACATATATATAACTTGCATTTATTTGGCCTGAGTTGAGAGAATTTTGAACTTGAAGTTCCTGGAAAAATTAGGTTTAAATTTAGGGATTTTAAAATTCGTTTTGATCTTTGATTGTTAGCTTACATGATTTACATGGTTGAAATCGTGGGAATGAGTACTACCATTTTCATGTTGGAAGTTTTCATTTTCATGGAGAAATGAGAAAGTTACAGAGCTTCTGACCAGCTTGAGGAAGAAGATGAAGTACAGAGCAAGGACATTGTTTTTGTTATGTTTTTGTTGTTTCATATAAATCAACGGATGTATAACCACCCCAGTGGCAAGGTAGCGCGCTGGTGATGCCCAGGTCATGGGTTCGAACCTTGACGCTAACTTTTATTTTTTTTCTTATTTTTCCATTTCCATTTTTTTCTGTTTTGTAGGATGGGCTTGTTTCTTTGGGCCTTAGTGTTTTTGCTAACATACTACTCCCTGTCTCCTTACAGCACCCCTGGCCCAACTATTTTGTTTATTTGTTTTATTTTCTTTTTTTGTTTTATTAAATATTTTCTTTAATACATCAAATCATGAAAAATATAAAAATTGATAAATATTGTATTTTGTTTATGTTATTTTATTTTTACATAAAAAATATTCTTATTAAACTATATATATATATATATATATATATATATATATATATATATATATATATATATATATATATATATATATATATATATATATATATATATATATATATATATATATATATATATATATATATATATATATATATATATATATATATATATATATATATATATATATATATATATATATATATATATATATATATATATATATATATATATATATATATATATATATATATATATATATATATATATATATATATATATATATATATATATATATATATATATATATATATATATATATATATATATTAATTATATTTCTTAAATAAACTTGTAAACATAAATAAAATAGGTTTAGTTTAATTTGTTTTATTTCCTTTTAATTCCATATTTGTAAATATTTATTTTGGAATATATAAAAACTAAATATTTTCATAAAATATTATTCATTATTTTTAATACAAAAAATACATAAAAATAATACATAAGAACTTTATTTTCTTTCAAACTAGAAATTAGGGTTCACCTTTTTTTTAAGATATAATTTCCTTTTATATATATATATATATATCTTTAGGATTAGGTTAAAATTCCTTTTCACATAAAAAATAAAACAAAAATCTTTTCTTGCATATGCATAATATTGCATATTTAAATATTGTATTTGTTTATTCCAATATTTGTACAAATTCGATTTGGTTGTAATATTTTAATTAGATTTATATTATTGCAAATCCCCATTCACAATTTGTATTCCCCCCTCCCATAAAAATGTTGTAATAGCGTAGGACATTTAAATTTCGCAATTTACCGCTTTATATACCATGCTAGTAATTAGGGTTTGTATGGCAAGATCAAAACAAAACAAATAGAAAACCCTAATACAAGAAAAAATCAAAGCATGAAAATAACACACTTGCACACAAGCATCCTTAAGGTTTCTCCACTTGGTTGCCTTATACAAAAATAGCCATATTACGCATGCGAAGTATCTTGGCAAACCAAACAACTATAAGATCATAGTCCCACGATGACGCTATTCTAAGTTGCCTTACAAAAATGATCCTGGTCCCTCAAAATGCTAAGATACTTTGCAATATTGCTCATCATGGTTATACGATGACCCACACCCGTCTCGTTTACATCCAAAGATAGGGTTGCTTACTAAATCAATGGTAAGAAAATAATGTCAAAGGAATAGGAAATGCACAAGAAAGACATTTGAGTAGGTAGATTACTTCTAGTTACTTGCTCTATTTCCAAACAACTATCCTTGCTATTTTCAAAACAAACACACACATTTTCAAACATTTTACAAACATTGAAAACATTTTCAAAAAGACAAACATCTTTGTATACATTCTTACGAACGAGAATCATTACAAAGATTGCCTAAACGAATGGCCTCTTTTACAAAATACTTTCAAAACCACACCAAACACATTTTCAAACAACAAAAGTAAGTGATCTAGAAAGTAACTAAGAGCCCATGGAAAACCATGGATGAAAAGGGTGCTAATACCTTCCCTTTTCATAATCAACCCCTCGAACTCAAGAAACAATCTCAAAGGTCTTTCCTGTGCTTTTTCACCTTTCCTTTTGGATAAAAGAAAAGTCGGTGGTGACTCTTTCTAAACCGCAGCATTTGCGATAAAACGCAAAACCCTCAAGCCAGTTCTCCCACCGTATCACAATCACCATTTCGAAAGAACTTTGAAGTTAGCTTCCACAGAGTGCATTTGTCGATGACATAGACATTTTCTAGATATTCTTGTTTCTCAAGATACCTCTTGAGGTCGTAGAACCACGACTTGTTATCTGGTAATTTTTCAATATCAAGGAAATGTGTCGGTTCTTCAAAATGTCTTATTGTGATGCGTGGTTCGTGATTTGGTCAAGGTACTTTGAACATGGCTGATAAAGTTGCCAAGGCGTCTGCCATCTGATTTTCTTCTCGCGGAATATGATTGAAGGTAATCTCTGTAAACTTCGTTACAAGCTTCAAAACATGATCCCGATATGGAATCAATCTCGGAATTTTAGTGTCCCATTCACCATTGACTTGGTATATGACTAGATATAAGTCTCCAAACACTTTGAGATGTTTGATTCTTGGATTGATAGCAACTTCCAGACCAAAGATACAAGCTTTGTATTCAGCGATATTGTTGGTGCAGCCATAACATAACCTTGCAGTATGTGGCTTGTGAAAATTCTTTGGAGAAGTCAAAACTGCCCCAATGATGTTCCCTAGTGCATTTGAAGTCGTGTCAAACGTACCCACTGGTTCAAGTCCTTCATCTAGACCTGGTATTTCATAGTCACCTATAACCATGACATCTTCGTCCGGAAAGTCGAACTCCATTGGTTGATATTCTGGTAATGGCTGATGAGCTAGATGGTCAGCTAGTACATTGTCCTTGATGGCCCTTTGAGTAACGTATTGGATGTCGTATTCTGATAGTAACATCTTCCATTGGGAAATCCTTGCTGTAAGAGCCATTTTTTCGAACACATACTTTAAAGGGTCCATTCTTTCTATTAACCACGTGGTGTAAGTTAGCATGTACTTCCTTAATCTTTTAGTAGCCAAGGCCAATGCACAACAAGTTTTCTCGAGAAGTGAGTACCTAGTTTCACAGTCGGTGAATTTCTTACTAAGGTAGTAGATTGGGTGCTCGTTTCTACCCATTTTGTCATGTTGTCCCAATACACATCCCATTGACCCTTCAATCACTATTAGATACATGATGAGTGATCTTCTGGGAATTGGTGGCATCAATATTGGTGGCTCTTGTAAATATTGCTTTATTGTCTTGAAGGTTGTCTAGAAATCATTATTCCACACCACTGTCTGATCTTTTCGCAATAATTTGAATATAGGCTCACACATAGCAGTTAGGTACGATATGAACCTTGAAATGTAATTAAATCGTGCTAAGAAACCACAAACCTCTTTTTCTGTCCTTGGAGCTGGAATTTCTTATATGGATTTTACTTTGTAGGGGTTTACCTCAATACCACGCTGACTTACAATAAAACCCAACAACTTGCCTGACCTGACACCAAATGTACACTTGTTCGGATTCAACCTTATTTTGAACTTTCGCAGACGTTTAAATAATTTTTGTAAATGTATGATGTGATCCTCTTGTGTATGAGATTTAGAAATCATATCATCTACGTATATCTTAACTTCTTTGTGAATCATATCATGGAATAGTGTGACCATAGCTCGTTGATAAGTTGCTCTTGCATTCTTTAGACCGAAAGGCATCACCTTATAACAGTAAGTGCCCTAAGGTTTCATGAAAGTAGTCTTTTCCATATCTTCAGGTGCCATTTTGATTTGATTATAACCTGAGAAACCATCCATGAATGAGAATACCAAAGCTTGAGTTGTATTATCCACCAAAACATCTATGTGAGGTAACGGGAAATCGTCTTTAGGACATGCTTTGTTTAGATCCCGATAATCTACACACATGCGTGTAATTGCAAGCTTCTCAAGTCATGTTTAAAGCATTGGTTTTGATGAAGACAACATGGATATCAACATTCAAAGGATGTGCAAAAAGTTTATCAATATCATATAAAACCTTGTTACAAGTCTTGAAGATTAGAAGAAGAATTATTAAAGAAACAACAAATGTCAAAAGGTATAAATAATTCTTAAACTTGAATATAGATGTTCACAAATATGCATTCATAATCATATACATATCCCACATTTTTAACAATAAGAAAAACTATATTTGAAATCTTTTTCAAAATGATTTTTTGAAAATAAACTTTCAGGAACCGATTCCTACCTAACAGGGAACCGGGTTCCAAACTTGTTCAAAAATCACTTCCCTGGAATTTGTACCAGGAACCAGGTTGTACCTATAGGGGAACTGGTTCCTGCGTGTTATTTTTGAATTATGGGTTATAACGTTCACTAAGAACCGGGTTCTGCCTGGGTCGGAACCGGTTCCCAGCGAACCAGTACAGATTTTCTTTTGTTTTTTGAACATAATTCAAATGGTATTCTTTCATGATTGCATTGCATCTTTTCATATCAAATGGCATGAATGAAGAGGTATTTGTAACATTATAAATTGTGCAGATTTTCAATTTAAAATAACTTTCTTCAATTAACAATTTTCATCATTCAAATTTGCACATTCTTACAAACTTTCAAGTGTTCTTACAAATCATAAATTTTGTGAAACTTGCCATATACATTTTCATTAAGAAATCATTACAAGTTTCATACATTCATTGTGAACATTTATAATCATTGCTTGAGAATTGTTTCTTTCTTGAAGAAGAAGATCAATCAAAGATTGATAGTGCTCTCCATCTCTTTCAAATAAATCATTGTATTACAAAAAGAAAGTATTCCCTTACTATCCAGGATTGTTAGAAGTAAGTGTTGTGATTTGAAGAGGATTGTTCTTCATTCACATTAGTGTTTGTTTGACCTTAAAGGTATTCCCTTACTATCCAGGATTGTTGGAAGTAAGTGTTGTGATTTGAAGAGGATTGTTCTTCATTCACATTAGTGTTTGTTTGACCTTAAAGGTATTCCCTTACTATCCAGGATTGTTGGAAGTAAGTGTTGTGATTTGAAGAGGATTGTTCTTTATTCACATTAGTGTTTGTTTGACCTTAAAGGTGTTAAGAACCTTTGGTCACCCTATAGGTTAGATAGTAAGCATATGCTGTACAATGATTCTAAACTATAGTGAAATCTCTTTCGTGTTGGAAAGGGGACTGGAGTACTCTCGGATTGTGAGGGGAACCAGGATATATCGCCGTGTTCTTTACTTTTCCGCTTTTATCGTTTTCATCACCATAATCAAGAAAAGATAAGATATAGTCAAAAACCTTCAAACAATTAACCACAAATTACTACAAGTATTCTCATAAAACCGAATAAATTTTTATATACCTAATTCACCCCCCCCCCCCCCTCTTAGGCACTCTTAGACTTACAATGCGTACTTTGCCGCCCTTATTAGGAACTTGTGCGATGTTATCTATCCAAGGTGGATAATGTACCACCACTAAGAACCCTGCATCGAATTGTTTAAGGACCTCTTCTTGAATCTTGCTAGACATGTCAGAACGAGTTCTTCTGAGCTTATGTCTAACCGGAGAAAAACCTTCCTTGAGAGGTAGTCTATGCACCATAATATGTGTATCCAATCCTGGCATATCTCTATAAGACCAGGAAAATATATCCACATATTTGTGTAACAACTTGATTAGTCTTTTTTTGACGCTTTCCTCCAATGTTGCCCCTAGCTTTATTTCTCTTGGATCCTCCTATGTGCCAAGATTAATGGTCTAAATAGATTCTTGATATGGTTGTATATTGTCAGCTTTTTGCTCTATCTCCCTCGCCAATTCTTCAAAGAGTTCAAGATTTTCATCCTCTTCCTCCTCTGCTTGGTTGATGGGTCTATCAAAATTATATCAGATAGCAGCAGTAACAGTATCGGTGATTTTAGTCATGGATCTGCACATTTATCATGTTTTAGTGCAGTTTTAGTATGTGAGTTTGGAAAATTCATATGAAGAAAAGTATTTCCATTTTTAAATGTAAGAGATAAATGTAAGAGAAAGACATGGATCTTAATTGAATGTGAAATATAATTCCTATTAATTATGAATATTGTCTAGAACAAATCGGGGGACCCTTACAAGCTACCCATATGCCTAGGGCTAGACATAGGTTCTTTCAAAAATTAGAAAAATTACTTTGGAAAGAAAAAGATCTCCAGAATCTCTACAGCTATCCAATTCTTGAGCTCTTTTCCTGGAGCACACTCTCGGATAAAATCAGATACTCTTCTAGTGTTTCTCTTATTGGATATCATTGCCAGTTGTCCACCATGCCCTACTCCTTTTTTGATGAAGGTATCTTGGATGGGAGGAAATTTCCCCTTGCCTTTCAGAGTATCCTTTGATGATTCGTAGTCCAAACAAAAACGATTCTTTTTCTCAGGTATCTCCACAAGTTTACCCTAACCTTTTGAGGTACCGTCTTCCACATATGTCTGTAAGTATCTCCACGAAGTCACCGTTGGTTTCTTGATTTTCTCCACTGGTAGGGTTACCATTGAAGCAACCTCTAAGACCTAGAACAGTGTTATTGTACAGTCTTCAACAACACTGATATATTTCTAGGACTCTATGTGACTGTTGTACCCCAAAATTTTCCCTCCCATTATTCTTATTCAAAAATATCCCTCCATACTCCTAGGGTTCTTAATGGCTTTAAACACCAAAGGTTCATGGTTCAATGGTTGCACAATATTAGGGCTTGACAGTTTAGTTTATCTTGCGTCAGGTTTTGATTCATGATAAAAGTTGTTGAGCTTAAGGATTCTTTGATGATACTTTGTTTGCTTGTGAAAAAAGTTAATCAAAGTTGGATTTGAGTGTTCTCATCTTTTGGGTTTGGATTGTTGAATTTCTTTGATTGAGGAGAATTCCTGGTCTCTAAGATCAGATGAATATTTGGTTACTTGTTGATTTGATTGTTGAGTCAAGTGGTGAAGTTATGATTTCAGGTGGGGAGATTTTTTCACTTTCATTACTTGTGAAAGGAATTTTGGTCCTTGATTCATGGTGAAGTTTGATGCAAGACATGTTCATGATTCTGAGAAAGATTTTATCTTTTGTCTGGATTTTCAAACTCAAAATCATGTGTAATTTGATTTTGGACTTAATGTGGTTGGAAGCCCATTTCCTATGATATCCTTTCTCACTACAAAGTTCATTAAGGTATCACCACTTTGGGTGGTCATTCTAATATTTGCTTTGAACTTATAAGTTTTAGAATTTAGTATCGTTTTCATAATGGACATCAAGACTTTTGAACTCTAATTTAGAAAACAAAAGAGTTTTAGATAAGCAAGTTCATGTTTGCTTATGAATTCATATTTGGTTTTCTTTAATTACAAATATGGATGCTTCTTTTTATCTCAAGTTTCAAAGCTTCGCTTGTTATCTCAAATTCACTTTCAAAAATCCAATTTACTTTCTTCATACAAGTTTCAATATCCATTCTTATTGGAATCAAATTTAAATATGGGGAGTTTTCCATTTGACATTTCAAGATTGAATCTTAAAGGACTACAAAACTTCATATTGTTACAAGTTGTTTAAGATTCGTTGAATGTGTTACAAAAAGGGAATTAAATTTTACTCAAAATTTCAAATGGAATTCAAGATTTCAAGCGTGCATAGTTCTAAAGTTCCAAACTACTTCCTAATGTTACATAAACATTCATTCTTCTATGGCCTAATCACAAGTTCCTACACCTAAGTGTCTTTTGGATATCACCAATGCTATTCATGAATTCTCCACTTCAAGCATGGTCGTGTTATACCATGGATCCCTTCAAGCCCTCCTCATTCATTGTCCCATTACCATTGTTGAAATACATGAAACAAAAATAAAGAGAAATAGTTAGTACAAATTGTCAAAACTTGAGCAATAAACAAGAATTTTCAAAGAGTTTTCTCTTTAAATTCATCATTACGGTTTTGCTTAAGGAATCAGAAAAGGGTTCACAATAAATTCATCTTTAAATTCATCATAATTAAATTGGTTCACAATAAAAAAATTCAAAAGAGTTTCAAAACAGAATTTCATCACAAGACCATCCCGGTTACAACAAGTACAGGTTCAAAGGCCCAATAGCAAAGATTCAAAAAAGTCAAAATTCAAGCCCAACATGCAAAAAAAGCCTCATACAATTCTGTTCTATCATTGGCCTAAGAAAATTCTCTACTGAAAATCACAAAAAGTCTGTCTTTGGTTCACAATAGAAGAAAAAAAGTCACTGCAGAATGCAAACAAAATTGCATCACAAAACAGTCCCAAATTCAGCAAGACATTTCTGCATCAGAAAAAACAAACAAAACAATCCAAAACAGCCCAATATTGCACAATTTCAGCAAAAACAAAACTGCACCAAACAAAGCTATAAAACAGTAGCCAAAACAATTCAAACCTCATCAATTTTCCCTCCCAATTTTCACCCTTTTTCATCTATAAAAACAACTTTTGATCAAACAGTAAAAGGGGACAAAAATCTAGAATCCAATCAAACCAGAACAATACTCTAGCCTTGTTATTCATTTTCTCGAAGCAAAACCCTTCCGAAATTTAAGGCAACGAGAGGAAGAGAGAAAAATACACAGAAAAGAAACTTCTTTGTCAAAACCTTCATCACCAAATCCGAGAGCCATCACCACCATTTACAAATCCAAATTGTGGCACACCTTTAATCATACACTCATCTGCACCATCTTCCTTTCCATCAATTGCTCAATAAAACCGAACCTCTGGTAGGGCAACAACAACTCAGAAACAGCACAACCATAGAACCAAAAAAAAACCCAATATACAGCCACAAAACCAAAACCTCCAAGATTGTGAGAAATATACCGAGTTTACAAAAAAAACCCACAACATAGAGTTCACAGATACAGAGAAAAAGAAACGAAACCACAAAACCCTAAAAAGAAATCATTTTATATCATCATCTTCCTAACACTTAACCCTTTAGATTCGAGAGAGAAGAAGAAGAAAATAAGAAAATTGAAAAACAAAGAAGAAGATTAGAGAGATCTCACCGAGATGAACTAAGAAGTAGCATTTTCGTCAACGAGCCTCATCATCGTTATCGGATTTCATCATATCTAGACCTAGGGTTTCATCCACTCCTTTAAAGATCTACTCAAAATTATGCAACATCTGCAAAAAAAAAGCATCAGATCGGTAACAAGGAAGATAAGACGAAGCTAGCGTTGCAAAAATAAGTGAGGTCAGAGAAATCGCCTCCATGAGTCGTTGTCAGCTCCGCCGTAGGAAACTTCTGGTGGTCACAATGATAGAGAGAAACGAGAGAACATAAAGAGCAACAAGCAATGAGAGGGAGGGAGTATTTTTGTTTATGCCTCTAATCTATTTGCTTTGTTAATTAAAGCACTATTTAGTAGGCTAACCCTGCAGTAACACTTGTCACCTCCTGTTTGGCGAATTTTTGTTCACATGCAAGCCTCCCACCGTAAGAAACCATGATCACTCAATCACCACCACCAGATCTTCATCACCATTATAATCCAATGCTTAGGAGCTGCTTCCCCATGGTGAAATCCCTGGAGCAGCCACACAGGATTATGCAGCACTATTCCAGCATTTGGGCTTGCTACTTCTTGGGCCTCACGAATTAGCCATTCACACCCCCTGTTTACTACAATTAAGGCCCATTCTCTTTTCTTTTGATTTTTTTTAATTATTATATTGTTTTCTTTAATTATTTTTTATTTCTATCATATTAAAAAATAATAATACAATAATATAATTACCTTTTTTATAAACAATTAAACTAAAAATATTATTTATAATTATTAATTATTTTGATAATTAATTTTATTATTAAATAGATAGATTGTTAGTTTATTGAATTGTTTAATCATTTCGGTTGAGTTGTATTGATTGTTTATTTAAAATTTTTATCGTATTATCGATTCGATACATCCCCATTCATAAACTTGTACCCCCATTCCCGAAGCTTTGTAATAGCATAGAACTTTAATTTCCGCACTTTACCGCATTTTCTTATACTGTATAGTAATTAGGCGTGTATGGTAAGATTTAAAATTAACTGCTAGATAACCCTAATAATGACATATTAATTGAAATCAAAACACTTTTCACACGTGCATCTCTATGGTAACCTCACTTGTTGCCTCAGATAAAAAACAGTCATGTCCCTCGAACGTGAGATGTTTTGGCAAAAGACCCTCGATTAAAAGATCGTAGTCCCTCGATGACCCTTAAATGTTTCCTTCAGTAAATGATCTTAGTCCCTTACGTCAATTGCTAAAACATCTTACAAGTTTCCTTCTATGATTTTACGACGAACCGCGTCTGTCCCTCACATCTAATGATATGGCTCCATACCAACTAATGGTAAAGTAGCACTATCTAAAGGAGAAGGAAAAGAACAAAGACTTTTTGAGTTGGTAAATTGCTTGTAATTTCTTGCTCATAAATCAAAACAATTTTCACACCTCACACTTTCAAAACTTCTTCCAAACACAAGCATTTTGTATACATTCTCAACGATACGAGAATCATTACAAAATGGCCTTACTTTGGAATCTTCAAAAACATCTTTCAAACACTTTCCAAACAACAAATATTTTCAAAACAAACACTTTGTATACATTCTCAATGATACGAGAATCATTACAAAGTTTGCCGCACGAAGGCGTTTTTCAAAATATTTTCAAAACTTACACAAAACAAAAAGAATTTTAAAGTGAGCTAGCAATTAAGATCCCGTAGATAACTACGGATGAAAAATGTGCTAATACCTTCCCTTTTCATAACCTACCCCCCGAACTCAAGAAAAATTCTCAAAAGGTCTTTCCTATTCTTTTCACCCTTTCCTATTCTTTTCACTCTTTCCTTTATTGGATAAAAGAAAAGTAAGTGGCGACTCTTGCTATCTGCAACAATTGCGATAAAACACAGAATCTCTGTATTATAGATCTGCATAGTTGTTCGTGTTGTTGACTAGAATTTGCAAAGTATGGGATGCCCCTACCTTCGGTGGAGGTGGGACAAACCCTTCAGTATCCACTTTCCTGACTTCTTGCTATGCTACAGTCGACTTCAGAGGTCCTGATTCAGGTTCTCTTCTTGTTTGGTTACCGCTTGATGTACCAATAGTTTGAGCTACTTCTTCAAAGGCTTCCCTAGGGATCTGTTCTTGCCTCTCGATGATGCTCTTTAAGGCTAGTAGAACTTGACTCATGTCTCCTTTCATCGAGTCAATGTTACCCTTGACTTGCTCAAGATCCTCCTTAAATGCAACTTGATTTTATTCAATTTGTTCCATCACTTTTTGTTGATGGGATCTTGTTTGATATGGTGGTCGAAGAGGCGGCGCTTTTCTAGCTCTTCTACCAATGGTTTAACTGGAGAATATTTTTTGAAAAATGATGAGTTTTTTGTATGAATTTATGAGATGCAAATGTTTGTGAGTGCATGAATGCATATGAATATGCTAAGAGTTTTTGTTTTTGAATGTCTTATTCACTTGGATATACATTTTTTCATATATATTTTTTTTGGTTTTGCTTTTTATTGGTGAGTATCTAAAAACATATGTAAATGAGATACGATAAAAAATGCCTTTATTGAAATAGTAATTGTCTTTAAAAAGAATACAATTCAGATATTGAAAAATATTCAAACTATTAAACTTGCTGAAAGAAATATTTAAAGGGAAACAAAAGTCTTCTAAGTGCACCTTCGAATTTCTACTCTGAAGCCATCGACCATTGTCTTACAAAGTTTGAGGAAGTATTTGACGTCTTTCGGAAGAGGGACCATCACATTTTCTGCATCTCTCAAACTCCTAGGGATGTTGCCGATAAGATTGTTGGCCAAGAAGGCGAGTCTTGCATGCTTGTCTTTGTAGAACTGGTATTCTTGGTAGAGGTCAGGAATTATCTTATGATTATCTTCTACTTCTTTGGAAATCTTTACATATTGTTCCTCCCAATATAACTTTTCAGCCCTCATCTCTGTATAGAGTTTTTGTTGTATTAGGAAATCCTTTTGGAGGCCTTCTAACTCAAGACACACTTGCTCGTATTTATCAGTCTTTTGGGCGAGAAATCTTTCTTCCATCACCCTTTTGAGGTGTTCCCCTACCTTCGATTCTTGGCTATCTCGGAGTCTGGTGGTAAGATACTTTATTTGTTCTTCTTAATCTAAAGAAGCTTGCGCCAAACTTTGGATTTGAGCCCTCAAATATTTTTCCATCACCTTTTTGTCTTGCATATCCTTTTCGTACCACCTATTTAATTTCCCAATCTCTCTAGAAGAATCCTTCAATGGTTTGTTGTGGGAATCCAAGTTGAAAGTAGCACTTAACAACCCTTTAGTCGAACGCTTCCACTTAAGACTCTCCTTCTCAAATGCCTCACGATCTTTCTGAATCTGTTGATATTTTTATTCAAGTATGCGTTGCATTTTTCTTTTCTCCTTAGTTAAGTTATGGAGGTTAAACTTTAATTCTTCTTTCTCCCTTTGAGATTTTTTCAAAGCATTCTTCCAATTGTTTATTTCTTCTAAGGATATAGGCGGAGAAACTAGGACATCTGGCTTGTACTCAGGATCAATGTTAAATGGTAACTTAACAACTTGCACCCTATCTAAAACCCATCAATTTTAAGGATCTTTTGCCATGAAATTCTTCCTTTTGACCTTTCTTTTATTAACCCTACTCCAAGCTCGGATGATCTTGTTGAGCAATTCTTGGTTGTTCTTTCCCATGTCATGAATGATCAATTGTCGAAGTTGTTTATCCGAGGGTTTATCCTCCAAAGGGTACCCTAGTTGATGCAACCACGTGATCTAATTAACGACACACTTGGAAAGTCTCCACAACTATAGATGATGTCTCCATTGTCCAGCCTCCTCGCATACCACAACATAGAATTAGCAGTAAGAGACCTTAATTTTTGAGGCCACTCGTATCTTGTCATATTTGGAATCATGTAATATTCCTTATAGAGATGAGTTATAACCAATAATATAAGAGTGGGATGCAACAGTTTAGAGTACCCCTCCCCTTTTTGTACCAAGTGTGAAGTGCATAATAAACATCGGCAAGTACAGCGGGAGTTGGGTCCCCATTGAAAGCTTTTACGCCCCAAAATACACTAATAGCTGCAGAGTCAATATAGTCTAATTTCCATGGAAATAAGATTACACCAAACACAAGCAACCCTAAACAATCAACACAAAACTCCCATTCTTTATTATCAGCAAAATAAAGAGCTGTAGTTTCCAAATAGCATCTCTTAATCCCTTGTACATCACCTTCTTTTTTGTAATTAACTGACAATTCGGGATAAGGGATCCCTAAACCATCCTCTAAGTTTTTAATGTCAATAGTCTACTTGATTCCCACATAAGCTTTCCCCTTAGAAAAATTCAAAATTCTATCAAATTCTTCCAGAGTCGGTGCTAGCTGAAAGTCTTGGAAGGTAAAACACCTCAATGGAGGGTCATAGAACTAAATTAAGGAAAAAACAACATCCAATTGCACTTCCACTTTTGTTAATTCAAGGGTATCCCCATAACAGCGAGTATACATCTTCAAAGCTCTTTCAGATAGTTTCCCTTTGATGGTCTTGATCTTCACCATATCTGGCTTGACGACATTAATACAGACAAGTTGTTTCCCTCTAGCATTCATTTTTTTAGGACACTTCACCAAAAACCTTTGATTATTTTTTGATCCTGTGAATAAGACAGACAAAAAGAAATGGAGGGTAATGAATATATGAAATGCAAGATGTATGAATGCATGGTTGCATGGCATAATAACGATATTTCATGAAAGGTATCCTTAGAAGGTATACTCCTAGTTTTGGTCTACGTATATTATACCCTCCCCATAAGGTGGTTTCCTTAAGGGTATCATGGATAACACTATAAGGAAAGGCACAAGGGCCTCCCTTAAGTGGAGCCTCTTTGTAGACCGAAACTTTCGTCTCTAGTCCATTAAAGGTCTCACCATGAGATTTTGGTTTAAGAGTTATACAAAGAGTCATAGGTTTTATTCCAAAGTCCTACCCCCCAAGAGGATGTCTCTTGAGAAGTATTTCTTTTTTGGAATTCCACTTACTTTAGGCGAAGTCGTCACATAAACTCATTGGAATGATGTATTCCCTTGGCTAATAGACGAAAATTCTTTCTAAGGTTATTTTTTGAAAAAATATTTTTTCTAAAATAAAAATCCCATCATGAAATGAATATAATATGATAAAAATAAATAATAAATGAAAGAAAATAAACAAATAACAACAAATATTGAAAACATTAGTGATCCAAACAAAAATCATAAACCTAAGAGGAAGACTTCTAAACCCTAGGGTTGAGTCGCCAGCTGTTGTAACCAGTTTTAAAATGAGAGTCGCCACCCTTAATTTTTATTTTTAGGAAGGGAATATAAAGGATAACCCTAATTTGATCAGATATTCTAAGTTTTTTGACTCGTTCTTAGACGAACAGAAGGTGTTAGGAACCCCTCATCTACCTTATTCACAAGGATACTAGGGTTTAGAATTGCGGCTTACGCAATAGGGTTTTAATTTTTATCAGGGGAACTCATTTAGATTTAGTTGTATGCCTACGTATCCTCTTATGATGAATCAAAGTCCCAATTCGTAGTTCGCAGTTGGTTGGTTCTTTGTGTGGATTACAAAGATATTTCAAATTCCCCTTGAACCAAGTCTGGGTGTGTAAATAGCAGAATTATTAGACGAAGTTCGCAGTTGATTAAAAGTATCTCGATAATCCTTTTTGGAAATTTTATTGGATTTTGATAAGTTAGAAAAACATGATTTGATGTTGGTTAGGTATTTTTTAAATATATTAATATATAAAGAAATCTTTTTAATGCATGACCATATATGGTAAAAACAACGTTCTCGGGTGGTGGCCTTATCCTCACAACAATGGATGGGGAAGAACTACCACATCCGACAAATTCAGACGCAGTCAAAAAATACTATGTATAAAAAGCTCGTTAAGTTCGAACCCCAAACGGGCGACTTAGGAAAAAAGGAACGTCCCAGTGGATTGAAAACCCTAAAGGGAGATCCAGGCAAAAATTAGGGACATAAACAAAAAAATTATCCCGGTGGATTGAAACCCCGAAAGGGCGGTCCAGAAAAAAGTTAGGGATCTTATTCAAAAAAATAAAGAACAAAAAGACTTCAATCTAGGAACCACGACTACGACCATGAAAGAGAGGAATTAATCCAAATCATTTGACTCATAAGCAAAGGATATTGGAGCTATCATGAGGACATTGGAGAAAACAACAATAACAATTATCAATTTCATTGCCATTTTTCAATTTAATACAACTTTATGTGATTACCTCTTTCAAGGAATTACACCTTGTACTCTCTCCTATTCAGAGGCATATTCATCAATAAAACATTTACTTTTTCAATCTTTCAATTGTGTTTTCCCTTTTCGTACTTGTTTGCAAATACTACAATTATTTCTTGTGAATATTGTGTTGAAATCATTTTGGGGATTTGACAAATAAAAGCATTTGATATAACATCAAAAAGTGGTTTGGTTAGGAAAACATCAAAAGAAAATCCACGCCTACGTCCATGTCTATGTCTACGTCCATGCCTGCATCCACAACTACATCCACGCCTATGCCTGCGCCTACATACAAATATCAAAATTCTGCTAACCCTATTTATCTTGTTGAAATCAGTTCAAAATACTACGACAATAAACCATACAACATTGGAGAGTCGATGATGCAAAATTAATGGTTTAAAAGGAGAGAACATAAAAAATAATTTTCAAACATTTGGTGCATACACAAACATTTGGGGCATATACAAATATAACTTTTTTTGGGGGGGGGGGGGGGGGGGGGGGAGGTATACATGTACTCGATGCATATACATTATGGGTTCCATATTTGTCTAAAACATTATGCATATACATCATACATTGAATTTTTTCAAATACACTTTTGGGTAAAACTATGAACTTTCTTGGGGCTCATCATTGGATTATTTGGTCCACAAAACAAACGAATACCTTGGTTGAGAACAGACAAAATCGGTAGACTCTGATCTTATCTTTGGTCCAGTTATCTAAGATTTGATTACCAAAACACTTTTCAATCATCTATCCCCTAGGTTGTGGTAGGCGTGCAAATTATTAGATTTTATGTTATTCATTCTCTAGGCCGCAATGAATACATGAATCTATCTTCGTGTCATTTATCCTCTAGGTCGTGATAAACACACAAACTTTTTCAATTATCTATCCCCTAGGTTGTGATAGGTATGTGAATCATCGGGGTTATATTATTCATCATTTAGGCCGTGATGAATACATAAGCCTATCCCTGTGCCATTTATCCTCTAGGTCACGATGAATGCACAGGTTCACCCTCATATTGTTTACTCACTAGGTTATAGTAAACACAACAAAATCTAGGGTATGATTCATTGTGTCAGTCTCTATGCGGAAATATGGTATCAAGCTCTATTTTATTCATCCCCTCGGTTGTGATGAATAGACAAAATCTGCATTATAAACTTACTATATTAGTCTCGAAGCCTTAGTAAGTCAACTTTCAAACATGTATTATTTACCTCCTAGGTTATGGTAAATATGTGAAAAAATCTACGATGGCTTTTAGATATTGACGAGTTATCCACATCGTCATATCTAAGTCAAATCAAAACTTTCTGTTCAAACTCTGGTAAGATGATACATCATCATCTGTGTATATTTTCTCGACGTTCTCGAGAATGTTGTAAAGTGTATCCTTATAATCTTTCGGACAAATTTTGGGTCTTCCATTATTTAATAAACCTCCAATTTGAACGTGCGAGACCTGTGTATTCTCGCACTGTTCGATCGAAGGGTGATTAAATAGGGGCAGCTGTCATACCCCAAATTTGCCATATTAATTTCTAACTACTTTTTATTTATTATTATTACCATTTTCTTTATAAGGTTTAAATTACTATCGATGAATTCATTAGGGGATTTAAACCTTAAAGACAGGGTGAGTTTTTTTATAAAGGGGTTTATGGGCTTTCTAAATCAGAAAGGTCCGTGTAAAATTGATGACCCATTCGGTTTGCCTTACAATTAAAGAGGAGGTGTATTTAGTTCTTAGTCCATTAAAGGGGTGAGGCCCATTTACATTCTTGCACGTTTTTGGAGAATTATTAAGGTTGTTGGCCCATTTACTTTCTTGAGCCCATTTTTGTTTTTATATATCATCATTATAATTATTTATCTGATTATTAATGTTATTATTTACATAATTATCATTATTATTAATTAATGTTTTAGATATTATTTTTTGTACGAATTGACTAAAATTCAAAATTAAAACAAAAAGGGTTTTGGAACCCTAAATAGTCCCAGCGGTATCCTATTGTTCTTCTTCATCAACTACTCTACAAGCCCAAAGCCCAACAAACATTCACTGTACAGATTCAAAAGAAGGAAAAATGCAGTTGTAAACTAAAAACAAATCCAATCTTTACAGAAACAAATCATATCAATTACATATACAAAATCAAATCTGAATCGAATAAAAAACTAATCAATCGCAATATACAAATACAAAATAAATCACAGATCTAAAATCTCTAATTTACAACAAAATCTTCTAATTCCTAAAAGAATCAATCTACCCTAATCAACCAAATTCATAACGACAATTAACCTAATATTTCCTAATTCATCTAAAAATATAATACTATAAATAAACCTAAAAATTCTAAAGAAAAAGGAGGAAAAAATTATAACAAAAAAGAAAAGAAGAAGCATAAGCGGCGCATCAATTTTATTGCTTGAGATATGGGTTTCAACTTCTGAAACCCTAGATATGTGTTGTGCCACCGTCACCTTCAAGTCGTCATCATCGTACTTGTCAAAAAGGGAGGAGAAATAAATTAGAAGGGAGAATCAGAAAACTAGAAAATTAAGAATCACGGCAGGGAGAGGTAAGCTTGAAACCACTTACCTTTTAGGATTTTGATTGCATGATAATTGATGTTTAACTATATTATTAGGGTTTAATTTGGGCTTTCGAGTGTCAAATTAGGGTTAGGGTTCATCAGATTAGGGTTAGGGTTCTTAAGACTAGGGTTAGGGTTCATCGTTGTTTAAGGTTGTTGGGTTTTTAAGGTTAGGGTTCATCTTGAACCCATAGGGTTTACATGAACCCATACGTCATTTGTGTTTGAATCTGGTGCTGCCTTGGCGCAGCCTTCGACGGAAGCGATTTCTGGCCGGTGGAACGCAAGGAGGAGGTGATTCTCAGCTGCCTGAATTCTATAGAGATGGAAGATCATCTCTCTCTAGAATTTTATTTGAGAGATGAGAGAAAAAGAAAAGAGAGAGAAAGAAAACGGGAAAATGAGGCCCAGCGTTGGGCCTGTATTTTTATAAACCCTTATAAGTTCTGTGTTTGCGTTTCCATGAACCTTACCATGCGCTTCCCATCACAACCCTTGGATCATCATCAGTCGTCCTAGAAGCGCGCGTCCATCACAATTCTGTGATCTCTCCCACACCTTGACCATTGGATCAGGTAGATGTTTTGGGCCTAGCCCATCACTAATCACACCCTCCCTATTTTCTTAGTTTTCTACTACGCTAGAAAAACCATCCCCTGTTGCATTCTGGGCCCAATTTATTATCTGAACTTGGGCCCTTGCTGAATAAATCCCCCAGATTTGCTACTACGTTAGAAATTCTACCCCTCTGCATTTTTGGGCCTGAATTCAATATCTGAATTCAGGGCCCTGCTTTTGACACCCCCTGATTTACTCATCCCAAACAAAATACACCCCCTGCGTTTTAATTAATTATTTTATTTTTATATTATATTTATTTTATATTATAATTAATATTTTTATATTTAATATATTTATAAATTATGAAATTATTTTCTTATTATAAAACTCAAATATTTATTTTTTTCTACTAACTTATTCTTTAATTACTTTTAAAAGTTGCATTAAAATTATTTTTGTTATGCATTAAAAAGATTTTTTTATATATTAATATATTTAAAAAACATACCTAACCAACATCAAATCATTTTTTTCTAACTTAATTAAAATCCAAGAAAATTTTCAAAAAGGATAATGGAGATACTTTTAATCAACTGCAAACTTCGTCTAACAATTCCCCTATTTATACACCCAGACTTGGTTCAAGGGGTATTTGAAATATCTTCGTAATCCATAAAAAACACCAACCAACTGCGAACTACGAATTGGAACTCTGATTCCTCATAAGATTATACGTAGGCATACGACTAAAGTTGTGGTGAGTTCCCCTGATAAAAATTAAAATCCTATTACCTAAGCTAGGATTCTAAACCCTAGTATCCTTGCAAACAAGGTAGATGAGGGGTGCCCAACACCTTCCTTTCGTCTAAGAACGAGTCAAAAACTTAGAATCTCTGACCAAATTAGGGTTATCCTCTATATTCCCCTCCTAAAGATGAAAATTAAGGGTGGCGACTCTTATTTTAAAACCGGTTATAACCTTGGTGTGACAACCTGAATTGGCTGCTGAAGGTGTGTCATTGGAGATCCTCTGGTGTCAAAGACTTCTCTGCATAAAAAGTCCATTGGATGATGTTAAGAACCAGAGTGTTTGGAGTCTGTGATGGGAAGCTTAAGTCCCAAATGATGTTGTAACATCATGTTTGCGTGCGGAAGTATTTGGAAGATGCTTGGGTTATGGGTGTTAAGTTGAGGCTCAACTTTATCATAAGGAGAAGCATATCTGATATGTGGATTGGAATGTGCAAATTATGATCTTATGTATAGTAGCATGTTCTGGCAATGCATGACTACTATTTTTAAAGACTTCACTAGTATCAGCAACTACTAGTAGATGTAAGGGTAGAAGAATGTTATCAAATACTGAGGTCTGATTTGATCATGATATTTTGAAGGTGGTTTGTCTTTTGCTACAAGTAACTCCAAGAAGAGTGTGGATCTGTCTGGATCTCAATAAAGTTTTTAAGCAAATTGAGAATTTGTAAAGTTTATGCTCCGTTGAAGCATTGTTTATCCGTGACTGAGGGAGTAAAGTAATTGTCTATATATTGTTGCTGAAATGGTGCATATATTTGGTGGAACGACATGTTTAATTTAAGGCATGTGAAGCTGGGTGATTGAATCAGAAGTACACATATCTCTCTAATGGTCATTAGTTATGTCTGGGGGAATTTATTTTTCTCTGCATATTTTGGAAGGACTCTCTGAGGATCTTTGTTATTGAGAGATGTCACATATTCTATATTCTGATGTTTTGGTGTGTGTCACTAAGTCTAAGTAAAAGGAGTACACTTATAGTCCAATTGAAGGCATATTGTTTATGCTTCAGAGCATAATTAGATAATTTTGTGAAGCATTTTTGGACTAAAGGTTGGAGCTGTGTTGGTCATGGGTTTGTGCATTCAAGAGAAAGAAGACATTGTCTGTCTGGATGTCAGGACATTACTCATGATATGTTTCTTGTGTGATCAACAAAGGAGTTATGTGGACGATGTGATCAAACACGTGTTAGAAGGTGTTACACCCCAAAATTTACCCTCTTGATTTTGGCTTATGTTTCATCATGAATATCATATTGCATTGCATTCATATATTGTGATGGGATCAAAGTACTTTGGTTATTAAGTCTTCCTCAAGCCTTGAAGGTTGATTGCATTGACAAGTTGCTCAAGTAGAACCTTATCATCTAAACCTATGGATCTTTCAAGCTCAAAATTCATTGCATATCTCAATATGCTTTATCCATCCCTTTGGATCATCAGAGGATTGAAGTTTGTGTTTGTTTATAGGGAGGAATCATTCCTTTGATTCACCAGTCAAATTAGGGTTTTGCTTGATCAAGGCTATTGATCAATGTACAAGTCTTGATTTGGAAGCTACAACATCTCATTGGCATTTGAAAGGTCTTTGTACAAGAAATTGGCCAAGATATCCAGAGGATTTGAAGTTTTGAAGTTGATTCATCACTCTCCTTTGAGGAATCAGTCAAAATTAGGGTTTGGTCCAAGTTGAGGTGATTGAAGTCTAGATGAGCCAATTCATGAATCATCACTATCTTATCATAATTATAATCAAGTTTGATCAAAGAGTCTCTCATGATACTCAATGGAATTAGGGTTTTGAAGCTTGATCAACTATCTCCTATCACATGGCACAAAACTAGAGTTTTAGATTTAACCAGGATTTCTGACTTTTTCACTAAAACTTGTTTCCATGATTCACTACATGTTATTAAGCACTTATGATTGGAAATTTGAGGTTCAATTTGGATTGGAAATGATCCAATTAATCAAAAGGGGCAAATTGGTCATTTTGACCAAAGTCAATAAAATCAAGAGTTGACCCAATGGACTTTTGGTCAACCATCAATTTAAGAATCCTCTTTTCATATCCCATACCTAAATTCATCTTTGAATCATGAGAAATGGTGAATTTGAGTGTAACTTGTTCAAGAAGTAACTTCAAAATTTTAAAAAAAAATTCTAAGTGCCAAGATGACTTCTCTTGGGCAAGCCACGCGCGTAATTTCATCAAACACTTGGCATGCCATTTTGTGGAATCAATTTCTTGTGATTCAAGATTAAATTTGAAAAATTAAAAAGAGCATTTTGTAGTCTCCCATGAGAGCTTCCCATTGAACTTTGAATCATTCAATTTGGCCAAGAATTGAGTGAGTTGTGATGCTTCAAAGTTGGTATCTCAAAGCTGGCTTCATGCACACCATGCATGCCCATGCATGCGTGCGGACCAGGCAGGCCAATTTTCACTTTTGCCTCAAGTTTGCAACATCATTTCTCCATCAAGTCAGCATCAATTTGGAAAATTCAAAGTCCTATGATCTTCTATATTATGAGAGCTCTTGAAATGCCCCTCAAGCACCCAAAACGCACGAAGGAATTTCAAATGGCCTAAGCATAAAGTCAGCTAGCCAGATTATTGGAAAACTATGCCCATGTTGCAGATTTTTTTGCACAACTTCAGTTTGGATTGTTGTCAACATAGCCAGCTCACCAAGTGCACATGCTTTGCTCAAAATTCCACTCAACATGACATCACCAAAACGACTTATAGGCTGGGCATAGTAGAAACAAAACGCATCACCATTTGACACTCTTCATTTTTCTGTTTTTTGCAAATTCTGCTTCTAACGGCCTTGAGCTTTTAAAATACCCTTCTACCCTCAGCAGTCACTCTATATAAGCCATATTTCACTCCCTTTCAAGGCACGCATTCATTCTCTCAAAAAATCAGAATCTGCAATCTCTCTCTCTCAAAAAAATTTCTACTTAGAAGCTCCTTTATTCTCCATTCCAGAGCTCGATTCATGACCATTTTCACTTCATTGGAGCATTAGAAGTAGGGGACAAGGGTTTTCACTTTGTTTCAGAGGCCATAGTTGAGTTTATTTCTCAACTCGAAAGGTAATTTTCAGATCTTGATTATCCATAATTTTGCTTATTTCATGTGGTTTAAAGCTTGTGATCATGTTCATAGCTGGCCAGATCTTACATCTGATGTATAAACTTGTTTGATTTGGAAGCATATGAGATTTAGTGAACTTCTGGTTTTTCAAGAGTTAATGACTTTCTCAATTTTCTTGCTCTGATTTCTACTTCCATGGTCAATCATTTTGAATTTTGTAAAAAGCATGATGTAGTTGGTAGTTTGAACTTTGATTTGTGATTGGAATCATTGATTTTGGTGGAGAAACGAGTATGTATGATGCATCTGAACATGAGACATATAACAAGTCTTGCGCGCGTTTTGAGTTGGTCCGGAGGTTGAAGATGATGGCGTGGATGGATCTGATTGGTCCATGTGATTTTTAATGCATTTTTCATATTTTTAATTTTTATTTGATTTTCTAATTTTATTTTTGTGATCAAAACATTTTTAAAAATCATGAAAAAATTACCATAGGCTAATAATAATTTCTAGTATTTTTCATTTTTTTTTTTGAATTTTTTTTAAAATGATTTGATTGGTTTAAAAACTCATAGGTTTAATTAATTGATTGTTCAAAGATTATTTTTATTTTAATAGTTCCTTTGATCTAAAAATTACACAAAAAATATCTTGGACTCATAAAATAATGTAGAATTTGATTATGAAATTTGTTTAGCATTTTTTATATTTTTGATTAGAAATTTAATTTGAGAAGTTTATTTTGAATTTTTGCTTCATAATTTTTATTTTAATACTTCCCTTAATACAAAAATTCTAAAAAAAAATCATACAAGCTTATCTTTAATCATAGAATCTGAATATAATTTTATTTTGATCTTTTCATGACTTTTGGCTAGGGTTTGCATTTTTCCTTTAAATAATAGTTTAATTGTTAATTGTTTGTTCAAATTTTATTTTAATATTTCCTTTAATTCAAAAATTCCAAAAAAAATCAGAGATGCATGTTTTTAATTCTAATATCTGAATATATTTTTGGTTGGATGTGTTTTCTGATTTTTGACTAGAATTTCATTTGTGGATGTGATTATTTGTTTAATTGATTATTTGTTTAAAATTGATTTTATTTTTGAATTTTCCTTAATTCAAAAAATGTGAAAAAAATATGTATTCTGACATTTAGGGTTTCTTTGTGATTTGTATGATCTTGGTTTGAATTCTTTGAATTTTGATCTTACTTAATCAATATTTAAGATTAAAAGTCAAAAATTAGGGTTTTGTTGCTTATGGTGCAAGTTTCATTTTCAAAACCACCATGTCCTGGATTTTCAATAGAATTCAAGTCTTGATTAGGGTTCATGAATGTGTTGAGGATCTGAAAACCATTTTTCTTGAATTATTTGACTTAGTTTAACATTTTTCCACAAATTATTTTGAAAACTTGTCTAGTGTTGTAGTTTTGCCAACTAGTCTTGAACTTTGGGCCTCATTGGATCCCCTCATCAATCATTCGTGAACTTAAGACTTACTTTCTGACTTCTACACACTTCAAAGATGCTAATATTTGTTTGGTTTGATTTATTGATCCTTGTTTCTATTTTAGATGCATTTTTGAAGTGAAGGTACCCAATTAATGTTGCACATCTTTTTGCAATTTGTTTGATGGCTAATGAGCTTGAGTGAGGCCTATAATTGGAAACCTAATGATCATGTTGGTTCTGATTATCCACATTAACTCAAGTAATTTCACTTAAATGTCCCATGTTTGAATGTTTGAACCTTTTTGATGCATTATGTGGGCTTCATCTTCTATTGTGCTTGTGAGCTGTGGTTAAATTAATTGAGAATGGTTGAAATGTGTTTGCTACTGACCTACATGGTCTTTGATTGTATTCTTCTCAAGCTCCCATGATCCTTGATTAATATTCAATTGTCAATTCAATATAGTGATAGAAAGGAGCAACATTCCTCTGATTTCTTTTGATCTAATTGTGCATCTGCCTGTTTCTTTTTACCATACCTAATGCTCTAATAATTGTTATCATGTTTTTCTCACATCATCATGTTTCATCCATCCCTTATGTGAGTCAGCATTCTATTTATGGGAATACTAACTTGGTTGTTGAATGTGCGAGGTACTTTGAGAAAAGTTTCCCAGTTTTGACTTGGGGCTATTGTGTTTCATTTTATTTGTGGAAAACAATTTATTATATTGGCACTATTCTTGTGCTTGGCATGTTTGATGGTTTATGCAGGATATATACATGTGATTGTGAATTCTATACATTGCTCATGGGATATGTTCATATCTGATAATCTCATTACTTACATCCTGATGGCGTAATTTCTGACTTGATTTGTCTACTGTGGCCAGCTTGCTTGAAGCTCTCTAGATTTCTTTTATTCTTGCTCAGTTACTACAGATATTTATCCGTTTGGTATTATACTATTTCCCGTCTTCCATTTTTCATTATGAATAGTCCTATGATTGCATGATGGGACCTCTGTTGCTGATATATGTCAGGAGGCCCTCTGGTTTTTGTTTGATACATGTGTTGTGTTTGCTTTTGATCGATGAGTCACTCAATATAGAAATTGAGATCACGACTTCGCTCTCATTGCATGTTCCCTATAGTATGTTTATTTCTTTTCTTCTTTAATTGTTGATCGATGAGTCACTCAATTTAGAAATTGAGATCACGACTTCGCTCTCTTTGCATGTTCCCTATAGGATGTTTATTGCTTTTCTTCTTTACTTGTTGATCGATGAGTCACTCAATTTAGAAATTGAGATCACGACTTCGCTCTCATTGGCTGTTCCCTATAGGATAGTTTTGTTAAGCTTCCTTTGACATGTTGATTAAGGTAGGAATCCATGTATGCTAACATAGGATAGGATTTTCCTTTATTCTCAACCATAGGGCAGCCCATTGTATGATAACATTAGGGCTAGAGATTAGGATAGTCTCCCCTAGTTGTTTTCTTTTCCTTTGCATTTTGCATCTTAAAACAAAAATTTTTTTCTTGGCAAATCATAAAATACCTCTAATAAACTCAAACCCTTCTTCAAGGTAAAAGATACAAACCAATCTTACTTTGTCTGTGTGCCTCTTGGCTTTGCTTTTAGACCTGGTTTACCGATGTTTCGCCATCTCACATTTGTTTGAAGCCGATGTTTCGCCATCACACATGTTTTGTTATCCTACTTTGATTCTCAATATCATTGTTAGGTGTGATGTTTTGTCATCCATTTTATCGATGTTTTGTCATCTTTGCCATGATTCCTTATTATCTTTTAGCCAATGTTTCGCCATCGCACATTTGTTTGAAGCCGATATTTCTCCATCGCACATGTTTTGTTATCCTACTTTGATTCTCAATATCATTGTTAGGTGTGATGTTTTTTCATCCATTTTATCGGTGTTTCGCCATCTTTGCCATGATTCTTTATCATCTTATAGTCGATGTTTCGCCATCGCACATTTGTTTGAAGCCGAAGTTTCGCCATCGCACATGTTTTGTTATCCTACTTTGATTCTCAATATCATTGTTAGGCGTGATGTTTTGTCATCCGTTTTATCGATGTCTCTCCATCTTTGCCATGATTCCTTATTATCTTTTAGCCGATATTTTGCCATCGCACATTTGTTTGAAGCCGATGTTTCGCCATCGCACATATTTTGTTATCCTACTTTGATTCTCAATATCATTGTTAGGTGTAATATTTTACTATCCGTTTGTTGATGTTTTGCCATCTCTGCCATGATATCTTGTTATCTTTTAGCCGATGTTTCGTTATCGCACATTTGTTTGAAGTCGATGTTTCGCCATCGCACATGTTTGTTATCCTACTTTGACTCTTAATGTCATTGTTAGGTGTGATGCTTTATCATTTAATGTTTCGCCATCTTTGACATGTTACCTTGTTATTATTTAGTCGATGTTCGACCATCTCATTTGTTTGTTGTTTCATTCGATGTTTTTCCATCTTGATTGTTTTTGTTTGCCTTAATATAAAAAACACAAACCAACCAAAGTATATAAGCCAAACTACGGCTGCTCTGATTCCTTAAAAAGGGATACGTAGGCATTGGGGTAGGGCCCGATCGAGCATAACTTTTTATTTTCCCTATATTGTTTTCTTTTTCTTTCGCATGCATTCCCTTTTCAGTTTTAAGCCATAGACATAGGATTTGACCACACCCATTAGATTAGATAACAAGAGTGGATACCGTAGAGTACTACGGGCGTGTGGGGTGCTAATACCTTCCTCTCACGTAACAGACTCCCTTACCCGATCTCTCGGTTGAAAGACCGTGATTTCTCCCCCTTCAAGTTTTCTCGATGTTTACCTTTCCCTTTCAGCGGGATAAAAGATGTTCGGTGGCGGCTTCATTGATGTTTCATTAACATCCAGATGACAGGTTCAGGCCGGGTTGTTTCAGAAGGGAGTGTGCAAAGTGTGATTGAATGTGAATGTGTATGTATTGGGACTATTCCTTTTCAGCAGAAACTATCCATAACTAATAAAGTCATTCAAAGTTGTTTTGGATGGTGCATATTGTTTTTGGTGGCAGTTTATCCTCAAATAATGTTTCCTTTTGACCAGACCATTGCTACATTCAAGGATCGTTATTTCCCAAGTAAATAATCATCTATTTATAGAGGGTTCTCCTTTCTTCTTTCACCCTGTGAGTATTTGATGTGTCCATAATTCTTATGGATTTTGTTCGGGTTTGGGTGAGTTGTGCTTGGGTCTGGTTTTATGAAGGCTTTATTTGTCAATTTTTGGCCAAAAAGAGGAAGAAAGGGTTTGCTCAGATAAGGGTTTGCTCACATGGTCAGTCTGAAGTCTACATTTTCAGATGTTGTACACAAATGTCAGAGAAGATGTTTTATCTTCTGGCGGTGGCTTGTGTGTTTGTGTTGTGACAAGTGATCTGAGTTATGAACACAGTTGTGACCTATGTTATGAGTTACCCAAGGTGGTGGTTAGATATTTCTTAAGTTTCCTCTTATGACATAAATTGACTGGTGGTTGCTTCATGGTTCTCTTATGTTACCATTTGGAAGGAAAACTTAATCATCTGTGACAATAATAGGTTCGTGGGTTGATGGGGAGTTCAAGCTATCTTCTTCCTCATGTACACCAAATGACTTTAGGACTTTCTACTCCTTTTATCCCGAGGTTACTATTCGTTGGTGTTAAGTTTGTGTTCTGCAATGGAGCTCATTCAAAATGTTGAAAAGAAGATGTCGAATAAGATGTCCTGACATCTAAACAAAAGACTAACTCCATGTTGTTGTGTTGTTGAGTTTAACAGTTGCTGAAGACTATTGTTGAAGGATTATAATTTTTGTTGTTATTGTTGTAATCTGATTTGTAATTTTTATTTATTTGTTTTAGCCAAAATTTTCCAAAGGGGAGATTGTAAGTTCGCTAGTTTTAGGATTGGCATTAATTTTTGTAAAACAAATAAGACATCAATATGTTAGATAGGTTGTGTTAACTTGCTAACAGGAACAAGTTGAGCAAGAAGTCCTATCTTATGTTGAGACATGTTGAGATGAGAAGTTCTCATCATATGGAACAACATGTCATATAAGATATCCTATGAAGAAGCATACGACATCGCGCCTGAGCTGAACTGACTGTTATATTCTGTTAAGTCATAAAAATGAAATATATTTTAGGATACTATATTATCCTATGTGGCTTTTTTTTATAGGTCAAGAATAATCAAGAATAATATTGAAGAATATGCACTTTCTAATTATGGAGATAAATTAGGAAGATTTGATTGAAGACCTATTGTTATGCAGAATCTTCTACAGAATTGTAACAACTAATGAGCTAAGATTGAAGGCCCAAATCAAGTAGGGAATAGGTTATAAATAGAAGCTTTGTAACCTAGGATTGGTACCAGCCGAGAATTAAAAATATGTAGTCATTAGGGCTGAGTTTGTACCACTCTCTAGGAGAGTTGGTTATGTGATCCACTCAACATGTGAGTTGGATTATGTTCCTTGAATTACAAGGTTTTATTATCACTCTTAAGCTTTTAAGCACAAAGTTGATTATTGTTCTTGGAGGAAGCTTTTAAGCAACTCCAAGTTGTGTTCTTGTCAAGTGTTTTGATGAGTATTTTCATGGAAGTGTGTCTTCCTGTGTTGTTGTCCAATTGTTGTCTGTGATTGATGAGAGATTGAGGAGGGCCTTATATCTAGGTGAGTCTTAGATAGAAGTATATCACATGTAGTGATTAATTGAGTAGATCATAAACAGGTATGTTTGATGTAGGGTCTATGAATTAATACTATCATAGTGGACTTGTCCTTGGCTTAGTATGTCCCCAGAGTAGGAGAGTTGCTCTGAACTGGGTTAACAACTTTTGTGTGTTGTTTATTTATTTTTAGTACTATTTATATGTTTATTCCTTGCTTATGTTATTTAAGTCAAATCAGATGTCCTAACATGTCATATGACATCTGAATTATGTCATACCAGAATTTCACAAACATTTAGTATTATTCAAACTTAGGATTCCTTTCCCTTTGGATTTAGCAACAAGAAAGCAAGTATAGATGAAAACCCAATGATCCAGATGAAAATAACCAAAGTTCAAAGCCACATTGAGTTTGATGATCAATGGTGCAGATGAATCCCAATTTCTCTAATATAAACTTCCAAAATCATAGGAAGAGAAACCTAGATCTAAGTCCAATAGTCTAAACTCCAAGCATAGGATAGTACCATCAAGTCCAAAGATCACGATTAAGTTTTTTAGGGTTTTTGTATTTATTAATGTTTTTGGCCTTTTGAGGCCAATAAAAAAAATAAGAGAAAAAGATAAAGCTAAAAATAAAGATGAAATGAATGTAAATTACTTGAATAATAAATAGCATAAAGTAAATTGCAGTAATGTAAAAGTGCAAAAAAGTAAAGTTAGAACAATTAATGAAGTTAATGTTAGTGTTAGAAGTTAATTAACTGATTTAGGATAATTTTGCCCTATGTTGAGAAATCATAAGTGGACTTATGTAGAATTCACACCTTTATGAGGCCGTTCAATACCAATTTATGTGTCATACATGTTAGAGAAATGACACAAAGTCATTCTACTAAAACATGTAACACAAGTCAAAACAAAATCAAGAAGAAGAAGAAGAAACAGATGGAGAATTGATCAAGCATTAAGGCGAAGGGATTGGATCATTACTTCAATCAATATTATTCACGATACCTTGAGACAAACTTATCATCAATCAAAAGTACCAAAAATGATCAAATTATCATTTAATGATGGGTTTGAAATGAAGAAAATTCAGCAAGCACCAATCCAAAGTCCAATTGAACAAGATGAAACTTCAATCAACCAAAATTGACTAAGTCAACCGAAAGTCAGAACCATTAATCATAAAAAAACAAACAAAATTATTATTAAAAATGATTTAAAATGGTTTAATAATGGAAAATAAAGAGAAAATTCAAAAGATGCATCAAAACATCAAATAAAAAGTCACAAAAACTTGAGAAAGTCAGAAAAACTCCAAGGATCATGATCTCAAAATTTGGACTAAAAAATGTTTGAAATGATTAAAAATTAATTGTTATAAGTAAATTAAAATAAAAACAAATAGAAAATAGAATGAAAAAAAAAATCTAAAACAGACCTTTAAATTCTGGAAAAAATATATATGTGATAGAAGGATTCTGGGCATAGATTTGGAGTTAAATCAATCTAAAAACAAAGTTAGGATTTCTGGTTTTTGAGTTTGTTAAGAGTGAAAATGGCAGAGGTTCGATGGCTTTCAAAGCTTGAAAGTGAAATAAAAGTGATGCTCTATTCATAGGAAATTGAGTAAGGTCATGGTATGTTCCAAATGAGATCCCAAACGTGTGAACCAAGTTGAGAAAATTCTAGACGCAATCTGTGTGAAATGAAGCTCCAAATGCATGATTTTTTTATCAATTTCAAGTTTTTTTGTGTTGTGCGAGACACGTTTTGCACCGAGGAACAAGTTTGCACAGGGTTTGGTGGTCCCAGGTGAAATTTAGGTTACTTCTAATTATAGGTCATACACTAAAATCCAGAGCTTATGGCACCATGTTCAAGCTGAGGCTAAATGAAATTCCCTCGTGTGTTTTGAAATGTTTTTTAAGCCAAATGATCCTCTCATGGAGTACAATACAATGCAAAAATAACCAATTCAAAGGGATGCCTGAGTTGAAAATGGCATGCGTTAGAAGTTGAGGTCATGACCTGAAATTTCAGGTCTGGCATTAGGTCAAACAGGTCATGAACCTAGTTTTGTGCATAATTGGAAGTTGAGAAAATTCTAAAATTGATGGACTTAGAGGATGAATTGATGCTTAAACCTTGAATAAAATATGTAGATGACATCAAAAGGGACATTTTTCTCAAAGAAGGTCTAAAAAATGTTGAGAAATGAAGAAGTTATGCTCTTTGGACCAAATGACACGCCATACTTAAATTTTAGGTCAACCAACCATGTTCTAACTTGACTTTTCTTGACCTTTCTTGAATCCAAAGGCTCAATGTTGATAATTTGAATACCATGTGAAGGAAGCTTGATTGTGCATTAAATATGCTTGATATTTTCTTGAGAAATTGATGAAGATGTCATATAAATAAACACATGAACCATGCCTGAATCAACTTGAAAATCATGCAACAAACTTGAACTTCTCTTGATGAAACAATGTTGTATGAAGCTTGAGATGAAATTTAACTAACATTATAAGCCATGAGTTGAATAATAATCTTTGGTAGACCACTTGTTGACCAAAGTTTGAGCTTGAGAACCAAAACCCTAATTTAACAACCATACTTGATCTTTTGATTGGAAAACCCAACCTTGCACAAAAATTAAACAAAGCAAGACATATTTTTGTATTTTTGAATAAGGGTTAGTAAAAAATAAAATCATAAAGGAAAAAAGAAACACAATGGTTCTTGGGGATCTCTCTCATAAGACAAACCCGAAGGTTAGGAGGATACCATGCTCGTGATCTTGATGAAATGAAAATGATTAATAGGATGAATCTCGTGGGTAACAATTAGGGTATAATACTACAACCTTCACCGTGTTTTCCCTTGGTATTGTAGAATTCCATATCCTTTTTCTTATGATGTTTGTTGAGACTTGGACACGTGGTTCTATAGTGACCTAATTTTCCACATTCAAAGTATGTGACATCTTCTTCTTTTCTCTTATGTTTCTTGTTGTGTGGATGAGACTTTTTGAAGTTAATCAAATTCTTGTTGGAATTCTTGATATTATGCTTCCTCATATATTTATTATAGTGCTTGAGGAATAATCATATATCTTCTTCTCTAGAAGAGTCTTCATCGGAACTATCACCTTTGTCCTTATTTTTCTTTATACTTGACAATGAAGCTTTCAAGGATAGATCTTGCTTATCTTCTTTTACCTTATCTTTAATTTTATTTTACCTATATGGATTCCAAGATTCTTTGGTTACCATACGAAAAATTTCATACTCCTCTGTCAATATATTGATTTTACAATCTTTCACGTCTTCAGTTCCTTCATAAAGGACTTAAAGAGAATTCCACATAGTTTGCCACTCTTATAATGTGAGATAGAGTAATATACTCTAGCTCTTAATATGGATATAAGTATATTCATCACCTTCAAATCCTATGAAGCCTTTAAGGAGCTTAACAACATTATTGACTTCATTTTTAGGGACAAAAGGCTCATTGGTAATTGATACACATAGATTCCGGTCAACTTACATTGAGTGAACATACATATTCTCCTTCCAATAAGTATATTTTTCACCTTTAATAAGCGGGTCTCTATTATACGCTCCCTTTGTATCATCGTCACCCATATTTCTAAGCTTTGAGTCGCTTAGACCTGATCAAAAGACAAGATCTAAATACAATTATTGGGTAATAATATGGACAACAAACAGTCTAGAAGGGGGGGGGGGGGTGAATAGACCTTCCAAGTTAAAATTTGTTTGAAAAGGTTTATATCAAGGTTTTAAAAATAAAGTTTATTTTGCATGATGTAAACAAACTTCGCGTAAATGAGATTATGCTTATCAATTGAAAGATTCACAAATGTACTTAACCATTTTACAATATATCAAGTTGGACTATTAAATTACACAAAATGAATAAACTAATCATATAGAAAAATTGTTCAATTCCACAAGAAGTGTTATCGAATGATTTTTAATCACATACAAGATTCTATAATCAAAGTCTTTAGGTTTAATCGACACTAAAACAAGATTGATTTAACAATCTAATAAAACCTACAACTTATGGAATAAATTGCTACCAACATAAAATCCTATCAACATGCAATTCTAGAAAGCAATAGACATATTATAATCATGTGATAGACTAAAAAATTAAATAAGTGTGTATGTGTGTGAGAGAGAGAGAGAGGGAGAGAGAGAGAGAGAGAAGATTACACCAGGATTTATAGTGGTTTGGCATGTTCATACTCATTTTTTTCTTAATCCACTCTTCAATGGTTTCCCATTGAAAATTCGTCGGTGTTCCAATATGATTTGTAACAAAATCACAAGAGTTCGTTAAACACTAGTTTAAAATGAATGTTGAAAATTAAGTTTCTTGTTTCTATCTTAAATTGTACACATCTCCATGAATTGAACTCTCTATGAAATATTTACTAGAATTCGTTTCTTGAATCTTCCCAACCCAAAAAACTGCTCCTAAGTCTCCGTTTGCGGTAATTTCCATACAATTTTGTCAATATCTTGAGTGTCGTTCAGTCCGAAGAGTGAGAAGAACTCATACACTATCTATAGGCTTCTATACAACACTGCCAAGGTTAACATGGAGATAAGAACCTCATTCCTTTTAATTGGAATTGTTAGAACCAGTCACATCACCATTCACTCTTGCAAGACTCTGAAATCTTAGACAAATCTCCAAAGAAACATAAAATTCAAAACAAATATCCTCAACCAATCATGAATCTTCAAAGGTAAGATTCTAATCTATCCATTAATGAAAAATAATGAGATAGAAGATGAAATATTTCGTTTGCAAGGGTTCAAGAAAGATTCAAAACTCTTTTGGAAATGAGAGAACAAATGGTATGTGAGTTTCAGATCTTTAATGGAAGTGTATATTTTCTAAGATTGTTAAAGGTTTGAGATAATAAAAATGATTTATAGGTGCTAGAGATGAAGAAAGAAATGGTGAAAAAATCATGTTTGATTTGAGTCAAGAACACTTGGTGATTTGAGTAAAGTGGCAAAGTAATATGGAACAAGATATGCACTTAAAGAGAAACCCATTTTGGTGTGATCCGAGTCAATCACATAACGTGATTTGACTCAAGAAAGTTGTGATTTGAGTCATGTGCAAGTCATGATTTGACTCAAACTTGGAAGAGGTTGAACTAAACTTCATGATTCGAATCATTGTGACTCAACTCACATATTACATGATTTGAATCATGCGTAAGTTGTGATAGAATCACAATCTCACACAATTTCCTATTCCTCTCTATTTAGTTTGCTTCGACTCAAGGGATTGTGTGTTTCAAATCAAACATCCAAAATCTCAATTTTTGAAGTTTTCAAAGATATTTTGAAATTTTACCCGTGGCATAACTTGAATCAATATTAATTACGGTTCTTGTTCCAAAAAATTGACTAATTGACTTAAAACATAATGTTCATATTCAAACACTACTAGTTTGAATTATGCATGCTAAAATAAGGATCCAAAACTCAATCCTTAAAGATGAGCAATTGAAGAGGAAACTCAAATATAAAACTACAATTAATGTAATGCTTAAGAGACAAGAAATAAAACCACATAGAGGTCTCCCCTTAATGTACCAAAGACATTGAACTCTATGACTTCCCTGAAGTACATGTGATAAACTCAAAGAAGGTTGAGGAATATCAGAGTAACTTGATGGATCGTACCTATATTAAATTCTTTAGAACATTGAACGGTTGGGAACCTAGTGATGACGAGGTTATGGGGTATCTTAAAACTCGTACACGCTCTAAAACCCACAATTGTGATTTTTTTTATTTGTTAATCAATATACCTGGGTGGAAAGGAATGGTATGGAGACAAACTTTCTCTTTACTGAGACAAGTAGGCTGGAAAATGCTCATCGAGACATTGGTTCATTGTCTAACTTGTTGGCCTCTCATATAGAACCCGATAAATAATACCCATCTCCTTCGACGAATGTTTGATGACTTTTCATGATTCTTATTCTCTAGGATTGGATGTAAACTTCATTTTAATTACTTCGAAGTGGGGGGGGGGGGGTTGAAACACCTAATAATTGCTATGTCGCAGTCGCGCCCAATGAGTTAGGCTTATGTAAGGGTATTGTAATACTAGTGGGAGTAAAATAATGGGATGCCAACTCTAAAGTTGGTCTTCCATATTGTTATTTCTCTTGTTTTAGGATTGACTTAAGTTTTGTAAAACAAATAATAGCAGCAATAATATAATGTAGAATAGGATGTATAAACTTGCTAATAAGAACAAGTACAATAAGAAGTCCTATTACAATGTCAGAACATGTTGTGTTGGACTTTTTCAATAACTGGAACAACATGTCGAAGAAGTGTCTTGACACCGCGTCTGCTGAGCTGGATTAATGAGATTCAGTTTATTCTCAACATTGGCAGAATATTCAAGAGAATATTATGTATCTTATATGGTGCATATTTAATGATCCAGAAAATACAATATGAAATCAAGGAGAATGAAGGCTTTCTAAATAAAGTAGATTATTTAGGAAAGTAAAGATTGAAGACCTTTCTTGAGGCAGAAGTTTCTGCAGTTTGTTATAGCTGATTTGTTGTGATTGAAGGCCCAAAACCAGTTGGGTAACAGGTTATAAATAGAAGGGTTTGCAACCTAGATAAAACACAGCTCAAGATGTAGAAGTCTAGGGTTTGTCAAGGTAAACCTCCCGGGTTGTGGAAAGGATACCAAATTCACCTCAAATCCTGTAGATAAGAGGTGTATTGCTCTTGGAGGAAGCTTTGAAGCAACTCCAGGATGTGTTCTTAGTTAGGAGAAGAGCTAACAAACAGTGGAGTTTGGCTTGGAGACTTAGCTAGGTTGTCATGGAAGTGTGTCTTCCAAACTGTCTATGTGTGTGATCAGAATTTTGGTGAAGGGTTGTCAATGCAGTGACTGAGGTGTTGACTTCTAGACAACATTGTGATGATTAGAAGTGGGATGGGAATATTCCATATCTAGGGAGTACCTAGGTAGAAGGGTCATTGGGTAGTGATTAAGTGCGTAGATCGTTAATGGGTGTGTTGGCTGTAGGGTTTGCAAATTGATACTAGTGGACTTCATTCCTGGCTTGGTAGCCCCTAGAGTAGGTGTTGTTGTACACTAAACTGGGTAAACAATTATGGTGTGTCCTTTATCTTTCCAGTACTACTTTATCTTTCATGTGAGTTATGACAGATAAGATGTCTTGACATCCTTATATGACATCTGAATCTGCTGTACCAGAATTTCAAATGGTATCAGAGCAGGCATCATGTTCTGTTCTGGGTGAGATCCTGGGAAGATACTTTCTGGTCATGGGCAAGGAAGAAATTATTTACTGAAAAGAGGTATGAACTTGGACAATTCATACTATTGTATGGATGATCTCTTGGCAAGGATCATTATTTATATGTGACAGGTATTGTTCCTTGTTGTTGCCATCAGGTCTGCAGCTTAGTGGGAAGCTGCTGTATGTAGGGTTTATTTTCTCAATCCTAGGTTGCCATGCTTGTACTTGGATAGTGGTGTAAGCATTGTGTATAAATATTGTTGAGGAGTTCGTTTATTCCGCTGCATGATTTTTGATATAACCCTGAAAGTATGGGAAGGATACTAGGGTTGTTACCCTCAACAGAATATATGCTGACATTTTCAACCGTATTAAAAGTGTCAAAGATACTTGAGATTCTCCTCAATTCCACTCATAAAGATATTTATCAATAAGGTTGATGACAATCAATTGATCAATGATGATCATATACATCTTCATATTTACCTTGAAGACCATCAAGGATGGTGTGTTCCAAGAAGAAGGAATTAATGTTCTATGGGATGTTAGAACATTATTTAAGTAGGCATACAACTAGCAGTTGAAGAACAAATGCTTTTGGTGCTGAACACAAATGTTATGAGTACTTTTTGTTTGGAACATACTCATGATCTGGAAGATGAGGCATCTGGTTTGTGCATGTTGATTAGGAGGCGATCAACAGTTTATCTACTCCATGTGTTAGGCTTATGGGAGTATAGAGGTTGAGCTTCATGCTCTTGAGAAGAACTGATAAAGGAATCTCCACAAGACCCTTTATGTATATGAGATGAGCTCATATCTGGAAGATCCTTCTGATCAAAGGAACCAGATTCATGGAATCCTATTTGTGGCCATAGAACAAATTATGTTTGAAGAGGAGTATTGTGATCCAACCACAGTGTTTGATGCTCCTGAGCATTGTTTTAGTTGACCTTAAGGAAGAAAATTGGTGATTCTCTTTGTGCACTCTCAAAAGCTGTTGAAAAAGATCCCCTTGTCAAGGGTTGATATGATGTCATACCGAATGTCATGATATCTTTGAAGATGTAAAAATTTGAAGGGCAATGTTTTGGAAGAATCAAGGGAAACAAATGCTTTTGAAAAGTCTGTATTTTTTAGTGTCAAGCCTAACAGAATCTGGTCCAAAGACCTAATAAAGGGAATGCCCTCTGTAGGTACAGACAATGGCATCCATCATCTCAAAGTCAGACATGAGGTCCAAAGAAAAGCTTATTGAGATGTGAATCGTGTAATCCCCTGCATATGTTGGTAGTCTGATCCTGAAGATTGATCAGTTGTTGTTGGTTTGTTTCCTTGTGTTAACCCCCCACAAGAGTTTATTATAAGTTACTATAGAAGTTACCCCCATAACCAGAGTAAGAATGGATGATATCGTATTTGATGTCGGGACATCATATCTAGGTGTGTACTTCCTCTAAAAAGGAAGTTATTGTGTAGATCATGAGGTGAGTATTGTTACTCACCAGTGAAGTTCAAAGTTGGAATGTTTGATCATGATGGAGCTGAAGACCAGTCTCTGACCAAGTCTGGAATGTTGAAAGCATCCTCCTGTGTTGAACAATGAAGAAGAAGGATGCCAGTTCAAGTGCTCTAACATCTATTGAAAAGGAGTATCATCTACAGTTGTGTGAGAAAGTTTTTCCTCTGATACATTGTAGAGAGCTGAGTACTTATCTGAGGTATGGATGCAAATCTACTATCTAAACTGATGATTCAAATATTGTTGAGAGTTTATTTCTCTCTATGGTGATCAAGTGGCTGTATCAACCTGAATGAGTTGCAAAAGATGTAATATTTTGTGATATTCTCCTAAAAAGACTATCAAGCTTAATAATCTCTTTGGTTGATAAATTGAAGAAAGGTTGATGTCCTAAATGGTGTTGTAACATCATTTTTTTAAAGGAAGGTTCGGGATTATGATTATGGAAGATTGAGGATTAACATGGCTGTTAAAAGAAGGAGTTCCAACTTTGTGGATTAAAATATGCATATCTTAATCCTGTGTTTAGTAGTATGCTTGGTGACTACATAACTATCATGTTGAATATTTCACCAGTACCAGCAATTGATAGTGATTGTTAGAGCAAAGGAATATGAAGAAGTTGGTCTTCCTCTGTTGCAAGTATGTCAGCCTTGTGTGCCTAAAAGAAGCTATTTTAGGGCTTGTGTTTGTATGATGTCCAAGTATGTGTTCACAATATCTTGGCTATCCAAAAAGGTATGGATATTTGTGTGGTTATGTAGGGCCATGTATCAGAAATGACCTTGTAAAAGTCTGAAGACCTGGAGTTGGTATATTAGATTCGGGATGAGTTATTTTCACATAAGTGTGGATATGTTTCAGTGAGTGCGTGAAGTCTCTTGTTTGTCTTCTGTTGTCCAAGTGTTCATCCTAAGTAAAATCCTTGTTTGTCCATGATATGGGGAGCTTAGAACCTATTTCCGGTTATTATTGTAGTAGTTATGGAGCTTGCGTGTAACTAAAGCTTGTGAAAATTACAGGCAACATGTTGTAACCTGTGGCTACTAGGTATAGCTGTCTATGCCCCTGTTGGGTCTATGTGGTTCTAGTTAGGAGAAGCAAGTATATTTTGTGTTCTCCAAGGGTTGAGCTTAAGGTCAAGTCACCGACCTAACCTGTAATGTTTTGGCTGCCATGATTGGATGTCTTGTCGAAGATTCAACAAGTATCACAGGTGTGAAGAAGAAAGCTGTCAATTTTACCTAGTGTGAGAAGCTTACTGCAGAATATAGTGAGAGAATATTTCTGTTGTATGGTTAATCTGAAGATGAGACCCTGTGAGATCCTCTTGAGAGAATGGGGAGTTTGTTAAAGGACATGGATGGAAATAAGTCCCTTAGATAATGATTCTAGAGCCAAAGTAGATAAGCTTTATGGTAATGTTGTTGATGTCTCAAATGATGTTGGAACATCATTTTTGTTGATAGTCTATTAAAGATACTTGGAACTATGAATCTCAATATTCAAACTCCACACTCATCAGTGGAAGTTCTGTTTATGGTGTTGAATAAGGAGATTCTGATTGAAGGCAAAGTATGCTCAAGTAATGTATAACTACTAGGTTTGAAGACTTTACTAGTGTCAACAATTACTAGTAATGTGCAGAAGGAGGATTTAATCAGCACTTTAGTAAAGGGGTACTCCTTCTGTTGGAGAGTCTGAATCTTAGTAAAGCTTTTAAGCACACCAAGAAATGGTTGAAAGTTGGTTCCAGACTATGGTTGATTGACATCTTAGCTATCCAAAGAGTCATGACAATATGTCTGAAGGTGCAAGGGCATGAATCAGAGGTGTGCTTGTTATGTGACTAGTTCAGGGTACTTGGAGTTATTCCCAGTAAACTAGTGGGTGTTTAGTGTTGTGTTTTCTCCATAATGAAGTTTTGATTGTCCATGACAGGAAGAGTCAGTGGACTAATTGGTTTATTTGGAGCTTGTGATGTTCAAGCATATAGATATATTGCCCTACAATGAGGATGATGTTGGATAACATGCTGATACATGTTGTTATAAGATGTAGCTGTTTATGTCCTTATGAGTCTCCGAAGACTCTAGCCAAATGTTGCTAGAGTATACCATCCTTCTCCAAGAGGATGTGTTGGTTCTGCGATAATTTATTTTTCTCTGCAGTAGTGAATAGGATAAAGAAGACTATTCTACTGGTTGTTAGAAGATGTTGACTCCAGTTATGATGTCGAGGATGATGTCCAGGACATCTCTCCCTTGAATAAGTCTACAAGCAAGAAGCCTTCAGTCAGGGTTCTCGATACTCCTCTTGACAACACTTCCTTCCATTCTATTGGCAATGCTGAAAAATGGAAATATGTGTTTCAAAGAAGAATTGCCCTTGAAAGATGATTGAGAGCAAGTGCACTGGAGTGCAAAGAAATTATGGAGCTGATTCCTTTTGCTGGCTTGTTCTGATCACAGAAGTAAGGAATATAGCAAGGCGTTTGTGTTGAATTTTCCCTTGCTGTCATCAATAGTTATCTGGGCAAGTATAAAGATGATTAATGTAAGTTGGAAGTGACTGTTAATCAGGTGTGGAAAGCCATTACTGCAAACCAAACTGTAAAACATACAAGGACCTGTGGATCGACTTCATGTTCTAATGGGAGCTTCTTAAAGGATTTCTATGCATAATGAGTTCTTTAAATGATGAACTTGATGTACCACATGATGTCTTAACATCATGATTGTTGATGGCTATTTTGCTTGGGATTGTTCATGTGAATTTTGATGCTTAAGCATTATTGTGAGAAGTGGCATTTCTGACTATGTGTAGCATGCTTGATGAATGCATTACTACCTTATTGAAGACTTGACTAGTATCAGGAACTACTAGTGGATATAAAGGCAAAAGGTTGCTGACAGATACTAAGGTCTGAGCAGAGCATCTTGAAGTGGTATTTTTTTGGTGCAAGTCACTCCAGAAAAGGTTTGGTGATCAGTATATTAGTAAAGCTTTTAAGCAAACTAAGAGTTTTTGGAGTTTGTGAGTGACTTGACACCTAGTATGCATGAAATCTTACTTGTTGTACCCAAAACTTTGCCCTCTAATTTTATTCAGCACATGCCCATTGAGGTCCCTAACTTGCCCCAGGATGACCAAGAATTGACCAGACAATTCTCCTCCTAAGGCAATGAACACCCCAACTAGGGTTTCAATTTGGATCAAGATGGTTAATCTCCAAGGATCCAAAATGTTATCCATTGTCCTAATATGTCCTCAAGATAATCCATGCCAAATTTCATGCCTTAAACAACAAGTTTGCTCAGTCAATTGCTCAAGTATTGGAAAATCAATTGTGTTAGGTCAAAAGTCAATTGTGGCCCATGTACAGTCAAACTTCAAGATTTTTGGTCAACATTAACATTTTGAAGTGATATCCATCATTTGATCAAGGGTTGATCATGATTCCCCAAGAAAGGCTCCTAACCCATCAAAAGTAAAAAATGGCAAATTAGGGTTTCTGTAGGAAAAGTCAACCAAACTTTGACCAAGCATAACTTTCTCATACTTTATCAGAAATTTTCCAAATAAAGCTCATTTCAAATAGAATCCAATTCCCTACAACTTCTCTTCAGCCCTCAAGTACAAGAAATGCACCATTTGAAATATACAAGTTCATACATTACACATCATTTTTAGAAAGTCAATAAAAGCCACTTTTTTCCAAGACCTTTAACATCAAGATAACATCTTCAAATGAAAAATTGATCAAAAGAGGGATTGAAGTAGACATCTTAGGATTTCCAAAAAGTCAAAGATCATCATCATGAGATAAAAATTGAGAAATTTATGGCTTGCCCAAATTGAAAAAATTTGGGAAATTTCAAGAAATGTGCATTGAGCAAATTTGAGTTTTTAAGGCAATGGCTCATTTTCTTGAACTTCAAACATCTTCCTAAGAGTATAGAGGACTCATAAAACCATTTTTGCATATTCTTGGTTTTATTTGCATTTTATATTATTTTTATTTAATTAAAAATCAAATAAACCAAAATTATTGCAAAATATATTGGCCATTATCATTTGGGCTTGGTTTGATACATGGAGAGGTCCCAAATTTCGTGTGAAGCCAGACCAGCCTGTCCACATTCATGAAAAATTAAAAAATGGACAAGATCTCACACTTTTAGCCAAGGTTACATATTGGTATTCATGGCATTCAAATGTTTGTCTATGGCTGTTACAAACTGGTTTTTTCATGTCTCCTCATCCCTTTCTATATAAGCAAACACCCAACAAGCATCAGGACACGCATACATAGCCTGGGGAACCCCTGAAAGTTTTGCAAAAAACATCAAATTTGTCAAATTCGAATTTCAGTATCCAGCCTGTTTTAATCACAAACAAAGATCATAATACACTCCTCGAGATTCCCTGAAGTGTTTGCCATCCTTACCAGACCTTGAAACACCACGAAGCAGCTCCATCAAGTCACTGTTTGATTTTCTTTTTGTCAATTTCTTTTTCATTCATTTATTCATTATAAACATGATTTTACTGCATATTTATGTTTTTAATCATCATGGGAATGTTTCTGGATAGTTTAATCAAAGTTTGAGTGCAGGTATAACAAGTTTCCATTTCTAGGGTTTGAACTCTAGAATTGGGGTTTTTCGCAATGGCCAAAATTAAACCAAACTAAGGACACCATCTTGCTCGGGAGGTTGAGAGAAATCAACCCATGGTCTCAAAATTCATTTTCATTGTGTATTTTGATTTTTACGAATTGCGGGTGCTATAGTGACAAGTGAAAAACTGTCACTATAGGTGTTTGATCTAAGACGACGGAGATTGGAGAAGATGAAGTGTGGCAGTCCCTGATTGGACAGTTCAAATAAGAGCACGCGTTTTTATTTTATTTTTCAGATATTAACATTTTTTTGTATATAATATTCTAGTTTCATTTTGTGAGGAGGCGTGTGTATAAGGGAAAGGACTTGGATTCGAGTCCCAGGTCCATCATATTATTTTTCTAACACTTGTTAATTGCAGATTCAGTACATGTTAGCTACATCAGTCCATCATATGCCTCCAGATCACTACCACTGGATCTTGATTGATTCAGATCAAAGGGTCCCCACATTCAGGTGCACCACGAGCAGTCAAAAGACTCTCCTCACTGAGTCCCAGTGCAAATTCTGATTTGGGCCCAAATGTTTTTGACAATAACACCCCCATTTTTTGCTTTTGATGACCATGCCTATTTTGTTTTTATTTTGTATTTTTTTATTTTGTTTTAATTTCTTTTATTTTCTTTATTTAATTTAACAAATAAAAAAATCACAAAAAATTAGTATTAGATTTTTTATTAAATAATTAATTTCTTGAATTAATTAATAACTATTTTAACCATATTTTTCTCTTTAATTAAAATTAAATTAGAACTTAGGATTTAATTTAGGTTTAATCATTTCTTTTTCATAATAAAAACTAAACAAAAAAAAGCTTAGACTATTTTTCTTAATTAATTTTCATTTTTCTAAATAGACTTTAGGATGTTTAATTTAATTATTTCCTTTTTTAAAAACAAAAACAACCAAAAAGATTTGTCCTCTAGGTTTTAGAACGTGTTTTCATTTATCGCGCGTTTATTTCCTTTTGCATTTTATATTCATGTAACTATTATACGGGATGTAATAGTTAATAGGAATTTACTTTATTGCTTTATTTTCTTTTCCCCGTTTGGTTTGGAATGTAAATATCCCCCTCCCCGAAGCCATGTAATAGTCTAGATTTATACTTTCCGCATTTTATTTTTCTGTATATATAATTGTTAGTAACGTAGGCGTGCATGCCAAGATAAACTCAATTAACCATTAGATCACTAACCTTAAGATAATATAACTGAAAAAACACACTTCTCACACTTGCATCCTTAGGGTATTCCTCACTTGGTTGCCTCGGAAATGGTCATGTCCCTCGAGCGTAGGGATATCTTAGCAAAGACCCTTAATTCTAAAGTTATCATAAAGATCATGATCCCTAAACGTCCCTCGAGTTTCCTACAAGAAAAATGATCTTGTCCCTCGATGTTTCCTATATGATGACAGTCCCTTTGAATGCTAAGATATCCTTACAAGTTGCCTTCAATGACCATAACGTCCCTTTCGATAGTCCCTCAATATCCGACGATAGGGCTACCTACTCACTAATAGTAGGATAACACTATCTAAAGGAAAGGAGGAAAAGAACATCCTTTTTTGAGTAGATAGACTGTTCTTAAGTACTTGCTCAAATCTGAATTTTTCACACTTACACACTTTTCGAAAACTATTTTCAAAAACGCTTTATCACACTCTTGAGGACTGATACAAGAGTTACCATAAAGCAAACAAAAATCTTTCAAAACACACAAACACAAACAGTTTTCAAAAATGAGCAAGTACCTAAGAGCCCATGGAAAATCACAGATGGAAAGGGTGCTAATACCTTCCCTTTCCATAATCTACCCCCCTTACTCATAAAATCTCTAAAAAGGCCTTTTTCTTTTCTCTTCACCCTTTCCTTTGTTGGATAAAAGAAAAGTCGGTGGCGACTCTTGCTTACCGCGACATTTACGAACACAAAATGCAAACCAGTATATAACCGTCAGTTTTGCCACCGTATCACAGAACTGACGACTCTGCTGGAGATTTATTATAAAAGTGGGGTTTACCTTAAGGTCTAGATCATTTCTAAATTGTTTGCTTGTTTGTTTACTTTACTTTTAAGGGATTGTTTGGGTTACTATAGATCCTACACCCGGATCTGGGGAAACCTGTTAGGTAAGTAGCAATAGATCGTGGAAACTGTGAGGGGTATACCAACACGGTTGAAGCGATGGCTATGTTGATGCGACACTTTGGTTAGTACCAGTAGCCCTTGAGTTAATCAAGGAGAATACGGGGCCGCTGCGTGGTGTCATAAAGCGTCAACTGACCTTAGAACCTTTAAATGAATAACTTGGCCATTATGACGTAGCGAGATGGCCTTCTTTGGTGTATTTCCAAAGTTGGTAGATACTCGATGCTACACTCATTGAGACTTAACTCCTGAGTTTTGTTTGGTTGCGAGTCAGTCGCCTATCGAACGAAGCTTGTAGAAAAGGCCAGTGATATTGAGATCCCTTAGAACCCGCTTACTATTTATATGACAGTTTGAACCAATCCAACTTCAAGAGGGTATGGCCTTAAAACCCATGCAAGCCTTAAACCTAAGGTTTTGGTGTGATTTGCTTGTGCTTGCTATATAAGTGATTTCTTGGCATAATCATAACATCATAACATGGCATATCATACTAACCATTTCAAGTATTTTCTAGAGCTTGTCTTTGTCTTGTTTTGTAGGACATGACATCCGCTCGTAGGAACACTATTCAAGTCATCCTTGTGAAAGTACCTCCTCAGCTCAAAGACTTAGCATCAAGGATTCCTGAAAGTTCTCCCTTCACTGAAAATGATGGTCGAATTCTCAACTTGGTCACTTCAAAACCTGATGAAGAAATTGTTAAAGGTGCTCTTTCAGTTCTTTGACCCGTTGCACCAATGCTTCACTTTTCCTGATTACCAGTTAGTGCCTACTATGGAGGAGTTTTCTCAGTTATTGGGGGTACTTATCCTTAATCAGCCACCATTCAACGGTATGGACAGGGATCCACAACCTGAAGAGATTGCTCAAGCTATGTCTCTACAACGGTCTGATGTAGTGGCAAATTGGGAAACTACAAGAAGTGTCCAAGGATTTCCAGCTAAGTTTCTATTTGAGAAATCTCACTATTTTTGGGATAACCTGGATTTACAAGCTTTTGAAGAGGTGTTGGCCCTTCTCATCTATGGGATGGTACTATTCCCTAAGATGGACCAACTCATAGATTTGAATGCGGTTAAGATTTTTCTGTCTCATAATCAGATACCTACTTTACTTGGGGATATTCTACACTCTTTGCATACTCGCACTCTAAAGAGAAGAGGGACCCTTCTATGTTGCACTCCTCTATTGGCTAGGTGGTTTATTTCTCACCTACCTCGCTCTGTCTTGAGAAATGAGAAGGGTATGAGATGGTATCATAGGCTGATGTCCCTTACATATTCAGATATTCATTGGTGTTCGTGATCCTCGAAGAATGTTACCATCATTGATTGCTGTGGGGAATTCCCTAATGTCCTTCTCTTAGGCGTTAAGGGAGGAATCACTTATAACCCTTGTTTGGAGTTGCGACAATTTGGTTATGCTAGAAGAGATGGTCCTCATAACACACTCGTCCAAGGAATCACATTCGACTATGAGAATGATGTTCAGGGTTATCGCAAAAGGTTCATTTGAGCTTGGGGCATGATAAACAGGGTTGATAGCAAGACATTGGGGCACAAGAATTCCATCCCCCTTGAGCCTTACCTCAAATGGGTGCGAGCTCGTGCTCAATGTATTATGATGCCTTACCCTGCCATCTTACCTGTGATTGTGGAGCCAATTGTTGAAAGAGACACTCCTTACGTTGTTCTTCATCCTGATATACCAACTGATTTTGAAGAGCTACGGAAATCCTGGATCCAACTCAAAGAAGAACGAGATACCTTTGAAATCCAATTCTACGCCAGCAAGAAGAAGGTTTTAGAGCTTACCCGGTTACTTCACGAGGAGAGAAGCATAAATGCCTACATTGCACCAAAGAGGATGCGCCTGTGGGAAGCTTGAAGTCTTCCTTTTTGCTTGGAAAATTTTATTGTTGCTTTGTTCCCTTTGTGATTCTAAGAGGCATTATTGTGATCAATAAAATATCTTAATATAATTAACGTTTGTTCTCTTTTTGTTTAAGAAAATTTGAGTCTTAGAAATCCTTGAAAACATTGCATACATATATCATACATATAATTGCATAAGCAGGTTTCAAAGCAGGTTTCTCATCCTCTTCGCTATTTATTTCAACAATGCCTCTAGAACAAATAGTGAAGGATCTACAGACTCAAAATGCCCAGTTTTAACAGTTGATCATGGCTCCGACCAAGGGGCAAGAAGAAATGAAAGCCCTGCTTGTTAAAGAAAAGAAGAAGCCAAAGAAGCCAACTGGGTTGGTGAACTTGGGAAGAAGGATCAGAGGACCAGTGCAGCGAGCCTCTGAACTGATAACTTCATCAAAGGAAGGAAACAATCAAGAGGAGGAAACAAGAGAGGAAGACTCCATTCCAAAAGAATCTGATGATGAATCTGACTATGATGAGGAACAGTATCCTCCTACTGATGAAAAATACAAACAACTGGAGGATCGTTTGAATGCAATGGAGGTCCGGAAGGTTCCAGGTGTGGATTTTGAAGAACTGGGTTTGGTTTCTGGGGTCGTCATCCCGCAAAAGTTCAAGGTGCCGGTGTTTGCCAAGTATGATGGGGTTTCATGTCCCAAGATGCACCTCCGATCTTATGTGAGGAAGATCCAGCCTCACACTGCTGACAAGAACTTATGGGTCCACTTCTTCTAGGATAGTCTATTTGGGACTCAGCTAGGATGGTTCTATCAGCTGGAGGGGACCAACATTCGTAATTGGGAAGACCTGGTTGTTGCTTTCTACAAGCAGTATCAGTATAATGCAGACCTTGCTCCCACCTATACACAACTCTAAAGTATGTCTATGGGTTCGGGCGAGGGCTTTAAAGACTATGCTCAGAAGTGGAGGGATTTAGCAGGAAGAGTCCACCCCCCTGTCTGATAGGGAGCTAGTGGATATGTTTTTGGGTACCCTATCTGGTCCATTTTTTAATCACTTAATTGGAAGCTCCTCAGCCGGTTTTACCGAATTGATTTTGACAGGAGAAAGGGTGGAAGCTGGAATTAGGAGTGGTAAGATCCAAAAGGATGCATCCTTCAGTGCAGTAAGGAAGCCATTTGCTGGGAAGGAAGAGGTTAGTAATGTGTACAATCAAAGGAATCAGGACATAACTGAATGCCATCCAACGGTAGGGGCTGTTATGATCCCTAAACCTGCACTTACTCAACAAAGGAATAATCAACTGAGAACAGAAAGGCCGGCAAGACAGTTTACCCGGATAAATATGACTTTATCCCAAGTTTTGCCTCATTTGTTGAAATCTAATCTGGTAACCTTGCGGGAAGCTCCAAAGAATCCCAACACCGCCTCTCCCCGTTACAATCCTAATTCTCGCTGTTCTTACCATTCATAAAGTCCAGGTCATGATACAAACGACTGCTGGGCGTTGAAAAACAAGGTGCAAGACCTGATTGAAGCAAAGGAGATTGAATTCGATGCTCCGGAAACTCCCAATGTCATAACTGCACCCATGCCCAAGCCTGGCTTAGGAATCAATGCTATTGATGTTGTCTTCGCCACAGAAGATGCTGACAATGACTATGACGTTGATAGTTGGATCTTCCCTACTACCAACAGTGGACCCAGTAACTGGACGACAAAAGACTTTGTACCAATTACTTTTATTCAGAAATAATTGTCTTTCTTGTGTTTGGATATGTAATAAACATTATAAAATTTATGGCCATGTGTCATACCCGGGTGTTGTACCCCAAAATTTTCCCTCTCATTTATCAAGAATTTGCTCACAAGAACTCCTTTGGCTCAAGACTGCACTAGGGTTGATCAGCTCAAGACACCTCCTTAAGCACTGATGACCAAAATTAGGGTTTGAGACTGCACAAGGATATTTAAACTTCCAATGCCCCATATGACTTTCATGGATCATTATGGACCCCCAATATCACTCATGTCAAGTTTCAAGCCTTGGATCACACTTTTGCTCAGTCAATTGAGCAGTTGACCTAAAAATCAGTTGTATTGGGGAAAAAGTCAACTATGGCCTATTTATAGTCAAACTTCATAATTTTTGATACACATCAACATTTTAAACTCATATGTATCATTTGATCAAGTTTGGACAACAATTCCTCAAAAAATTTGACCAAATCTTCAAAAGGGCAAAATGGTCAAAATTAGGGTTATAATTGGGAAAGGGCAATTTCTGATTTTTGACCTAGAAAATGATCAATTGGTTTAAGGCATGATCTTAATAGTACAATTGCATCATTTTTATCTAATGAAATGGCTCAAAACATTGCTCAAGTCCAATGGATTGACAAATGAATTTTCAGTCAACTGATCCAAAGTCAACTATATACTGAAACGTCAAACTTTGACTCTTTGGTCAAAATCAAATGCCAAAGATCACAATTCATCAAAACATGTCAATATATGAAACTTATTCATCAAGAAATCAAAAAGTCAATATTTCATTTTGAAAAGTCAAAATTTTCAAACTTAGAAATTTTTCTAAGTGTTGAAAATTTCATGTTTTTTCACAACTTTGAACAAATTTTTCACCATGATACAAGATGATTCAAGAGAAACTTCCAACATGAAAGTTGTAGATCTCCACGAAGTATACAACTTTTCTTTACACAACTCCTTCCAAAAGTTTTTGTATCTCAAGTTATAATTTTAAGAACATGTGGTCATGAAACAAAACACTTAGTGAAATTTTGCCCTAATTTGGTCAGGATTTTTACCCAACTTCATGGTACTTCTTCATATAGTTCCAAGAGGAATCTTCAAAATAAATTCAAAGATGGGTTGTAGAGAACATTGAAAGCTTTCCAAAATGTCCAGTAACTCCTTGAGATCATTTTTGAGTAGGGAGAATCGAAGAGATGAAGTTAGGGTTTTATCACTTGAATTACAAGTCATTTTGTGATGAACCAAATTCAAAATTCAAAGTATGTTGCATAGCCTCTACTTTGCAGGCCTCAAACTTGTTAGGCACTCCATAATTAATGGCTTGCACAACTGTTAGAGGTCTCATTTCAAGCATTTAATGCAAGGCCATGCTTTATATCCATTTTGGGAAGAAAGTGTACATTGCCATTTTGATAAAGTGCTTTTTTACAAAAAACTTGTTCGTGAGTCTTGCACTTGTTCTCTTCTGATCATACAAGTCCCATAAACCATATGGAACTTGTTAGAAAGTTATAATCACTCAGCCTATGCTTGTACCTCACATTGAAACTTGCTTTTCCACTTTTCTTCAAAATCAAGTAACCTAGCAATTAGTTGAAAACTTGTACTTCTGATTGTCCAAACCACTCCAATCCTTTTTCTTATAGATATACAAACCATTTGCCACAAAATACACGAATTTTTGACCCCTAAAAACACCAAGAGCTCAGAATTACATCTCATACCTCCATTTTCACAAAAACTGACCAAAAACTTGAAACTCATATCTCCCTCGTGCGTTTTCAAGCCTTTTGGTTCCTAAAGCTTCTAAACATCATTTAGAATTGATCCCACACCCTGTTACAGTTTTCATTTATGTTGAGATTTGAACAAGTTACAGAGCTTCTGGCTGGGCGTGAGGTTGAAGATGAAGTTGGCCTCAGGAACATGTTTGCCTTATGTATTTATTGTTTGATTTATATAAACGGATGTATAGCCACCCCAATGGTAGAAGCGCACGCCTGTAACCTGAGGGACCTGGGTTCGAGCCCCAGTGGTACCCTTTTGGTTTTTTCACATTTTTTGCTTTCTGACTTTGTTTCTTGGACAGGCGCTGGGCCTCATTGGGCTTTTTTGATTTTTGTTTTTGCTTTCTAACCCCTTGCAGACTATCAGCACCCCTGGTCCAAATTTTATTTTATTTTCTTATTTTCATTTTATTTATTTTCTTAATTATTTTTATAATATTAAAAAAATCATAAAAAATATAGAAATAGTAGATTTATATTTTGACTTAGTTTATTTATTTTTTCTCATAAAAAATATTTTATTTAATCATACTTTATTTATCTCACTAAGTATTTTTGTAAATTTAATTCAAACCTAGGTTTTATTTATTTTCTTTTTTCACCAATTAAAATATATGATTTTAATACCCAAAAGACCAAAACATATTTTACAATACTTTAATTTATTTTCAAGACAAAAATACCAAAAAATACTATTCTTATAAATTTAATTTCTTTTTAATCAATTAAAGAATTAGGGTTTTACTAATTTCTTTTCCTAGTAAATTTAGGTTTACCCTTTATTATTTTAATTAATTATTTTCTTTTAGTTAATTAGATTAAATCTAAACCCCATTTTTTCTAAAAAATCCAAACAAATATCCATTTTCTTCACATTTACATTCTTGCATATTTATTTATTTTTGTACATTTATTTATTCAATTCTTGTATAAATTCAATATGGTTGTAATAGATTAACTAGGTTTATTTTCTTGCAATCCCCATTTACAATTTGTACACCCCCTCCCACAAGTATTGTAATAGCGTAGTAACTTTAAATTCTGCAATTTATCGCTTTATATACAAATATTAGTAATTAGGGTTTGTATGGAAAGACAAAAACCAATACTTAGAAAACCCTAATTCAAGATAAAATCGAGCATGAAAACAATACACTTGCACACAAACACCCCTAGGGTAAATCCACTTGGTTACCTTTACAAAATGGTCATATTATGTATGTGAGGTATCTTAGGAAAAACAAGCAAATACAAGATCATAGTCCCTCGATGACGCTGTCTAAGTTTCCTTTCAAATGATCTTAGTCCCTAAAATAGAATGCTAAGATACCTTGCAACATTGCTAATCGTGGTTATACGATGACCCACGCACGTCCCATTTAAATCCAAAGATAGGGTTACTTACCAAATCAATGGTAAGATAACTATGTCAAAGGAAAAGAAAATGAACAAGAAAGACTTTTGAGTAGGTAGAATGCTCCTAATTACTTGATCCATTTCAAAACAAACATCCTTGCTATTTTCAAAACAAACACTAACACTTTCAAAACATCTTAAAAAACTTGAAAACATTTTCAAAAGATCAAACACTTTGTATACATTCTTACGAACGAGAATCATTACAAAGTTTTCCTAAACAATGGCCTCTTTACAAAATACTTTCAAAATACCACACAAAGCACAATTTCAAACAAAAGCAAGTGATCTAGCAAGTAACTAAGAGCCCATGGAAAACCATGGATGAAAAGGGTGCTAATACCTTCCTGTTGTACCCTAAAATTTTCTCTCTTATTTTATCAACATTTCTCATCACAAGGCTCTTGGAACTCAAGATCAAGTTAGGGTTTGCTCTGCTCAAGACACCTCCTTGCACTATTGACCTAAATTAGGGTTTGAGTTTGCACAAATATTTTTTGACTTACAATAACTAAAGTGACTTTCATACTTCATGTTGGACTCATAAGTTTGTCCATACCAAGTTTCAAGCCTTGAATCAAATTTTTGCCCAGTCAACTGGACAGTTGACCTAGAAATCAGATGTATTGGGGAAACGTCAACTGTGGCCAATTTACAGTCAAACCTCATGAATTTTGACCCACATCAACATTATTAACTTATATGAACCATTTGATCAAGTTTGTACCCCAACTCCACAAGAAATTTGATCAGATCACCAAAAGGGCAAAATGGTCATTTTTAGGGTTTTGACTGTACAAAGGCAATTTTTGACTGTTTGACCTAGACAATGGAAAATTAAGCTCAACCATGGACTCACGGACTCAATGACATCATCTTGAATTATTCAACAAATTCAAAAGATCTCAAATACATTGGATTGACAGATGAATTTCTCAGTCAACTGATCAAAATTTGACTATACACTGAAAAGTCAAACTTTGACTTTTTGGTCAAAATCAAGTGCCAAGGGTCATTTTTCATCAAGATGTGTCAAATTATGAAACTTGTTCATCAAGAAACCCAAAATTGCAAATTAGGGTTTGAAATTGAAATTTTTCATAACTTAGAAATTTTCTAAGTTATGAAATTTTCTTAATTTTTCCTAACTTTGTCCCACATTTTCACCAAGATACAAATGGCTTCAAACAAAACTTACAACATGAAAGTTGTAGTCCTCCACAAAGTCTACAACTTTTATTCACAAAGTTTTCTCAAAAGAAGCTTGGATATCAAGTTGTGAGTTTTGGAACAAGGGTCCCTAAAACTTTTAACTTAGAGAAATTTTGCCCTAGTTTAGGCAGGATTTTGCCCTACCTTCTTGGCCATTTTTCACATAGTTCCACTTGGAGTTTCAAGTTGCATTTCAAAGATGGATTATAGAGAATGTTGCAAGCTTTCCAAATTGTCCAAGAACTCCTCAAACACATTTGTGGTTATGGAGAATCGAATGCTTAAAGTTGGCAAAAACTCACTTTGATCCATGGCATTTTCATGTTGACACAAGTTGCAAAATCTGTCCAAACTAGCTTTGTACTTGATTACAGGTCTCTAAACCAATTCACACTAAAACATTAAATGCAAATATAATGGACATTGGTCTTATTCTGATCAATGGAGCTTGGCACAATCAATAAATCCATTTATGGCATAAAGATAGCACTTCCATTTTCATAAAGGCAACTTTATGTCAACATTGCTTCTCTTGAGCCTTGGACCTCTTTCTTTGCAGCAAACAAGTTCCACAAACTCAGGAAAAAGTACAAGAAACTTGTGCATGCTTGGAGATAGCCTGTACAGGCCTACCTCATATCACTTCACACTTTTCTTTCAAAACAAGTCAACTTGCGAAAATCACACAACTTGAGCATCTGATATATTCAACTCTTGCCAACATTCCAAACAAGTTTTTTGCATTGCCTTGAGCCAGAAACACGAATTGTTGAAACCTCAAGCCTTCCAAAACACCAAGAACTTGTAAAACAGGGCACTCCCTGCAGATTCACATCCATCACACAAACCACTCGTGCGTTTTGACTCAAACCTGTTCCAACACCTTCCATTCAACTCACTCAAACTATCCTAAACCTCCATTTCCAACTGTAACTCCATTTACAGTGTTCACCATTTTCATTTCAAGCTTGTGCAGGTTGAGTTCTAGGTGCTGATTCAGGGACATTCAAGGCAAGCTAGCTATTGGGAAAGGTCAAAGGAACATCAAGCAAGCTCAAAAGAACCTCAGGCCTCACTGAAAGTTGCTGCATTGCCATACTCGAGTTTGACTGAAACAGGTATTTCTCAAACTTCTATCTCTCTATTTAGGAACGTTTAGCCTTAGGTTCGTGAATGAAAAATGTAGTATTCAATGCCATGAAGTTGTACATATGCTCAGTTTTCATTTATATTAAGCGTGCTAAGAGAATTTCATCCATGAACATGTTGAAAAAACTAGGTCAGATGTTAGGGCCATAGAAATTCTCTCTGGTCTTTGAGAGTTAGATTAAGTTTTTTATATGGTTAGAATCGTGGTTTAATGCTCTACAAGTTTCATGTTTTGAGTTTTGGCAAAAGATCACAAATACAGGAGTTAGTAGTTTGAATACAGGGCACGCGTTTTTTTTTGTCACAAGGAAGAAGATGAAGTGGAAATGGGCTAGGCTGGCTTGCTTCTACTTCTAACACCCCCCATTTTCAGTTTTACACCCCCTGGCCCAATTTCTTATATTTTGATATTTTTGCATTTCTATTTTAATTTCTGATTTTCTTTATTTATTTCCAAGTATAAAAAATGCATAAAAAATATTTTCATATTTTTTTACATTTATTTGGTATTTATTTTAATTTTTTCCAATATAGAAAACACTTTTAATACTTTTATATTATTTGTTTAAATTTAAAAATAATGTAAATAATACTTTTACTTTTATTTTTATTTCATTCATACTGAAAATATTATTATAAAATATAATTTATTTTTGTAAATATTTTATTTTATTTTATACATTCTTAATATATTTAATACAAAAATATTAAATATTTAGAATAAAAATACAAAAATATTACATTTTCATTTTTATTATTATTTATACTAAAAAACACTTATTTTCAATATATTTTATTTTTGTACATATGAATACATTTCTTGTATATAAATAATATAATATATTATTTTCTTAAAGAAATTAGGGTTTACCCCTTTAATAAGTAAAGATTAATCTTTTTTTATTTCTTTATTTCTTCATACTTTTTCACATTGAAAATACTTTACATACATAAACAAATAAAAACTTCCTTTTGCATAATACATTTTATTTAATATTTATTTATTTTGTTTATTTAAATATTGTACATTTAAATATTGATGCATTGTAAATTCAATTTGGATGTAATAGTAACTAGGGTTTATATTTCTTGTTAAATACCCCCTATTCAAACTTGTACCCCCATTCCCATAATCATCTTGTAATAGCTTAGAATTTAAATTCTCGCACTTAACGCTTTCAATTATGCCATGATTAGAAAATTAGGGTTTGTATGCCAAAATCAAATTAACAAATAGTTTGACCTAATCAAAGACAAAAATGCATGAAAAACAAACACAATGCACACTTACACCCCTAGGGTTGCAATCCACTTGTTGCCTTCAAAAATGGGCCATGGTATGCATGTTGGGTACTTTGGCAAAACAAAAACAAAACAAAAGATCATAGTCCCTCGATGACGCTATCTGGGTTGCCTAAACAAAAATGATCAAGTCCCTCAAGAAAATTGCCAACGATACTTGACACAATTGCTATCATGGTCTATACGATGACTCGCGCCTGTCCCGTTTAAACATCCTAACACAAGGTTGTTCACCAAATGCAATGGTGAAACAACACTGTTAAAAGGGTTAAAAACATAATAAATATCTTTGAGTAAAATAGGGTAGATAGCTCTTAGTTACTTGATCAAAAGCTTGCAAAAACATCCTCGCTATTTTCAAACACACTTCACAACAAAATTTCAAAATCCAACTTTAAACATTGAAAACTTTTCAAAAAGACAAAAACACCTTAGTATACATTCAAACAAGAATCATTACAAAGGTTGCCACAACGATGGCCTCTTTTCAAAACATCTTTCAAAACCACACACAAAGCACCATTTCAAACAATTGAAAAGCACCATTTCAAACAATTGAAAAGAAAAGAAAGTGATCTAAATAAGTAACTAAGAGCCCATGGATAACCATGGATGAAAGGGGTGCTAATACCTTCCCTTTTCATAATCTACTCCCTGAACCCAAGAAAACATCTCAAAGGTCTTTCCTGTGCTTTTTGACCTTTCCTTAGGATAAAATAAAAAGTCGGTGGCGACTCTTGCTAAACCGAAACATTTGCGAACACCAACACAAAACCTCAAGTCAGTTCTCCCACCGTATCAAAGAACTGGCGACTCTGCTGGGGATAATTCTAAAAGTGGAGTAACCTTAGGGTTTAGATCACCTTTGCATGCTTATCTTGTTTGCTTTGATTGCTTTACATTTGGTTCCATTGTTTGGGTTTGAAATCCTCTACCCGTATTTGGGAACATTCATAGGTAAATAGCAATACGTTGTGGAAACTGTGCGGGGTATGCCGACATGGTTGAAGCAATAGCTATATTAGTGCGACATATTTGTGGGTACCGGTACCCTTTGAGTCAATCAAAGAGAATACGGGGCCGCTGAGTGATGTCATGAAGCACTAATGAACTCTTAGAACCTTACTTGACCATCTTGGCCTTTTTTAGGGGTAGTGAGATGACCGTCTTTGGTGCAGTCCGAAGTTGGTAGATACTCAATACTACACTTATTGAGGGTTGTTTTCTTGGAATATTTTGGCCACCAGTTAAGTGGCTAAACCAAAACAATGAACACAGAAAATAATCCAGTGATATTGAGCTCCTTAAAATCCGGTTACTATTTATAGGACAGGTTAAGCCAACTAACTTCAAGAGGGTACTTACCTATGAAACCTCATGCAAGCCTGAAACTAGGATCTTGTGTGACTTGTCTGTACATATGCTTGTGCATACATCATGAACATCATAAAGCATCATATGCATCCACTAACCATTTCAAGGGTTTGGATCTTCATCTTTGTTCTTATTTTGTAGGTCATGGAATCTCTTCGCAGGAAAACAATTCAAGTCAACCTTGTGAGAATCCCTCCTAAACTCAAGGAGCTTACTTCCAAGATTCCAGAGAATTCTCATTTCAGGGAAAGACATGGTAGACTTCTCAACTTGGTCAACTCCAACATTGAAGAAGACATGGTAAAAGTTCTCTTCCAGTTCTTTGACCCTCTACACCATAGTTTCACATTCCCTGATTACCAACTAGTACCTACTTTGGAGGAATTTTCTCAACTCTTGAGGATTCCTATTCTTCATCAACTACCCTACAATGGTACGGAAAAAGAACCAAAGCCTGAAGATGTTGCTCAAGAATTACACTTGCAACCATCTGATATCAAAGGTCATTGGGAAACCAGAAGTGGTGTCAAGGGTTTGTTGGCAAAGTTTCTGTTCGAGAAGGCACAAGACTGCTGGAATTCTCTAGATCTACAAGCCTTTGAAGAGATTGTAGCACTCCTCATCTATGGGTTGGTATTGTTCCCAAATCCTAATTAGCTTATAGATGTGAATGCTGTCAAGATTTTCATATCTCGGAATCCTGTGCCTACATTACTTGGGAACATGCTACACTCATTTTACACACGAACAATGAGGAAAAGAGGTGTTCTCATGTGTTGTACTCCTCTTCTAGCAAGGTGGTTTATTTCTCACTTTCCCCAAATAGTTTTGAAGAATGAGTAAGGTTTAAGGTGGTCATAACAGTTGATGACCCTCACACATTCTGATGTTCATTGGTGTTCTCGGTCCAGAGAAAATGTCATCATCATTGATCGTTGTGGGGAATTCCCTAATGTCCCATTACTTGGCATTAGGGGAGGCATCACCTACAACCCCTATTTAGCTCTAAGGTAGTTTGGATACTCCCGGAGGGATGGCCCTCATGATATGCTGATTCCTGACCTAGTTTTTGACTTCGACAACGATGCGCAAGGACTTCGACAAAGGTTTATCAGAGCTTGGAGGGTGCCCAACAAAGTGGATAGTAAGACACGGGGGCACAAGAATTCCATCTCCCTTGAGCCTTATCTCAAGTGGGTACGAACCCGCGCCCAAAGTCTTATGATGCCATACCCTCACATTCTCCCTGTGATCAAAGAGCCTGTTATGGAAGGAGAGGTTCCATACACCCTCCTACATCCAAACATGCCAACATCAATGGAAGAATTACAAAAGAGTTGGATCCGGCTCAAGGAAGAACGAAATACTTTCGAAGCCAGCTTCTATGCCAGTGAAAAGAAGGTTTTGGAGCTTACCCGCCGACTTCACGAGGATGAAACTCTCAACACTTACATCGCACCAAAGAGGATGCGTAATGTCTTTTTACATTAAGAACTTTGTAATATTTTTCCCATGGGGCATTTATGTACTAACAAATTTCTTCTTAATATGATGTGTGTTCTTTTTGTTTGCAACAAATTTGAATTTCTGAATCCTTGAATGCATTACATGAATAACATATCATTCATCATATGCATAAACAGGTCTTCACACCAGGTTTCCTTATCTTTCTGCTGTTTATTTCAGCAAGATGGATTTGGAACAGACGGTTAAGGATCTGCAAGCACAGAATTCGCAATTCCAGTAACTCCTCATGACCTTAGCAAAGGGTCAAGAGGACCTCAAAGCACTGTTGGAGAAAGATAAAGAGAAAAAGAAGAAAAGGCCTGGTGTGGCCACTATGGGGAGAAGGTTTGAAAGCCATGCTAGAAAAGTTTTCGAGTTCCCCTCGACGTCTGATGAAGGGGCTAGTAAAGGAAAAGGAACTGCGATTCCTTCTGAATCTGAAGTTGAAGAAGAAGAAGAGGAAGAAGACGAAGATTACTCCGAACAACAATATCCCCCGGCGGATGACAAGTATAAAAATCTTGAGGATCGGTTGGCCGCCATGGAGCTGCAAAGGGTACCTGGTTTAGATTTTGAAGAACTAGGGTTGGTCGCTGGGATCATCATTCCTCCCAAGTTCAAAGTTCCTACATTTTCTAAGTATGACGGTCTATCGTGTCCGAAGATGCATCTGAGATCCTACGTCAAAAAGATCCAACCCCACTCCTCTGACAAAGATCTTTGGGTCCACTTCTTTCAAGACAGTTTATCAGGCACACAATTGGACTGGTTCTATCAACTTGAGAGGTCTGAGGTTCATAACTGGGAAGACTTATATGCTGCTTTCTACCGACAATACCAATACAACACTGATTTAGCACCTACTCGTACTCAACTACAGAGTATGGGTATGGCTTCTAATGAGGGATTTAAAGAGTATGCCTAGAAGTGGCCGGATCTGGCTGGAAGGGTGCAGCCACCATTGTCGAATAGAGAGCTGGTTGACATGTTTTTAAGGACCCTGTCTGGCCCTTTATTCAATCATTTAATCGGGAGTTCCTCTGTAGGATTCACCGAATTAATTCTGACCGGTGAAAGGGTCGAGGCTGGCCTTAAAAGTGGTAAGATTCAAAAAGATGCCTCCGCGTCCACTGCTGTTAAGAAGACCTTCCCAGCTAAGAAGGAAGCTTATGCTGTTTATTCCCAGAAAAATCAAGGAAGATCCGAGCGCCGACCAACGGTGGGGGCTGTGATGATCCAAAACTCTTCAACTGATCAACCTCACAGCAATCAGCCAAGATCTAATCAGCAAAGGGTAGAAAGGCCACAACGGCAATTCACCCGAATCAACATGACACCGGCTCAAGTCCTCCCTCATCTGTTAAAGCTGAATCTTACCAATTTGAAATAAGCGCCGAAGAACCCTAATACCTCTTCTCCTTATTACCACTCCAATGCAAAATGTGCTTACCACTCTGACAGTGTAGGGAATGATACCAACAACTGTTGGGCTCTTAAGAACAAAATCCAAGACTTGATAGACGTCATGGAGGTAGAATTTGATGCGCCCGAAAAGCCGAATGTGATTTCTGCCCCAATGCCCAAGAATGATCATAATGTTCATGCCGTTATGGAAGACCTTCATGTTACCAATGTTACTGACCTTTTGACTGCGTTACCAGTGATTAAAGTGAATTTGATGAGAGTCGGGATATTCCCAGGCTGTGGAAAGGACTGTTACTTTTGTTTAAATTTGCGAGCTGACTGCCCACTGTTGAAATCAGGCATCCAACGCCTGATGAATACCCAAGAGATCCTCTTTCAAAAGACTCCCGTTGATACTACCACTCATGTTACTCCTGCTACCTTTGATACTCCTACCAATGACATTGCTATAATAACCATCTTCGACAATCTTCCCAAGAGCTGCAAAAGGCCTGTCAAGATTACGCCTGATCCTAAGTTTGTGTCGTTGAAAATCACCATGTCGGGGCCTGTCCCGTATAAATCTAACAAGATGATACCATAGAACTACGGAGGAGAAATCTTCTACCATGGTGTCAAACAGATTGAATTAGTCCAAGATAATTCCGATGATGAAACCCCTGATATAGGGAATATTGCGGGAACAAGCAAGATAACTCGCAGCGGAAGGATCTTCTCTCCGGAGATTGCTCCTCCACGAGCAGTCTTCGGACCCTCGAAAGCTTCTGAGCCTGTCAAGCCATCTGTGCAATACCCGATAATCTAAGAACTTGATGCTCCTGAAGTTAGACCCTCCGATGTTACTACCAAAGGTAAGGGGATACTAGAAGCGCCTGTCAGGACGAAGGCTCATACTGTGGTTATCCCCGAGACCACCCAGAAAGAAATGGAAGAAATCTTAAAAATAATTAAGAGGAGCGACTACAATGTCGTGGAACAGCTAGGGCAGACCCCTTCCAAAATCTCCATGTTGGCTCTCCTACTCTGCTCTGAGGCTCATGCTAAGGCCTTAATCAAATTTCTAAAAACGGCACACGTGCCTCAAGAAACTTTGGCTGACCAGTTTCAAGAGTGCGTGGCCAGCCTTACTGCTGATAATGGTCTTGGTTTTTCCGATGCTGATTTGACCCCTAAGGGAAGGAAGCACAATGATGCACTGCATGTCTCAGTAGAATGCAGGGGAACCACACTTGCCCATGTTCTGGTTGACACCGGTTCATCTTTGAATGTTCTCCCGAAAAAGGCGTTGGACAGATTAGACTGCGAAGGTTTGACTTTAAAACCCAGTAGCATCATTGTTAGAGCCTTCGATGGTTCTAAGCGGATGGTTCACGGAGAGGTGGACATCCCAATCAAAGTGGGCACCGAGACCTTCAACTCTACTTTTTATGTAATGGACATCCGTCCTTCATATTCATGTTTGTTGGGAAGGCCATGGATCCACTATGCTGGGGCAGTCACCTCCTCTCTGCACCAAATGCTAAAGTATCCAGTTCAGGGAAAGATCATAACGGTGCACGGTGAGGAAGAGTACATGATAAGTAACCTCAACTCCTTCCGCTATGTGGAGTTGGATGGCGAGTTCATAGAAACGCCTTTCTAACATTTTGAAGAAGTTTCTCCTGAAGTCGCAGTTGCAAAGACAATGACAGATAGGCCTATCGTTTCCAAGGCTGTGTCTAGGATGGCATCTCTCAAAGATGCGGAGGCTGTAATTAAAGAAGGAAGGAGTACAGTGTGGGGGCAACTTCCTGATTTTCCTCATAAGACGGACAAGTTCGGACTAGGTTTTACTGCTGTTGGCCAAAAAGCTGTGCGTCGCTCCAGGGCTGGAGGACCACCCGTAAAAATCACTCACCATGGAATTAATGCCTTAGAAGATGTTGATGAAGAAGACAACTTTGAAGATTGGATCTTCCCAACCGTTGAAGGAGGATTAAGCAACTGGGAGTCGAAAGACTTCATTCCCATCACCTTCATCAACCAGTAATTTATCTTTGAACAATTTCTCATTTTGGTCTGTAATAATTAAACAATTCGTACACTATTTTCACCTTATGCCTTACCCGGGGCATATAGGTCCATTTGTAAGGGCTTGATTTCTTCATTATCATATGCCATGTTTAATGAATCATTGGACGTTTTCATCTATAAACTGTTGTGTTCATTTTCTTTCCTTTTACATTTTGTTTAAGGATGGCTATCCCTTACACACACACACACACACACTCAAAAAATGCAGGTACCCATCCACTCTAGATTCCATGGGTGACTATTCTGCTTTAGCCTTCGGTGACTCTGAAGATTTGGTCAATCATGCCGAGTACGAAGGTGAGGACGACTTGAAGTGCCTGGGGAGTTAGCCAGACTTTTGCAACAAGAAGAGAGGGTTATTCTGCCTCATGAAGAGTTGCTAGAGACCATCAACTTGGGAACAGAGGAAGAAAAGAAAGAGGTAAAGGTGGGTGCCAACCTGGAACAAAGTGTCAAAGAGAGCTTAGTGCAATTGTTGAATGAATATGTTGAAATCTTTGTCTGGTCCTATGAAGACATGCCGGGATTAGATACAGATATCATAGTTCACCGTCTCCCTACAAGAGAAGACTGTCCACCGATCAAACAAAAAATCCGCCGAATGAGGCCCGACATGTCTGAGAAGATCAAAGCTGAGGTAATGAAGCAATTCAACCCTGGATTTCTGGCTGTTACTTCCTATCCACAATGGGTTGCTAACATTGTGCCCGTGCCTAAAAAGGACGGCAAAGTCAGAATGTGTATGGACTACAGGGATTTAAACAGGGCTAGCCCTAAATATGATTTCCCCCTACCATACATTGACATCTTGGTTGACAACACAACTCAACACAAGGTATTTTCCTTCATGGATGGATTCTCGGGATACAACCAGATCAAAATGGCCCCCTAAGACATGGAGAAGACTACTTTTGTTACGCAGTGGGGTACCTTCTGCTACAAAGTGATGCAATTCGGACTGAAGAATGTCGGGGCAACCTATCAGCGTGCCATGGTAGCTTTGTTTCATGATATGATACATCATGAGATCTAAGTCTACGTAGACGACATGATAGCCCGATCACAGACAGAAGAAGAACACCTTGATCATCTGCAAAAGCTTTTTGTCAGGTTGAAGGAGTATAAGCTCAGACTGAACCCAAGCAAGTGTACTTTTGGAGTCAGGTCTGGTAAACTTTTGGGATTTATCGTCAGCAACAAAGGTATTGAGGTTGATCCTTCTAAAGTCAAAGTTATACAAGAAATGCCTGCCCCTCGCACTGAGAAGGAGGTTAGAGGTTTCTTGGGACGCTTAAACTATATCGCAAGGTTCATCTCTCACCTAACATCTACCTGTGAGCCAATCTTCAAGTTGTTAAAGAAAGATCAGGTGGTTGAATGGAACAATGATTGTCAAGTTGCTTTTGATAAGATCAAGGAGTATTTGCTGGAACCTCTTATCTTGATTCCACCCGTCGAAGGAAGGCCGTTAATCATGTATCTGACTGTTTTGGATAACTCAATGGGGTGCGTACTGGGCCAACATGACGAGTCTGGTCGAAAAGAGCATGCCATTTATTACCTTAGAAAAAATTTTACCAACTGTCAGACTCGTTACTCACTGCTCGAGAAAACTTGTTGCGCTTTGGTATGGGCTGCTCGCTGGCTAAGGCAGTATATGTTGACTCATACCACTTTGCTGATTTCCAAGATGGATCCGATCAAGTATATCTTCGAAAAGCCTGCTTTATCTGGAAGAATCGCTAGATGGCAAATGATCCTGACTGAGTATGATATCCAGTATACTACCTAAAAATCTATAAAGGGGAGTGTACTAGCTGATCATCTAGCTCATCAAGCCGTCGAAGATTACCAACCTATGGGATTCGACTTCCCTGATGAGGACATCATGACATTGGACAACATTGAAGGTAACAGGCCATATGACTTACCTGAACAAGGATCCCGATGGACCCTGTACTTTGATGGTGCTTCAAATGCACTTGGAAACGGTATCGGTGTGGTACTCATTTCTCCGGAAGGTTGCAATACACCCTTCACTACCCGACTTTGTTTCAGTTGTACCAACAACATGGCTGAATATGAAGCTTGCATATTTGGTCTCAAGGATGCTATAGACTTGGGAATCAAATCTTTGGTCGTATTTGGGGACTCGACTTTGGTTATCATTCAAGTCAAAGGAGAGTGGGACACTAAACATCCTAATCTTATCCCATACAAAGAACATGTCCTGACATTGCTGCCTCATTTCGAGCAGATTACCTTCGAGCATTTCCCGTGAGAAGAAAATCAGCTAGCAGACGCTCTGGCTACAATGTCTTCCATGTTTAAACTCAACTGGGATAATGAGGCTCCCCAAATAACCATCGAGATAATGGACGAACCTACGCACTATCATGAGATTAATACCGAAGAAGTAGTGGAACAACCCTGGTTTCATGAAATACAAAGGTATCTCCAGACTCGAGAATACCTTGAAGGAGCTTCAGTCAATGACAAAAAGTTCTTAAGGAGATTTGCTGCCAAGTTCTTCCTGAGTAATGTCATCCTATATAAGCGCATCCATGATTGTGTTCTACTTCGTTTTGTGGACAAGGTTGAAGCAGAGTTGATCATGAATGAAATACATAGTGGAACCTTTGGCACCCACTTAAGCGGATACACAATGGCTAAGAATATTCTAAGGGCAGGCTACTACTGGTCTACCATGGAAGCTGATTGTCATCAACATTCCCGCACTTGTAACAAATGCCAAGTCTATGATGATAAGGTACATATTCCTCCTGTTCCTCTCAACATGCTAACAACTCCTTGGCCATTCGCAATATGGGGAATTGACATGATTGGAGAAATCAAGCCTACGACATCCAATGGACATTGCTTCATTCTGGTGGCTATTGATTACTTCACTAAGTGGGTCGAAGCAGCTTCCTACGCCTCTGTTACAAAGAATGTGGTTGCCCGCTTCATCAAGCAGAACCTCATATGCCGGTATGGTATCCCCGACAGGATCATCACGGACAACAGTACAAATTTGAACAACACTATGATCACCTCCCTGTGCGAACAGTTCAAGATTTATCATCACAATTCATCTCCCTATCGGCCAAAGATGAACGGTGTTGTTGAAGCCGCGAACAAAAATATCAAGAAGATCATTCAAAAGATGACAGTCACCTACAAGGACTGGCATGAGATGTTGCCGTTTTCTCTGCATGGATATCGTACCACGACACGTACTTCAACAGGGGCAACCCCCTTTTCTCTGGTATATGGCATGGAAGCTGTTTTACCTATGGAAGTTCAGATTCCTTCCTTAAGGATCATGAAGGATACTGGTTTGAGTGAAGACGATTGGATTCAGACCCAGCTTGACCAACTTTATTTGATCGACGAGAAGCGACTTACTGTTGTTTGTCATAGTCAGACGTATCAGAAATGGATGATCAAGGCCTTCAACAAGAAAGTCAGACGTCAGGTATATCAAGTCGGAGATCTTGTAATCAAGCGGATCATCTTGCCGCGGAGTGATCCCAGGGGCAAGTGGAGTCCTACTTACGAAGGACCGTTTGTGATCAAGAACATACTTTCTGGTGGGGCAATGATTCTGACCACCATGGACGGCAACGACTTGCCGCACCCTGCGAACGCAGACATAGTCAAAAGATACTACGCATAAAATGACCCGACAAGTTGAAAACCCGAAAGGGCGACTTGGGCAAAAAATGGGCATCCCGGTGAATCGAAAACCCGAAAGGGCGATTCAGGCAAAAATTAGGGATAAACAAAAAAATCTGTACACCCGGCAAGTTGAAAACTCGAAAGGGCGACTTGGGAAAAAAAGGGTTTCCCGGTGGACTGAAAACCCGAAAGGGTGGTCCAGGCAAAAGTTAGGGAATTAAAGCGTATGGCTATGTCTCGTCGGATCACTTTAAGGATAGTCTCTTCACCAACAAGCTCCAAACTTCTGATCAATCCAATCATCGGCAGACGAAGTAGCGAATGGACAAGATACTCAGAGTTGTGAAGGCTATAGCAGAATGGGAACCCCATAGAATTATTGCACATAGCCATCTTTCTTTTGTATAAAATTTTTTCTCAATTTTACGACAACATTCTCTTACTAGGATGTCTGTCTCCTTTGTACAAAGATACTTACAAAAGTTAATACAAAGATACTTCAAAGTGCAGAAACTTTCTTTCCTTTCCTTTCTTTTTACACTTATGTTTTATTTGAAAACGTCCAATGTTTTGTTAAATAGGCATATGCATTTGAATATAATCACTGCTTACAAATAAAACGAAATTGAGAAAGGATAATTACTGATAGGTTGAAGGTGTAGGAAGATATCCTTGTGCTATTCCAGAAGAAATCCCCTGCAGTACGTAATCCAGCTCCTCAACAAAGCTAAAACCTTGGAGTATATATCCTCAGCGGAGTTAAATTTCAAGATCCCTAGTGGAGCCCGAAAACATTGAAATACACATCCCCAGTGGAGTTCATATCCCCAGCGGAGCTAGAATACTCTAAACCTTCTTCCCCAGCAGATTATTTTAAAAGTCTGGGAATCAATCAGATAACCGTTAACTCTTTGTCTTATCCCCAACTAGGAATCCCCAGTAGATTGGCATACAACCCAAGCTATTAATTCCCCAATCCAAGTAAGCACTCTCCCCACAGAGTTATTTCCTGACAGAACAAAAATTCTAGTTCATGTTTCTCCATTGGAAGCCTCCCAGGTTTTAACTCCCCAGTAGAGATTTTCAGAGTTTTTCTTATTTCCCAGGAAAGTCATGAAGGATTCTCATTCCCCACAGAGGTTGTCAAAGATCTTGATAAACCCTCACAAGTCACCAAGGATTTTCAATCCCCAGCAATGGTCCCAGGATTTCTCATCTTCAACAATCAAAGATTTTGAATCCTCAACACCGATCAGGAATTCACTTTCTCCGGCAGCAGTCAAAGATTTCATTATCTCCAGTTATCAAGGATTTATTTTCCTCAGCAAGACAACTACTTAGCTTACATGCACATCCATTACATTCATATATCATAAACATTGATGAAACACATTTCATTGCATCATACATATCATGTAACATAACTTTGTGTTCTAGCTAACATTTTACCCTTTTCAGGATAAGATTGAAAGGCTATCATTAACAATTATTCAGATACAGTATGGATACACCCCAGACACGACGGTTATTCTATTACTCATTCAGAATTTCAAGTCAAAATACAGTACGGATACACCTCAGTCACGGCGGTCATTCTACTACTCATTCAGACTTCAGCAATCAGATACAGACTAGATATGCTCCAGACACGGCGACCATTCTATTTCTCATTCAGATTCAACTATCAACTACAAGGTCAGATACACTCCAGACACGGAAGTCATTCTGCTACTCATACAGATCTCAACTTCAGATACAGTCCATATACGCTCCAGACACGATTGCCATTCTGTCACTCATTCGGAATTTATCCCCAGCACAAAGATGCTCCGTACACAGATGTTTCTTTGTCGCCCATTCAAAATTCAAATACAATACAGATACACTCCAGACACGACATTCATTCTGATATTCATTCGAAGATCAAATACAGTTAAAGCTCGGATATGCTCTAGACACAGACACCATTCCCATGCTCATACAAACCCAATCTCCAGATACAGCTCAGATACATTCCAAATGCGGATACCATTCTGATGTTCATTCTACTAATCTCCAACAAACAAGTCTTGGATGGAATCTTTAAGCCCATCTCCAGCAAGAATCTACCATCTCCAAATGGCATCTCTAAGCCCATTCCCTCAGATACATTTTGACGAGTGAAAATTTACGGGCACTCTAGTGTCCAATCCTCTTTTACCTTCGAGTCACGAAAGGAAAACTTGCCAATCTAACTCTTCAAGATCAAGTTAGGGTTTGCTCTGCTCAAGACACCTCCTTGCACTGTTGACCTAAATTAGGGTTTGAGTTTGCACTGAGATTTTTTGACTTATAATGCCCAAAGTGACTTTCATACTTCATGTTGGACTCATCAGTTTTTCTATACCAAGTTTCAAGCCTTGAATCAAATTTTTGCCCAATCAATTGGACAGTTGACCTAGAAATCAACTGTATTGGAGAAAAGTCAACTGTGGCCAATTTACAGTCAAACCTCATGAATTTTGACCCACGTCAACATTATGAACTTATATGAACCATTTGATCAAGTTTGGACCCCAACTCCACAAGAAATTTGATCAGATCACCAAAAGGGCAAAATGATCATTTTTAGGGTTTTGACTGTACAAAGGCAATTTTTGACTGTTTGACCTAGGCAATGGCAAATTAAGCTCAACCATGGACTCAAGGACTCAATGACATCATCTTGACTTATTCAACAAATTCAAAAGATCTCAAATACATTGGATTGACAAATGAATTTCTCAGTCAACTGATCAAAATTTGACTGTACACTGAAAAGTCAAACTTTGACTTTTTGGTCAAAATCTAGTGCCAAGGGTCATTTTTCATCAAGATGTGTCAAATTATGAAACTTGTTCATCAAGAAACCCAAAATTGCAAATTAGGGTTTGAAATTGAAAATTTTCATAACTTAGAAAATTTCTAAGTTATGAAATTTTCTTAATTTTTCCTAACTTTGTCCCACATTTTCACAAAGATGAAAATTGATTCAAACAAAACTTACAACATGAAAGTTGTAGTACTCCACAAAGTCTACAACTTTGATTTACACAGTTTTCTCAAAAGAAGCTTGAATCTCAAGTTATGGTTTTTGGAACAAGGGTCCCTAAAACTTTTAACTTAGAGAAATTTTGCCCTAGTTTAGGCAGGATTTTTCCCTACCTTCTTGGCCATTTTTCACATAGTTCCACTTGGAGTTTCAAGTTGCATTTCAAATATGGATTATAGATCATGTTGAAAGCTTTCCAAATTGTCCAAGAACTCCTCAAACACATTTGTGGTTAGGGAGAATCGAATGCTTGAAGTTGGCAAAAACTCACTTTGATCCATGGCATTTTCATGTTGACACAAGTTGCAAAATCTGTCCAAACTAGCTTTGTACTTGATTATAGGTATCTAAACCAATTCACACTCAAAAATTAAATGCAAATACAATGGACATTGGTCTTATTCTGATCAATGGAGCTTGGCACAATGAATAAATCCATTTATGGCATGAAGATAGCACTTCCATTTTGATAAAGGCAACTTTATGTCAACAATGCTTCTCTTGAGCCTTGGACCTCTTTCTTTGCAGCAAACAAGTTCCACAAACTCAGGCAAAAGTACAAGAAACTTGTGCATGCTTGGAGATAGCCTGTACAGGCCTACCTCATATCACTTCACACTTTTCTTTCAAATCAAGTCAACTTGCCAAAATCACACAACTTGAGCATCTGATATATTCAACGCTTGCCAACATTCCAAACAATTTGCTTGCATTGCCTTGAGCCAGAAACACGAATTGTTGAACCCTTAAGCCTTCCAAAACACCAAAACACCAAGAACATGCAAAACAGGGCACTCCCTGTAGATTCACATCCATCACACAAACCACTCGTGCGTTTTGACTCAAACCTGTTCCAAAACCTTCCATTCAACTCACTCAAACTATCCCAAACCTCCATTGCCAATTGTAACTCCATTTACAGTGTTCACCATTTTCATTTCAAGCTTATGCAGGTTGAGTTCTAGGTGCTGATTCAGGGACATTCAAGGCAAGCTAGCTATTGGGAAAGGTCAAAGGAACATCAAGCAAGCTCAAAAGAACCTCAGGCCTCACTGAAAGTTGCTGCATTGCCATACTCGAGTTTGACTGAAACAGGTATTTCTCAAACTTCTATCTCTCTATTTAGCAACATTTAGCCTTAGGTTTGTGAATGAAAAATGTAGTATTTAATGCCATGAAGCTGTACATATGCTCAGTTTTCATTTATATTAAGCATGCTAAGAGAATTTTATCCATGAACATGCTGAAAAATCAAGGTCAGATTTTAGGGCCAGAGAAATTCTCTCTGGTCTTTGAGAGTTAGATTAAGTTTTTTATATGGTTAGAATCGTGGTTTAATGCTCTACAAGTTTTATGTTTTGAGTTTTGGCAAAAGATCACAAATATAGGAGTTAGCAGTTTGAATACAGGGCGCGCGTTTTTTTTGTCACAAGGAAGAAGATGAAGTGGAAATGGGCTGGGTTGGCTTGCTTCTACTTCTAACACCCCCCATTTTCAGTTTTACACCCCCTGGCCCAATTTCTTATATTTTGATATTTTTGCATTTCTATTTTCATTTCTGATTTTCTTTATTTATTTCCAAGTATAAAAAATGCATAAAAAATATTCTCATATTTTTTTACATTTATTTGGTATTTATTTTAATTTTTTCCAATATAGAAAACACTTTTAATACTTTTATATTATTTGTTTAAATTTAAAAATAATGTAAATAATACTTTTACTTTTATTTTTATTTCATTCATATTGAAAATATTATTATAAAATATAATTTATTTTTTTAAATATTTTATTTTATTTTGTACATATTTAATATATTTAATATATATATATATATATATATATATATATATATATATATATATATATATATATATATATATATATATATATATATATATATATATATATATATATATATATATATATATATATATATATATATATATATATATATATATATATATATATATATATATATATATATATACTTTTATTTCATTAAATATTTAGAATAAAAATACAAAAATATTACATTTTCATTTTTATTATTATTTATACTAAAAAACACTTTTTTTCAGTATACTTTATTTTTGTACATATGAATACATTTCTTGTATATAAATAATATAATATATTATTTTCTTAAAGAAATTAGGGTTTACCCCTTTAATAAGTAAAGATTAATCTTTTTTTTATTTCTTTATTTCTTCATACTTTTTCACATTGAAAATACTTTACATACATAAACAAATAAAAACTTCCTTTTGTATAATACATTTTATTTAATATTTATTTATTTTGTTTATTTAAATATTGTACATTTAAATATTGATGCATTGTAAATTCAATTTGGATGTAATAGTAACTAGGGTTTATATTTCTTGTCAAATACCCCCTATTCAAACTTGTACCCCCATCCCCATAATCATGTTGTAATAGCTTAGAATATAAATTCTCGCACTTAACGCTTTCAATTATGCCATGATTAGAAAATTAGGGTTTGTATGCCAAAATCAAATTAACAAATAGTTTGACCTAATCAAATACAAAAATGCATGAAAAACAAACACAATGCACACTTACACCCCTAGGGTTACAATCCACTTGTTGCCTTCAAAAATGGGCCATGGTATGCATGTTGGGTACTTTGGCAAAACAAAAACAAAATAAAAGATCATAGTCCCTCGATGACGCTATCTGGGTTGCCTAAACAAAAATGATCAAGTCCCTCAAGAAAATTGCCAAAGATACTTGACACAATTGCTATCATGGTCTATACGATGACTCGCGTCTGTCCTGTTTAAACATCCTAACACAAGGTTGTTCACCAAATGCAATGGTGAAACAACACTGTTAAAAGGGTTAAAAACATAATAAATATCTTTGAGTAAAATAGGGTAGATAGCTCTTAGTTACTTGATCAAAAGCTTGCAAAAACATCCTCGCTATTTTCAAACACACTTCACAACACAATTTCAAAATCCAACTTTCAAACATTGAAAACTTTTCAAAAAGAAAAAACACCTTTGTATACATTCAAACCAGAATCATTACAAAGGTTGCCACAACGATGGCCTCTTTTCAAAACATCTTTCAAAACCACACACAAAGCACCATTTCAAACAATTGAAAAGCAAAGCAAGTGATCTAAATAAGTAACTAAGAGCCCATGGATAACCATGGATGAAAGGGGTGCTAATACCTTCCCTTTTCATAATCTACTCCCTGAACCCAAGAAAACATCTCAAAGGTCTTTCCTGTGCTTTTTGACCTTTCCTTAGGATAAAATAAAAAGTCGGTGGCGACTCTTGCTAAACCGAAACATTTGCGAACACCAAGCAAAACCTCAAGTCAGTTCTCCCACCGTATCACACTTCCCTTTTCATAATCTACCCGCAGAACTCAAGAAATAATCTCAAAGGTCTTTTCTGTTCTTTTTCACCTTTCCTTTTGGATAAAAGAAAAGTTGATGGCGACTCTTCTAACCGCAACATTTGCGATCAAACGCAAAACCTTCAAGTTAGTTCTCCCACCGTATAACAGAACTGGCGACTCTACTGGGGATTATTCTAAAAGTGGGGTTACCTTAGGGTTATATCACATTTACTTGCTTTCTTTGTTTATCTTGTATGCTTTACATTGTGGTTCTTTGTTTGGGTTTGAATCCTCTACCCGGATTTGGGATACCTTATAGGTAAGTAGAAATATGTTATGGAAACTGTGCAGGGTATACCAACATGATCTAAGAAATAGCTACGTTAGTGCGACATATTTGTGGGTACCGGTAACCCTTGAGTTAATCAAGGAGAATACGGGGCTGCTGAGTGATGTCATGAAGCACTAATGAACTTTTAGAACCTTTACTTGACAAACTTGGCCTTTAAGACGTAGTGAGATGAACGGCTTTGGTGCAGTCCAAAGTTGGTAGATAATCGATACTACACTCATTGAGGTTTGGTTTTTTGGGATATTTCGGTCGCCATTAAAGAGGCTTGTGCTGAAACAGTGACCAAGGAAACAAACTAGTGATATTGATCTCCTTAGAACCCGATTACTATTGCTATGACAGGTTTGAGCCAACTAAACTTCAAGACGGTACTTACCTATGAAACTCCATGCAAGCCTAAACCTAAGGACTTGTTTGCTTTGTTTGTGTATATTTATTTGTACATAACATCATGAACACCATAACATCATATTCATTCACTAACGATTTCAAGGATTTTGGGATTTATCTTTGTTCTTGTTTTGTAGGACATGGATTCTATTCGCAAGAAAACTATTCAAGTCAATCTTGTAAGGATCCCTCCACAACTTAAAGAGCTAGCTTCAAGGATTCCAGAAAATTCTCCATTCACCGAGAGACATGGTCTCCTACTCAACTTGGTCACTTCCAACACTGATGAAGACATGATGAAAGTTCTCTTTCAGTTCTTTGATCCTTTACACCATTGCTTCACATTTCCCGATTATCAACTTGTGCTAACTTTGGAAGATTTCTCCCAACTCTTGAGGATTCCCATTCTTAATCAACTACCTTTCAACGGTACGGAAAGAGACCCAAAGCCAGAAGAGATTGCTCAAGCTCTACACTTGCAGTCATCTGATGTTACAACTAATTGGGACATAAGGAGTGGTGTCAAAGGTTTCCTAGCAAAGTTCTTATTTGAGAAAGCCCAAAGTTGTTGGAACTCCTTGGATTTGCAAGCCTTTGAGGAAATTGTGGCTCTCCTCATCTATGGGGTGGTTTTGTTTCCAAATCCTGACTAACTCATAGATGTGAACGCCATCAAAATCATCATATCCCGCAACCCGGTACCTACTTTGCTAGGGGATATTCTACATTCTTTTCACACTTGCACTATGAGGAAAAGAGGTGTCCTTATGTGTTTCACTCCTTTCTTGGCAAGATGGTTTATTTCGCATCTTCCCCAATCTGTATTAAAGAACGAGCAAGGTTCAAGGTGGTCACAAAGGTTGATGACGCTAAAAAACTCAGACATTCATTGGTGTTCCTGATCTATAGAGAATGTTATTATTGTTGACCGTTGTGGAGAATTCCATAATGTCCCTTTACTTGGAATTAGGGGAGGTATCACCTACAACCCCTGCTTATCCTTAAGACAGTTTGGTTACGCTCGAAGGGATGGCCCGCATGAAATGCTCATTCAAGGTTTGGTATTCAACTACGAGAACGATGATCAAGGTCTTCGCCAGAGATTTTTCCGAGCTTGGAGGATGTTGAATAAGGTAGATAGCAAGACATTAGGGAATAATAATTCTATCCCTCTTGAGCCTTACCTTAAATGGGTATGAACTCGTGCTCAGAGTCTTATGATGCCTTATCCCTCCATTCTCCCGGTAATCATTAAGCCCGTTATGGAAGGAGATGTGCCATACACTATCCTACATCCTGACATGCCAACCTCTATTGAAGACTTACAAAGAGATTAGATACAACTCAAGGGGGAGCGAGATACTTTCGAAGCCCAATTCTACGCTAGCGAGAAGAAGGTTTTGGAACTCAATAAGCAACTTCACGAGGAGCGGAACCTGAATGCCTACATCGCACCAAAGAGGATGCGTACAACCTTTTTATCTTAGAGTTTTTGTATTTGTTTTGCCCGAAGAGGCATTGATGTACTCAAGCTTTAATTTATTAATATAACATGTGTTTCCTTTTTTGTCTAAAACAAATTTGAATCTTTAAAATCCTTGAAATCATTGCATATGCATTTACCATTCATCATAACATAAGCAGGTTTCTTGCAACAAGCCTCCTCGTCTTTCTACTGTTTATTTCAGTAAGATGGATCTCGAGCAAACGGTGAAGGACCTCCAAGCTCAAAATGCTCAATTTCAACAGATGTTCTTAACTCTAGCCAAAGGACAACAAGAGTTGAAGACCTTGCTGGTTGAAGAGAAGAAAAAGAAAGAGAAGAAAATAATCGGAGTTCTGAACATGGGAAGAAGATTACAAGGACAAGCAAGAAGGACCTTGGACTTTGCAACGTCATATGGCGAGAAAGACGGTCAAGATGGAAAAGGAAAGGAAGCAGTTATCCAGCCAGATTCAAAAGAGGAAGAGGATTATTCTGAAGAATAACACCCTCCAGCCGATGACAAGTATAAGCATCTAGAGGAACGGTTAAGTGCAATGGAAATCCAAAAAGTGCTAGGATTGGACTTTGAGGAGTTGGGATCAGTATTGGGGATTGTCATTCCTCCAAAATTCAAATCACCTGTGTTCGCCAAATATGACGGAGTTTCGTGTCCCACAATGCATCTCCGGTCCTATGTGAGGAAAATCTAGCCTCATACTGCTGACAAGGATTTATGGGTACACTTCTTCCAAGACAGTCTGTCTGGAACTCAACTTCATTGGTTTTATCAGTTAGAAAGAACCAATGTTCATAACTGGGAAGACTTGGTCGCCGCCTTTTACAAACAATACCAATACAACGCTGATCTTGCACCCATCCGTACTCAACTCCAGAGTATGGCCATGGTTTCAAGTGAAGGCTTCAAGGACTACGCGTAAAAGTGGAGGGACTTAGCAAGAAGAGTCCAGCCTCCTCTATCTGAAAGATAATTAGTAGACATGTTCTTGGGCACCTTGTGTGGTCCCTTCTTTAATCACTTAATTGGGAGTTCATCGGCAGGCTTTACTGAGTTGATATTGACCGGAGAAAGGATAGAAGTCGGGATAAAGAATGGGAAAATTCAAAAAGATGCATCCTCTGCTGCTGTAAGGAAACCATTCATCGGAAAGAAAGAAGTTGTTGTTGTATATCCTCAGAGAAATCAAGATAGGACTGAACACCGTCCAATGGTGGGGGCTGTGGTGATTCCTAAACCTGCGCCAGCTCAGCAAAGAAGTAACCAGCCAAGAATGGAAAGACCAGTCAGACAGTTCACCCGAATTAATATGACACTATCTCAAGTATTGCCACATTTGTTAAGATCCAATCTAGTGACTTTGAAAGAAGCTCCAAAGAATCCTAACACAACCTCTCCTCACTATCATCCTAATGCCCGTTGTGCATACCATTCTGAGAGTCCCGGCCATGACACTAACAACTGTTGGGCTCTGAAGAACAAAGTACAAGATCTTCTTGAAGCCAAAGAGATTGAATTTGATGCGCCAGAAATTCCCAATGTCATTATTGCCCTTATGCCCAGCACGGTCGTGATGTCAATTCTGTTGAAGAAGATATGTTTGTTACCTCAGTTGATGAACTTGTGACCCCACTCCTGACTATCAAAAAGAACTTATTGAATGTCGGTGTATTCCCAGGCTGTGATGAAAGCTGTCATTTCTGTTTGTCCTTACCAACCAACTGTCTGTTGTTAAAAGCATGTGTTCAATGCCTAATAGATAACAAAGAGATTTTGTTCGAGAAGGCTTCAATTCCAACCGTTTCTTATAATGATGTTTCCATTGTGACCATTTCCGACAATTCTTCCAGGGTCTCCACCAAAAGACCCGTTAGAATTACATCAGTTCCAAAAGTAGCTCCATTGATAATTACAATGCCTGGACCAATCCCATATTCGTCAGACAAAACCGTACCATGGAATTATGGAGGGGATGTCTACTACCATGGTATCAAGCAAGATTGGCCAGCTATTGAAGATTCAAGTTCTAAGAAAGTTGGCTCCGATGTCAGTAATATTGCAGGGATTAGCAAGATTACCCTAAGTGGAAGGGTATTCTCTCCAGAAATTTCTCCTCCAAAAGCTATTTCTGGACCCGTAATCATTCGTGTTGTTGTTTCTCCTCCAAAGGTTATTCCCAGTCCTACAATTATCTCTGTTAATACTCCTGTTGACAAAACTGTTATAATCCCTGTTATCACCCCTACTAACATTCCTGCTGCCGAGTCAACCAAGACTCGAGGTAAAGGTATTCTTGTTGAGCCTGTCCGGACGAAGGCACAATCAGTAGCTATCCCTAAGTCCTCCCGGAAAGATATGGAGGAAATTCTAAAGATCATAAAAAGAAGCGACTACAACGTAGTCGAGCAACTGGGGCAAACTCCATCAAAAATTTACATGCTGGCTTTGTTATTATGTTCCGAGGCGCATGCAAAGGCCTTGGTAAAGTTCCTTAAAACTGCCCATGTACCCCAAGAAACATCTGCCGATCAGTTCCAATACTGCGTAGCCAGCTTGACTGTAGATAATGGTTTAGGTTTTTCGGATGCTGATTTAACGCCAAGAGGGAGGAATCATAATGAGGCATTTCATGTCTTAGTTGAATGAAGGGGCACGACTCTGGATCATGTCTTGGTTGACACCGGTTCGTCTCTGAATGTGTTTCCTAAAAAGGTTCTTGATAGGCTTGATTGTGAAGGATTGACACTGAAACCAAGCTGTTGTACCCCAAAATTTGCCCTCCCATGTTCATCAAGAATTGTCAAAGTCAAGGTCACAAAATTCCCCAAGGGTTGTGCAGCTCAACTGTCTCCTATACAGTCAAAACTAGGGTTTGAGTTCTGGTCAAGCAAATGAACTTTTCAAAGGCCCAATCAAGTCTCATGTGCCTACAAAGATGGTCAAGGGTCTTCATATCAAGTTTCAAGGCATTCAGCTCAAAATTGTACAGTCAAAACCCTAGATTGCACTACAGTCAACTGTAGGGGCAAAATGGTCATTTGACAGTCAAAAGTTCAAATTTTTGGTCAATATATCATTTTGAAGCCACAAACATCATTTGATCAATGCTTGATCATGATTCTCAAAATTTGGCTCAGAAATCATTCAAGATGCAAAAGTTGCTATATTTGGACAGCTGAAAAAGTCAACAGAAATTGACCAGGGCATAACTTTCACGTGGATTATCAGAAAAATTCCATCCAAAGCTCATTTTGAAGAGAAAGACATTTCCTACAATTCATCTTCATGTTCCAAGTCCAAGAAATGCTCTCACAAAAAGTTATCAATTTCAACATTATAGGTCATTTTCAAAAGTCAACAAAAAGGGACTTTAAGTCAAAGGCCATAACTTGAGATTGGTAAATCAAAATGACATGGGACCAAAGGCATTGGTTAAAGGACTCAAAGACCTTTCCAAAATGTCCAAGAACATGTGAAAAGCTTAAAAATTGACCAAGTTATGCCTTGTGGAAGTTGGGAAATTTTTGGAAATTTTTGAAAGTCAACATTGATGCAAAAGGCCTAAAAATGCAAATGGGCCCAATTATCTTCCAAATTTCTTCATGCCAAGCCTATGCCCGACCACTAGGCCCAAGGGGAAGTATTCTCATATTTTTTAATTATTTATTTGAATTAATATTAATTTATATTCATTTAAATGATTTTAATTCATGAAAAATATAAACCTTAACCTAAAAAATCTTTTTATGCACATTATAATGTCAATATTTCGTGCTTAATGGATTATGGCAAGTTTTGATAAGATTTGATCAGATTTGAACCAAGTTGCACATGAAAAGATATGAAAAAGATTTTCAAGAATCAAATATGTGAAATCATTATGGACATGGATTTTGTGCAAAGTTTTTAACCTAAACCATTCCATACAAGTACTACATCATAACCCTAATGCAAGGAGACTGAAAAGCTGCGCAGAAACAAGCATTGCATTCTTGAAAAATTCTCAAAAAAACTCAACACTGAAATCTAGCTTTTAGGACGATTCAAGCTTTGATTTTTGTTTCAATAGCATCCTGAGATATTCCAAAACCTTTCTCAATCAAAAACAACAAGCCAAACGCATTGAAACGGTACCAAGACCTCAAACTGTGAAGCAAATTTTTCCAAATCGCATATCATTATCTAAGCATCTTTTTGCATTTTTCTTTGTGGATTATTGTTTGTCATGATGTTTCTGTGCTAACCAATATGTTCAATTGAATTTTCGTGCCATATTTATGCTTTCGCCATTGTCAAAAAACTAGGGTTTACAGGTTTCAAATTTGGGGTTTCTCACCCAAGGAACAATTGGGGTTCGAGATTGTTACCATTGCATTCAGCGTGTTCTTCTGAATAAAACATATGCCTCGCGAACAATTTATGATGCCTAGAATGCTATTCGCTATTTTCTTGAATCCACCTTAAAACCACGCTGGAAAAACCGTTCCCCTTGAGTTTTGTTTTACAGGGTAGGGAAGGAGACGAAGACGTGTCTGAACCTGATTGGACATTTTAAATTTTCGCGCGAAATTCCAAAGCGTTAGCGTGTTCTCTTTATATTATTTACGCGTTATTATATATTAATTGAAACCAAAGTGATTCAGTGGCAGGGATACGTAGTGGTAACCTCAAAGACCTGGGTTCAAGTCCCAGGTCTTGCATATTTTCGTTTATTATTTTGTGATAACCGTTCCCATGCAGCGTAAGCATCACAATACACCATGTGCCTCCATCATCAAGCCAGCCACGTACATCCCAACGTTGGATCAGAGGCCAGAATTCAAAGCGTATCATGCACTCCCAGTCAACGCGTCCTACTGGATTCAGAAAGTCAACAAATTCTGGATAGCATTGGGCCTAAAGTGCAGGCTTATACCTCCAAAATTGGGTTTACCCCCCCTGGTTTGCTTTATCATTTTATTCTTTCTTTAATCTTTTTTTTTCTTTTTATTACTTTTATTCAATTATATTTATTTAATTAATTATTTTTAATAAAATATAAAAACACTAAAAAATCAGAAAAATACAAAAAATATAATATTTATTTTATAATAATTATTTTCATAAATAAATTAAAATGTAGATTATGTAGTGTAATTAGGTTTAATTTTAATTCCCTTTTTTAATAAAAATCCAAAAATGTAGAATTTAGGTTTTAGTTGTTAATTCTTTTTTTATTTCCCTTTTTCAACAATATTATTTATTTATTATTTTATTTTCATAAATTAAAATTGTACATAACCAATTAGGTTTAATTTAGGTCTTATTTTAATTCTTTCTTAATAATTAAAAAATATTAGAATTAGGGTTCGCCACTCAATTTAATCTTAATTAATTTCTTTTTTTCATTAAATCTAAAAAATCTAAAAAACACAAAAACATCATTCTCATTTAATTTTAATTTTTAAATCCTTAGTAATTTTAATTATTTGCAAAAAGGGTCCAACGCCCGTCATTAATCATTTAATTGCGCATTTATTTTATTATCGCTTATTATAATTATGTAATTGCCCCGAAGCATTGTAACTTTACTTTTCGCACTTTATTTTCTTCGCATTATTTATTTTTCCGCTAAATCGGGTCCGGTTTAATTTTGGCGATGTGGACCCGCGCCATTTGTAATAGTCTAGCTTTATTTCCTCGCAACTTATAACTGCTAAATATGCATGCAAGAATGAATGGACTTAAATTAAAATCAAGCGTAGAACACGACAAACATGACAAGACAAAAATACTTGAAACATGACACACAATTCGCACACACCACCCCTAGGGTATGCCTCACTGTTGCCTTTCGAAAGGTGATCGTCGAGTAGAGGATGTCTTAGTAAGTCCTCATGATCCGGGAACCTGGCATGAGGGTAGCTTCTAAGGTGTCTTCCCATTGCTCTGGTGATCACCACGTCCCTAAAACTCGAATTGACCCGAACACCTCCAACGGTGGTGCTACCTACCTCTCAATGGTGGGATGGCACTACTTTAAAGGACTCTTACACAGACGAATTCCTTAGGGTAGGTAGATTCTCAAGGATACTTGCTCTAAATCTCAAAACAAAATTCAAAAGACTTTTCACACCGACACTTTTCAAAAGCTTTCAAAGCAAATTTTTCAAACACTCTGACGTATGAGTCGATCTGAAATTTTTCAAAGAACTTTTTTAAACCCACATTGAAAAGCAAAACAATTTTGAAAACACAAATGAGCAAGTATCTAAGAGCCCATGGATAACCATGGATAGAAAGGGTGCTAACACCTTCCCTTTCTATAACCTACCTCCCGAACCGAGAGCGATCTCTTTAAAGGAATTTTTCTGTGCTTTTGTCCTTTCCTATTGGAGAAAATAAAAGACGGTGGCGACTCTTGCTTCCGCGACATTTCGCGAACCAGCGTTAAACAGTCAGTTCCAGATCCACCGATCACAGAACTGGCGACTCTGCTGGGGAATTAACTTAAAGTGAGGTGTACCTTAGGGTTAGTTCATAACTGTGTTTTCAATTGCTTTCCTTGTTTGTTTTAAATTGTGGGACTGCCTTGGGAGTTCTATAGATCCTAACCCGGATCTGGGGATACCTTCTTAGAAAGTAGCAACAAGGCTGTAAGGGAACTGTGCGGGGTATACCGACATGGTTGAAACAGTCTGCTACGTTGATGTGGCACTTTGGTGTGTACCGGTAACCCTTGAGTTCAGTCAAGGAGAGTACGGGGCCTCCGCGTGGTGTCATGAAGCATCAACAGACCTTAGGAACCTTAATTGAACTATCTTGGCCTCTTTAGGGTAGTGAGATAACTGACTTTGGTGCAGTCCGAGGTTGGTTGATACTCGATACTACACTCAATTGAGGGTTGCTTTCCTGGAATATTTCGGTCGCCAGTTCAGTGGCTAAATCGAAACGATGAACAATGAAAGCAATCCCGTGATATTGGGAACCTTAGAACCCGGTTACTTTGATTAGGACAGGTTGAACCCACCAACTCAAGAGGGTACTACCCAGACCCCAGGCTGGCCTTAAACCTTAAGGGCTTGTCTTGTGTGCCTTGTTTGCCTTACATGTTTGTCTTTGTAAATATCTGTGGTGTGTTTAATCATAGCATCATGACATCATCCTGCATCATATGCATTGACTAACCATTTCAGGGGTTCGAATTTTCATCTTTGTTCTTGTTTTGTAGGACATGGAAACTGCTCGTAGAAAGACAATTCAGGTCAATCTTGTAAGGGTACCTCCTCAGCTTAAGGAGCTTATATCCAGGATTCCCGAGAACTCTTCATTCAGTGACAGGCATGGAAGCCTCATCAGCTTGGTCAACACCAACCTTGAGGAAGATATGATAAAGGTCTTGTTCCAGTTCTTTGATCCCCTGCATCACTGTTTTACCTTCTTGGACTATCAGTTGGTACCTACATTGGAGGAGTTCTCCCGGCTCCTGAAGATCCCTATCCTTGATCAGCTACCTTTCAACGGTACAGAAAAGGAACCTAAGCTCGAAGAGATTGCTAAAGCCTTGCACCTACAGTCATCTGACCTCAAGGGACATTGGGAAGTTAGAAGTGGTGTCAAAGGATTCTTAGCCAGGTTTCTGTTTGAGAAAGCCCTTGAATGTTGGAACTCTCTTGACTTGCAAGCTTTTGAAGAAGTGGTAGCCCTCCTTGTTTATGGTTTGGTGTTGTTCCCTAATCCAGATCAGCTCATTGATATCAGTGCCGTTCAGATCTTTATGTCCAGGAACCCTATACCTACATTGCTGGGGGACATCCTTCACTCATGTTACACTCGAACCATGAGAAAAAGAGGTGTCCTTATGTGTTGCACTCCTCTCCTGGGAAGGTGGTTTATTTCGCACCTTCCACAATCAGTCCTGAAGAATGAGCGGGGTTTGAGATGGTCACAACGGTTGATGACTCTTACACATGCAGATATACATTGGTGCCCTAGATCCAGAGGAGATGTCACTATCATTGATCGTTGTGGGGAGTACCCTAATGTTCCTTTACTTGGAATCAGAGGAGGTATTACTTATAGCCCATGCCTGGCTTGGAGACAGTTTGGTTATGCTCGGAGGGATGGTCCTCATGACATGTTAATTCCCGACATAGTTTTTGACTTCGACAGTGATACTCAAGGGCTTCGTCAGAGATTTATCAGAGCCTGGAGGATGCCTAGTAGGATAGACAGCAAGACACTGGGGCACAGGAATTCCATCCCTTTGGAACCCTATCTCAAGTGGGTACGGGCCCGTTCTCAGAAGCTAGTCATGCCTTATCCTCACATGCTTCCAGTAATCAAAGAACCTGTCTTGGAAGGGGAAGTGTCTCATGTTATTCAGCACCCTGATATGCCCACATCCTGGGAAGAGATGCAGAAGAGCTGGATTCAGCTTAAGGAGGAAAGGAATTCTTTGGAGACTAGTCTGCACGCCAGTGAAAAGAAGGTCTTGGAGCTCTCCCGTCTGTTGCATGAGGAGAGGAACCTCAACACCTACATAGCTCCGAAGAGGATGCGCAGTGTATTTTGGGATTGACTTGACTTTTGTATTTCCTTTTTGCCCATGAGGCCTTGATGTATCAAACAATGATTTCATTAATGATAACGTGTGTTCTTTTCTTGTCTACAACGAATTTGAATTTTCGAACCCTTGAATGCATTGCATACGCATTTCATACATCATGTGCATAGCAGGTTTCTCCCTTTTCAGGTTGCTTACAGTTCTTCGCTGTTTATTTCAGCATCATGAATTCCGGATCTGAATCAACTGAGACTTCAATCAAGGCTCTCCAGGCGCAGAATGCGCAGTTTCAAGAGCTAATCCTGGGTCTAGCCAAAGGCCAAGAGGAACTGAAGACCATGCTCCTGAAGAAGGAGAAGAAGAAGAAAAGAAGGACTGTTCTATTCAACACGGGCCGAAGGATGGGTAATACTCTACACAATGAAGAGGTTGCTTCTTCTGTTGGCAAGAGTCCTTCTCAGGCAGAAGCAAGGGTTCCTAGTCCGGTGGTCTCCGACAACGAGACAGATTTTGATGAAGAGCAGTACCCTCCTGAAGACAACAGATACAAACAACTGGAGGACAGGCTGAAAGCTATGGAGGTGCAACAGGCACCTGGGCTGGATTTCGGAGATCTGGGTTTGTCGACTGGTGTGATCATTCCACATAAATTCAAAGCTCCCACCTTCTCCAAGTATGACGGGGCATCTTGTCCCAAGCTGCATTTGAGGTCCTATGTGCGAAAGATTCAGCCGTACTCTGCGGATAAGAATCTATGGATCCACTTCTTCCAGGAGAGTCTTTCAGGGACTCATCTCGAATGGTTCTATCAGCTGGATGGGACCAAAGTTCGTAACTGGGAGGAGCTGGCCACTGCTTTCTACAAGCAGTATCAGTATAATGCCGACCTTGCCCCCACGCGTACCCAACTCCAGGGTATGTCGTTGGGCGTAAGCGAAGGTTTTAAAGAGTACGCGCAGAAATGGAGAGACTTGGCTGGCAGGGTGCAGCCACCTTTGACTGATCGAGAGTTAGTGGACATGTTCTTGGGGACCCTATCTGGGCCGTTTTTCAACCATCTCATTGGGAATTCTTCTGCTGGTTTCACTGATTTAATCTTAACTGGAGAAAGGATTGAAGCTGGTTTGAAGTCTGGGAAAATTGCAAAGGCTGCATCATCATCTAGTTCGGACAAGAAACCATTTAAGAAGGAGTCTAGTGCTGTGTATGGCTCCAGAAAATCAGAAAGACCTGATCGCCGCCAATCTGTCAGCGCGGTCATGATTGCTACGCCTGCTGCCGCTCCCCGGCCAAACAATCCCCAAAGGGCTGATAGACCTCGGAGAGAGTTTACCCGGTTAAGCATGACCTTATCGCAGATTCTGCCACAGCTGCTCGCAACCAATTTGGTATCTGTCAAGGAGGCTCCAAAGTTCCCCAACACTACCTCTCCTAAGTACAACCCGAATGCCCGTTGCGCTTACCATTCAGAAAGCCCGGGGCACTCTACTGATGACTGTTGGGCACTAAGGAACAAGCTGCAGGACCTCATTGACGCTAAGGAGGTTCAGTTTGAGGCATCTGACAAGCCTAATGTGGTGACAGCCCCCCTGCCTGCTCATGGAGTTAATGCTATCGGGGACGAAAAGGAAGTTGATGAAGCTGAGTTCGATAGCTGGATCTACCCGGCTGCGGATGGTGGACTTAACAATTGGAGCGCCAAGGACAATCTCTCTGTTTCTTTTGACACTAAGTAATAAATTTCTTTGTTTTGATATTTTGTAATAAACATTGATAAACTCTATGGCCCGGTGTCTTACCCGAGGCACCGTGGTTCTATTTGTGAGGGCATATAAACTGTCATTTCAAACATCATGAATGAAAATCTTGGACTTTTTCGCATTGCAAATATTGTGTTCCTTTTCTGTCTTTTATTTCCTTTACATAATTTTCAAAACAGCTGTATTTACACACACACTCACTCATACAGGTTCCAATCCACTCTGGATCTCACTGATAACAGCTCTGCTAATGCCAATTATGACTTCGAAAATCCGATCAACTTAGCCGAAGACGAAGGTGAAGATGATTGCGAAGTGCCTGGCGAGCTTGCAAGACTGTTGCTTCAGGAAGAGCGGGCAATTCAACCCCATGAAGAGCCAGTGGAAACCATAAACTTGGGTACTGAGGCAGACAGAAAAGAGGTAAAGATTGGTGCTAACCTAGAGCTCAGCGTGAAGCAACGGTTAACCAAGATGTTACATGACTATATGGAGATCTTTGCCTGGTCCTACGAAGACATGCCAGGGTTGGATACCGATATTGTCGTCCATCATTTGCCGACTAGGGAAGACTGCCCTCCAGTTAAACAAAAGGTTCGTCGGATGCGTCCAGAGATGTCAGAGAAGATTAAGGCCGAGGTCATGAAACAATTTGATGCCGGGTTCCTTGCAGTGACTTCTTACCCTCAGTGGGTTGCTAATGTGGTGCCGGTACCTAAGAAGGACGGCAAGGTCAGAATGTGTGTCGATTACAGGGATTTGAACAGGGCCAGCCCCAAGGATGACTTCCCCTTACCTCACATTGATGTCCTTGTTGATAATACAGCTCAGCACAAGGTATTCTCTTTCATGGATGGCTTTTCAGGTTACAATCAGATAAAGATGGCACCTGAAGACATGGAAAAGACTACATTTGTTACTCAGTGGGGCACCTTCTGTTACAAGGTCATGCCGTTCGGGTTAAAGAATGCTGGGGCAACCTACCAGCGTGCCATGGTTGCCTTATTTCATGATATGATCCATCACGAGATAGAAGTGTATGTGGACGACATGATTGCTAGGTCCCAGACTGAAGAAGAGCATCTAGATCACCTGCAGAAGTTGTTTGACCGGTTGAAACTGTACAAGCTAAGATTGAACCCGAATAAGTGCACCTTCGGGGTAAGATCTGGGAAGTTGCTAGGCTTCGTGGTCAGTGATAAAGGTATTCAAGTGGACCCTGCTAAGGTCAAAGCTATTCAAGAGATGCCAGTTCCTAAGACAGAGAAGGAAGTCAGAGGCTTTTTAGGACGCCTGAATTACATCGCTCGATTCATATCTCATCTGACTGCTACCTGTGAGCCAATCTTCAAGCTGCTAAAGAAAGATCAGGTAGTACGTTGGAACGATGAATGTCAGGCTGCCTTCGACAGAATCAAAGAGTATCTCCAAGAACCACCCATCCTTATGCCACCGGTTGAAGGGAGACCTCTGATCCTATATCTGACAGTGCTAGACAACTCAATGGGGTGTGTGCTGGGGCAGCATGACGAGTCTGGCCGAAAAGAGCATGCCATTTATTACCTTAGCAAAAAGTTTACCGACTGTGAGACCCGATACTCACTGCTTGAGAAAACTTGCTGCGCTTTGGTATGGGCTGCTCGCCGGCTGAGACAGTATATGCTGACTCACACTACCTTGTTGATCTCAAAAATGGATCCGATAAAGTACATATTCGAAAAGCCTGCTCTGTCTGGGAGAATTGCAAGATGGCAGATGATCTTGACGGAATACGACATTCAGTATACAACCCAGAAAGCCATCAAAGGAAGTGTACTGGCAGACCACTTAGCTCATCAAGCTGTAGATGACTATCAATCAATGAACTTCGAGTTTCCGGATGAAAGCATCATGATTGTAACTGACTGTGAAGTACCTGGACCGGATGAAGGACCTGAGCCAGGATCCCGATGGTCTATGCACTTCGACGGAGCTTCCAATGCTTTGGGAAATGGTATCGGCGCCATCATCATATCTCCTCAAGGTACTCATACTCCACTCACTGCCCGGCTGTGTTTCAACTGTACCAACAACATGGCGGAGTATGAGGCGTGCATCATGGGTCTTCAAGCTGCGATCGACTTAAGGATCAAGTTCCTCAGTGTCTTCGGAGATTCCGCTCTAGTGATCAATCAGATCAATGGAGAGTGGGATACGAAACACCCAAACTTGATTCCTTACAGAGAATGTGTGTTGACCATGATTCCCCACTTCACAGAGATAACCTTCGAGCACTTTCCAAGAGAAGAGAATCAGTTAGCGGACGCGTTAGCTACAATGTCTTCAATGTTCAAGGTTAAATGGGATAATGAAGCTCCCCGGATCATCATTTGGAAACTGGACGAACCGGCATACTGTTGTGATCTCGAAACTGAATTGGTAACTGAGAAGCCTTGGTACCACGAAGTGAAGAGATATCTGGAAGCTCAGGAATACCCTGAAGGTGCCTCTGTCAACGATAAGAAATTCCTGAGACGGTTCGCAGCCAAGTTCTTCCTAAGCAACGGCATCTTGTACAAAAGGAATCATGATTCAACCTTACTGCGTTGTGTGGACAAAACTGAAGCAGAAAGAATCATGGAAGAGTTACATGAAGGGACCTTTGGTACGCATTCCAGTGGACATACTATGGCTAAAAAGATCCTACGGGCAGGATATTACTGGTCCACCATGGAAGCTGATTGCTATCAACATTCTAGGACATGCCACAAGTGCCAGATCTATGCAGATAAGGTGCATGTTCCTCCGGTTCCCCTGAATGTTCTGACTGCGCCTTGGCCGTTTGCAATGTGGGGCATAGATATGATTGGCGAGATCAGACCTACAGCATCCAACGGACATCGCTTCATCCTAGTGGCGATTGATTATTTTACGAAGTGGGTTGAGGCAGCATCCTATGCTACAGTAACCAAGACTGTGGTGGCACGGTTTATTCGGCACAATCTGATTTGTCGATACGGCGTCCCTGAGCGGATTATTACGGACAACGGTACCAATCTGAACAATAAGATGATTGCTGAGCTTTGCGAACAGTTCAAGATACAGCACCACAATTCTTCTCCTTACAGACCGAAGATGAATGGGGCTGTAGAAGCAGCTAACAAAAACATCAAGAAGATCGTGCAGAAAATGACAGTGACTTATAAAGATTGGCACGAGATGTTACCGTTCGCTCTGCATGGGTACCGTACCTCAGCTAGGACGTCAACCGGGGCAACTCCTTTCTCTCTGGTTTATGGCATGGAGGCAGTCTTGCCGATTGAAGTACAAATTCCCTCTCTCCGGATAATGAAGGATGCAAATCTGAACGAAGATGATTGGATCCAGACACGACTTGATCAACTCAATCTCATTGACGAAAAGAGACTTGCTGCTATCTGCCATGGTCAGACGTATCAGAAACGAATGATCAGGGCATTTAACAAAAAGGTCAGGCCATAGGAATATCAAGTCGGGGATCTGGTTATCAAGAGAATCATCCTTCCTCAGAGTGATCCAAGGGGCAAATGGACCCCTACGTACGAAGGGCCATTTGTGGTTAAGCATGTGTTCTCAGGAGGAGCAATGATCTTAACTAACATGGATGGTGACGACCTTCCTCACCCCGCCAATGCAGACATAGTTAAAAAATACTACGCGTGAAAAAAGACCCGCTAGGCTGACATGCCTAGGCAAAAATTAGGGCTTCCCGTCGAACCAAAAGGGTTCGGGCAAAATGTAGGGATGAAAATGGAAAAATCTGTACACCCGGCAAGTCGAAAACCTGAAAAGGCGGCTTGGGCAAAAAAGGGTATCCCGGTGGACTGAAAACCCGAAAGGGCGGTCCAGGCAAAAATTAGGGATAAAGCGTAAAACTATGTCTCATTGGTCACTTTGCATCCAGAATCCGGTATCTGCATCAAGCTCGAAACGGCATCAATCAGTCAGCTTCACCTTCAACCAAGGTCATCAAGTGATGAGACGCTCAGAGTTATAAAGGCAATAGCAGAGTTGAAACCCAGTGGATCATTCATCTTTCACACAGCTGTTTTATTTTTCTTTTTGTACAAAACTTGTATAAACTCTTTTGATCGGCGACGTACCTCTTACTAGGACGTCAGCCTCTTGTACACAAAACGCCTATTTTCAGGCCATTCAAAAATCAATAAAAATATATTTTCAGTTAAACGTGCCAAGTATTTTTCCTTTCTCTGTTTTGTTTCGCGAAGAACGTCCAAGGTTCAATTTGTGATGTATGCATTGACAATAATTTGCTAACTCATAAATATTTGCATACGAAACAAAGGAATTCATTGCAGGTGACACTGGAAACGGGGGCAATAAAAGAGTTGTCTGAGCAGTCTAATTGTTCTATCCTCCAAGGTACCAAGGTAGGTTCAGCTAAAGAACGCGGCCAAGTGTATCTTAATCCCCAGAGAGTGGTTCAACAAAACAATACATTCTCCTCCAAGCAAATCATCAAATATCAAGAGAATTGGGTATCCTCCAGCAGATCTCAACCTTCCCCAGCAGCATATGTATTCTTAACAAGCATCCCCGGCAGTCTTGGTCTAAAGATTGTTCCCCGGCGGTATATCAACATTCAAAGGAATCACTTCCCCCGCAGTTCAAAACTTCCCAGAAGAGTCCAATCCAGTTTCCCCAGGAGAAATGGAATTCATCTCCCCCAAGCAGCAAGCTTATCCCCAGTAGATTCTGGAAGCTTATCCCTCGCAGAACACGAACGCGTCGTCCCGGTTTGATTTAAAGAGTTATTTCCGTAACAGGATATAACTGGGTTATCCTCAGCCAAAAGCCACGGAAAGAGCGTCCTCGGCAAAATAACTTCCTATCCCCAGCGGAGTTATCTTCATCAACTCAGCAAAGCATCGCTATCCCCACAGAGTAACACTCCCCAGCATGATCGCTAGAGTATCTTTTCTCCCGCAGAATTATTTCATCTGCCAAGTTTATTCCTCAACGGAGTTATCTTCTCCTACCGGTATTCTTGCAACAATCATCCATAGCGGAAGCAAAATCTCTTCCTCAACATCAGCCCAGGATATAACTTCCCGGCACCCGTCAAGGATTTATTTTCCTAGACGAAAACATACATAAATCATCACATACATCATTATAGCATGCATAACGTATTGCATCATACAAGTTTCATTTATATTAAGAATATCATGGCTTGATCCATATCATGCATCGCATATAACTGACCTTTACCTTTCAGGAAAGATGCAGTTGAAATTCTCAAACATATTTCAAGAATTTCTCTAGTCCAGTTAAATCAACTCCAAACAGATTTTTCTGATAAAGACTCAGTAGAAGTTATGGTCCCCTCTCCAACGGCGTGTGAGGTGGTAATTCCTTTTTCAGATGTTTCCCTCTCCGGCATGAGCGTGAGGTGATATTCTCTTATGGTCCCCTCTCCAACGGCGTGTGAGGTGGTAATTCCTTCTTCAGATGTTCCCCTCTCCGGCATGAGCGTGAGGTGATATTCTCTTATGGTCCCCTCTCCGACGGTGAGCGTGAGGTGGTAATTCCTTTTTCAAGATGTTTTCCTCTCCGACGATGAGCGTGAGGTGATATTCTCTTATGGTCCCCTCTCCGACGGTGAGCGTGAGGTGGTAATTCCTTTTTCAAGATGTTTTCCTCTCCGACGATGAGCGTGAGGTGATATTCTCTTATGGTCCCCTCTCCGACGGTGAGCGTGAGGCGGTAATTCCTCTTTCAAAATGTTTTCCTCTCCGACGATGAGCGTGAGGTGATAGTCTTTTGTGGTCCCCTCTCCGACGGTGAGCGTGAGGTGGTAATTCCTTCTTCAGATGTTCCCCTCTCCGGCATGAGCGTGAGGTGATATTCTCTTATGGTCCCCTCTCCAACGGCGTGTGAGGCGGTAATTCCTTTTTCAAATGTTTCCCTCTCCGGCATGAGCGTGATGTGACATTTCCTTCCAGATTATAATTTCCTATAGTTCCCTCTCCAACGGTGAATGAGGTGACTCCCTTTGAGATTATAATATCCTTTGGTTCTCTTCCTGACACTACAAAGATGGTATTTCTCGCCAAGATTTTTCGCAACGAGCGTCGTTGAAGTTAAAATCACCCAAGGTTCTCTTACCATTCATGATTAAGGCAGTAACCATTCCTGGTTCATTCATCAACGTTTGAAGCTCCAGACTCAGCTCCTGTAACCAATCAGGACATATCTATATCAAGCATCTAAAATCAGCTCCTGCGACGTGTCAGGTACTCATTTTTTCTGTTTTGCAGGTATGCAGATTCTCGCTAAGGAATCCCCTATGCGATCAACATCCAGATGGCATCTATAAGCCCATCATCCTATCCAAGCAACATCCAAATGGCATCTATAAGCCCATTCCCTCATCATCATTGCTACTATGTGAGCGCAAATTTCTGGGCACTCTAGTGTTCAATCATCTTCTACCCTCGGATTACGAAAGGCACGTCAGCCAATCTGCATCCTCAAGTCTAAGAAGATTGAACAGGGGCAACTGTTGTACCCCAAAATTTGCCCTCCCATGTTCATCAAGAATTGTCAAAGTCAAGGTCACAAAATTCCCCAAGGGTTGTGCAGCTCAACTGTCTCCTATACAGTCAAAACTAGGGTTTGAGTTCTGGTCAAGCAAATGAACTTTTCAAAGGCCCAATCAAGTCTCATGTGCCTACAAAGATGGTCAAGGGTCTTCATATCAAGTTTCAAGGCATTCAGCTCAAAATTGTACAGTCAAAACCCTAGATTGCACTACAGTCAACTGTAGGGGCAAAATGGTCATTTGACAGTCAAAAGTTCAAATTTTTGGTCAATATATCATTTTGAAGCCACAAACATCATTTGATCAATGCTTGATCATGATTCTCAAAATTTGGCTCAGAAATCATTCAAGATGCAAAAGTTGCTATATTTGGACAGCTGAAAAAGTCAACAGAAATTGACCAGGGCATAACTTTCACGTGGATTATCAGAAAAATTCCATCCAAAGCTCATTTTGAAGAGAAAGACATTTCCTACAATTCATCTTCATGTTCCAAGTCCAAGAAATGCTCTCACAAAAAGTTATCAATTTCAACATTATAGGTCATTTTCAAAAGTCAACAAAAAGGGACTTTAAGTCAAAGGCCATAACTTGAGATTGGTAAATCAAAATGACATGGGACCAAAGGCATTGGTTAAAGGACTCAAAGACCTTTCCAAAATGTCCAAGAACATGTGAAAAGCTTAAAAATTGACCAAGTTATGCCTTGTGGAAGTTGGGAAATTTTTGGAAATTTTTGAAAGTCAACATTGATGCAAAAGGCCTAAAAATGCAAATGGGCCCAATTATCTTCCAAATTTCTTCATGCCAAGCCTATGCCCGACCACTAGGCCCAAGGGGAAGTATTCTCATATTTTTTAATTATTTATTTGAATTAATATTAATTTATATTCATTTAAATGATTTTAATTCATGAAAAATATAAACCTTAACCTAAAAAATCTTTTTATGCACATTATAATGTCAATATTTCGTGCTTAATGGATTATGGCAAGTTTTGATAAGATTTGATCAGATTTGAACCAAGTTGCACATGAAAAGATATGAAAAAGATTTTCAAGAATCAAATATGTGAAATCATTATGGACATGGATTTTGTGCAAAGTTTTTAACCTAAACCATTCCATACAAGTACTACATCACAACCCTAATGCAAGGAGACTGAAAAGCTGCGCAGAAACAAGCATTGCATTCTTGAAAAATTCTCAAAAAAACTCAACACTGAAATCTAGCTTTTAGGACGATTCAAGCTTTGATTTTTGTTTCAATAGCATCCTGAGATATTCCAAAACCTTTCTCAATCAAAAACAACAAGCCAAACGCATTGAAACGGTACCAAGACCTCAAACTGTGAAGCAAATTTTTCCAAATCGCATATCATTATCTAAGCATCTTTTTGCATTTTTCTTTGTGGATTATTGTTTGTCATGATGTTTCTGTGCTAACCAATATGTTCAATTGAATTTTCGTGCCATATTTATGCTTTCGCCATTGTCAAAAAACTAGGGTTTACAGGTTTCAAATTTGGGGTTTCTCACCCAAGGAACAATTGGGGTTCGAGATTGTTACCATTGCATTCAGCGTGTTCTTCTGAATAAAACATATGCCTCGCGAACAATTTATGATGCCTAGAATGCTATTCGCTATTTTCTTGAATCCACCTTAAAACCACGCTGGAAAAACCGTTCCCCTTGAGTTTTGTTTTACAGGGTAGGGAAGGAGACGAAGACGTGTCTGAACCTGATTGGACATTTTAAATTTTCGCGCGAAATTCCAAAGCGTTAGCGTGTTCTCTTTATATTATTTACGCGTTATTATATATTAATTGAAACCAAAGTGATTCAGTGGCAGGGATACGTAGTGGTAACCTCAAAGACCTGGGTTCAAGTCCCAGGTCTTGCATATTTTCGTTTATTATTTTGTGATAACCGTTCCCATGCAGCGTAAGCATCACAATACACCATGTGCCTCCATCATCAAGCCAGCCACGTACATCCCAACGTTGGATCAGAGGCCAGAATTCAAAGCGTATCATGCACTCCCAGTCAACGCGTCCTACTGGATTCAGAAAGTCAACAAATTCTGGATAGCATTGGGCCTAAAGTGCAGGCTTATACCTCCAAAATTGGGTTTACCCCCCCTGGTTTGCTTTATCATTTTATTCTTTCTTTAATCTTTTTTTTTCTTTTTATTACTTTTATTCAATTATATTTATTTAATTAATTATTTTTAATAAAATATAAAAACACTAAAAAATCAGAAAAATACAAAAAATATAATATTTATTTTATAATAATTATTTTCATAAATAAATTAAAATGTAGATTATGTAGTGTAATTAGGTTTAATTTTAATTCCCTTTTTTAATAAAAATCCAAAAATGTAGAATTTAGGTTTTAGTTGTTAATTCTTTTTTTATTTCCCTTTTTCAACAATATTATTTATTTATTATTTTATTTTCATAAATTAAAATTGTACATAACCAATTAGGTTTAATTTAGGTCTTATTTTAATTCTTTCTTAATAATTAAAAAATATTAGAATTAGGGTTCGCCACTCAATTTAATCTTAATTAATTTCTTTTTTTCATTAAATCTAAAAAATCTAAAAAACACAAAAACATCATTCTCATTTAATTTTAATTTTTAAATCCTTAGTAATTTTAATTATTTGCAAAAAGGGTCCAACGCCCGTCATTAATCATTTAATTGCGCATTTATTTTATTATCGCTTATTATAATTATGTAATTGCCCCGAAGCATTGTAACTTTACTTTTCGCACTTTATTTTCTTCGCATTATTTATTTTTCCGCTAAATCGGGTCCGGTTTAATTTTGGCGATGTGGACCCGCGCCATTTGTAATAGTCTAGCTTTATTTCCTCGCAACTTATAACTGCTAAATATGCATGCAAGAATGAATGGACTTAAATTAAAATCAAGCGTAGAACACGACAAACATGACAAGACAAAAATACTTGAAACATGACACACAATTCGCACACACCACCCCTAGGGTATGCCTCACTGTTGCCTTTCGAAAGGTGATCGTCGAGTAGAGGATGTCTTAGTAAGTCCTCATGATCCGGGAACCTGGCATGAGGGTAGCTTCTAAGGTGTCTTCCCATTGCTCTGGTGATCACCACGTCCCTAAAACTCGAATTGACCCGAACACCTCCAACGGTGGTGCTACCTACCTCTCAATGGTGGGATGGCACTACTTTAAAGGACTCTTACACAGACGAATTCCTTAGGGTAGGTAGATTCTCAAGGATACTTGCTCTAAATCTCAAAACAAAATTCAAAAGACTTTTCACACCGACACTTTTCAAAAGCTTTCAAAGCAAATTTTTCAAACACTCTGACGTATGAGTCGATCTGAAATTTTTCAAAGAACTTTTTTAAACCCACATTGAAAAGCAAAACAATTTTGAAAACACAAATGAGCAAGTATCTAAGAGCCCATGGATAACCATGGATAGAAAGGGTGCTAACACCTTCCCTTTCTATAACCTACCTCCCGAACCGAGAGCGATCTCTTTAAAGGAATTTTTCTGTGCTTTTGTCCTTTCCTATTGGAGAAAATAAAAGACGGTGGCGACTCTTGCTTCCGCGACATTTCGCGAACCAGCGTTAAACAGTCAGTTCCAGATCCACCGATCACACAAGCAATATAGTAGTGAGAGCTTTTGACGGCTCAAAAAGGAAGGTGCATGGGGAAGTGGATATCCCCATAAAAGTTAGAACCCAAACATTTGATTAAACTTTTTATGTAATGGATATTCGCCCTTCATATTCCTGCTTATTAGGCCGACCGTGGATCCACAATGCTGGTGTCGTTACTTCTATGTTGCATTAAATGCTGAAATATCCAATTCAGTGGAAGATCATCACTGTTCATGGAGAAGAAGAGTATATGGTCAGACATCTAAATTCCTTCAGATATGTGGAATTAGATGGGGAATTTATTGAAACTCCATTCCAGCACTTTGAAGAAGTCTCGCAGACTGTGGCAGTAACCAAGGCTGTGTCTCAAGTTCCCAAGATCACAAGGCCTCCACTCAAGATGTCATCTTTGAAGGATGCCAAGGCAGTGATAGAAGAAGGTGGGTGTACTATTTGGGGCCAACTCCCAGATATCCCATACAAATCTGACAAATTTGGTCTGGGTTTCACTTCAGGTGTCCAGAAGGTTGTACACCACGCTCGTGTTGAGGAACCACCCTTAAAGATCAGCAACCACCAAGTCAGTGCAGTGGAGGATGTTGAAGACAGCTACAACCTGGAAGATTGGATTTTTCCAACTGTCAGTGGAGGGCTCAACAATTGGGAGGCTAGAGATTTTGTCCCAATCACATTTATCCAACAGTAATTTGTCTTTACATTTTGTCGGATCTGTAATATTAAAACAATTCAGACTCTTAAAACCTTGTGTCTTACCGAGGCACAATGGTCCATTTGTAAGGGTTATTATCTCATTTCCATATGAAATTAATGAATCATGGACATTTTTTGCATACAAACTTTGTGCTCATTGTTTTTCTTTTTTACATTTTCATTTATTTCAAAGATAGCTTACTCTTACACACACTCACGCTCACAATGCAGGTTTACATCCACTCAGGATCCCATGGGTAACGATTCTGCTATGGACTTCTGTGATTCTGAAAATCTAATCTACCAATCCGAAGACGAAGGTGAGGAAGATTGTGAAGTACCAGGGGAACTCTCCAGGTTACTGCAACAAGAAGAGAGGACCATTCAGCCCCACGATGAACCAGTGGACACAATCAACCTAGGTACCGAAGAAGACAAAAGAGAAGTCAAGATGGGTGCCAATCTGGAACCCAGTGTCAAAGAACATCCGATTCAGTTGCTGCACGATTATGTTGAGGTCTTTTCCTGGTTGTATGAAGACATGCCAGGACTTGATGCAGATATCATAGTACATCGTCTACCTACAAAAGAGGATTGTCCTCCGGTAAAACAAAAGGTTCGTCGAATGCAACCAGACATGTCAGAGAAGATTAAAGCGGAAGTCATGAAATAATTTAACGCCGGATTCTTGGTCGTCACCTCCTATCCGTAATGGGTTGCCAATGTTGTTCCCGTGCACAAAAATAACGGCAAGGTACGAATGTGCATGGACTACAAAGATTTGAATAGGGCAAGCCCTAAGGATGATTTCCCACTTCCCCACATTGATATTCTAGTTGACAATACAGCACAACACAACACAAAGTGTTTTCCTTCATCGACGGTTTCTCAGGTTACAACCAAATTAAAATGGCGCCTGAGGACATGGAGAAAACAACCTTTGTCACACAGTGGGGAATATTCTGCTACAAGGTTATGCCATTCGGACTGAAGAATGCTGGGGAAACCTATCAACATGCCATGGTAGCTCTATTTCACGACATGATACATCACGAAATAGAAGTCTATGTGGATGACATGATAGCCAAATCTCAAATAGAAGACGAGCATCTGGATCATCTATAGAAATTGTTTGAGAGGCTAAAGAAGTACAAGCTGAGGTTGAACCCAAATAAATGCACATTTGGGGTGAGGTCTAGTAAGCTCCTAGGCTTTGTCGTCAGCAATAAAGGTATTGAAGTAGATCCCGCCAAGGTGAAAGCGATACAAGAGATGCCTGCTCCTCGTACTGAGAAGGAAGTCAGAGGATTCTTGGGTGGTTTAAACTACATTGCCAAATACATTTATCACATGACAGCTACTTGTGAACGAATCTTCAAATTACTGAAGAAAGATCAAGTAGTCAAATGGAATGATGAGTACCAAACTGCCTTCGACAAAATCAAAGAGTGCCTACAAGAGCCTCATGTTTTGATTCCACCAGTCAAGGGAAGACCATTGATCATGTATCTAACTGTTTTGGAGAATTCAACGGGGTGTGTGTCGGGGAAGCATGACGAGTCTGGCCGAAAAGAGCACGCTATTTATTACTTGAGCAAAAAGTTTACCGACTGTGAAACAAGATATTCACTACTCGAGAAAACATGTTGTGCTCTAGCATGGGCTGCTCGCCGGATAAGACAGTATATGTTGACCCATACTACCTTATTGATATTCAAGATGGATCTGATAAAATACATTTTCGAGAAACCTGCTCTCTCTGGGAGAATAGCGAGATGGCAGATGATCCTGACAGAATATGACATATAATATACTACCAAGAAAGCAATAAAGGGCAGTGTACTAGCTGATCACCTTGCTCACCAAGCTGTGGAAGACTACCAGTCCATGAAGTTCGAATTCCCAGATGAATACATCATGATGGTAAACAACTGTGAAGAATTCAGGCCATATGACGGACCTGGACAAGGATCCCGATGGACCCTAGTTTTTGATGGGGCATCTAACGCACTCGGAAATGGTATTGGTGTTGTACTGATATCTACTGAAGGATGTCATACTCCCTTTACAGCAAGACTCTGTTTCAATTTTACAAATAACATGGCGGAATACGAAGCATGCATTTTTGGTCTCAAAGCTGCCATAGACTTGGGGATCAAATCCTTGAATGTATTCAGAGATTTAGCTTTTGTCATCAGCCAGATCAAAGGGGAATGGGACACCAAACACCCTAACCTTATCCCTTACAAAGAACATGTTTTGACATTGCTCCCACACTTTGAGAAGATTACCTTCGAGCATTTCCCGCAAGAAGAAAATCAGCTAGCAGACGCACTAGCCACAATGTCATCCATGTTTAAACTTAAATGGGGTAACAAGGCTCTCCGGATCACCATTGAACGAATGGATGAACCAACTCACTGTCACGAGATTAATACTGAAGAAGTAGTGGACCAGCCTTAGTTTCACGAAGTCAAGAGGTATCTCGAGGCTCAAGAATATTCGGAGGGAGCTTCAGTCAATGATAAGAAGTTCTTAAGGAGATTCTCTGCAAAATTCTTCCTTAGTAATGGCATTCTCTACAAACGCAACCATGACTCTATTTTGCTCCATTGCATAGACAAGGTTGAGGCAAAAAAGATCATGGCTGATCTACATGAGGGCACTTTTGGCACCCATTCCAGTGGGAATACGATGGCAAATAAAATCCTACGAGAAGGCTATTACTGGTCTACCATGGAAGCATATTGCTATCAACACTCTCGAACCTGCCATAAGTGTCAGATCTATACTGACAAGGTGCACGTACCTCCGGTTCCTCTAAATGTCTTAACGGATCCTTGGCCCTTTGCTATGTGGGGTATCGATATGATTGGGGAAATCAAACCAACAACCTCTAATGGACACTGCTTCATCTTGGTGGATATTGACTATTTTACAAAGTGGGTTGAGGCAGCCTCTTTCGCTTCCGTTACCAAGAATGTTGTAGCCCGGTTCATCAAGAAAAATCTCATATGCCGGTACGGTATCCCAGAGAGGATCATCACAGAAAATGGTACTAATTTAAACAATACTATGATCACCGCCATGTGCGAGCAATTCAAGATTCAGCATCACAATTCTTCCCCTTACCGGCCAAAGATGAATGGTGCTGTCGAAGCCTCAAATAAGAATATCAAAAAGATCATACAGAAAATGACAGTCACATACAAAGACTTGGATGAGATGCTACCATTCGCTCTCCATGGGTATCGTACCACAACACGCACATCAACCGGGGAAACACCCTACTCTCTGGTATACGGCATGAAAGTTGTCTTGCCTATTGAGGTACAAATCCCCTCTCTGAGAATCATGAAGGATGCAGGGTTGAGTGAAGAAGATTGGATCCAGACTCGACTTGATCAACTGAACTTGATTAATGAGAAAAGGCTTACTATTGTTTGTCATGGTCAGATGTATCAAGAACGAATGATCAAGGCTTTCAACAAAAAGGTCAGACGCCAAGTATATCATGTCGGGGATTTGGTGATCAAGCGCATCATACTACCGCAAGCTGATCCCAGGGGAAAATAGACTCCTACATATGAAGGACCATTTGTAATCAAAAGCATATTCTCTGGTGGAGCAATGATCTTGACCACCATGGATGGTGACGACCTGCCGCACCCTGTGAACACAGACATAGTCAAAAGATACTACGCATAAGAGATCCACTAGGTTGACGCACCTAAGAAAAACAAGGGCATCCCGGCGAACCAAAAAGGTTCGGGAAAAAATTAGGGATAAAACAAAAGAATCTGTACACCCGGCAAGTTGAAAACCCGAAAGGGCGACTTAGGAAAAAAAGGGTATCCCGGTGGACTGAAAACCCGAAAGGGTGGTCCAGGAAAAAGTTAGGGATTTAAAGTGTATGACTATGTCCCATTGAATCACCTTACGGACAACCTACAAACTCGACGGTTCTGATCAATTCAATCAACTTTAGACAAGGCAACAAATAGTTAAGATGCTCGAAGACACAAAGGCTATAGCAGAATGGGAACCCCATGTGATTATTTCACATAGCTATCTTTTCTTTGTATCAATTTTTCATTTTTTACGACGACATTCTCTTACTTGAATGTTTGTCTCATTGTACAAAAATACTTACTTAAAGTCAATACAAAGATATCCCTTTAAAAGTGTAAAACTATTTGTTTTTCTTTACTCTTGTTTTTGTTTACAAAAACGTCCAATGATTTATTTTTGAGCATATGCATTTGAACATAATTACTGTTGCAAATGAACAAATAAAATCACTGATGGCTTTAAGAGACAGGGAAATTTCTCCAAGTTGTTTCCATAAAATCCCCCGCAGTATGCAGTTTTATCCCCAGCGGAACAAAGCTTCAAGTTATCAATCCCCAGTAGAAGTCACCAAATATCTCAGGATTCCCCAACGGGATTTTACAAGCAGTACACAGAATTTCCCTTACAATAGAGTTTATTTCTCTAAGCGGAAATTCGTCAACACTTCAACTTCACAACATGAAGACTTACACTACATATCCTCAACATCAATCAGGGATTTATTTTCTCCAATCTAATAGCAGTGCAACAGATTAGCTCACATACACATACATCGCATCCATATATCATAAACATCGATAACACGAATGCATTATACCATGCATTTCATACAACATGGCATTGCATATTAGCTAACATTTTACCCTTTTCAGGATAAGATTAATCAATAGCTAACATTAACAATGTTCAAAGGTTTCTCAGATACAATTCAGATACGCTCTAGACACGGATGCCATCCTGATACTCATTCAGACTCAACTTTCAGATACAGTTCGGAAACTCTCCAGACACGGATGCCATTCTGATACTCATTCGGATTCAACCTTCAGATACAGTTCAGATACGCTCCAGACACGGATGCCATTCTGATACTCATTCAGATTTAACCTTCAGATACAGTTCAGATACGCTCCAGACACAGATGTCATTCTGATACTCATTCAGACTCAACTTTCGGATATAGTTCGAATACGCTCCAGACACAGTTGCCATTCTGATACTCATTCAAATTCAACCTTCAGATACAGTTCAGATACGCTCCAGACACATATGCCATTCTGATACTCATTCAGAGTCAACTTTCAGATACGGTTCGGATACGCTCCAGACACGGATGCCATTCTGATACTCATTCAGATTCAACCTTCAGATACAGTTCAGACACGCTCCAAACACGGACGCCATTCTGATACTTATTCAGATTTAACTTTCTGATACAGTTCAGATACGCTCCATACACAGATTCCATTCTGACACTCATTCAACTCTCAGATACAGTTCAGATACGCTCCAGACACGGATTCCATTCTGATACTCATTCAACTTTCAGATACAATTCAGATACCTCCAAATATAGACGTTGTTCTGATACTCATTCAGTTTCAGCTTACAGATACGGTTCAACAATCATTTTTGGATGGCATCTACAAGCCCATCTCCAACAACTCTCCATCATCCCTCCAAATGGCAACTTTAAGCCCATTCCCTCTACCATCACATCACCGAGTGAAAATTTCTAGGCACTCTAGTGTCCAATCATCTTCCACCTTCGAGTCACAAATGGAAAAACTCGCCAATCTAACTCTTAAGTCCTAAGAATATTGAACAAGGGCAGATGTTGTACCCCAAAATTTTCCCTCTCATTATCAAGAATTTTCTCACAAGATCTCCTTTGTCTCAAGACTGCACTAGGGTTGATCAGCTCAAGACACCTCCTTAAGCACTGATGACCAAAATTAGGGTTTGAGATTGCACAAGGATATTTGAACTTACAATGCCCCATATGACTTTCATGGATCATTATGGACCCCCAATATCACTCATGTCAAGTTTCAAGCCTTTGATCACACTTTTGCTCAGTCAATTGAATAGTTGACCTAAAAATCAGTTGTATTGGGGAAAATGTCAACTATGGCCTATTTAAAGTCAAACTTCATAATTTTTTATCCACATAAACATTTTAAACTCATATGTATCATTTTATCATGTTTGGACAACAATTCCTCAAGAAATTTGATCAAATCTTCAAAAGGGCAAAATGGTCAAAATTAGGGTTTTAATTGGGAAAGGGCAATTTCTGATTTTTGACCTAGAAAATGATCAATTGGTTTAAGGCATGATCTCAAGAGTCCAATTGCATCATTTTTACCTAATTACATGGCTCAAAACATTGCTCAAGTCCAATGGATTGACAGATGAATTTTCAGTCAACTAATCAAAAGTCAACTGTATACTGAAAAGTCAAACTTTGACTCTTTGGTCAAAATCAAATGCCAAAGATCACAATTCATAAAAACATGTAAAAATATGAAACTTATTTATCAAGAAATCAAAAAGTCAAGATTTCAATTTTAAAAGTCAAAATTTTCAAACTTAGAAACTTTTCTAAGTGTTGAAAATTTCATGTTTTTTCACAACTTTGAACAAAATTTTCACCATGATGCAAGATGATTCAAGAGAATATTCCAACATGAAAGTTTTAGATATCCATGAAATATACAACTTTGATTTACCCAACTCCTTACAAAAGTGCTTGGATCTCAAGTTATAAGTTTAAGAACATGTGGTCATGAAACAAAACACTTAAGTGAAATTTTGCCCTAATTTGGTCAGGATTTTGACTCAACTTCATGGAACTTTTTCATATAGTTACAAGGGGAATATTCAAAATCAATTCAAATATGGGTTGTATAGAACATTTCAAGCTTTCCAAAATGTCCAAGAACTCCTTGAGATCATTTTTGAGTAGGGAGAATCGAAGAGATGAAGTTAGGGTTTTATCACTTGAATTACAAGTCATTTTGTGATGAACCAAATTCAAAATTCAAAGTATGTTGCATAACCTCTACTTTGAAGGCCTCAAACCTGTTAGGAACTCCATAATTAATGGCTTGCATTGATGTTATAGGTCTCATTTCAAGCATTCAATGCAAGGCCATGCTTTATTTCCATTTTGAGAAGAAAGTGTACATTGCCATTTTGATAAAGTGCTTTTTTACACAAAACTTGTTCTTGAGCCTTGCACTTGTTCTCTTCTGATCATACAAGTCCCGTAACCCATAAGAAACTTGTTAGACACTTACAATCACTCAGCCCATGCTTGTGCCTCACATTGAAACTTGGTTTCCCAATTTTCTTCAAAATCAAGTAACCTAGCAATTAGCTGAAAACTTGTACTTCTGATTGTCCAAACCACTCCAATCCTTTTGCTTATAGATATACAAACCATTTGCCACAAAATACATGAATGCTTGACCCATAAAAACACCAAGAGCTCAGAATCACATCTCATACCTCCATTTTCACATAAACTGACCAAAAACTTGAAACTCATAACTCCCTTCTGCGTTTTCAAGCCTTTTGGTTCCTAAAGCTTCTAAACATCATTTAGAACTGATCCCACACCCTGTTACAAAACTTTAACACCATTAACACCATCCTCTATTTTCAAAAACAGAGCTTTGCACTTGGACTTCTCCAGAACTCCTCAGGTACTTTCAGCTCAAGCTAAGCATCCCTTTAGCTTCCTGGGAACTTGAGGAAGCTAACCTAATCATTGGAACTCACTGAAAGCTGCTCAAACTCCAAACTTGATACCCTCTTGCAAGGTAAGTTTTCTAACTTTGGAACTTTTCATACAAGCATCATCAATGATTTATTTGTGAATGAAACATGTAGATATCATTGCCCTAAAGCTAACCATGTCCATAGTTTCCATTAATTTTGCATGAGCTTAGTGAATTTTAAGTTTGAATTTTCTTAGATTTTTAGGGTTCAGATTAGGGCCAATGAAATTCATGTTTGTCTTTGATCTATAGTTTTAATGCTTTACATTTCTGAAACTTTGAGGAAATTTGCTACAAGTTTCATGTTTACAGTTTTCATTTTTGTTGAGATTTGAACAAGTTATAGAGCTTTTGGCTGGTGTGAGGTTGAAGATGAAGTTGGACTCAGGAACATGTTTGCCTTATGTATTTATTGTTTGATTTATATAAACGGATGTATAGCCACCCCAATGGTAGAAGCGCGCGCCTGTAACCTGAGGGACCTGGGCTCGAGCCCCAGTGGTACCCTTTTGATTTTTTCACATTTTTTGCTTTCTGACTTTGTTTCTTGGACAAGTGCTGGGCCTCATTAGGCTTTGTTGTTTTTTGTTTTTGCTTTCTAACCCCTTGTAGGCTATCAGCACCCCTGGCCCAAAATTTTGTTTTGTTTTCTTATTTTCATTTTATTTATTTTCTTAATTATTTTTCTAATATTAAAAAAATCATAAAAAATATAAAAATAGTAGATTTATATTTTGACTTAGTTTATTTATTTTTTCTCATAAAAAATTATTTTATTTAATCATACTTTATTTATCTCACTAAATAGTTTTGTAAATTTAATTAAAAACTAGGTTTTATTTATTTTCTTTTTTCACCAATTAAAATATATGATTTTAATACCCAAAAGACCAAAAAATATTTTACAATACTTTAATTTATTTTCAAGACAAAAATACCAAAAAATACTTTTCTTATAAATTTAATTACTTTTTAATCAATTAATGAATTAGGGTTTTACTAATTTATTTTCCTAGTAAATTTAGGTTTACCCTTTATCATTTTAATTAATTATTTTCTTTTAGTTAACTAGATTAAATCTAAACCCCATTTTTTCTAAAAAATCCAAACAAATATCCATTTTTTTCACATTTACATTCTTGCATATTTATTTATTTTTGTACACTTATTTATTTAATTCTTGTATAAATTCAATATGGTTGTAATAGATTAACTAGGTTTATTTTCTTGCAATCCCCATTACAATTTGTACACCCCCTCTTACAAGTATTGTAATAGCGTAGTAACTTTAAATTCCGCAATTTATCGCTTTATATACAAATGTTAGTAATTAGGGTTTGTATGGAAAGACAAAAACCAATACTTAGAAAATCCTAATTCAAGACAAAATCAAGCATGAAAATAATACACTTGCACACAAACACCCCTAGGGTAAATCCACTTGGTTGCCTTTACAAAATGGCCATATTATGCATGTGAGGTATCTTAGTAAAAAAAGCAAATACAATATCATAGTCCCTCGATGACGCTATCTAAGTTTCCTTTCAAATGATCTTAGTCCCTAAAAGAGAATGCTAAGATACCTTGCAACATTGCTAATCATGGTTATACGATGGCCCACGCCCGTCCCGTTTACATCCAAAGATAGGGTTACTTACCAAATCAATGGTAAGATAACAATGTCAAAGGAAAAGAAAATGAACAAGAAAGACTTTTGAGTAGGTAGAATGCTCCTAATTACTTGCTCCATTTCAAAACAAACATCCTTGTTATTTTCAAAACAAACACTAACACTTTCAAAACATCTTACAAAACTTGAAAACATTTTCAAAAGATCAAACACTTTGTATACATTCTTACGAACGAGAATCATTACAAACTTTGCCTAAACAATGGCCTCTTTACAAAATACTTTCAAAAAATCACACAAAGCACAATTTCAAACAAAAGCAAGTGATCTAGCAAGTAACTAAGAGCCCATGGATAACCATGGATGAAAAGGGTGCTAATACCTTCCCTTTTCATAATCTACCCCCCGAACTCAAGAAATAATCTCAAAGGTCTTTCCTGTGCTTTTTCACCTTCCGCAACATTTGTGATCAAACGCGAAACCTTCAAGTCAGTTCTCCCACCGTATCACACTGGGGCACAATGGTTTATTTGTGAGGGTAATCATGTTTCAATTTCATATGGCATTAATAAAGCATTGGACGTTTTGCATACAAATTTTGCGCTCTCTGTTTTTCTTTTTTGCTTTTTACTTTGTCTATACAACTATGTTATTACACACACCCACGTATCAAACTGCATATCCATATCCACTCTAGATCCCATTGATAACAGTTCTACTATTGTCAGTTATGACTTTGAAAATCTAATCGACCAAGCCGAGGACGAAGGTGAGGAAGATTGTGAGGTACCCGGAGAACTTGCTAGACTGTTACAACAAGAAGAAAGGGCTATACAGCATCATGAAGAGCCAGTTGAGACAGTGAATTTGGGCACAGAAGAGAACAGAAAAGAGGTCAAGATAGGTGCAAATTTGGAGCTTCGTGTCAAACAACGTTTGATTCAGATGTTGCATGATTATGTTGAGATTGTTTCCTTGTCATATGAAGACGTGTCAGGACTAGACACGGATATTGTGGTTCATCGTCTGCCAACTAAAGAAGATTTCCCTCCAGTAAAGCAGAAGGTACGTCGCATGCACCCTGAAATATCAGAGAAGATCAAAGCAGAGGTTATGAAATAGTTTAACACTGGGTTCCTAGCTGTCACTTCTTATCACCAATGGATTGCTAACGTAGTCCTGGTACCTAAAAAGGACGGCAAGGTACGAATGTGTATGGACTACTGAGATTTGAACAGGGTAAGCCCCAAGGATGACTTTCTGCTCCCCCACATTGACGTTCTGGTTGACAACACCGCGCAACACAAGATCTTTTCCTTCATGGACGGTTCCTCTGGTTACAATCAGATCAAGATGGCACCCGAAGACATGGAGAAGATAACCTTCATCACACAATGGGGCACTTTTTGCTACAAAGTGATGCCATTTGGGTTGAAGAACACTGGGGCAACCTACCAGCGAGCCATGGTAGCTCTGTTCCATGACATGATTCACCATGAGATAGAGGTCTACGTTGATGACATGATAGCCAGGTCCCAAACTGAGGAAGAACACCTTGATCATCTACAAAAGTTCTTTGATAGGTTGAATACGTACAAGCTGAGGTTAAATTCGAGCAAGTGCACCTTCGGGGTAAGGTCTGGTAAACTGCTAGGTTTCATTGTCAGTGATAAAGGTGTTTAGGTAGACCCTGCAAAGGTGAAGGCTATACAAGAGATGCCGGATCCTCACATTGAGAAGGAGGTCAAAGGCTTCTTAGGACGCCTAAATTACATTGTCAGGTTCATTTCCCATTTAACTGCTACTTATGAGCCAATCTTCAAACTCCTGAAGAAATATCAAGTGGTAAAGTGGAATGACGAATGCCAGATCGCCTTCGAGAGAATCAAGGAATACCTTCAAGAGCCTCCAATTCTGATGCCTCTGGTTGAAGGAAGACCTTTAATAATGTACTTAATAGTGTTAGGTAATTCAATGGGGTATGTGCTGGGGCAGTATGACGAGTCCGGTCGAAAAGAGCATGCAATATACTACCTTAGCAAAAAGTTTACCGACTGTGAGAAAAGATACTCACTGCTCGAGAAAAATTGCTGGGCTTTGGCATGAGCTTCTCGCCAACTGAGACAGTATATGTTGACCCACACCACTTTGTTGTTATCTAAGATGGATCTGATCAAGTACATATTCGAGAAGCCCACTCTCTCCGGAAGAATAGCAAGATGATAAATGATCTTGACCGAATACGATATCCAATACACGACCCAGAAAGCAATCAAAGGAAGTGTGCTAGCTGATCATTTTAGTTCAGCAGGCTGTGGATGACTACCAATTCATGAACTTTGAATTCCTAGATGAGAACATTATGTTAGTGACTGACTATGAAGAACCTGGACCGAATGAAGGACCTGAAGAAGGATCCCGATGGACTGTGGTTTTTGATGGAGCCTCCAACGCACTCGACAATATCATCGGTGCTGTAATCATATCTCCCGAAGGTTGTCATACTCCTTTCACGGACAAATTATGTTTCAATTGTACCAATAATATGGCAGAGTATGAAGCATGCATCATGGGTCTCAAAGCTATTATTGACCTGAGGATTAAATTCTTGAGCATTTTCAGGGATCCATGCTTGGTAATAAGTCTTATCAAAGGAGAGTGGGACACAAAGCACCCGAATCTCATCCCTTACAAAGAACATGTGCTGACATTACTTCCACACTTTGAAGAGGTCACCTTTGAACATTTCCCACGAGAAAAGAATCAGTTAGCAGACGTGCTAGCTACTATGTCATTTATGTTCAAGGTTAAGTGGGACAACGAGGCTCCTCAGATCACTATTGAGAGGTTGGATGAACCAGCATACTGCTATGAGATTGACACGGAAGAAGTAGCAAACAAACCTTGGTTCCATGAAGTGAAGAGGTATCTCGAGGCTCAAGAATACCCTGAGGGTGCGCCTGTCAATGATAAGAAGTTTATGAGAAGATTCTCCGTAAATTTCTTTCTTAGTAATGGAATCCTTTAAAAGCGTAACCATGATTCTACTTTACTTTGGTGCGTAGGCAAGAACGAAGCATGGAGGATTATGGTATATTTACATTAAGGTACCTTTGGCACCCACTCTAGTGGACACACCATGGCTAAAAAGATCCTACGGGCAGGATATTATTGGTCCACTATGGAAGCAGACTGTTATCAGCATTCCCAAACTTATCACAAATTCCAGATCTATGCTGATAAAGTACATGTACCTCTGGTTCCCTTGAATGTCTTGACGGCACCCTTGCCCTTTGCAATGTGGGGCACTGACATGATCAAAGAGATTAGGCCTACCGCTTCCAATGGACATCGCTTTATCCTAGTGGCCATTGATTACTTCACGAAGTGGGTTGAGGCTACCTCTTTTTCTACCATTACCAAGAATGTTGTGGCACGATTTATCAAGCATAACCTGATTTGTCAGTATGGTGTGCCAGAGAGAATCATCACGGACAATGGTACGAATCTCAACAATACAATGATCACCGAACTCTGTAAACAATTCAAGATCCAGCATCATAATTCTTCTCCTTACCGGCCGAAGATGAATGGCATTGTGGAGGCTGCTAATAAGAATGTTAAGAAAATCATACAGATGTTGACGGTGACGTACAAAGACTTGCATGAGATGTTACCATTTGCTCTTCATGGTTACCGCACCTCAGCACGAACGTCAACAGGGGCAACACCTTATTCTCTGGTATATGGTATGGAGGTTGTCCTGCCTATTGAGATCCAGATCCCTTCTTTAAGGATCATGAAGGATGCGGGTTTCATCGAAAACAATTAGATCCAGACTCGACTTGATCAACTGAATCTGATTGATGAGAAAAGGCTTACTGTTGTCTGTCATGGTCAAATGTATCAAAAACAGATGATCAAGGCTTTCAACAAAAAGTTCAGATGCTAATGTATCAAGTGGGTGATCTGGTAATCAAGTGCATCATACTGCCACAAGGTGATCCCAGGGGAAAATGGACTCCCATGTACGAAGGGCCATTTGTGATCAAAAACATATTTTCCGGTGGAGCCATGATTTTGACCACCATGGATGGTGGCGGCCTTCCTCACCCTGTTAATGCGAACATAATGAAAAGATACTACATATAGATAAAGACCTTCTAGGTTGACTGGCCTAGCCAAAAATTAGGGATACATACAAAGAATTTGTACACCCGGCAAGTCAAAAACATGCAAAGGCGGCTTGCACAAAAAAGCGTATCCCAGTGGACTGAAAACCCGAAAGTGCGGTCCAGGAAAAAGTTAGGGATTTGAAGAGTACAACTATGTCCCATTGGATCACCTTACGATCAGACTTCAGTATCAACTATCAAGACTCAAACGGTACCGATCAATCCGGTCAGCTTCGGACAAGTAGCAAAGTGATGAGACGCTCAAAGACATAGGGGAAATAGCAGAATTGAAACTTAATGGGATTATTACACATAGTTGTTTTCTCTTTGTACACTGTTTTGTGTAGTTTTCCTTTTTTACGACGGTGTTCTCCTACTAGAACGTCAGTCTCTTTGTTAAAAATGCTTATTATAGGCAAACTTCATAAATCAATACAAGTCATTTCTTTGAAAGTACAAACTATTTATTTTCTATTTTTCTGTTTTGTTTTGCAAAAATGTACAATGCTTATTTTTGACATATGCATTTGAATATGATCACTATTCACAAATACTTGCATGAGAAATAGAAAGACAGTTGCTAATGACTTTAAGAATTGGGGCAAAGTCTAAAAAAGCAATTTGTAGTCCCGACAATTACTCTTTCCAGTAAATACAGGGGCAGAGACAGTTTGAGATGAAGTCACCATTACATATGACCACGTGACATCTATATTCCCCACAGAGCAGAAACAACCAAGTTCTGGTCTCCTTCTTCCCCAAGCAGGAATTACCTGCTCCAGCTGAAATCTATATCCACCAGTCGAGCTTTATAATCTTAAACAGTTTATAAAAACTCCTCCCGAGTAGAGTTTATTCCTCAAAATAAGGAAGATCATTCCCCAACAGAGTTTATTTCTCTACATCGTCAAGATCTTCCAACAAAGCATCCTCCCTCCATAGAGTTCTTTTCAAACAAAGTCAATCCTCGATAGAGTTATTCTTAAGCAGAGTCAATCCCTGGAAGAGTATTCTCAAACAGAAAGAGGAAATCCCCGGAAATCATCTCCATCCGTCATCCCTAATAGAAACGAAGGATTTAGCGTCCCAACGCTCTTCAGCAGCAGTTCAGGATTTACTTTCCCAGACTAGAAAATATCATAATAGCATCCCATATTCATACATTATGGCATGCGCATACACATTTCATAAAATATAATCTCATTTACTTTGATAACATCATCACAATGTATTTCATACATCGTGACATTGCATATGACTAACTCTTTACCTTTTTCAAGAAAAGATCAAATCAACAAACACCGTTGACTACTTATGTGACCTGGTAGTCTTCTCAAAAGCTACGTATAACAAAGGGTTATCTCAGGATCTTCCTCAAAAAGGTGCCCTCACAAGACCTTCTCTGGTTCAGTTAGATCGACACTAAGATCTCTCTAATTTCTATTTTAGTTGAAGATATTCCAAGACTTTTGTCTGGTTCAGTTTAATCGACCCTAAGATTCTTCTGATTTCCATTCCAATCAAAGTTAATTAAAGACCTTCTCTGGTTCACTCAGATCGGCACTAAGATCTCTCTGATTTCTATTCCAGTTGAAGATATTCCAAGACCTTTTTCTGATTCAGTTAAATCGACACTAAGATTTTTCTGATTCTTATCCAGCCAAAGTTAATTCAAGATTTTCCTCTGGTTCGATTAGATCGGAACTAAGATCTCGCTGATTCCTATTCCAGTAGAAGATATTCCAAGACTTTTGTCTGATTCAGTTGAATCGACCCTAAGATTCTTCTGATTTCTATTCCAGTCAAAGTTAATCCAAGACCTTCTCTGGTTCAGTCAGATCGACACTAAGATCTCTCTGATAACTATTCTAGTTGAAGATAACCCAAGACTTTTGTCTGGTTCAGTTGAATTGATCCTAAGATTCTTCTGATTTCCATTCCAGTCAAAGTTAAATCAAGACCTTCTTTGGTTCAGTCAGATCGCCACTTAGATCTCTCTGATTCCTATTCCGATTGAAGATATTCCAAGACCTTTTTCTGGTTCAGTTAAATCGACACTATGATTTTCCTGATTCTTATCCAGTCAAAGTTAATTCAAGATTTTCCTCTGGTTCAGTCAGATCGGCACTAAGATCTCTCTGATTCCTATTCTAGTTAAAGAAACTACAAATCCTGGGGTACGACCAGATAATAGTTTAATCTCATTTCCTCAATAAAACACCGTGAATCCTGGAATACGACCAGATAGCAGTCATCCTTATCATCCTCAGCAAGTCGCTGTGAAGCTCGGAATACGACTGGATAGCAGTCAGCCTTATGATCCTCAGCAAGTCACTGTGAAGCCTGGATCCTGACCAGATAGCAGTTCACTTCCGTCTCTTCAGTCAAGAGATGACTCCCTAGTAGAGTAATGGACAACTGAAGCTCCTAAACTCTATTTCCCAAGACAGAGACTGATATTCCCAAGCTGACTCCTCCTCAGATAGTAGGAACAGGAATCCCCGTAAAGAGAATTCTTATGAAGTCAGTATCTATTTTGGATGCATCTTTAAGCCCATCTCCGATGACTCTCTGTCATACTCCTTGGATGGAATCTTTATGCCCATCTCCGACGACTCTCCATCATATTTTTTGGATGGCATCTTTAAGCAAATCTCTGACGGTCTCCTGTCATCTTTTCCAAATGGCATCTGTAAGCCCATTCCCGATATTATTCACCAACAGTCTCACTTCGGACGAGTGCAAATTTCCGGGCACTCTAGTGTTCAATCATCTTCCACCTTCAGATCACGAAAGGAAAACAAGCCAATCTAAATCTTTTTAAGAAGATTGAACAGGGGCAGCTGTTGTACCCCAAAATTTTCCCTCTCATTTTATTCAACACATGCCCATTGAGGTCCCCAACTTGCCCCAGGATGACCAAGAATTGACTAGACAATTATCCTCCTAAGGCAATGAACCCCCCCAACTAGGGTTTAAATTTGAATCAAGATGGTTGAGCTCCAAGGATCCCAAATTTTCTCTGTTGTCCTAATATGTCCTCAAGATCATCCATGCCAAATTTCATGCCTTGAACAACAAGTTTGCTCAATCAATTGCTCAAGTATTGGAAAATCAATTGTGCTAGGTCAAAAGTCAATTGTGGCCCTTGTACAGTCAAACTTCAAGATTTTTGGTTAACATCAACATTTTAAAGTGATATCCATTATTTGATTAAGGGTTGATCATGATTCCCCAAGAAATGCTCCTAACCCATCAAAAGTCAAAAATGGCAAATTAGGGTTTCTATAGAAAAGTCAACCAAATTTGACCAAGCATAAATTACTCATAGTTTATCAAAAATTTTCCAACCAAGGCTCATTTTGAAGAGAATTCAATTCCCTACAACTTCTCTTCAGCCCTAAAGTCCAAGAAATGAACCATTTGAAAGATACAAGTTCATACATTACAAGTCATTTTTCGAAAGTCAATAAAAGCCACTTTTTTCCAAGACCTTTAACATCAAGATAACTTCTTCAAATGCAAAATTGACCAAAATAGGGATTGAAGTAGACATCTTGGGATTTCCAAAAAGTCCAAGATCATCATCATGAAATAAAAATTGAGCAAGTTATGGCTTTCCCAAAGTGGGAAAATTTGGGAAATTTCAAGAAATATGCATTGAGCAAATTTGAGTTTTTAAGGCAATGGCTCATTTTCTTGGACTTCAAACATCTTCCTAAGAGTATAGGGGACTCCTAAAACCATTTTTGATTACTCTTGATTTTATTTTCATTTTATATTATTTTTATTTAATTAAAAATCAAATAAATCAAAATTATTGCAAAATATATGGGCCATTATCATTTGGGCTTGGTTTGATACATGGAGAGGTCCCAAATTTCGTGTGAAGCAAGACCAGCCTGCCTACATTCATGTAAAATTCAAAAATGGACAAGATCCCACACTTTTGGACAAGGTTACATATTGGTATTCATGGCATTCAAATGTTTGTCTATGGCTGTTACAAACTTGGTTTTTCGTGTCTCTTCATCCCTCTCTATATAAATAAACACCAAGCAAGCATCAGGACACGCATACATAGCCTGGGAAACCCCTGAAAGTTTTGCAAAAAACACCAAAGTTGTCAAATTCGAATTTCAGTATCCAGCCTGTTTTAATCCCAAACAAAGATCAAAATACACTCCTAGAGATTCCCTGAAGTGTTTGCCATCCTTACCAGCCCTAGAAACACCATGAAGCAGCTCCATCAAGTCATAGTTTGCTTTTGTTTTTGTCAATTTCGTTTTCATTCATTTATTCATTACAAACATGATTTGACTGCATATTTATGTTTGTAATCATCATGGGAATGTTTCTGGATAGTTTAATCAAAGTTTGAGTACAGGTATAACAAGTTGCCATTTCTAGGGTTTGAACTCTAGAATTGGGGTTTTTCGCAATGGCCAAAATTAACCCAAACTAAGGACACCATCTTGCTCAGGAGGCTGAGAGAAATCAACACATGGTCTCAAAATACATATTCATTGCGTATTGTGAGTTTTACAAATTGTAGGTGCTATAGTGACAAGTGAAAAACTGTCACTATAGGTGTTTGATCTAAGACGACGGAGATTGGAGAAGATGAAGTGCGGAAGTCCCTGATTGGACAGTTCAAATAAGAGCGCACATTTTCTTCTTCTTCAGATATTAACATTTTTTTGTATATAATATTCTAGTTTTATTTTATGTAACGAATGGTAAAGTGTCTCAGATGGTGATGAGGTGTGTGTATAAGGGAAAGGACCTGGGTTCGAGTCCCAGGTCCAGCATATTATTTTTCTAACATTTGTTAATTGCATATTCAATACATGTTAGCTACGCTAGTCCATCATGTGCCTCCAGATCACTACCACTGGATCTTGATTGATTCAGATCAAAGGGTCCCCACATACAGGTGCACCATGAGCCATCAAAAGATGCTCCTCACTGAATCCCAGTGCAAATTCTGATTTGGGCCCAGACGTTTTTGACAACAACACCCCCCCCCCCATTTTTTGCTTTTGATGACCAGACTCATTTTGTTTTTTTTGTATTATTTTATTTCTTTTTTATTTTGTTTTAATTTATTTTATTTTCTTTATTTAATTTAACAAATAATTAAAAAAAATCACAAAAAATTAGTATTAGATTTTTTATTAAATAATTAATTTCTTGAATTAGTTAATAACTATTTTAACCATTTTTTTTCTCTTTAATTAAAATTGAATTAGAAATTAGGATTTCATTTAGGTTTAATCATTTCTTTTTCATAATAAAAACTAAATAAAAAAAGCTTAGACTATTTTTCTTAATTAATTTTCATTTTTCTAAATAGACTTTAGGATGTTTAATTTAATTATTTACTTTTTTTTAAAAACAAAAACAACCAAAAAGATTTTTCCTCTAGGTTTTAGAACGTGTTTTCATTTATCGTGTGTTTATTTCCTTTTGCATTTTATATTCATGTAACTGTTATACGGGATGTAATAGTTAAAAGGAATTTACTTTATTGCTTTATTTTCTTTTCCCCATTTGGTTTGGAATGTAAATATCCCCCTCCCCGAAGCCATGTAATAGTCTAGATTTATACTTTCCGCATTTTATTTTTCTGTATATATAATTGTTAGTAACTTAGGCGTGCATGACAAGATAAAGTCAATTAACCATTAGATCACTAACCTCAAGATAATATAACTAAAAAAACACACTTCTTACACTTGCATCCTTAGGGTATTCCTCACTTGGTTGCCTCGGAAATGGTCATGTCCCTCGAGCATAAGGATATCTTAGCAAAGACCCTAAATTCTAAAGTCATCATAAAGATCATGGTCCCTAAACGTCCCTCGAGTTGCCTATGAGAAAAATGATCTTGTCCCTCGATGTTGCCTATATGATGACAGTCCCTTCGAATGCTAAGATATCCTTACAGGTTGCCTTCAATGACCATAACATCCCTTTCGGTAGTCCCTCAACATCCGACGATAGGTCTACCTACTCACTAATAGTAGGATAGCACTATCTAAAGGAAAGGAGGAAAAGAACATCCTTTTCGAGTAGGTAGACTGTTCTTAAGTAATTGCTCAAATATGAATTTTTCACACTTACACACTTTTCAAAAACTATTTTCAAAAACACTTTATCACACTCTTGAGGACTGATACAAGAGTTACCATAAAGAAAACAAAAAATATTTCAAAACACACAATCACAAACCGTTTTCAAAAATGAGAAAGTACCTAAGAGCCTGTGGAAAACCACAGATGGAAAGAGTGTTAATACCTTCCATTTCCATAATCTACCCCCCTTATTCAGAAAATCTCGAAAAAGGTCTTTTTCTGTTCTTTTCACCCTTTCCTTTGTTGGATAAAATAAAAGTCGATGGCGACTCTTGCTTACCGCGACATTTGCAAACACAAAATGCAAACCAGTACATAATCATCGATTCTGCCACCGTATCACATTACCTTTTCAAAAGGTCATGATACAGAGTGTGGTTATGATAAGACATTGAACAAATGTATCCTCGTGTTGTGAAGAAGTTAGGGTTCCTGGAAGTATTCTTAAGGAGTGAGAATATTTGACTCTGGTTTGACTCTACTAAGGGAGTCAAGGTTCAGCATATGCCAGAAGTGCTGAAATTTCTCATCTAGTCTTCATCTTCAGCTGGAGCATTAGTTACTCATAACAAAGGGAGTCATGTGGATATCTGTAAATTGTTGCTGCAATGGCACAAGTATTATCAAGCCAAAATACTGTTCATTTTTGTAAAGTTTCTATAAGGAAATGATGTTGAAACAACATGTTGTGACATAATGAGAAGCTTGGTGAAGTTCAGAAGTTCACATATCTCTTATAAGTTTAATGGGAAGTCTGGGAGAATTTATTTTTCTCTATAGATTTCAAAAAGACTCTTTAAGGGTCTATATTATGAAGAGGTGTCACAAATGTGATATTTTGATATCTTAGTATATGCCACTAAGTCTAAGTGAAATAAGAACACTTAGAATCTAGTATAAACAGGTGGATAATCTGGTGAAGCATCCCTGATTGGTGGGAGAAGATGTAATGATCACTGAAATAAGAAGACAATGTCTGACTAAGTGTCAGGACATTATACAGGACATTTTCCTGCATGGTCAACATAGGGTGGAGTGGCCTATGTTTTCAAACACGTGGTTGTAAACAGGGGAAGAAAAATTTGTCTGACTATGCATGTGTATGTACAAGAAGTAGCTATAGCATTCAAAGCCATTATAGACGGTGCACATTGATACTTGAAGTTTTCTCCTCTAAAATTGTTTCCTTTTGACCAAGATTGGTGCTACAATCTAGGATCGTTATTTTCCAAGTAAAATTCCCAGTTATTTATATAGAGTTTTTCACATCTCTGTAACCCTGTGAGCCTCTTGAGTCCATAATTCTTATGGCTTTTATTCGAGTTTGGGAAAGTTGTGCTTGGGTCTGGTATTATGAAGGTCTCCTTTGCCATGTTTTGGCTATAAAGGGGGAGATTAAAGGTGAATTAGCTCAGCTCAGATGTTGTTGCTGCTTCCACAAGTGGTTATTATTAATGTTCACAAATGTAAAAATAAGATGTCAAGTGGTTATTATTTGTGACATATGTTTGTGAACTGTGATCTGAGTTATGAACACAATTGTGACCTGTGTTCTGAGTCATCAGGGGCGGTGGTTGATTTGGTCTTAAGCATTTATTGAGAGTTCTCTTATTCCACCATTGGTCTTCTATGTTTAGAAGATGTTCCTGCACTGAGTGGGAGTTCAAGTTGTCTTCTGCTATCTTCTTCCTCGTGTGCATCAACCAAACTTCAGGACTTTCCTTCCTTTTATCCTGAAACTGATGTTCATTTTTGCTGATGCAATTGAGTTCTTCAGAGTTCTGCAAAGAAGATGTCTAACACGATGTTGAGATATCATTTTCAACTGAAGATCTATTTTTATGTGCAATAGCTTCTGAATTGATGTAATCTCCTAGATTGCAATTGTTTTTAAATTATTTGTTTTAGCCAAAATTTTCCAAATGGGGAGGTTGTTAGTTCTCTTGTTTTAGGATTGGCTTAATTTTTGTAAAACAAATAATAGCAGCAATAATGTAATGTAGAATAGGATGTATAAACTTGCTAAGAAGAACATGTACAACAAGAAGTCCTATTACAATGTCAGAACATATTGTGTTGAACTTTTTCAACAACTGGAATAACATGTCAAAGATGATGTCTTAACATCGCACCTGCTGAGTTGGATTAATGAGATTCAGTTTGTTCTCAACATTGGCAGAATATTCAGGAGAATATTATGTATCCTATGTGGCGCATATTTAAAGGTCCATAAAATACAATATGAAATCAAGGAGAATGAAGACTTTCTAAATAAAGTAGATTATTAAGGAAAGTAAAGATTGAAGGCCTTTCTTGAGGCATAAGTTTATGTAGTTTGTTTCAGCTGATTTGCTGTGATTGAAGGCCCAAAACCAGTTGGGTAACAGGTTATAAATAGAAGGGTTTGCAACCTAGATGAAACATGGCTCAAGATGTAGAAGTATAAGGTTTGTCAAGGTAAACCTCCCGGGTTGTGGAAAGGTTACCAAATTCATCTCAAAGCCTGTAAGTAAGAGGTGTATTGTTCTTGGAGGAAGCTTTGAAGCAACTCTAAGATGTGTTCTTAGTTAGGAGCAGAGCTAACAAACAGTGGATTTTGGCTTGGAGACTTAGCTAGATTGTCATGGAAGTGTGTCTTCTAAACTATCTATGTGTGTGATCAGAATTTTGGTGAAGGGTTGTCAATGCAGTGACTAAGGTGTTGACTGCTAGACATCATTGCGATGATTGGAAGTGGGATGGGAATATTCCATATCTAGGGAGGACCTAGGTAGAAGGGTCATTGGGTAGTGATTAAGTGCGTAGATCGTCAATGGGTGTGTTGGTTGTAGGGTCTGCAAATTGATACTACTAATAATGGACTTCATTCCTGCCTTTGTAGCCCCCAGAGTAGGTGTTGTTGTACATTGAACTGGGTAAACAATTCTGGTGTGTTCTTTATCTTTTCAGTACTATTTTATCTTGCATGTGAGTTATGTCAGATCAGATGTCTTGACATCCTTATAGGACATCTGAGTCTGTTGTACCATAATTTCACATTTGATTAATGTGCAAAGTTCTTCTGCAAAAGTGGAGCGAGGGCAAGGTTTGATTTCATTCCACCAAGCAAAAAAATGTTTGTCATTTTTATTGACAACTTCAAGGATACATATTTTTTATTTATTCTATAAAGTTATGAGTCTCATTCAAGTTTATATGTTCTTTTAGAGTATTCTTTGTCATGCTCCTAGTTCGGAGTCAGTGAGGTGTGTGGATTAATTCCATAGTATTAAAATTGTAACCATTTCTTAGATACTATGAATAAGAATGTGTTTCAAACGGAGGAATTTTCACTAGAATAAGACTACTTGAAGGCTTATCTTGTTTCTTTCTGGGAGATCTTGTGGTTTGTTGAAGGATTTGTTCCTTCCGACATGTCAGTGTCTCAGTAGAAAAGGTGACACATTAAAAAGTTGTTGCTGGTAGAGATTGCTGATAGATAAGAAAGGTGTTGTACCCCAAAATTTGCCCTCTTATTTTTCTTTAAGACATTCTCATGAGGTTCTCATTTGCTCAAGTTCGCTCAAGAATTGATCAAGACAAATTCTCCTTCTATGCAATGGGTCCACAATTAGGGTTTTGTGTTTCACAAGGAAGATTGGGTTCTCAAGGTCTTAAGTGGTTTTAATGTTTCTCTATAGGTCTTCAAAAATTCTCATGTCAAGTTTCAAGCCCTGCGTCATAAGTTTGCTCAGTCAATGGCTCAGATGACTGAAAATCAACTATATTGGGTGAAAAGTCAACTATGGTCAACATACAATTAAACCTCGAGATTTTTGGTCAACATCAACATTTTGAAGTGATATCCATCATTTTATCAATGGTTGATCATGATTCCTTAAGAAAAGTACTCAAATCATCAAAAGTCAAAAGTTGCCAAATTAGGGTTTCCTTAGGAGAAGTCAACTGAACTTTGACCAAGCATAACTTTCACATGCTTCATTGGCTTTTCCGTAACCAAAGCTCATTTAGAAGGTAATTCAATTCTCTACAACTTTGTCTCTCTAATCTCATGTCCAAAAATACATCAGTTGAGAGATATAAGCCAATACATTACAAGTCATTTCAAAAGTCAACAAAAAGACACTTTTTGTCAAGGAAACTTACATTATGATAAATTCATCAAAAGCAAAAATGATTAATATAAAGGTTGTATAGGACATCTTGAGATTTCTAAAAAGTCCCATATCACTTTCAAAGGATAAAAATTGAGAGAGTTATGGCCATTACAAGTTGGGATATTTTGGTAAAATGCATGAAATCCAAATTGAGCAAATTTTTAATTTTGAGCTATTGGGCCTAAGTTTTCATATCCAAACATGTTCATGACATGTTTAAAGACCCATAAGTCCATTCATGCATTATCTTTTATTTTTATTTTATTTATTTTTTATTTTTATTCAATTAAACTGAAAATAAATCAAACAGATATAAAATTAATGGATTAAAGCATGAAGACTTTGATTTTAGTCATGTTGGAGGCCCAAGATCTCATATGCAAGCTGTCTAATTCGTGCAACAGTGATTGGTGCAAGATTGAGCCAAAAAAAGCAAATTTCTAAATCAAATCTTCACCTCTTAATGCAAGATTTTTTTTTTTACTTTTGTTAACCTAAATTGATTGTCTTATATATACATACAACATCAAATGCAAAAGACACGAAAAAGACTGCCTCAAGCACACTCCTTAAAATTCTCAAATTTTCAAAGATTAGGGCAAAGACAAAACCTATCCTGCAACGAGTTTCAATCAGTGTTGAGCCTTCCATTAGCCTGTTGAGACTCCCAGGAAGCCATTCCAGCCATTCTTGAAGCCTGAAGCACGCCAGAACTCCCTTCTTCAAGTACATCGGTTGGGTAAAATTTCGTGAATTCAAACTTTTAAACTATGTGATTTAAATGAATTTGCTGCATACATTCATGTTCATATTGATGTTTAGAAGTGTTTTGACGTGTTACTTGTAAGGTAAAGTGCACGAATAAGAATTCACCATGGCTAGGGCATCGAGATCGGATTCCTTCGAAACCCTAACTATGATCGTTTTTAGACCAAACTAACATGTCCATTAAAATTGAAAGACCTTAATTAGTCAATTAGGGTTATTTTCCTTTTTGTTTTGATTGAATTGTGCGGGTTTGGGTTTTATGAAATCGGAGATGGTGACCAAAACCACCGTCCAGGGTGGTTTTCCCTGTGGGTGGCTATGCGTGGCAAAACAGGACATTGTGATTGGTCCATTCAAAACTTGAGGGTCCCACTTATGCGCGCGCGTTTGTTTGGCTGAATTTTATCACTTGTTTTACATTATATCTTTATGAATTGACATATGCTAATGGATGTATGCCCACCCCAATGGTAGCACGCTTGCCCTTAAGACCTTACTATGCCTATACACGGGTTTGATCTAGGCGTGGGACAAAAAATTTCATGTTTTGTGATTTTTACAGATTCGGTGCGGCCATCCTCACGCGTATGTTGTGCATCCCTCACCTTATCACCATCAGATCTTCATAAGCTCAGATCTGACGTTCCAGATCTCCACGCCCACATTGAACCCTCACTGGAGAGCAACACTGGATCTAATTCAGGCGCTTGGGCTTGCAGCTTTGGGCTTAGCAGTTTGCTTTCCTTGCACCACCTAGTTTGCTACTTTCAGGCCCATTCCTTTCCTTTTTAATTATTTTATTTTAACTTCTTTTTTTAATTAAATTTTATTTAAATCAATTTAAAATCAATTTAGAATTAGTTTTTTTAATAAATTAACCAAATTAATTCTTTCTTTTAATTAAATTGATCAACTCTTTTTAGTAAATTAGTTTCTTTTTAATCAAAATTAAATAGGTTTTTTTAGTTTTTATCTTAACTAATAAATTTATTTCCTAATCAAAATTAAATAGTGTTTAGGATAATTATCAAAACTTTTTCCATCAAAAACGATTACAAAATAATTTTTTCATATCTTTCCTTTTTTTACAATCTTCGTGTGCTCTTTTACTTTCGCATTAGTATTTTTATACAATTATGTAATTTCTACATAATGTAATAGTTTAACTAGGGTTTTTGTTACTTTCTGTTTCCCCAATTTTATAGTTTGTACCCCTTTCCCTGAAACCTTGTAATAGTTTAGGTTTACTTTTCACACCTTTATTTTTTGCTTTTACTGCTTTCCTTATTATTGCTAGTAACTAGGGTTTGTATGGCAATACTAAAAACAATCTAGAAAACCCTAATCACAAGATAAAATAACTGTATTCATTACACTTTTCACACACTCACCTCTAGGGTGACCCCACTTGTTGCCTTTGAATGAAACACTCATGTCCCTCGAAAGTGGGGATGCTTTAGCAAAGACCACCGATTAAAAAGATCCTAGTCCCTTGATGACCCTTCAATGCTGCCTTCGGTAAACAATCTTAGTCCCTTACGATAAATTTTCTAAAGTGCCCTATAAGTTGCCTTTATGAATCTACAATGACTCGCGCATATCCCTCACACATCCAATGATATGGCTTCCTACTAACTAATGGTAGGATAGAACTGTCTAAGGAGGAGGAAAATAACACGAAAGACTTTTGAGTAGGTAGATAGCTCGTAATCGCTTGCTCATAAAAACAAAACATCTTTTTTACAAACACTTTTCTGAAATATTTTCAAAAAAACTAACACTTTGTACACATTCTTAACGATACAAGAATCATTACAAAGTTGCCATACTTAGACATTTTTTTCAAAATATTTTCAAACACCTACACAAATCATTTTCAAACAAAGTGAGCTAGCGGTTAAGCGCCCGTAGAAAATTACGGATGAAAAGGGTGCTAACACCTTCCCTTTTCATAACCTACCCCCCGAACTCAAAAATCTCGAAGGTCTTTCTTGTTCTTTTCACCCTTTCCTTATTGGATAAAAGAAAGGTCGGTGGCGACTCTTTCTATCCGCAAAATTTGTGATAAAACGCAAAACCAAGCCAGTTCTCCCATCTTATTACAGAACTAGCGACTCTGCTGGGGACAAACTAAAAAAAAGTGGGGTTACCTTAGAGTTAGATCACTTTTAAATGATTTTCTTGTTTGATTTGTCTGCTTTATTTTAAAGGGTTGTCGGGGTTATTTCTTGCAAAGATCCTATTCCCGGATCTGGGGGAACATTTTAGGTAAGTAGCGATAGATCATGAAAACTATACGGCGTATACCGATATGGTTGAAGTGATGGATACGTTAGTACGACACATTGGTTTGTACTTGTATCCCTCAAGCCAGTCGGGGAGCATACTAGGCTGCCGCGTGGTGTCATAAGCACTAACTGACCTTAACACCTTAATTGAGCTAACTTAACCATTAGAAGGTAGTGAGATAGTCCGCTTTAGTGCAGTCCGAAGTTAGTTTATACTCGATACTACACTCATTGAGATTCGACTCCCGAGTTTTGTTTGGTGGCAAGTCAGTTGTCGGGCTAGACGGAACTTGTGGGAAAGATGAGTGATATTGAGATCCCTAGAACCCGGTTACTTCTCTAGGACAGGTTGAGCCAACTAAAGTTAAAGAGGGTACTTACCTACAAACCCCATGAAAGCCTTAAACCTAAGGCCTTTGTGTGCTTTGCTTGTGTTTGATTATATATTTGAGCGTGTTATCATGACATCATAACATCATAACATCATATCATGACTAACTATTTCAAGGATCTAGGGGATTTATCTTTGTTCTGTGTTGCAGGGTCATGGCTTCCAGTCGTAGGAATACCATCCAGATCAACTTTGTAAGGATACCTCCTCAGCTTAAGGAATTAGTCTCAAAGGTGCATGACAATTCTAAATTCACCAAGAGACATGGTCATCTACTCAGTTTGGTTACTACCGGCTTTCAGGAAGACATGATGAGTGTTCTTTTCCAGTTCTTTGATCTGAAGCATCACTATTATACCTTCCCGGATTATCAGTTGGTGCCCACAGGGGAAGAATTCTCTAAATTGCTCGAAGTGCCTATTCTTTATCAGATACCTTTCACCGGCCTAGAGAAAGATCCAAAACCTAAAGACGATGCAGTGGCCTTACATCTGAAATGACCATACATTGTATCTAATTGGGAAACAAGGAACGGAGTCAAGGGTTTCTCTCCTAAATTTCTGATAGAGAAGGCTCAGGGATTTCTAGATGCCATGAATTTGTGTGTTTTTGAGGATATTCTGGCCTTACTGATTTATGGGTTGATACTATTCCCTAATCTAGACCAATTCATAGATGTGAGTGCCATCAAAATATTTCTCACTCATAATCCGGTACCTACTTTAGTCGAAGATGTCCTGCATTCCCTCCATACTCGTACTATGAAGAGGCGAGGAACTATTATGTGTTGCATACCTCTACTGTCCTGGTAGTTTATTTCGCACCTACCCTGATTAGTGATGAAGAATGAACAAGGTTTGAGGTGGTCTCAAAGGTTGATGTCGCTCACTCATGCATATATCCATTGGGGTTCTTGATCTCATGAAGATGTCACTATTATTGATCGCTATGGGGAATTCCCTAATGTGTTGCTCCTTGGCATAAGAGGGAGCATCACTTATAATCCCTCTCTAGCTCAGTGTCAGTTTGGTTATGCTCGAAGGGACGGTCCTCGTGATATGCTCATCTAGGGTATTATGTTCGACTATGAGAATGATCCTCAAAATTACTATCAAAGGTTTATACGTGATTTGGGCGCAGTCAAAAAGATTGATAGCAAGACTTTGGGACACAAGAATTCCATTCCTCTAGAGAATTACCTCAGATGGGTGTGGTCTCGTGCTCAGAATCTCAAAATTCCATATCCTACTATCTTACTAGTGATCGTAGAGCCTGTTGTGGAAGGAGATGATTCTCATACTGTTCTGCATCCCAATATACCTACCAACTTCAAAGAACTACAAAAATCCAGGATTCAACTAAAGGAAGAAAGAGATACTTTCGAAGCTCATTTCTATGCTAGTGAGAAGAAAGTATTGGAGCTGACAAAATGAATCCACGAAGAACAAAGCCTTAACGCCTATGTCAAAACAAAGAGGAAGCGTTCATGGGAAACTTGAATTTATATTTTGATATTTTATAACTCTTTTTATTAAAAGCAGTTGTAATTTGAGTTTATTACTAAAATTTCTTTTGTTTAAACAAATTTAAATCCACAATGGTCCTTGAAAACATCGCACTTGCATTTTCATATCATGCATCATTACATAAAATGTTTTCTGATATAGGTTTTCTCAACTTCTTGCTGTTTATTTCAGTAAAAGATGGCTCTTGAACAAACTGTTAAGGAACTTCAAGCTCAGAATGCCCAATTCCAAAAGACCCTCCTGAATCTTGCTCAAGGACAAAAAGATATGATGGAACTCATCGCCAAAAAGAAGAAGATTCAGAAGCCAATTGATATTCTCAACATGGGAAGAAGATTCAAAGGTCCTACTAAACAAGTTCAAATTGCTGGTATCACTTCTGACGAAGATGACAACCAAGATGAGGATGGTATAACTGTCAGGGCTGAAGGAGGAAGCAACACTGGTTCTGGTAAGATGCCTGAGGATGGAGACTATTCTGATGAATAGTATCCTCTTGCTGATGACAGATACAAGTAGATATAAGACCGTCTTAAGGCTATGGAAATCCAGACATTCAAAGTCCCTGTTTTTGCTAAATATGATGGTGTGTCTTATCCCTCACTTCTTTCAAGAAAGTTTGTCTGGTACACAGCTCGAGTGGTTTTATCAGCTGTAGGGAACCAACATCCGCATTTGGGAAGACTTGGCTGCTGCTTATTACAAGCAGTATCAATACAATGATGACCTTGCACCAACTCGCATGCAATTACAAAACATGACTAAGGGTTTGAATGAAGGGTTCTAAGAGTATGCCCAGAAATGGAGAGACCTGGATGGAAGAGTTCAACCTCCTCTGTCTGATAGGGAGCTGGTTGACATGTTCATGGGCACTTTTGTAAAACCCCAATTCTACCCCAAGCAATTAATCGGAAAATCAGAGTATAAAAAATTCCAATATAATCAGGATGTCACATATTCAAAAAACACATAAACCTGTCATGCTTTTAGAATAGATACATAACACTTAAATAAGCGAAATGAACACAACTCATAAATATAGTCTTCATAACATAAACCAAACTTTGATTAATTATGCAGCAGATTCATAATAATTCTCTAAACAAGATATAGCATCTTTTGAATCATGAAACAACATCAATACAATAAGCTCCTCAAATAACACCATAAGGTTCTATAATTAAACAACAAAACCGTCAAGCGTTCATTTCCCCCCGAGTGCTACGTATCAGAGCAAATGACACTGAACTCGAACTAACAATTCTATCGGCTACTCATCTTGGTTACCTGCACGTTACCAACAAAGGGCAAAATTCAAACAGAAGGTGTGAGATATCAAACTACATAAATAGGGTTATGATAAACAATATATTAGGTAAAGAATATACGATTCACCACTTCATCCAATAACAACATAAAGCAACACAATTCACCTACACATCAATTCAACTTATAACGTCACCAGGCATAAACAACACTTTAAATAAGCAACAAATCAATGACTCCAAATGCGACCCAACTGTGCAAATGCATGTGGTACCATTGGAGCAGAACTCCCAACTTAGAAATTGCCAGTAATTCTGAGGCATAAGACATAAGGCTTCAACATAAAATCTTGCCAATAAAGGCCAACATGGTGAGCATTCGCTCCAACTTAGAACATGCAAATCCAGACCAACTTTAATGATATGCTATGCAACGATATAAACAACCACAACTCGATAACACAACAACAACAACATAACAACGGTCGACATAACAACAAATCAAACCGTTCAACATTGGCCAAAGCCCTACAACACAACATGTCAACAAAATCAACAACGTTTCATCGATCAGCACAAAATAACACAACATTGGTCATAAGACCTATAATCAACAATGTCCATAAACCGGACAGAATGACTTAACCAACTGTACCGGAAATTCGGTGTAATTGACATAATTTCAACAAAAATACATATCCATAATTACCTACTAATTAAACTAAGTTACCCGGTCAAAGTTCCTTAAATTCCGGACAACTAATTATACCACCTAATTCAGCTACTGATCAATGGTTCTACACCAGAATTTAGTAGTTACCCAATCATTTCTTCGTTCAACTAATTGATATTTTATTCCCTATCACCATACTTTGTGCTTTGGTTTGCATATGAATCAAATAGGACGAATCGGGTCAGAAAAATTGCATAATTCTAAGTTCAGAAAAATTTGCTACAGCAGCTAACACGGGCGGCCGTGTTGCTTGACACGACCGTGTAAGAAGAAGGAAAGGGAAAGGCGTGGAATGCATGGGCTGGCATGGGTTCCTGTGTCAGTTGACACGACCCGTGTCAGGAGGCCTGAGGCATAAAAACCAGTTTTTGCATCCCTTTACACATATGCCTAGTTCTAGTTCATTCTTGTTTCAATTAACCCATTTATCCTAGTTTAGCATTAACCCAACACAGTTCAAATACAACAAACAACAACACAACTTAAATCAATTGTTAATTTTAGTAGCAACACAAACAAATCTTATCACAACATAGTAGTGAAACTAATACCCTAAACCCCAATTAAAATTCATCATACTCCCATTTATTTAACAAGAACCCCACCCTTATCTTGGATTGAGTGCAGCTCTAAGAAATTTCAATGGAATTTCTGGGATTTAGGCACTAGCAGCAGCTTCCTATAGTTCTTCTTCTCCTCTCAAAACCCTATTCCTCTTTCTCTTCTCTTTTTCCTTCTTTTTCTGATAACACTAACTCTCTTTCTTCTCTAACTCTATTTCTATTATAATATATTATATCTCTTAATAAATCTAAATGGGCCTAAGTGACATACCCCCCCCCCCCTATTACTTCACAACACCATAAATTAAGCCCAATCTCATACTTAAGCTTAATAGTAAAATAATACTTCAACTTAATTCCACCAAATTAATTCCGATTATTTATCATGCCACTAAATAAAATAATTTCGACTTCAACGATAAAATTTCAAATTAATATAAAATATTCAAAAATATTTAATTAAATAAATAATTAAATATCGGGGAATTACAACTCTCCCCCACTTAGAATATTTTCGTCCTCGAAAATAAAAGTTTACCTGGTTCAAATAATTCGGGATAGGAGTCTCGCATCTTGCTCTCCAACTCCTAGGTCATACTTTCTCCAGCAGCTCCTAACCAGACAACTTTCACCAATACAATCTCCTTTCCTCTTAGAATCTTCATCTCGCGATCCGCGACTCGCACAGGCATCATCTCCAGCGTGAGATTATCCCGTACTTGCACATCATCCATCTGAATCACATGAGACGGATTGGGAATATACTTCCAGAGTTGTGATACATGAAACACATCGTGCAAATTAGCAAGATTTGGCGGTAACGCCACTTGGTAAGCAAATTTTTCAACTCTATTCGACATCTGATATGGACCAATAAAACGAGGAGTGGGCTTCTTAGACTTCAGAGCTCTCCCAACACCAGTCACATGTGTGACTCTCAAAAACACATGATCACCAGCTTGGAATTTCAAATCCTTCCTTCTCTTGTCATGGTAACTTTTCTGTCCACTTTGAGAAGCTTTCATCTTCTCTCGGATAAGCTTCACTTTCTCAATAGTCTCTCGAACAATCTCAGGTCCAAGTACCACACTTTCACCAGATTCATGCCAACACAACAGAGTCCTACACCTCCGACCATACAACGACTCAAAAGGTGCCATCCCAATACTCGAATGGTAACTGTTATTATAAGTGAACTCAATCAACAGAAGATAAGTATCCCACGAACCTCCCTGCTCGATAACACATGCTCTCAACAAATCCTCCAATGATTGAATCGTCCTCTCGGTATGACCATCTGTCTGAGGATGATACGCCGAACTCAACCTCAACTTAGATCCTAACGCCTCTTGCAAACTTTTCCAAAAATCAAAAGTAAACCTCGGATCTCTATCCGACACAATACACAAAGGAACACCATCCAACTTCACAATTACTCTGGTGAAAATCTCTTCCAAGTTTGAAATCGGATATGTGATGTTAATAGGTATAAAATATGCCGACTTTGTAAGCCTATCAACAATCACCCATATTGAATCATGTCCTCTCAAGGTACTAGGTAATCCCGTTACAAATTCCATCGAAATGCGATCCCATTTCCATTATGGAATCTCTAACGGTTGCATCAACCATGCAGGCTTCTGATGCTCAATCTTCGACTTTCGACAAGTCAAACAAGCATACACAAACTGTGCCATATCACGCTTAATACCCGGCCACCAAAACAAGCCCTTCAAATCTTGGTACATTTTAGTAGCTCCTGGATGAATACTCAAACTGCTTCTATGACTTTCCTCAAGAATCACTTTCTTAATCTCTTCATTATCTGGAATGCAAATACGATCTTGGAATCTCAACACACCTTGCGCATCTATCTTGAAATCATCATTCTCAGATCGATCGATTCCCATCATCATATCCACCAACTTCACATCTAGCTTTTGAGCCTTACTGATATTGTTGAGAAAGTCATTATTAATCTTTAACATTCCCAACATAACACTCTGTTGTGTCACTTCATAAAACAAACTCAAATCTCGGAATAGCTCGATCAACTTCAACTCATTAACCATCATTGCCGACATGTGCAAAGTATTTCGGCTTAAAGCATCAGCCACAACATTAGCTTTTCCTGGATTGTAATTCAAACTGAAATCATAATCCTTCAACAATTCTAACCACCTTACGCTGCCTCATATTCAACTCTTTCTGATCAAAAAGATACTTCAAACTCTTATGGTCACTAAACACTTCAAATCTAGAACCATAAAGATAATGCTTCCAGATTTTCAACACAAAGATAACAGCAGCCAATTCTAAATCATGCGTAGGATAATTATTTTCATGAGTCTTCAATTGCCTCGATGCATAAGCAACCACCTTACTATTCTGCATGAGTACACCACCTAACCCCATCAGACAAGCATCACAATGCACAACAAAAGTTTCTCCTGGAATAGGCAAAGTCAAAACCAGAGCCGACGTCAACCTCTCTTAAACTCGGTTAAACTTTCTTCACATCGACTATCCCACACAAAGACTTTACCCTTACATGTAAACTTGGTCAACGAAAGTGCCAACTTAGAAAAAACCTTTGATAAACCGTCTATAGTAGCTGGCTAATCCCAAGAAACTTTTAATATCAGTTACTGACTTCGGAGTTTCCCATTGCAATACAACATCAACTTTAGAAGGATCCACGATAATGTCGCTACCAGAAATGACATGACCAAGGAAACTAACCTCATGAAACCAGAATTCACACTTGGACAACTTCGCATACAACTTCTTCTCTTTCAAAACTTGCAATACAACTCTTAAGTGCTCTTGATGTTCTTCTTCCGATTTAGAGTAAATCAGAATGTCATCAATGAATACCACCACAAAACGATCTAAATAAGGATGAAAGATATGATTCATGTACTCCATGAATACTCCCGGCGCATTAGTAACACCAAAAGGCATAATCGAATACTCGTAGTGTCCATACCGAGTTCTGAATACGGTCTTCTGAATATCATCTTCTTTCACTCTAATTTGGTGATATCCTGACCTTAAATCAATCTTAGAAAACATACTTGCACCCACCAATTGATCCATGAAGTCATCAATTCTCGGAAGCAAATACTTGTTCTTAATCGTCACTTTATTCAACTGTCTATAATCGACACAAAGTCTCATACTTCCATCTTTCTTCTTTAGTAACAACACAGGCGCTCCCCACGGCGATACACTTGGTCTTACAAACTTTTTCTCAAGCAACTCTTCTAATTGCTACTTCAATTCATACAATTCAGATGCAGACATCCTATACGGTGCCATATAAATAGGTCTGGTACCATGTACAAGATCAATCACAAACTCAACTTCTCTTTCTGGAGGTACGTCAGGAATTTCATCAGGAAATACTTCAGGAAATTCTTGGACCACCTGTAACTCATCAATCCTAACTTGGTTCTCAATAGATAGCAACGCCATCAACGAGAACATATGCGCTTCGTCTTGCATCAATTTCCACATCTGTTTACCAGTAAACAAACCAGCTTCTTCCTCTTCAGGAGTAGAAAACCTCAAAGATTTGTTATAACAATTGATATTAACATAGTTATACTCTAACAAATGCATACCCAAGATCACATCCAATCCGCTTAATGGCAAACAAATCAAATCAACAACAAAGTCTTTGTCGAAGATCGACAAAGGACAATTCAAACACACACGAGAAGTAGTCACCGATCCCTTAGCCGGAATCTCGATGACCATTTATCCATTCATAGAAGACAACACAAGACCCAATCTTTCAACATAATCAGCAGCAATAAAACAACGAGTATCACCAATATCAATAATAGTAATTAAATGAGTACTATTAATGAAACATGTACCTCTGATGAGTTTTTCCTATCTAGCTGACGAAGTCCCAACCAAAGCAAACACCTTACCACCAGCTTGCCTTCTTTGGTTTCAGAAAAAGACTACCAATGTGTCCTTCTTCCCCACAGTTGAAACATATCACATCTCTATGCTTGCAGTCAGATATCGCATGCCCAATCTTACCACAACGAAAACACCTCTTCCCATCAGCAGTAGTGCACACATTACTCTTGTGACCGGGTTGCCCATATTTGAAACGTAAAACTCTAGCAGGAGCATCTCCCTCACTAGTCCTATGACCATGAGCAACTCTTTGTTTATCCCTACCATCATCATAAGGCTTGCCACGGTTATGTTGATTCTTGCCTCTCTTATCATTAATAATCTTGTGATGAGCATTGCTATCCTCTTCAAAGATCCTGCAACTACCAACCAAATTAGAAAAGACACGAATCTTCTGATATCCAACAACCTTCTTGATTTCCGAGTGCAACCCGTTCTCAAACTTGATGCACATAGAAAATTCAGCACCTTCACCATCAAAATGTGGATAGAACTTAGCTAGCTCAATGAACTTAGCAGCATACTTAGTGACGGATTTTTCCCCTTACTCCAACACAAGGAACTCAATCTATTTATTACTTCGAACATCTTCAGGATAATACTTCCTCAGAAACTCCCTACGGAACATAACCCAAGTGATTTCCTCATCTGCAGCCTCCAACCTTGCAAGCATCTCTAGCCACCAGTCATCAGCTTCAACTGCTAGCATATGAGTGTCATACCGAACCTTCTGCGCTGGAGTGAAATCCATCACATGGAAGATCCTCTCAATCTCCTTCAACCAATCTAGTGCTCCATCAGGATCATGCTTACCCTTGAACACCGACGGATTCTCCCTTTGGAAAGTCGCCAAACTACAAGATCCATCATTCTCGTCAACATTCGGTTGATTCTGCATAGCCTGAGCCATTGCTTACAGAGTAGCAGCAATCACAACATCGTTCCTTCAAGCCATCTTATCCTATTACTTCCATACAAACAACTGTTAAGAAAACTAATAATACACGATTTCTAAACAACTACGTCTAGATAACTTGGCCAGACGGACCGACTTGCTCTGATACCACTAATGTAACACCCCAATTCTACCCCAAGCAATTAATCGAAAAATCAGAGTATAAAAATTTACAATATAATCAGGATGTCACATATTCAACAAAACACATAAACCTGTCATGCTTTTAGAATAGATACATAACACTTAAAGAAGCGAAATGAACACAACTCATAAATATAGTCTTCACAACATAAACCAAACTTTGGTTAATTACGCAGCAAATTCATAATAATTCTCTAAACAAGATATAGCATCTTTTGAATCATGAAACAACATCAATACAATAAGCTCCTCAAATAAAAACACAAGGTTCAATAATTAAACAACAAAACAGACAAGCTTTCATTTCCCCCCGAGTGCTATGTATCATAGCAAATGACACCGAACTCGAACTAAAAATGCTATCGGCTACTCATCTTGGTTACCTGCATGTTACCAACAAAGGGAAACATTCAAACAGAAGGGGTGATATATCAAACTACATAAAAAGGGTTATTATAAACAATATATTAGGTAAAGAATATATGATTCACCACTTCACCCGACAACAACATAAAGAAACACAATTCACCTACACATCAATTCAACTTATAACGTCACCAGGCATAAACAACACTTTAAATAAGCAACAAATCAATGACTCCAAATGTGACTCAACTGTGCAAATGCATGTGGTACCATTGGAGCAGAAATCCCAACTTAGAAATTTCCAGTAATTCCGAGGCATAAGGCATAAGCCTTCAACATAAAATCTTGCCAATAAAGGCCAACATGGTGAGCATTCGCTCCAACTTAGAACATGCCAATCCAGGCCAACTTTAATGCTATGTTATGCTATGCGATGATATAAACAACCACAACTCGACAACGCAACAACAACAACATAACAACGGTCGACATAAAAACAAATCACATCGTTCAACATTGGCCAAAGGCCTACAACACAACATGTCAACGGAATCAACAACGTTTCATCGATCAACACAAAATAACACAACATTGGTCATAAGACCTATAATCAACAATGTCCATAAACCGGACAAAATAACTTAACCAACTGTACCGACAATTCGGTGTAATCGACATAATTTCAACAAAAAGACATATCCATAATTACCTACTAATTAAACTTAGTTACCCGGTCAAATTTCGTTAAATTTTGGATAACTAATTATACCGCCTAATTCGGCTACTGGTCAATGGTTCTACACCAGAATTTAGTATTTACCTAATCATTTCTTCGTTCAACTAATTAATGTTTTATTCCCTATCACCATATTTTGTGCTTTGGTTTGCATAAGAATCAAACAGGACGAATCGGGTCAGAAAAATTGCATAATTCTAAGTTCAGAAAAATTTGCTACAACAACTGACACGGGTGGCCGTGTTGCCTGAAATGACCGTGTCAGAAGAAGGAAAGGGAAAGGTGTGGAATGCAGGGGCTGACACGGGTGCCCGTCTCAGCTGACACGACCCGTGTTAGGAGGCCTGAAGCATAAAAACCAGTTTTTTTCTCCCTTTACACATATGCCTAGTTCTAGTTCATTCTTGTTTCAATTCACCCATTTATCCTAGTTTAGCATTAACCTAACACAGTTCAAATATAACAAACAACAACACAACTCAAATCAATTTTTAATTTTAATAGAAACACAAACAAATCTTAGTACAACATAGTAGTGAAACTAATACCCTAAACCCCAAATAAAATTCATCATACTCCCATTTATTTAGCAAGAACGCCACCCTTACCTTGGATTAAGTACAACTCTAAGAAATTTCAATGGAATTTTTTGTACCCCAAAATTTGCCCTCTCACTTATCAAGAATTTTCTCACAAGATCTCTTTCACTCAAGACTGCATTAGGGTTTGACCAGCTCAACACACCTCCTCATGCACTGATGACCAAAATTACGGTTTGAGTTTGCACAAGGATTTTTGGACTATCAATGCTTCATATTACTTTCAAGGATCATTATGGACCCCAAAGATTACTCATGTCAAGTTTCAAGCCTTAAATCACACTTTTGATCAGCCAATTGAACAGTTGCCCTAAAAATCAGTTGTATTAGGGAAAATGTCAACCATGGCCAATCTATAGTCAAAGTTCATAATTTTGGATCCCCATCAACATATTAGACTCATATTTATCATTTTATCAAGTTTGGACCACAATTTCTCAAGAAATTTGATCAAATCATCAAAAGGGCAAAATGGTCAAAATTAGGGTTTTGACTGAGAAAGGGCAATTTCTGATTTTTGGCCTAACAAATGATCAATTGGTTTGAAGAATGATTTCAAGAGTTAAATTGAATCATTTTTACCTAATAACATGATTCAAAACATTATAAATCCATTGGATTGACAGATGAATTTTGCAGTCAACTAATCAAAAGTCAATTGTATACTGAAAAATCAAACTTTTACTTTTTGGTCAAACTCAAGTGCCAAAGATCATAATTCATCAAAACATGTCAAAATATTAAACTTGTTCATCAAGAAATCAAGGATTTAAGATTTTGTTTTGAAAAGTTGAAATTTCTTAACTTAGAAATTTTTCTGAGTATAGAAAATTTCTTATTTTTTCTCAACTTTGAGCCAATTTTTCACCATGATGCAAGATGATTCAAAGGAAACTTCCAACATGAAAGTTATAGATATCCATTAAATATACAACTTTTCTTCACACAATTTCTCCTAAAAATGCTTGGATCTCAAGATATAATTTTGTGAATACATGCTCATGAACTAAAATTAACTTAGTGAAATTTTGCCCTAGTTAGGAAGATTTTTGACCTAACTTCATGGCAATTTTTCACATGGTTCCAAGAGGAATTTTCAAAAGCAATTCAAAGATGAGTTGTATAGAACATTTCAAGATTTCCAAAATGTCCAAGAACTCCTTGAGATCATTCTTGAGTAGTGAGAATCGAAGAGATGAAGTTGATGATTTGTCACTTGGATTTCAAGCCATTTTGTGAAGAACATTGGATCCAATCCTCAAGCATGCTGAACAAATCCTACTTTGCAGGCTTCTAACTTGACTTTCACTCCATAATTAAATGTTTTCACAGCTGTTGGAAGCTTTAAGCCAAGCATTCAATGCATTGTACAATAATAATTCCATTTTTGGGAGAAAGGCAACATTGCCATTTTAGAAAAGCAAGCTTTATGCAAAGTCAGCTTGCATTGAGCCTTGCACTTGTTTTTTCTACACAAACACACTACACTCAATCAGAACAAGTGTGTTTAAAGGTCTCAGCCCCCTACAAGCTTGGTACTACACCTTGAAACCATGCTTGTTATCTTTGCTTCATAAACAAGTAAACAAGCAAACATGTGAGTTTTTGAAATCTGATTTGTTACAAGACTTAAGACCTCTTGCTTATAAGTAGACACACTATTTCCAAGTTAAGAGACGAATGGAAAGACTCCAAAACACTCCCAAACACTTTTCAACTCAGAATCTTCCATAACTTGACAGTTTTGAACCTCACATAGCCATCTTCAAATCCACTCGTGCGTATTGAGTTTTAACCACCCAAACACTTAATATACATCATATCAAAGCGATCCAGGACCCTGTTTCAAGACTGTAGCTCCTCCATCACCATCCACCATTTTCAAATATCAAGCTTGCAGGTTGACTTGAGTAGGGAGATTCAGGGACTTTCAAGACAAAGTAAGGGTTGGAATACACTCAAGGAGGTCCAGGAAAGCTAAACAGATCCTCAGGCCTTCTCAAAAGTTGCTTAAACTCCATTCACGATTCCAGCTGCAAGAGGTAAAAACTCAAACTTCTATCTCTTCATACAAGCATTATTTGATCCTGATTTGTGAAAACAAGATGTAGATATCCTTGCTCTAAAGCTAACCATGTTCATAGTTTCCATTTATATTAACTGTGTATAGAGAATTTTGGATTTGAAATTTCTGCAAAAATTAGGTTTCAAATTAGGGCCAGTAAAATTAGATTTCATCTTTGACTTTTAGTTTACATAAGTTATATGTTTGAATTCGTGGGAAGAAACACCACAACTTTCATGTTTGAACTTTCCATTTTTATGGAGAAATGAGGAAGATACAGGTGGTCCAGCCATGGCTCAAGGTTGAAGATGAAGTTGCCTTCAGGAAGCAATTTCTAATATATATTTGTGGTTTTGTTTATATAAACGGATGTACAGCCACCCCAGTGGTAAGGCATCGCGCGTAATTGCTAGAGGTCACGGGTTCGAGCCTCAGCGCGCTGCCTTTTGCATTTTCTCACATTTTTCCACTTTTTTTTGTCCCTTGCAGCGTTGGGCTTCTGTTTCATGGGCTTATTGCTTTTTTCTAACATCATACACCCTGTTTACTTGTGACACCCCTGACCCATTATCATTTTATTTATTTATTTTATTCTCATTTTATTTTCTTAAATATATTTTTCTTAATATTAAAAATCATAAAAAAATATAAAAATGATAGATTTATATTTTGGCTTAATTTATTTTATTTTTCTCACAAAAAATATTTTTATTTAGTTATATATTATATATTTTTATTAAATAACCTTGTAAATTAAATTAGAACTAGGTTAATATTTATTTTTTCTTTATACCCATTAAATATGTTATTTTAATATAAAAAAGACCAAAAATATCTCATAATGCCATATATTATTTTCAAGATAAAAAAATACAAAAATACTTTTTCTTAAAAAAATTATTTTTCTTTTAATCAAATAGAATTAGGGTTTTATTCAAAAATCTGTTATTAATTAATTTCCTTTCTTAATTGATTTAAGTTAATTTAATTTTGATTTATTTATTTTTCTCTAATTAGGTTTAGGTCAAAATCTCCTTCATATTAAGAAACTAAACAAAAAATCTTTATCTTTGCATTTATAATTCTTGCATATTTCATTCACCTTGTATATTATTTTATTCCAATTCTTGCACAAATTCAATTTGGTTGTAATAGATTAATTAGGTTTATACTATTGCAATCCCCATTCATAAATTGTATACCCCCCCCCCCCCACACACACACACAAGTGTTGTAATAGTATAGTATTTTTTTAATTTCGCAATTTATCGCTTTTACATAATATGCTAGTAATTAGGGTTTGTATGGGAAGATGAAAATCAATCAAATAGAAAACCCTAATTCAAGACAAAAACAAACAAGAAAATGACACACTTGCACACAAGCACCCCTAGGGTTATTCCACTTGGTTGCCTTATACAAAATGGCCATATTATGCATGTGAGGTATCTTAGCAAAAAAAAAAACAAATACAAGATCATAGTCCCTCGATGACGCTATTCAAAGTTGCCTTACAAAATGATCTTAGTCCCTCAAAAAATGCTAAGATACCTTGCAACATTGCTAATCATGGCTATACGATGATCCACGCCCGTCCCATTTACATCCAAAGATAGGGTTGCTTACCAAATCAGTGGTAAGACAATAATATCAAAGGAAAAGAAAATGAACAAGAAAGACATTTGAGTAGGTAGATTGCTTTCAAAACAAATATCCTTGCTATTTTCAAAATAAACACACACATTTCCAAAAATCTTACAAACATTAAAAACATTTTCAAAAAGATCAACATCTTCGTATACATTCTTATGAACGAGAATCATTACAAAGATTCCCTAAACAATGGCCTCTTTACAAAATAATTTCAAAAACCACACAAAGCATAATTTCAAACAAAAGCAAGTGATTTAGCAAGTAACTAAGAGCCCATGGAAAACCATGGATGAAAAGGGTGCTAATACCTTCCCTTTTCATAATCGACCCCCCGAACTCAAGAAACAATCTCTAAGGTCTTTCTTGTGCTTTTTCACCTTATGGATAAAAAAAAGTTGGTGGCGACTCTTTCTAACCACAACATTTGCGATAAAATGCAAAACAATCAAGTCAGTTCTCCCACCGTATCACAGAATTTCTGGGAATTATGCACTAGCAGCAGTTTCCTTTTGTTCTTCTTCTCCTCTCAAAACGCTATTCCTCTTTCTCTTCTCTTTTTCCTTCTTTTTCTGATAACGCTAACTCTGTTTCTTTTCTAACTCTATTTCTTTTATAATATATTATATCTCTTAATAAGTCTAAATAGGCCTAAGTGACATACCCCCCCCCCTATTACTTCACAACACCACAAATTAAGCTCAATCTCATACTTAAGCTTAATAATAAAATAATACTTCAACTTAATTCCACCAAATTAATTTTGATTATTTATCATGCCACTAAATAAAATAATTTCGACTTCGACGATAAAATTTCGAATTAATATAAAATATTCAAAAATATTTAATTAAATAAATAATTAAATATCGAGGCGTTACAACTTTCATAGGTCCATTCTTTAACCATCTGATTGGAAGCTCCTCATCTAGTTTTACTGAGCTGATTCTAATTGGGGAATGAGTTGAAAGTGGTATTAATAGCAGAAAAACTCAAGTGGTTGTGTCTTTGAGTTTTGTGAAAAAGACATTCAATGGTAAGAAGGAAACCAACATTGTTTATGGCCAGAAGGGCCATGGTAAAAATGACTACAGTCAGTCTTTGGGAGCAATATTGATTTCTAATCTTGCACCTGTTCAACAATACTAACGGGGTAATAGGCGTAGGTCAGATGCTCCAGGAAGGAAGTTTACCAAGATTAATATGCCATTATCTCAGGCATTACAACATTTACTCAAAGCGGAGCTGATTATGCTAAGGGACCCTCCTCAGAACCCTAAAACCTCCTCTCCTAAGTATAATACGAATGCGAAGTGTGCTTATCATTCCAACAGTCCTGGACATGACACCAACAACTCCTGGAGCCTGAAAATAAGATTCAAGACATGATTGATGTTGCACCCCAAAATTTTCCCTCTCATTTCCCAAGGAATCACCCTGGATCCTCAAATTGTCTCTCATATAAATCCAAGCCTTGAATTATCAATTTTTCAAAGAAAATTACTCACAAGGGCAAAATGGTCATTTGCATACTAGAAGTCTAACTTTGACCTTTTGGATCAAAATCAAATCTCAAAATCATATTGCATCAAGACATGTTGGAATATGAAGTTTGCTTCATCAAGAGTTTCAAAAGTCAAATTTTACTTTGGAAGAATCAAATTGTAAAGACTTAGAAATTTTTCTAAGTATTTAAGAAATATGACAATCCCGGAACTTCTGAGCCAGTGTTCACAGTCAGAAAATTTTGGATGTTCTCAAGACAGAGTTCAGTCAGAACTTCTGAGCCAGTATTCATAAAGGTCCAGTCAGAGTTTGCAGAGGTTAAGTCAAAGAAGGTAACAAAGCGCAATGTAAGTATACTGGAAGTTCTGAAGGATTCTTCAGAACATGCTGAAGTTAGAAGGTAAGAGGATCAGAAGATGAGATACTACGATGAAGCAGAACTTCTAATACAGAGTCAAGCAAGGATCCAGAGTTTCACATGGGAACTCATTTAATGCTCACAACTGCCTCTGAGTTTATATTCAAGGGATTTTCCCCACATGTACCCCTACTGCCTTGGGAAGACAAATTTATATGCAAAAGTATGCTAGACCGACACGTTGTCTCTACTTTTCATTAATTCACGCTGCCAAATCCAGCTGAGGCGCTGTTAACCATCCAACTTGAATGCATTGAACCCCCACTTGTTAAGAGTACTTCAAGAGTAAGTCAACATCTATCATATGATATTGGTGCCACTTGACCGCCCCAATTGCAAAACTTTGCCTATAAATAGAACATCATTTACACACTAAAAGGCCCCCGCGCTCCCCTTGACCAGAAAAATTTGTGAAAGAAACGAGAAAATTGAGAACTAGCGTTGAACCACTGCAAAAATTCCAAGAACCCGGGAAACTATAAGCACAAAGTACCAAAATCTTAGAATTAATTCCTTACATTCAAACTCCATTGTTTTCCTCAAGTGTTCTTGACTAAATCCATCCACGTAGCTGCTGATTCATACATTAGAAGCTACCTTAACTTTTGTATTCCTATTACCATACACTCTCCATTCATTTCCACCTCCAAGGAGTCAGAATATCACCTCTTAGTTGTCCCAAAAGTTGTAAACTTCTATCCTGTTGAGTACGTGAAGAAGCTACTCAGAACATCACTAGAATTCAAGACCAATCTCCAGTTTACAGAATCCTTTCAAGCTGCAAGGTAAGTTTTGCTGACCCTCATCATAATTGATTAAACATTGTCAGATTTTTCATATTTAGCACAATGTAGATATTCTGATCCTGATGATGTACATATTTTGAAAGTTCCTGTGTTTGCTTCCTAAATAGAGGAAATCCCAGTTCAGAGTTTCATAAAGAAAATAGGATTCAAAATTAGAACTAGCAAATACATGTTGCTTCTGGTTTGTGCTTCTGATATTTCATGAAATTTGTCATAATTGTTATGCATACAACTTCTGTTCTGTAAATGACTAAGCTGCAGATGTTCTGAATGGCATGGAGAGAGACAAAGTTCTGACAGTTGCGTTAGAACTTCTGAAAACTTTTGAATTCTCAGAAGATCCAGAACTTCTGAACTTTCATATTTTTGCTAACATGTTTCTGTTTATGCAGCAAGGCAGAGTCAGAACTTCTGACATCTTCTATTTTCAGCACTTTGCACTGATTATGTTCTCTTTCTTTTTTTAATTATTTTGCCATCATATTATTTTTATTGTTAATCAAAAAACACCAAAAATATTTTATATTTTGCATATTATATTTTCTTTTAATATAAAAAGACAAAAAATATTTTTCTTAAACAAAACTTACCTCTTTTCTTAAATAAATAAGCATTTTACATTTCCTGTACATTCTTATCTATTTCAATATGGTTGTAATAGTAACCTAGAATTTTAGCTTTCAACCTCCATTCATAAATATGTACCCCCATCCCCTTAAATATTGTAATAGCGTAGGACTTTACATTTATGCACTGTTATGGCTTTTAATATATGCTAGTAATTAGGGTGTATGACAAGATATGAAAATTGACAAATAGATCACCCTAACCAAGACAAATTATGCATGCAATCGAATACACTCGCGCACTTACACCCTTAGGGTAATTCCACTTGTTGCCTTACAAAAATGGCCTGTTATGCATGTGGGATGTCTTAGCACAAACGAATTGAAAAAAGATCATAGTCTCTCGATGACGCTATCAAAGTTGCCTTTCAAAATGATCTTAGTCCCTAAAAGAAAAGTGCTAAGTCATCTCACAACATTGCTATCATGGTCATACGATGAACCACGCTTGTCCCTTCACATCCAACGACGGGGCTTCTTACCAAATCAATAGTAAGATAGAAACATCTAAAGGAAGAGGAAAAGCACATCTAAGACCTTTTGAGTAGGTAGATTACTTTTAGTTACTTGCTCACTTTCGAAACAAATATCCTTGCTATTTTCAAAACATTCACATACATTTTCCAAACATCTTTCTAAAACATGAAATATTTTCAAAAGCTCAAACACTTTGCATACATTCTTACGAACGAGAATCATTGCAAAGTTTTCCTAAATGATGGCACCTTCTCAAAAAACTTTCAAAACCACACAAAGCACAATTTTCAAACAAAAATTAAGTGATCTAATAAGTAACTAAGAGCCCATGGAAAACCATGGATGAAAAGGGTGCTAATACCTTCCCTTTTCATAATCTACCCCCCGAACTCAAGAAAACATCTCGAAAGGTCTTTCCTGTGCTTTTTCACCTTTCCTTATTGGATAAAAGAAAAGTTGGTGGCGACTCTTGCTAAACTGCAACATTTGCGAACACAAACGTAAAACCTCAAAGTCAATTCTCCCACTGTATCACAGAACTGGCGACTCTGCTGGGGATTTGAAATCTAAAGTGGGGTTACCTTAGGGTTAGATCACATTTATTTTCTTACATTGTTTGATTTGCTTGCTTTATTTTTTTCCTTGTTTGAGTTTGTTTTAAATCCTACACCCGGATTTGGGGATACCTTTTAGGTAAGTAGCAATAAACTGTGAGGGAATTGTGCGGGGTATACCGACACGGTTGAAGCAGTAGCTACGTTGATGTGGCACTTTGGTTGGTATCGGTAACCCTTGATTCAGTCAAGGAGAGTACGGGGCCGCCGCGTGGTGTCGTGAAGCATCAACTGACCTTAGAACCTTACTTGACCAACTTGGCCATTAGGACGTAGCGAGATAACTGGCTTTGGTGCAGTCCGAAGTTGGTTGATACTCGATGCTACACTCATTGAGGTTTGACTCTTGAGTTTTGTTTGGTTGTGAGTCAACCTCTTATTGAACGAAACTTGGGGGAAAGATCGGTGATATTGAGATCCCTTAGAACCCGGTTACTTTTAACTAGGACAGGTTGAACCAACTAAAACATCAAGAGGGTACGTACCTGAAACCCCATGCAAGCCTAAACTGAGGACTTGTTTGCTTTGTATATACACTTGTACATAACATCATAAGCATCATAAACATCACATCATAAGCATTCTCACTAACCATTTCAAGGATTTTTGGATTTATCTTTGATCTGTTTTGTAGGACATGGCTTCCGCTCGAAGGAGCACTATCCAAGTCAGTCTTGTGAGGATACCTCCACAACTCAAGGATTTAGTATCAAGAGTTCCTGAGGATTCTCCGTTCACCAAAAGGCATGGTCGACTCCTTATTCTGGTTACCTCAAGTATTGAAGAAGATATGGTAAAGGTGCTTGTCCAATTCTTCGACCCTTTGCATCATTGCTTCACCTTTCCTGATTACCAACTTGTGCCCACATTGGAAGAATTTTCTCAACTCATGGGGATCCCTATTCTTAATCAGTTACCCTTCAACGGTATTGAAAGAGACCCTAAATCTAAGGAAATTGCACGAGTTCTACATTTGCAACCATCTGACATAGTAGCAAATTGGGTAACAAGGAGTGGCGTTAAAGGGTTACTAGCAAAGTTTTTGTTGGAGAAGGCTCGAGAGTGTTGGAATACTTTGGATCTACAAGCCTTCGAGGAAATTTTGGCTCTTCTCATCTATGGGTTGGTACTATTTCCAAATCCTGACCAATTTATAGATGTAAATGCGATTAAGGTTTTCATATCTCGTAATCCGGTGCCTACATTGCTTGGAGATATCTTGCATTCTCTTCACTCTCGCACTTTGAAGAAAAGGGGGACTTTGATGTGTTGCACTCCTCTGTTGGCTAGGTGGTTTATTTCGCACCTACCTTGATCCGTGGTGAAGAATGAACAAGTTATGAGATGGTCTAGAAGATTGATGTCACTTTCACATGCTGACATCCGTTGGTATTATCGCTCTTTGGAAGACATTACCATCATTGACCGCTGTGGAGAATTCCCTAATGTCCCTCTGCTTGGAATTAGGGGAGGCATTACTTATACTCCTTGTTTAGCTTTGCGACAATTTGGATACGCTAGAAGAGATAGGCCTCATGAGGTACTCATCCAAGGAATTGCATTTGACTACGAAAGCGATACCCAGGGTTACCGTCAAAGATTTATACGAGCTTAGGGTATGATTAACAAAGTTGATAGAAAGGCGTTGGGGCGTAAGAATTCCATTCCTCTGGAACCTTATCTTAAATGGGTGAGAGCTCGTGCTCAAAGTCTTAAGATGCCTTATGAAGCCGTCTTACCTGTTATCATGGAGCCAGTAGTTAAGGGAGACATTCCACACACTATCCTCTATCCTGATATGCCTACTTCCCTTGAAGATTTGCAAAAAGCTTGGATTCAGTTACGAGGGGAGTGAGACACCTTTGAAACTAAGTTCTATGAGAGCGAGAACTCCTTAATGCAAGTTAACATTTGTTCAATCTTTGTCTATACAAATTTAAATTCCTTAAATCCTTGAAATCATTTGCATATTGCATATTCATGCATCATGATATAACAGGTGTCCGCATAACAGGTTTCCTTATCTCTCCACTGTTTATTTCAGCGAGATGGATCTGGAGAAAACCATGACAGAACTTCAAGCCCAGAACTCTGAATTTCAGGAAGCTTTACTCTCCCTGGCCAAGGGGTAGCAGGATATGATGGCCTTGTTGGCCGCTAAGAAAAATCCAAAGAAGAAAGCTCTATCCAACATGGGTAAAAGGTTCAAGGAGACAATCTGTCAAATTCCAATAGAGGAAGATTCATTCGAAGAGGACGAGAACCAAATTGGTGAAGTCAAGAGTACTCAGGACGATTGTATCAATGACCAAGAATATGATGATGATTATTTCAATGAACAATATCCACCCGCAGACATCAAATACAAGCAGCTAGAGACAGGTTGAAAGCAGTTGAAATCCAAGCTATTCCCGGTTTGAATTTTGACGATTTGGGCTTAATCTTTGGGGTAGTCATTCCCCACAAGTTCAAGATACTAACCTTTGCAAAATACGATGGGGTTTCTTGCCCAAAGCTCCATTTGAAGTCCTATGTGCGCAAGATACAACCGCACGCAGCAGATAAAAAACTCTGGATTCACTTTTCCAAGAGAGTCTGGCTGGAACACAACTTGAATGGTTTTATCAGTTGGATGGCTCTCGCATCAATACTTGGGAGGGTCTAGCTACTGCCTTCTACCATCAATATCAGTACAACACCGACTTGGCACCGACGAGGGTTCAATTTCAAGGTATGACCATGGGGAAGGATGAAGGATTTAAGGAGTATGTGCAGAAGTGGAGAGACCTTGCTAGTAGGGTCCAGCCTCCCTTGACTGATAGGGAACACATTGACATGTTCATGAGCACATTATCTGGTCCTTTCTTTAATCTGCTGGTTGGATTCTCTTCTTCTGGTTTCACTGAATTAATCCTAACCGGTGAAAGAGTTGAAAGAGGCATCAAAAGTGGGAAGATCTTTGTGGCATCTACTTCCACTCCCAATCATGTCAAGAAACCTTTTTCCGCAAGAAAGAAGTTAATGATGTGTATAGAGCAAAGACCCATACCAAAATGAATAATCATCCGTTTGTCAATGCTGTCTGAATCTCCAATCCGACTGCTACTCAAAGAGCATCTACCAATCATCAACGGGTTGAATCTCCAAGAAGACAATTTACAAGGTTGGGCATGTCACTATCTCAGGCCCTTCAACATTTTCTCAAAGCTAATTTAGTGACATTGCGTGATCCTCCCGCCAACTCTGACACCTCGTCACCGAGATATAATCCAAATGCAAAGTGCGCTTACCATTCAAACAGCCCCGGGCATGAGACTGATCAATTTTGGGCCCTGAAAAACAAAATCCAGGATTTAATTGACAACAAGACTATTGAATTTGATCCTCCTCTAACGCCAAATGTAATTACCGCTCCAATGCCGAAGCACGACAAAGGTGTTAATGCCACCGAAAATACAATTTTAATTACCTCTGTTGAAGAGTTAACTACTCCATTGAATGTAATCAAGAGCAATTTGTTGAAAGATAGGACTTTCCCTGGCTATGAAAAAGACTGTATGGGCTGTATGAGACAACCCAATGGGTGTGAGGAACTGAAGAAAGGTATACAATGCCTAATGGATAGCCGCAAAATTCTATTCGAAAAAGATCCTGCCATCAAAAATTCAGTCGACAAAATGGAAGACTTGGCCATCATAACAATTTCAAACAAACCTCTTAGGATCTCATCCAAAGGTCCTATCAGGATTTCGAACGAACCAATCATTGCTCCTCTCATAATCTCTGATGTCGGACCTGTTCCATAAACCTCTGATAAAGCGGTACCATGGAATTATGATGCCGAGGTTTATTACCATGGGGTAAAACAAGATTCTTGGATTGATAATAATGAAGCTGGTGTTACTAATATTACTGGTTCTATTAAAGTCACAAGAACATGAAGATTCTTTTCTCCTGATATCTCACCACTAACCACTACCACAGTTCCAGTCTGCGTAAACAACAGAAATGCTGGTGCCAGTACTAAAGGGAAAGGGAAAGAAAGTGAGCCTGTCAGGGAAGAGGCACCTTCTGAAAAATTTATTATGGAAGAACCATCCACTCAAGAGATGGAGGAGATTCTGAAAATCATCAAGAAAAGCGACTTCAAAATAGCAGAGCAGTTATGGCAAACCCCTTATAAAATATCAATGTTGTCCCTATTGCTATGTTCTGACGCCCATGCACAAGCTTTGATTAAGTTCTTGAAAAAGGCTCACGTGCCTCAAGAAATCACAGCCGACCAATTTGAGAATTCCGTAGCAAGTCTGACAGCTGACAATGGTTTGGGATTCTCCAACGCAGATTTAACTCCCATGGGAAAGAATCACAATAAAGTCTTACATGTTTCTGTTGAATGTAAGGGGGCCACTCTGGCACATGTTTTGGTGGACACAGGCTCATCTTTAAACGTGTTACCTAAAGGCACTTTAGATCGGCTAGACTGTGAAGGTTTGGTTTTGAAGCCAAGTGATATTGTTGTGAGGGAATTTGATGGGTCAAAAAGGATGGTTCATGGAGAGGTGGATCTCCCAATCAAGGTTGGTTCGTAGGTTTTCAACTCCACATTCTACATAATGGACATACGACCTGCATATTCTTGCTTGCTTGGGCGCCCATGGATCCATGGGGCAGGAGCGGTCACTTTTACTCTCCACTAGAAGTTAAAATACCCAGTTCAAGGGAAGGTTGTCATTGTTTGTGGTGAAGAAGAATTTATGGTAAGCCATCTCAATTCTTTCAAATACGTAGAAATGGACGGCGAATTCATAGAAACTCCTTGACAAACGCTTGAAGTTGTAGCCACTACCAAAATCTCCTCCGGCACTCCAAGAGCCGACAAAGTTACCCCCAGAATGGTTTCGCTTAAGGATGCCCATGCTGTGGTAGAAGAAGGAAACAATGAGATGTGGGGTCAACTCCTCGACATCCCACTCAAGACAGACAAGTTTGGGATAGGTTTCACCTCCAAGGCTCAGAAAGAAATTAGAGGTGTTTGCACTGGAAAGCCGCCTCTCCACCTCAAGAGTCATGAAGTGAACAATGTAGAGGATTCCGATGATGAGTGTGCTTTTGAAGACTGGATCTACCCAACAACCAAAGGGAAGCCCAACAATTGGCATGCGAAGGACTTTGTGCCCATCTCCTTCATTGAGGAGTAATGTACTTGTTTTTTCTTTTAATCAATTCAAGAACTTGTTGTCTGTAATATTTTGATATTGACTTTTAAGCCATGTGCCTAGCCTGGGGCACTTTGGTCCTTTTGTCAAAGTCTTTATATTTTGTTCATCTAATCATATGATCATTCAGTACATTGGACTCTTTTGCATTCAAATATTTGTGCTCATTGTCTTTCTTTTCTTTCAAATACATTTCCAAAAAGATATCCATGTATCTTACATGCACACACACACACACTCTTGCAGGACTACATCCACTTTGGATCCTATTGTCAACAACTCTACTATTGCCAATTATGACTTTGAATGTCCTATCAACCAAGCCGAAGACGAAAGCGAGGAAGATTGTGACATACCAGGAGAACTAGCCAGACTTCTGCTATAAGAGGAAAAATCTATTCAACCACACAAAGAGTCGATTGAGGTTGTCGACTTGGATACTGAGTCTGATAAGAAGAAAATCAGAATCGGCGCTAATTTGGAAAGCAGTGTCAAGAGCCGTTTGGTTCAGATGTTTCACGATTATGTGGAAGTATTTGCTTGGTCTTATGAAGATATTCCTGGGTTAGATACCGACATCGTGGTTCATCGTCTTCCAACTAAACAAGATTGCCCTCCTTTCAAACAAAAAGTTCGTCGCATGAGACCTGACATGTCTGAAAAGATTAAAGCCGAAGTAATGAAACAATTTGATGCAGGATTCCTGGCTGTAACATCCTATCCTCAATGGGTGGCCAATATAGTGTCAGTGCCAAAGAAATACGGGAAAGTTTGAATGTGCGTAGACTATAAGGATCTGAATAGGGCAAGCCCCAAGGATGATTTCCCTCTACCACACATTGACGTCTTAGTCGATAATACCGCTCAGCATAAAGTCTACTCATTCATGGATGGATTCTTAGGCTAAAATCAAATAAAGATGGCTCCCGAAGATATGGAAAAAACTACTTTTGTCACGCAGTGGGGCACTTTCTGTTACAAGGTCAAGTCGTTCGGGTTAAAGAATGCAGGGGCAACATATCAAAGGGCTATGGTTACTTTATTTCATGACATGATTCATCATGAGTTAGAAGTATATGTGGATGATATGATTGCCATATCACAAACTGAAGAAGAACATCTCGGTCACCTACACAAACTATTCGAGAGGCTAAAGAAGTACAAGCTGAGGTTAAACCCTAACAAGTGCACATTCGGGGTATGCTCTAGAAAGCTTATAGGTTTTGTTGTCAGCAATAAAGGCGTTAAAGTTGATCCTGCCAAGATAAAGGCCATCCAATAAATGCCAGTCCCTCGTTCTGAAAAAGAAATCAGAGGATTCTTGGGTCATCTCAATTACATTTCCCGTTTCATATCACACTTAACTACTACCTGTGAGCCACTCTTCAAACTCTTGAAGAAAGATCAGGTAGTCAGATGGAACGATGAATGCCAGATTTCCTTTGGCAAGATCAAGGAATACCTGTAAGAACCTTTTATTCTCATGTTTCCGGTTGAAGGAAGACCCTTGATCATGTACTTGACAGTACTAGAGAATTATATGGGGTGTGTTTTGGGCCAACATGACGAGTCTGGCCGAAAAGAGCATGCTATTTATTACCTGAGCAAAAAGTTTACCGACTGTGAAACCAAATATTCACTGCTCGAGAAAACTTGCTGCACTTAGGCATGGGTTATTCGCCGGCTAAGACAATATATGTTGACTCATACCACTCTGTTGATTTCTAAGATGGACCCAATCAAGTACATCTTCGAGAAACCTGCCCTTTCCGGATGGATAGCCAGATGGCAAATGATCTTGACTGAGTACGACATTCAATACACGACTCAAAAAGCCATCAAAGGGAGTGTACTAGCAGATCATTTGGCCCATCAAGTTGTGGATGATTATCAGTCAATAAACTTCGACTTCCCTGATGCGAACATCATGTTGGTAACCGACTGTGTGAAATACAGACCGTATGACGGACCTGAACCAGGATCCTGATGGACTATGGTATTCGATTGGGCTTCCAACGCCTTAGGTAACGGAATTGGCGTTGTGATCATCTCTCTTAAAGGTTGCCACACTCCTTTCATTGCTAGACTATGCTTCGATCGCACAAACAATATGGCCGAGTATGAAGCATGCATATTAGGTCTGAAAGCTGCTATTGACTTAAGGATCAAGCATTTGAATGTGTTTGGGGATTCCACCCTAGTGATCAGCCAAGTAAAAGGAGATTGGGACACTAAACACCCTAATCTTATCCCTTACAAGGAACTTGTGCTATCCCTGATTCTTCACTTCGAAGAGATCACTTTCGAGCACTTCCCCAGGGAAGAAAACCAGTTGGATGACGCTTTGGCAACCATGTCTTCAATGTTCAAGGTCAGAAGGGACAATGAAGCCCCTATAATTACAATTGAAAGATTCGACGAACCTGCACATTGCTATGAGCTTGACACCGATGAAGAAAGGCCATGGTACCATGAGGTGATGAGATACCTTGAAGCACAAGAGTATCCAGAGGGGGCATCTATCAATGACAGAAAGTTCTTGCGAAGATTTGCAGCCAAATTCTTCCTAAGTAACGGGATATTGTACAAGCGCAACCATGATTCAACTCTACTCTGATGTGTGGACAAGAAGGAGGCGGAGGAGATCATGGAAGACATGCACGGTGGTCTCTTTGGTACTAACTCAAGGGGACATACGATGGCTAAGAAAATCTTAAGAGATGGTTACTATTGGTAAATGATGGAGATTGATTGCCATCAACATTCAAGAACTTGTCACAAATGCCAAATCTACGCTGACAAGGTCCATGTGCCTCCTATCCCTCTGAATGTCATGACCGCTCCGTGGCCATTTGCAATGTGGGGCATCGACATGATTGGAGAGATCAAGCCCACAACTTCCAATGGACATCGCTTCATTCTTGTTGCTATTGACTATTTTACCAAATGGGTCGAAGGCGCCTCGTTTGCCTCAGTCACCAAGAATGTGGTAGCCAGATTCATCAGACACAATCTCATCTGCCGTTATGGTATCCCCGAAAGGATTATCACCGATAACGGGACTAACCTCAACAGTGCTATGATCACGGAGCTTTGCACTCAGTTTAAGATCAAGCATCACAATTCTTCTTCGTATAGACCGAAAATGAACGGCGCAGTCGAAGCGGCCAACAAAAATATCAAGAAGATTGTGCAGAAAATGGTAGTAACCTATAAGGATTGGCATGAGATGTTGTCGTTTACTCTACATGGCTACCGTGCTTCAACTAGAACATCAACTGGGGAAACTCCCTTTCTCTAGTCTATGGCATGGAAGCTGTTTTTCCAGTGGAAGTTCAAATTCCCTTGCTGAGGATTATGATTGAGGCAGGCCTAGGCAAAGACGAGTGGATTCAAACGAGACTGGATCAACTAAACTTGATTGACAAAAAACGATTAGCTGCTGTTTTCCATGGTCAGACGTATCAAAAACGAATGATCAAGGCTTTCAACAAAAAGGTCAAGCCTCGAGTATATCAAGCTGGTGACTTGGTGATAAAACGCATCATTTTAACACAAGGCGACCCATAGGCAAATGGACTCCCACCTATGAAGGGCCATTTGTTGTCAAGCGAGTTTTCTCTGGCGGTGCCATGATGCTGACTACCATGGACGGTGACAATTTCCCACATCCTATAAACGCATACATAGTTAAAAAAATACTACGTATAAGAGACCCGCTAGGTTGACACACCTAGGCAAAATAAGGGCATCGCGGCAAACCAAAAGGTTTGGGAAAAAATTAGGGATACATGCAAAAGATTGTACACCCGGCAAGTTGAAAACCCGAAAGGGCGACTTGGGTAAAAAAGGGTATCCTGGTGAGATGAAAACCCGAAAGGGCGGTCCAGGCAAAAGTTAAGGATTAAAAGCGTATGACTATGTCCCGTGGAATCAACACAGTCAATTTTATCATCAAGGTCCAAGTTCAAACGGTCCAAGATCAATCCAATCAACTTCTATCAAACGGAAAGGGACATTCGAAGACATTGGGGGCAATAGTAGAGTTGGAAGGCAATAAGATCATTCCACATGGCTATTTGTTTTCATTCTCAATTTTGTTTCCCTTTCGACGATTTCCTCTTATTAGGATCTTCGTCTCTCTGTACAAAAACGCCTATTCATGGAAAAAATATCAATACAAATATACTTAGATGTGTAAAATTTATGTCTTTGTTTTGAATGCAAATTTGTCCAATGATTAAAATTGAATAAACATATGCATATGAACATAATTAAAACTATTTGGCAGATGTGTCCTGCTAAGCAGCGACAAGCATCTCTTTAATCTATATGAAATATCCCTAATAGAGTTATCTCATTATCATTATCCCCACAAGGACGGATACAATAAACTCTTCCCCAATAGGGTTTATTTCCCCAACAGGTTTTATTTCCCAAACAATAATCTAGGAACCACATAACTCCCCAACCGAGTTCAAATTTCCCCAACATACAACAATCAAGACACCACGAAGTTCCCCAACTGAGCCTATCATCCCCAGTTGAGCATATCTTCCCCAACCAAGGCTATTATCCCCAAACATAGTTTATCTTCCCCAGTTGAGTGTATCCTCCCCAAGTTGAGTCTGTCCTACCCGACTGAGTCTACACTCTCCGGTTTGAATTTTCTTTCAGATTATTGTAAATCACAGGGCCACAACCCCTGATCCCTAGTAAAGCTGTCAGCAAAGCCTTTACTATTTCCAAAATATGCTATGAAGCCTGGATCCGACCAGATATTAGTACAATTTTCAAGTTATTACTGAAGCCTGGACCCGACAAGATAATAGTTTAACTTCTTCAATTACTGAAACCTGCGCCCGACCAGATAACAATTTGAGTATCTTAAACCTGGATCCGACTAGATAATAGTTGATCTCAATTTCAAGATACTATGAAACCTGGACCCGACCAGATAATAGTCTAACTCTTCAAAGATATAGAAGAACCTAGACTTAATCCGACCAAGATTTAACTTCTTTTCCCCAGTAGAGTTTTCCTCTGCCCCAACAAATTACTGAAAAACCTAGACCCGACCAGATATCAGTTTTCAAATTTCATCTTTCCCAACAAGTTGTTGTGAAGCCTGGATCCAACCAGATAGAAATTACCCTCGGAGATTCGTTGTGAAACCTGGAAACCGACCAGATAACACCTAAATCCCCAAACAGTTTATTGTGAAACCTGGACCCGACCAGATAGCAATTGACCTCATCAACCTCAGAAATCTGCAAGGCCTGGAATCGACCAAATGACAGTTTTTCAAATAGTTTATTGTGAAACCTGGAGCCTGACCATATAACAATTAACTATGATCCCCAGAGAGACACTGTGAAGCCTGAACCCGACTAGACAATAGTACAGCTTTCCAAAAAACATGAAACCTGGACCCGACCAAATAGTAGTTACCATTTTAGGTTACTGCGAAGCCTGGATCCGACCAAATAACAGTTAACTTCAGTATCCCCAGCAAGTTTTTGTGAAGCCTGGATCCGACCAGATAACTATTCAATTTCAAGAAATTTTCTGCAAAGCCAGGAATCCGACCAGATAACAGTTAATTCGTCTCTTCCCCCAGTAAGTTATCGTGAATCCTTGATCTGACCAGATAGCAGTTGACTACTTCATCCTCAGCAAATTGTGAAGCCTGGATCCGACCAGATAATAGCTGACATTCAAGAGATATTCCCCAGCGAAAGCATCCTTTCAACAAAGTTTGAAGATATGCATATTCTTCATCCCCAACGGCAATCAGGGATTCATCCCCCCAGAATTTCCTTAGCAGCAGTCAGGGATTTATTTTCCCAGATAGAAACATATATCTCACATTCATACATCATAGAATGTACATACCATATGCATTTAACATAATACCACATTTGGTGAACATCATGCATGCATCTGCATTTTACTGACTCTTTTTCTCATAGGTAAAACATCAAGTTTAATATAAATCGAAAAGAAGATTTGTGTTGATACTTCTTCTAGTGTTTACCAACTTTCCTCCAAATGGCATCTATAAGCCCATTCACCATCCATCTTCGAGTGCAAATTTCCGGGGACTCTAGTGTTCAATCATCTTTCACCTTCAAGTCACGAATGGCGGACTCGCCAATCTAACTCTTCAAGTTTAAGAAGATTGAACAGGGGCAGCTGTTGTACCCCAAAATTTGCCCTCTCATTTCTCAAAGATTCTCTCACAAGATCTTCTATGACGTCAAGTTTGCAGCACTGATACATCAATTTAGGTTTGGAATTGGCCCAAGGGAAAAATGGTCAATTGCATATTGGAAAGTCAAACTTTGACTTTTTGTTCAACATTACATTCCAAAGATCAAATTTCATCAAGACATTCAAGAATATGAAACTTGTTCATCAAGAAATCAAAAAAAAGAAGTCAAATTTCATCTTTCAAAAGTCAAAATTTCAAACTTAGGAATTTTTTCTAAGTGTTGGAAAATTCATGTTTTTTTCACAACTTTATGCCAAATTTCCAACATGATGCAAGATGATTCAAGGGAAACTTCCAACATGAAAGTTGTAGATCTCAATGAGATCTAAAACATTTTAGGGTAGAACTTTTCCTATAAATACTTGGATTTCAAGTTATGAATTCATGAAATCATGGCATTTTTGAATAAACACTTAAAGAAATTTTCAGCAGTTTTGGTCAGGTTTTTATCCCAACTTCTTGGCCAATTTTCATCAAGTTCCAATTTTATTTAACAAAAGTGGTCAACATGAATGTTTTAGAGGGTGTTTCAAGCTTTCCAAAACATCCAAGAGCATGAATTTATCATATTTGAGCTAGGAGATTCAAGGGCCTGAAGTTGGGCATTCATTCTTGAATTGCAAGCCATTTTTGTTGAAGAACACATAATCCAATTGGCATGATGTGCTGCATAATCTTACTTTGCAGGCCTTGTGACATGCAAATATTACCATAATTTAATGCTTACACAAAATTTTGAGCTATGGTCCATTTGGTTTAAGCATTGTCCAAGTGATCTTTCCATTTCTGGCACAAAGTTGACATTGCCATTCTTGCAAAGTAGCTTTAATCATAAAGTTAATTTCTTGAGCCTCTAACTTGTTTTTTCTAATCACACTAAACTTCTACAAGTCAGAACAAACATGTTTAAAGTGATCAACCACTTTAGATAGCTTGGTACAAGCATTGGAAACATGTTCTTCAAGCTTGCTTCATGTACAATCTAACCTAGCCATAACATGTGATCCAAAATATGAGTTTGTTCAAGTCTCAAACCTTCTCTATAAATAGAGAGGCCAATCACAAGAGAAAGAGGTTAGAAAAAATAGAGAGAAGGGAAAGAAAAAATAGAAGGGAAACTAACACTCAAACTCATTTTTGCTGTCAAAAACCAGATTTGTACACAAAACCTCCATTTTTGAGCTTTGAAGTCCAAATCTTTGAATCTCATACCTTGCAAGTTTTCTCCAAACAAACCATCCAAACACTTCATATACATCATATAGAAGTTGTTCAAACATAAGAATAACTTCTGTAACAACACTATCACCATCTTCTAAATTCGAAGACATACATTGCAACTTGACTTGGTTGGAGCAATTCAATCATTTTCTGCACAAAAGGAAGGTTGAAGCTACTTCAAGAAGGTTCAAAGGAGATAGATCAATCACCACTTTACACTTGGAAACATCCGTGCATGTTGTAAAGCTTCCTCTTCGAGAGGTAAACTTTCTCAAACTGTGATATCTTTGTTCATACATTATTTGCTTTTGCGTTCAAAAGATATAACAAGACAAATCAGAGAAAAACTAACAAAAAGCCAGACCCGAGGCTGACACGGGTGCCCGTGTCACACGACACGGCCCGTGTCAGCTTAGTTGGGTTGAAAAAACATGATAATGTGCAGGGACAGAGGCTGACACGGGTGCCCGTGTCAAACGACACGGCCCGTGTCAATGTTACTAGTGCGTACATGAGCAAAAAAAGATGAACAAGGGCTGACACGGGCGCCCGTGTCAGGTTGGCTGGAACCAAAAAATGCATAAAAGTCATGGATAGGTCCTGACACGGGTGCCCGTGTCCACTGACACGGCCTGTGTCAGCTCGGGCACCAAATTTCTTGATTTTTTTGAGATTTTTGAGTTTATTTTGGACATATTGCATTGCTTGGAAATGACCTAACATTATAAAACCTTTGTTTTCAAATGAAACCTCAAAAACATTTTTCTAAACAATTAATTTTTTTGTTAACTTAGACTTAGGTTTTTCTTCAATGAAATTGATTACATAACCTTTTCTATATAAAAAAACCCTAAAAAAACAATTTCTCTCACTTTACATCTTCTTGCATATTCTACTATTTTTGCATTATAAATTATGTAATTGTCAAAGCCTTGTAATAGTAATTAGGGTTTATTTTACTTGTAATCCCCATTTGTAAATTTGTATACCCCATCCCCATAATGATGTAATAGCGTAGTAATTTTACTTTCCGTAATTTATCACTTTCATATCAATGCTAGTAAATTAGGGTTTGTATGGAAAGATAAAATCAATGTTTAGAGAACCCTAATTCAAGATAAGCAATGCATGTAAATCAAAAAAACTTGCGCCCTTGCACCCCTAGGGTTAACTCCACTTGTTGCCTTACAAAAATGGCCATGTTATGCATGTGGGATATTTTAGCAAAAGAAATAAAAAATACAAGATCATAGTCCCTCGATGACGTTATCAAAGTTGCCTTTCAAAAATGATCTTAGTCCATAAATAAAATTCTAAGATATCTTACAACATTGCTAATCATGGCTATACGATGACCCTTGCCCGTCCCTTTTACATCCAAAGATAGGGTTACTTATAAAAACAATGGTAAGATAACAATGTCAAAGGAAAGAGGAAATAAACATGAAAGACTTTTTGAGTAGGTAGATTATTCCTAGTTGCTTTCTCATTTTCAAAATCAAAACATCCTTGCTATTTTCAAAACAAACACCAACACTTTCAAAACATTTTACAAACTTGAAAACATTTTCAAAAGATCAACATTTTGTATACATTCTTACGAACGAGAATCATTACAAAGTTTGCCTAAACAATGGCATCTTTACAAAATACTTTCAAAAACCACACAAAGCACATTTTCAAACAAAAGCAAGTGATCTAGCAAGTAACTAAGAGCCCATGGAAAACCATGGATGAAAAGGGTGCTAATACCTTCCCTTTTCATAATCTACCCCCCGAACTCAAGAAACAATCTCAAAGGTCTTTCCTGTGCTTTTTCACCTTTCCTTTTGGATAAAAGAAAAGTCGGTGGTGACTCTTGCTAACCACAACATTTGCGATAAAACGTAAAACAACCAAGTCAGTTCTCCCACCGTATCACAACAGGCTTTAGTGAAATTTTTGAAGACTGCTCACGTGCCACAAGAGATTTCTGCCAATCAATTTGGAAGTTATGTTTCTAGCTTAACGATTGATAATGGATTAGGTTTCTCTGATACCGATCTGACTCCAGATGAAAGAAATCACAACAAGGCCATGTATGTCTCCATTGAATGCAGGGGCGCTACTTTGGCTCATGTGCTAGTTGATATTGGTTCTTCATTGAATGTCCTACCAAAATGCGCTCTTGACAGACTTGATTTCGAAGGGGTCATACTGAAATCCAGTGATATTTTAGTTCGAGCCTTTGATGGATAGCAAAGAATGGTACACGGGGAAGTGGTCCTTTTATGTGATGGACATTCGACCAACTTATTCTTGCATACTGGGACACCCCTGGATCCATGAGGCACGCACTCTTACCTCTACCCTGCATCAGAAGTTAAAATATCCTGTGAACGGAAAAATTGTTACTGTCTACGGTGAAGAAGAGTATATGGTCAGCCACTTGAACTCTTTCCGGTATGTGGAGATGGATGGTTAATTCATCGAGACAACCTATCATACTTTAGAAGTTATCCCTCTTGCATCTACTGAAGATATCTATGTCATTCCCAAAGTTACTAGGGCTCCGCCCAGGATGGCTTCATTGAAAGATTCTAAAGCTATTGTAGAAGAAGGTGGTTGGACTATTTAGGGTCAGCTTCCTGACATCCCGTATAAATCTGACAAGTTTGGTTTGGGTTTCACTGTAGAGGGTCAGAGGGTTGTTCGTCACGCTCGAGCTTGAAGGCCACCATTTTGCATCAGCAATAACAGATTCAACGTAATAGAAGATGTTGATAATGATTATGACCTTGAAAGCTGGATCTTTCCTACCGTTGGAAATGGGCTCAGTAACTGGAATACGGAAGACATCATCTCTATCTCCTTTAGTCAGGAGTAATAGATACATTTCTGTTTTTTATTTGCTTTCAAGTTTTGACTTTGTAATATTTGAACAATGACTTTAAGCCTTGTGCCTTACCCAGGGCACAACAGTGCATTTGTTAAGGGTTGTCATTTCATAAACATATTTTCATTTAATAAAGCATTGGAAGTTTTGCATTCAAATTTTGTGCTCTTTGTCTTTCTTTTTACTGTTAACACTTTCAAATAGCTATGTGTTCTTACACACACCCACACAATACATTGCAGATCCACATCCATTCTAGATCCTATTGATAACGATTCTGCTATTGCCAATTATGACTTTGAAAATATGATCTACCAAACCAAGGATGAAAGTTAGGAAGATTGTGAAATACCAGGAGAACTTTCCAGAATGTTAGTGCAAGATGAGAAAGCTATTCAACCACATGAAGAGCCAATTGAAGTGGTAAACTTGGGCTCTGAAGCATACAGAAAAGAGGTCAATATAGGTGCCAACTTAGAGGACGGTGTCAAGAACAGGTTGATACAAATGTTGCATGAATATGTTGAAATCTTTTCTTGGTCATACAAAGATATGTTAGGGCTTGATATCGATATTGTGGTTCATCGTCTGCTGATGAAAGAGGGTTGTGCTTTGATTAAGCAAAAGGTTCGTTGTATGTGTCCCAAGATGTCAGAGAATATCAAGGTTGAGGTAATGAAACAATTCAATGCAAGGTTCTTAGCAGTAACATCATATCCTCAATGGGTTACAATTGTTGTTCCAGTACCAAAGAAATATAACAAGGTACGTATGTATGTAGATTACAAGGTTCTAAACAAGGCGATCCCCAAAGATGACTTCCTGTTCCTTGAAACAACCGGCTGAACAATCAACTGATAATGAAATCAATGAAGTCGCCATCAGACATTTTTTATCCCACGCGAAGGGAAAGGTAAACATCGAGTAAACCTGAGAAGGGTGAAATCATGATCAAACGACCGAGAGATCGGGTAAGGGAGTCGGTTACGTGAGGGGAAGTTATTAGCACCCCACACGCCCGTAGTACTCTAAGGTATCCACTTTTTTGTCTATCTTATGGGTGTGTTAGAATCTATATCTAGGATTAATAGCTAAAAGAAAATGCAAAGAGGGAATGCACGCAAACGAAAAGAGAAAATAATGTAGGGGAAAATAAAGTTGTGCTCGTATCCCTTTTTAAGAATCAGAGCAGCCGTAGTTTGGCTCAATAGTTTTTGTAGGTTTGTATTTTTTATGGACAATGTTAAATTTAATCATTCCACTGCTGCTCGACCATTGGAGTCTCGCGCATCTGTAGTGGAAAGGAAATAACATGCTCTCACCTAAACAGGTGTTTCAAAAGAAAAGGTTCCCGAAGGCGGATGATGTTACATTCATGACTCTTAGCAAGTAGACATGATGCAACTCGGACCTTGGGGAATTACGCGTCGTATTACATAGGGTAGGAAAATAACATATCCTTTTCGAGTTACAAAGAAAGGCCCGAAGGAGGAAAAGTTTGTATTGGTTGATATCTTTTACCTTGAAGAAGGAGTTAGAAGTTGTTAGAAGTTTTATGCTTTTCCAAAAAAAGATTTAGTATTAATGCAAGGATGCAAAAGAAGAAAAAAAACATCTAAGGGATACTAACCTAGATTTATCCCTAATGTTATCATACAATGATTAATCCTAAGGTTAAGGATGAAAAGAGAAATCTCTACCCTATATCAGCATGCATGGATACCTATCTTAATGTCTAGCTCGAGATCTACTCTAATCAAACAATCCTATGGGAACATGTCATAGCAAACAAATAAGAAAACAAGTGCTTTGGAAAAAGAACACAAATATGAGTAGCATATACTAACTCAAAGGGATGGGGGAAATAAGAGAAATGCTTTAGCTAAGGGGAGCATATCACCCGAAGAAAACAAGCGGGAGACAAATGTAAAACAAAAAATGTGACGTCCAAAGAGACTGAACACCTAACCAAGATATAAAAGATCGAGGTAAGCGACAGAAGATAATATGAATGATCACGGAGTGTCAGCATCGGCTAATGCGAACTCCTGACAAAGCGTGGGGATTTGATAGAAAAACTCTTCCTCACTTGACAGACTCGATACACGAGATCTTCATGACTCAGAAGCATCGACGTATAACGTGAGCTAAGGATGACACATACTAGAATGTGTGGGGGTCGATTACAGACCCTTCTCGCCTGCCTCCTCTTGAGGACTTATCATCTGTAATATAATGCGGGCACAAATGTAAAGGTACGTGCAAAATACCTACTACAAAGGTAGGATTTTAAACAAACACAAATAGCATACAGAAAGCGGTGCCTGCTACAGGACTTTAAACAGCGACTTTGAGCACACGCTCTTTATTTCCTACTTCTCATGATATCTAGAAAGTAGTAAAGTTCCTACTTCTCATGACCTCTAGAAAGAGATAAATGCTGAAATGAGGTAAACGAGAGATAATACCAAACAAACAAAACTTCATAGAGCTATGTGAAAAAACAAAGAAACCCGAAAAACTTTGAGTAAACTTCACCAAGCAACAAAAAAAAGTAAGAGATCAAATGCCGGGAATAAGCGTCGAAATATCGTCGATGTGAAAATAAATCACAATCGGAATCTCAAGCACATACGCATATCACACGATAAACCTAACGGAGAAGGTCAGGTACGTTGCCTCTTCGAAGCCACGCGAGCAAAGAGAAAACTCTACAGAAGCTGCTTTTCACAAGTGATCAAACGAGTTAATCTCCAAGCATTCCACATCACATAAGAATGCCTCACCATTATCACAAAATCTTAGCTAAAGATGACAACGAAAATGGTTACTAAACATAAACAATAATAGAAAATTCTAATTAAAACTCTAAAAAGATATCCTAAGAAATTCTAAGACATTCCTAAAAACAATTTATCATCTTTATTATTTTCATTATCTTTATCATTACTTTTATCAAAGATTAATAAAAGAAAATCAAATAAAATATTTGGAAAAATAAATCGTTAAGAAAACAAGATCAGAGGGGGTGTGAACAAGATTTTCTGAATGAAATTGATGTTTTTAAAAAGACATTGAGTCCAATATGATTGGGGTGCAAGCCAATGTCCACTTTGTTTCTCTCTTAAGTCCAAACAAAATAACCAGATTAATTGTTCTTCATTATTTAAATTATTTGTTTTATTAAAATGAAAATAATAATAAATAAAAAATTTGAAACTCCATTGAAACGATGTGTTTGGGAGGGTTTAGGTTTAAAAGTGTTATGCCTTTTCAACTTGCATGATGAAAATCTCCTCCTCGTTCCCGAAATCACTATAGCAGATAAACACTGCAAACTCCTTCCTCTTTGATCAACCTCCTTCGTCTTTGTCTCCTTCAAACGCCTTCCATCGTAAACTCCCTCACATCTATAATTATTTCATTATTGTCATCACCTTCATCCATTCTCCATTCAATACCTATCGCCGCCGTCGTCGCCATCATCGTCGTGGTTCTTCTCTCAATCACAATCTCAACGTCGTTTGCTTTTTTGTTCTCGCACTTCAACAACTCACGATCACCATCACTCATTACTACCACGTCTTCTATTCAATATTTGTTTACAATTTCTAATGTATTCAATCGATTGTAACACAAATAAACGCACACGGTTCACACATTGAAGAAAAGCTATGAAGAAAGGAAGATTACTTACCTACCGGAGAACTCCGTTGGCTCTTCTACAGCGACGAGTACACAAGAAATTTGGAAAAACCTTGACGTGAAATCTAGGTTCATAGATCTTCTTCTTCAATTTCTCTTTCTGTAATTATGTTGTTGAATCTACGATATTATGTGTTATTGCTGATTTGTTGCAGTTTGAATGAAGGACGTGAAGGGATGATTATTACTTGCGTGTGATGAAGCGGTTTCTAAATTGTGAATAATGCAGAGATCTTGCTTTGCAGAAAAAATGGTGTTGATGATGATGTGATTCAAATAGAATGCAAAGACGTTGATGAAGATGGTAAGAGAAGTGCGGTTATGACGGAGAAAGAGAGAAGAATTTTTTTAGAGTTTCTTTGTGATTCTCCAACTGATTAAGAATGAAGATCAAGATTTGTAGAGAAAGATCAAAGAGAAGTCAGGGACTTTTTGGAGTGTTTTGGTGATGATTCTTCCGGGAATTTGAAGAATGAAATGATCATGGTGAGTTTTCTCTTTTATATTCTGTTATTTCTGTTGGAGTTTGTTAGGAAAATCGGTTAGGGGTTGGAATTCTGTTGCAAGTTAGTGAAGTCTTTTGCTGTTAGTTGTTAGGAACGATTTTATGAGTTAGTTTCTGTTAATTTCTGTTATGCTGGAACTGAGTTTATTTTTTGATTTTGACTGGTATATACAAAATGCAAGGCTGATTTACAGTTTTATGGTTTCAAAATTGTTGACTGTTAGATGATTGATGCAAGCTGAACTGGTAGCATTTTGCTGATTTTAGTTCTATTAGGACTGGTGCAGGGAATGTTTGCAGGTTGTTGACTATTTTTCTGATTGAATTTATGGACCGGTTTTCTGCAGGTTATAGAATAGTCTGAGGTTAATTGAATGGCAGCAGTAAGTTTGCTCCCATTTTGATGCAAGATTTTGAAATGTCATTGGTCATGGCGAAAAAGCTTGGATTCAAGTAACTCTTGGAGTAAAACAACTTAGAAACTAGAGTTAGGTTTTGTAATAGTTTTTTTCTCTTTACACTTTTCCTTCCTATAGTGTTTCATGATGTAATGGACTGTACTTGAAGCTTGTAATGACATTTGAACTTATAATTCTGGAATCCCTCATGAATGAATAGATTTTTCTCAACCAATCTTTCACGTGTTCTTTGCAATTCCCTTGTACCAAGAAGTTCTTGGAATGACACCAATATGAACATGAATAATATTTCATGTCTGCAAATGAATAAACTTCGATGGAATTTAATGAGTAGCTATGACAAAAAATTAACATTTTATTTTCATTACTCAAAATTCCATGTTTATTATTCCTGAATTTTTGCAAGGTTGATCCTTTGGAATCTTGAATGATGGGTAATTATGAATCCAGTAACTGATGTACCAAGGAAATCATGTAAATACATCTTCCCCTTTTTAGCAGGCTTGAATTAAATCTTGACAAATCCTATGCTTAAGAACTTGGATCCAATCAATTAACTTGAACACAAATTCTCATTTATGGAATCACTTGAATGGACTTCGAATCTGAATCATCTTTCATTCTCCATGAACCTCTTATTTAAACCCTCCAAGTTCGAGCCAAACATAACTTGTCTGACAAGAAATTGATATTTGAAAGAATGATGATGTTTCGAACCCATAACCCGCGTCTTGTAACATGACCCCTAAACAACCAATGTATCACCAAAGAATCCTCAAGCTCATAGACTCTTATCGTGAATCCGACCCTTGCACTGATGAAGATAAGTCTTGAGAAATCCTGATGAAGATGATGCCATATCTTTAAAGCGATAGCCTAGAAACAAATTCAATGAAACTCATATGATGATCATACACAAGGTAAATCCTAACCTCTGACATTGATGAAACTGGATAGGGAATAACCCTTGAAGAAAATGAGATCTTCAGAGCCCATAAAACCCCCAAAGATTGCACAACCACAACCACTAAACTTGAACCTCAGGTATTTTATGTAAATGCGAATATATGCTCTAAGGATGAATGCAAAAGCCTAAGCCAGATAAGAGAAATTAAGAGGGAAAATTTTGGGGTACAACACTCCCACCTATTAATGTTTTGGTCGACAACACCGCTCAGCACAAGGTATTCTCCTTATGGATGGTTTCTCGGGCTATAATCAGATCAAGATGGCACCTGAAGACATGAAAAAGACTACTTTTGTTACACAGTGGGGCACTTTCTTCTACAAGGTTATGCCTTTTGGGTTGAAGAATGTAGGTGCAACATATCAGCATGCTATGGTAGCTTTGTTCCATGACATGATCCATCATGAGATAGAGGTCTATGTCGATGATATGATAGCCAGATCACAGACTGAAGAAGAGCATCTGGACCATCTACCCAAACTTTTTGAGATACTGAAGAAGTATAAGCTGAGGCTGAATTCGAACAAGTGCACCTTTAGGGTTAGGTCTAGTAAACTCCTGGGTTTTGTTGTTAGCGGTAAAGGTATTAAGGTTGATCCCGCTAAAGTCAAAGTTATTCAAGAAATGAACGCTCCACGTACTGAGAAGGAAATCAGAGGTTTCTTAGGACGACTAAACTATATTTCCAGATTTATTTCTCATTTGATTGCTACTTGTGAGCCGATCTTTAAGTTGCTGAAGAAAGATCAGGTAGTGAAATGGAACGATGATTGTCAAATAGCCTATGACAAAATCAAGGAGTACCTACAAGAACCTCCAATTCTGATGCCACCAGTTTAATGAAGACCTCTGATCATGTATTTAACAGTGTTAAAGAACTCAATGGGGTGTTTGCTGGGGAAGCATGATGAGTCTGGTCGAAAAGAGCATGCAATATACTACCTTAGCAAAAATTTCACCGACTGTGAAACAAGATACTCACTGCTCGAGAAAACTTATTGCGCTTTGGCACGAGTTGCTCACCGACTAAGAGTGTATATGTTGACTCATACTACTTTGTTGATCTCTAAAATGGATCCCATAATGTATATATTTGAGAAACCCGCTCTCTCCGGAAGAATAGCCAGATGGAAAATGGTCTTGACAGAATACGAAATTTAATACACCCCTCATAAGGATATTAAAGTAAGTGTATTGGTACATCATTTAGCTCATCAAGCCATAGACGACTACCAATCTATGAATTTCGAATTCCCGGATGAGAATATTATGCAAATTATAGATTATGAAGCACTTGGACCGTATGAAGGACCTGAGTCAGGATCTTGATAGACTATGGTTTTCGACGGAGCCTCTAATTCACTTGGAAATAGAATTGGTGTTGTAATTATCTCTACTCAGGGTTGCTACACACCTTTCACTGTCAGATTGTGCTTTGACTGTACCAACAACATGGCTGAATACAAAGCGTGCATCATGGGTATTAAAGCTTATATTGACATAAGAATCAAGTTTTTGAGTGTTTATAGAGACTTAGCCTTGGTAATCAGTCAGATTAAGGGAGAATAGGATACTAAGTACCTGAATCTCATTTCGTACCAAGAGCATGTGTTGACCTTAATCCCATACTTCAAGGAGATCACTTTTGAGCATATCCCAGGAGAAGAAAACCAGTTAGAAGACACATTGGCAACCATGTCGTCTATGTTCAAAGTCAGGTGGGATAATGAGGCTCCCAGAATTACTATTGAAAGGCTATATGAACCTGCACACTGCTATGAAATTGACACTAACGGAGTAGAAGAGAAGTCTTGGTGTCATGAAGTGAAAAGATATCTTGAGGCTCAAGAGTATCCTGAAGGGGCATCTATCAATGAAAAGAAATTCTTACGGAGGTTCTCTGCCAAGTTCTTCCTAAGTAATGGAATCCTGCAAAGCACAATCATGATTCAACTTTACTTCGTTGTGTGGACAAGGAGGAAGCTAAAGAAATCATGGAAGATATGCACGAAGGTGTTTTTGGTACTCACTCTAATGGAAATAAAATGGCCAAAAAGATTCTGAGAGCGGGTTACTATTGGTCCACCATGGAAACCGATTGCCACCACCATTCCAGAACTTGTCATAAATGCCAGATTTACATTGACAAAGTACATGTGCCACCGGTTCCTCTGAATGTCTTGACTGCTCCTTAGCCGTTTGCAATGTGGAGAATTGATATGATTGGAGAGATCAAACCTACTACTTCTAACAGACATCACTTCAACCTCGTTGCCATTGATTACTTCACAAAGTGGGTTGAAGCAGTCTCGTTTGCCTCCATTACTAAGAATGTGGTTTCCAGGTTCATTAAGCATAACCTTATCTATCAGTATGGCATCCCCGAAAGGATTATCACAGATAATGGTACTAATCTCAACAATGTTATGATCATAGAACTCTTCACGCAGTTCACGATCAAGCACCAAAATTCTTCTCCGTATCGACCGAAGATGAATGGTACAATGGAAGCTTCCAATAAGAACATCAAGTAGATTATACAGAATATGACATTGACATATAAAGATTTGCATGAGATGTTACCATTTTCTCTTCATGACTATCGTACTTTGGCTCGGACATCAACTAGGGAAACACAATTCTCCCTAGTCTATGGAATGGAGGTTATCCTACCTGTTGAAGTCCAGATTCCTTCTCTGAGAATTATGAAAGACGTAGACTTAGACGAAGACGAATGGATTGAGACTAGGTTGGGACAATTGAATTTAATTGACAAGAAGAGACTTGCGGTTGTCTGTCACGGACAAATGTATCAGAAGCGTATGATTAAAGCTTTCAACAAGGAAATCAAGCATCGAGTATATCAGGCTGGTGACTTGGTAATAAAGTGCATCATCCTACCTCAGGGTGATCGTAGGGGAAAATGGACCCCCACCTACGAAGGGCCATTTGTAGTCAAGAAGATATTTTTAGACGGTGCTATGATACTTACCACCATGGACGGTGAAGATACTACGCATAAAGACGACCCTCTAGGTTAACTGGCCTAGGTAAAAATAAAGGCATCTCGGCGAACCACAAGTGTCCAGGATAAAAATTAGGGGTATAAATATAAAGATTGTATACCCGACGAGTCAAAAACCTGAAAAGGTGGATTGGAAAAAAGGGTACCCTGGTGGACTGATAACCCGAAAGGGCGATCCAGGAAAAAATTAGGGATTAAAGCGTACAAATATGTCCCGTTAGATCACTTACAACCAACTTTATTACCAACGTCGAGTTTGAATGTTGTCGATCAATTCAATCAACTTCTTCTGACAAGCAAGGGATGAGATGCTCGAAGAAATAGGGGCAATAACAGAGTTGGAACCCGACGAGATCATTTACACATAGCTATATATTTTGTTTTCACTTTGTACTCTCTTCATTTTTTACGATGATTTCCTCTTACTAGGATTTCTGTCTCCTTGTACGATAATCGCCTATTTATGGGAAAACTATCAATATAAATGCAATTTCAAAATTTAAATTTTACTTTTTCTGTTTTGTTTGCAAAAATGTCCAATTCCTAAATTGAACGAACATATGCATATGAACATGATTACTGTTAACAAATATATGCATAAAAACAGGAATAAGTATTTACTCAAGACTTTAGGAGGCGGGATAATGTTCAAGTCGTCCATAAATCCCCACAGAGTAATCTCCAGTAAAGTCACCCCACATTGCAGTCCCCCGCGGAACCAACTTCACCAGTTCATCTTCAGCAAATACATATTCCCCGCAAGCCTGAAAAACTCTAATCATACTTACCGGCAGATCCCCCTAGCGGACAAAGGAGTGTAATCTTTCCCCGACAATGTCGCTAACTTACGGAATTCCAATCTTTAGTAGATTATGATAACATCACAGTTCACAAGAGTTCTCTTCCCCAACTGAGTTTATTTCTCCAACGCTATAAAATCCCCTGCATAATTCTCTTCTCCAGTCAGATTCAAATTCCTCCAGCAGGTTTATTTCCTCAGCTTAGTGTTTCTCCGGCAGGGTTTATTTCCCCAACATGGTTTATTTCCCCAGCAGAACTAAGTCTCCCCAGCTTGAGTCTATCCCTCTAACTATTACAAATTAACGGTAAAACTTCTCTCTCCAGTAAAGGGTATTCCAGACCAGTATCCCCAGAGAGTTACTATGGAATTTAAAATCAGACGAGGTATCAGTTAATCTTATCCTCCCCATATGAGTCGGCATCCATATCAAAAACTCGGTCAGACAGCACCTCAAAAGTTTATCCATCTCTTTTATCCCCAGTCAGGGTATATAAGAATTAAACTTCGCAATAGATCAATGAACGACCGAGTTTCCTAAAATCTTCTCCCCAAGTATAAATCAACATCCCCAACGGAGTTTCCTCAAAAAACAAGCAAGAATCCCCAAAAAATCGAAGATTCATATTCGTCATCCCCAACAATAATCAGGGATTCATTTTCACGATCAAAGATGTTATACGAAGCTACCGATATATCATTTATCATAGCATATGTATACGAAATGCATATAGCACATTCACATTTATTTCGAGAGCATTATTACGTAATGCACTACATACATCATGACATTGCATAAATACTAACTCTATCTTTTCATGTAAAGTTCACAAACAGACGAACATCATCAACAATTTTCTGACAGGTCGCAAAGTAATTCTTGAAACATGATGGGGCAACCATCTACATGACCAAACAATTTTCTTCAAAAACTGAATTCTGACAAGTATTTCTCTCATAGACTAAATCAGACAAGTGGTTACTTAAGAACTTTCACCAGTGAGTCATTCTGAAAGATATCTCTTCTAGATGAAGTCAGGCGTAGACATCTTCTAGTGCATCATTCAGATGAAGTCAAGCATAGATTTTCTTCTGATACTCTTTTTGGGAAAAGTCAGGCGTAGACTCTTTCCGGTGCCTCTTCTAGTTGAAGTCGGGCATAGACATCTTCTAATTCAGATGACATCGAGCATAGATTTTCTCCTAATACTCTTTTTGGAAAAAGTTAGGCGTAGACTCTTTCTGGTACCTTTTCTAGACAAAGTCGAGCGTAGAATCATTCTAGTGCATCATTCAGATGAAATCAAGCGTAGATTCACTATGATATTCTTTTGGACAAAGTCGGACATAAACTCATTCCAAATACATCTTCTAAGACAAAGTCAGGCGTAGACTTATTCTGATGTTCCTACCAACAAGTTACTATGGATGGCATCTATAAGCCCATCTCTGACGACATCTCGTTACTCTCCAAATGGTATCTTTAATCTCATCCCCGATATAACCAACTAACAGTGTTACTTCATGCATAGGCGAGTGCAAATTTCTAGGCACTTAAGTGTTCAATCATCTTCTCCCTTCAAGTCACGAATGACGGACATGCCAATATATATCTTCAGGTTTAAGAAGATTGAACAGCGGAAGCTGTTGTACCCCAAAATTTGCCCTCTTATTTTTCTACAAGACATTCTCATGAGGTTCTCATTTTCTCAAGTTGGCTCAAGAATTGATCAAGACAAATTCTCCTTCTAAGCAATGGGTCCACAATTATGGTTTTGTGTTTCACAAGGAATATTGGGTTCTCAAGGTCTTAAGTTGTTTTCATGGTTCTCCATGGGTCTTCAAGAATGCTCATGTCAAGTTTCTAGCCTTGCATCACAAGTTTGCTCAGCCAAATTAGGGTTTCCTACCCCTCGAACTCAAAAATCTCGAAGGTATTTCCTGTTCTTTTCACCCTTTCCTTATTGGATTAAAGAAAATTCGGTGGCGACTCTTTCTATCCATAACATTTGTGCTAAAATGCAAAACCAATTCAGTTTTCCCATCGTATTACAAAAGGGGAAATATTTTTGGAGGAGATAGAACTAACCTTAAATATGTCTTCTTTTTTGCCTTATTACTTGTTGTAACAGTTATTTCCTTTTTTGTTTTGCAAATAAAACGTGTGTCTTTCATGACATTATCAAGAAGAAGAAAACACTGGCAAAGAATACCAATCCACCCCTCCTCATATCTAAATATGAATGCGGTTGAGCCGCATAAATATATGGCTTTTAGGGAGGATAGCATTCCAACTTTTGAGAAAGTAAATCAACAACATGGAGGACACATGCAAGAAGAGAAAAAGGTCAGGGCATGAGACCCATAACAAGAAATCCAATGACATTTAGGGTAATCCTTTCATGGATTTATCAAAGGCTGGTGGTGAAGGCTCCTTGATAACACTATCCATTACGTGGTTTTTATGAGCAAATTTGGATGAATTCGAAATAATATTGACTAAAGGCAACGCTAAAGTGTGAAGAAATAAGAGAAAATCCAAGACAAGGAAGAAACAAACACTTAGTGAAAATTGTGAAGAAAACATACCTTTTGCTTCTAGATTTCTCACGCATGTGATGCATCCCAATGTGGAACAATGAGGCTTGCATCGCGACGTGATGCTGACATATCTTGGCGCCATGGAACGCGTTTGGCTTACACAAATTTTCTATTTAAAGACAATTTTGGCTACTTTTATAGGGTTTTGATTCTTAAAGAGAAAGTAACGTCTAGGGACATTCAAGGGGGGATTTTGGAGCATATTGGAGTCATTAGAGAGGAATTATTTTGTAGATTTTGATGATGAAGACTTATCAACTCATGGTGTTTTGTAATTTATTAATGATTGGCTAAGTTTCTCTAGAATATGTATTTTTAAGATGAACCTTATTATTACTCTGCTGGATTATTATTATTATCTTATTTAAATTTTTCTTGTGTTTAATGCTTTTTGTTGCTTACGGGCGTACGAATTGATCTAGGTATGTAGGGATTACTGATTGTTAGTCTATTTATATGATCTAGGAAATTTATTCAACTTTGTAATTAACTAGAGATAGGTAATTAGAAGTTGTTGCTTATGAATTAACACACTTACACGCCTAATTTAAATTTGAATTCACCTAAGGGATTGGGGGATTATCATATAACTAGTGAGTTACACACTAAGAAATTGAGTGAGTGGTTTTATTAATTCGTAGTGAGATGATAATTTAATTGAAACTCAATAAATATGTTGTTCATCAACAGGTAAAAACAAGGGGATTTGATAATAAAGACATAATCACCTTTCTCATCTTGAATTTCATCCTTTTAATTTCTCCTTTTAAAACCTATTTTCTAGCGACCCCCCCCCCCTCCTTAATTACTTACAATCGCACATAATTTTCTTGTTAAATTACAATCCTCATGGAGACGACCTTTTTATTATTACTTCGATGTTATTCGTACACTTGCCAAGAGGTCATCAAGTTTTTGATGTCATTGTCGGGGATTGTTGATTTCAACAAGGTAATAATTGTGTGTAGTTTATTATTTTTAAATTTTTAGGTTTAATTTTGAACTTTCTTTGTTGCTCTTTATTTTCTATTTTATCTTTATTATTGTTTTAGTTTGTTTTAGTTTCTATTTCTAAGTTGGTTAGCGTAAATACCTAGAATTCTATCTTTTTTTATATTTTTATTTTCATTTTTTGTTAGTATTTTTATTTTAAATTTGATTTTAGTTATTATTAATTATTTTTGTTTTTGTTTATGTTATTTTTATTTTCCATTTTGTTATACTTTTCCAATTTTTATTCTTATTTGGTTTTTATCTAGTTCAGTGTTATTGAGGTATTTTTCTTCTAATTATGAATGCTAGGTAAAGAAAGACATGTATAAGAGTGTGACTCTCAATTTTCTCTGTTAGCATAACTTGAAGCATTATCAAAGCAATTTGTTGCCTTAAATCGAGTTCAAGAAAATTTTAATTTGGCCAGGAACCTATGATGTGATTTATGTGGTGGAGGTCACGTAAAATGGTTATTGTGTACCATACATTAAATAAGCACATTATACATAACACTATCAAGAGCCAAACTAGTATGTCAACACCTATGACCCATTTCAGGATGATCATTCAAGTCTTAATTGGAGTCACGATCAAATTCAAAATTTCAACCATGAAGCTCTTTGAGATTCATCACCAAGTCATCCCTTCTAGAAGATACTTTTAACGAGTTTATGAGGTATGCCCAAAATAATTTTAGAACAAGTGAGGCCACTCATGAAATGCATGAAAATGATCCTTCTTCTCTAGAATAAGCTATGAACCAATTCATATCGGCTCAACGCATATGGGAAGTAGGGCACAAGAACATACAAGAATCCAATAAGATCATAAAAGCATCCTTGAAGAATATTGAAAATCACATGGGGAAGATATGTGAACCATTGATAGCTAAAGCAAGTGGAGAGTATGTTGTGAATATGTTGAACAATCTTAAGGATGAAGAAGTTAAGAAGGAAGTTGAAAATAAATGGGAAGTGGTCTATGAGAGAGGAGTTGAAAAAGAGAAAGAAGAGAAAATTCAAGCCACCGAATGAAATGACTAAATCAAGAATAGAAGAAATTCAGGAGAAAAATAACTTTGGGAAAATAATAAGAATTTAAAGAGAGGATGATCTGTTTACGGATGAAGTTTCAAATTCAAGAATTTGTTTAAACTTCGATATCCAACATGAACATCTTCAACAAAATCATATCCCAAAAAGCTATTTTAGCAACAAGGTAGATGGAAGAGAAGAAGTCAATAATTTATTGGAATTTATTTACCCCTTGTTCTCTATTATCAAGCTCAAGAAGATATGAAAGCAACATCATCAATATCTCAAATTCATGGGAGTCGTACTAAACAAAAGAAAGAAAAAGGATGATGTGTTTTTTGTGTCATATATGTTTCCCGAACAGAGAAGCAAACAATCAAGCTTAGGACCTTAAAGAAGGGCTTAATGGGAGGTAACCCATTATTTTTAGTTTTTAGTTTAAGTTTATTTCATTTATTTCCTTTTTTAATATATGTCCAAGAAAGAGTAATAACTAGCTCTCATGAAAGCTATTTCCTTTAAATTTATTTTTGTTTTAATTAATGACCTTGTTTAATTTTGTTGTTTCTTTCAGATTTAATGTGTTACATTTCCACTGCCATCATGAAAAAGAAAAGAATAAGTCACCAGAAAAAGAATGAAGAAAAGAGATCAATAGTGAAGTTCCCTTGCAGATTGAAAGTTAATGAAGAAAAGGGAAGTAGGCTACTTGTACTTAATCTCCAGATACCTGAACGAGTAAGATTTGAGGCAAATATTTCCACTATTTTCTTTTCCTTCTTATGAGAGTATCCATGCATTAGTCATTTTCTAGAATTTTCACTTTTTTCATTGTAAGTCTATTGCTCTGATAGATACACACGGAGACATTTTTTTATGAAAACTATGAGTCTTTTAAGCCACCCTGTTTTAATATGATAATATTTGTTGTTTAACCACTTTGAGCATAAAATATTATTTCGGTGGCATAGCCTTATTATATAGCCATTTGACTTGAAAGATAAATTCTTTCCACCTTCTTTGGATTTAGGTAGAAATAATTGTTTTACTTATATGATACAAACGAATAAGTTTGGGGATTCTATTTGAAGTTAGCTACAAATAAGTATGGGGATGCTATTGGAAGTTAGCTACAAATAAGTTTGGGGTTGGGGTACTAGAGAAATTGATCAAAAAGAAAAAGAAATAAAAATAAGAAGTTAAAGTAACTTCTTCAAAAAAAATTTAAATAGGACCAACAATATGCAATTCTCTAGTACCAAGTGAATTATGAAAGAGTGATATAGACTGAATTAGATAACATCTAGAAACTAGGTACCTATCTCCAAAAGGTTTATGCCTACTATCCTACCTTGACATAAGTTACGTTACAACCTTTAAAAGACCTCAAAAGTGTATGTTTAAATATGACTTTGATTGATTCGATCAGAAAATTTCCAAATTCATTGATTAATGCTTTTGTATGTTGATTGAGTGATTACTTTGTCAAATTAAGTGCCTTTATGCGAGAAGAGAAACATGGTGAGTAATTATATGTTCAGAAGAACTTTTCTGAGTTGCTTGGATTTAAGTAGGGAACTAAAGTGTTGATCAGAAAAAATAAAGGTGACATGAATTGGCAAGGGTAAGAATTTTATTTCTAATGAAATGTTCAGTGTAAAGACAGGTTACTTGAGGACAAGGAAAAATTCAGGATTTTTTTTATGATGAAAATCGTTATTACATGATTTTAATGAGAAAATTTGGATGAATTCAGAAGAATATTGACTAAAAGCAGAGCCAAAGTGTGAAGCAATAAGCAAAAATCAAAGACAATGAAGAAATAAATACTTAGTGAAAATTGTGAAGAAAACGTGCCTCTTACTTCAAGATTTCTCGTGCCCGTGACTCATCTCTTCGCGGCACGATGAAGCTTGCATCGCGGCACAATGTTGACATATCATGGTGTGTTGGTACATGTTTGGCTAACATATCATGGCATGTTGCCACGTGTTTGGCTGACATGAAATTTTCTATTTTTGGCTGACATAATTTTTTTTTTATTTTGGCTGACATGAATTTTTCTATTTAAATGCAATTTTGGCTAATTTTTTAGGGTTCTAAATTTTAGAGAGAAAGTGATGGCTAAAGACATTCAAGGGGAAATTGTGGATCACATTGGAATCTTTGGAAGGAAATTCTTCCATAGATTTTGATGATGAAGACTTATCAAATCATGGTATTTGTTAATTTATCAATGAGTAGCTAAGTTTCTCTAGATTAAGTCTTTGTGAGATGAACCTTATTATTACTCTGTTGGATCATATGGTTGTTTGAGATTTATTGAGTATTTTTATTATTATTATTATTATCTTATTTACAATTTTCTTTTGTGTAATGATTATTTTTGCTTACGGGCGTACAAATTAATCTAGATACATAGGGATTTCTTACCATTGGTCTATTTATATGATCTAAGCAATTTATTCAACTTTGTAATTAATTAGAGATAAGTAATTAGAAGTTGTTTCTTATGAATTAACGCACTTAGAATGCCTAATTTAACTTTGAATTGGCCTAAGGAATTAGGGGATAATCATATAAATTAGTGAGCTACACTCCAAAGAATTGGCACTACTACGTAAAAGTCATTTCACAATAGTTGAAAAATGGATACCACATCTTCCGAACAACCATTGTGAGGTAGGAGTGATTATATGTATGATGCTTTCTACTACGGTCGTGCGACCATAATAATAAACTAGGTAGTGCGCCACATATCATGACAGTTACTTCAAACAACCGCTGTTATATTCTTTAATGCATAACATTTAACAATGATTGGTCTAAACAATCATTGTGATATATACACTGAGCTTATTATAAATGATGTGTAATTATTATTTCACCCATGCTTAATGAACATATAACCTTTCAATCTTATATAAAATATTATAAAAGTACAAATTAAGTTATATTAGAAGAACAAGTTACACCGTTCAATACTAGACAAGAATTCTCCAGCCCGTATATGTATTTCGCTCTTTAATAGTTAGAACTTGGTTTAATGCTCCTAGTTCTTCAACCTTTCATTCCTTCGCCTCTAGATTATTTTTCAAAATATTATTTACTTTTCAAATAAAATTAGAGGTGGAGAAAGAGGCAGTTTAAGAACTAGAAGCATTAAACAAGTTATAACTATTAAAGAGCGAAATGCAGACAATGGGTGAAGAATTCTTGTCTAGCATTGAACAATGTAACTTTTTTTCGAATATAACTTTATATATCATATTATCATTTTCTAATGCAATCCGACAATTTATATATTAGATACGGGATTGAAAAAACACTCAAACCACGTAAGATATAATAAACTCATCTATTCAACAAACATTAACAACAACATTCATCAATAACAAACCTTAACAACATACAAGATACAACAAACAAGTCTTATTAAAAACAAACAAAAAATCATCAAAACATAGTATAAACTACGTACAACATACAACTTTTATTAATAGCAATAACAACATATCAACTCAAAAAAAATGTTTTATAAACGTACTTGTCCATGACGGAATTCAAAATGAAAGGAGGATGGAGTTGAAGTGAGAGCTTCAAACTTGTGTTAAATTTGAATGGATGTAATTTTGGGTCTTCCACACAAGTTTGCAGCTCTCATTTTAACTTAAACCACGTTAATTTTTTTTATTCACCTACAAGTCAAAATAAGCAGAAAGTTCAAACATTATAAAAAAAAGTTATTGAAATGTAAATAGATAAAGTGAAGAAGAAATTGTAAGATATTTATTTCCTAAGATTTGATGCAACAAAGGTAGCTCTTTGAATAAGACAATTTTTCTGCATGATTTTAGGGTTTCCATATGAGAGAGACGAGTGAGAGAGATGTTATGGTTTTGTTTTGAGATAGACGATTGTTATATACTGAAGCGAGATATAATTTCTCTTATATATTAATATGTAAGACCTTTCACCACGGTTAATAATAAAAACCGTGATGAAATAATTGAACCTTACACAACGGTTGATTAAATGAACTGAGGTGGGATACAAGGACAAGCACATTTTATCATGATAAATGGAAAATTGTTGTTGTTGGGATTCAAACCATTTCACTCAAAGTACATTTTACCATGGTTCTTAACAATGACCGTAGTACAATGTGTTTTAGTAAAGGTCTATTTTGTAGTAGTGTGATTGTAGTGGTTTTGTTAATTTGCAGTGAGATAATAATTTAATTAAAACGCAATAAATAGAAAGTTCATCAACAGGTAAACATAATGGGATTCGATAATAAAGATCTAATCTGCTTTCTCATCTTAAATTTCATCCTTTTTATTTCTCATTTTAGAACCAATTTTCTAACGAAACCCACCCCTCTTTTATTACTTACAATCGCACATGATTTTCTTGTTAAATTACAACCCTTGTATAAATGATATTTTAATCATCACTTCAACGTTATCAATACAATTGTTGAAAGGTAATCACTTCTCAAAGATGGATAGGGGTAAGGACCCAGTCCATGACGAGCCTTCCCAAAGAAACCTAAAGCGAAAATACATAAGAATGATTGGGTTTTAACAGGTGTAACTAAAAGCATGCAACCCTTATTCTTTATGCATCAACTTCTTCTTACTAATGAGCCCTGCTCTCCTAAATACATTCAATCTTACTTCCATGATATAGACTACACCTACTCTTAACTCCTGGCCGAGATCGGAATAAGGGAAGTGGTGGCTGAAGTTCCCCACCATGTTCATTGTGCGTCAACCATCCCTTCTATCAATTCTTCTAGACACAGAAATATTTTGGCTCTAGGCAACTTAAAGAGAGATAAAATTGTCTCAAAAAACAATTGACATCATCATTCTCAAACAAGATGGTCTTCAAAAATAACTGGTCAAGGCAAAGAATCAACTTGCTTGTTCAAATAAAGAGGTGTAAGTGGCACCCCTTTCGCCTTAGCTGGTAAGTTCAAACTTATGGACGAGTCATTTAAGGAAAAGAAAAACTCTGGCCAATGTCAAAGAATCCCTTAATACCAGAACATCAGAGGTGAGAAACATAAAGATTTCCCTGACCAACGAGAAGGAGGTCATTCTAAGAAGTTGAAGATCTAAGAGGATCAGCTGAAGGACTAGCAAAAGTAACTTGAGGAACTATTAACATGGGTGTTGAAGCCATATGAGTCTCTTTTAATAACATTCTAAGTCAAGTCGAGCTATTTTTTCCAGATTTAAAGATTACTCGTGAAAAGATTGACACATATAAGGAGATTATGGAAGGAAATTGATGGCCTTCAAAGATTGAGTTTACTTTTGGTGTTTCTTAATTAGCTTGTTTCCGTTGTCAGTTATTGGCCTCTAAATCTTTTGTAATTATTATTTTTTACTGTAATCATTTTGATCAATGAAATTGTGTTCTTTTTCTACCCTTTATGGATATTAAAAATTCTATTATGGCTTTAGAATAATATTTACTTCCTTATTTTCGTGTGCATGGTTTCGTTTCATCATTTCTCTCTATGGATGATTTTGTTTCATCATTTGTATCTATGAATGATTTTGTTTCATCATTCTAATTTGTAAATGATTTTATTTCATCATTGTGCATCACTAGTGATTTTCTTTCATCATTACTTCTAGTGTAATCGTTTCTTCCTTGGTCTTAAAATGCTTGGGTTAGAGATTGACTCTTGTTTTTTACATCTCTTGGGGTCGTGCCCAACCAAGGGTTTATTCCCTTTCCATGTCCCTAGATGAAAACTTGGTTCAAGGTCGACATGTTAAGGGCTCCACTACTTGCCTTTTGGAGTGGCTAGCTACCAAGAGGGAGGATGTGCCTGGTGAAATGATGTCCATATTGATTATGAATTTTCTAAGTCTAGTCGTGTTAGCTTTCTACTTTTTCTCATATTTTACTTGATATAAAAAAGAATTAAAAACAAAATAAAACTCATATAATTCGATGAGAAGTCATTTCATTATCCAACTCAATACTGTCACATTTTTAAGCACTGGAAACATATCAATTATTTAAAAGGAGAAACTATTTAGTTAAAGTGTTATTTTAGCTTGGTGGTGTTTCAAGTCCTCATGATAAGTTCCACGGGAAGAGTCTCAAGGGAGTAAGCACTTATTCTTGTCTTAACTTGGAGTGAGTAAGACAATTCCCAATTAGTAATGATATTATTATCATTGGTGTTCTTCCCCCCGACATCAATTTTAGACAGTATGAGATTGTTGGGTTAGAATAATTAGGGTCCTACTTTCTTGTTGTATTTGAAGGTAACAACTTGCTTCACGAGAACACTTATGAGGACGGTGGAGAACCTTTTACCTATAAGAGATCTAATTCTTCCCTGATGTTTTGTGTGTTGTCCTGTTCTGGTAGGAGGTGGCCTGCTCTCTAGTTAGCTCTCCTATTTCAAATGAATGGCACCCTCCTCCCCACAAGTAAGCATAAATAGTGTTTTGTCTATTGTTGAATGAGGTGTATTTTAATATGCATAAAGGATATTAGAGAGTTCTTCTATCCATTTCCCTTATATCCTTTGAGTATCCTCTTCAACCCTCTCAACATAACCCGATTAAAGGCCTCTGCTTCTCTGTTAAACTAAGGATGTTCTACGTATGCAAAGTGATGCTATGTATTTAACTATTCTAAGAGCTTTCTCATAACTTTATTTGTGAATTGTGTCCCTTTATTAGTAATAATGGATTATGGGATCCATTTCCTTTCTAGGATGCTCCACTTGAAAAACTTGTTGTTGCACCCCAAAATTTTCCCTCATTTCTCAAAAGATTATCCTGGACCCTCAAGTCTGCTTCTGGCAAATTTCAAGTCTCAAATTATAATTTTACAAGAAAGTCATTCACAAGGGCAAAATGGTCAAAAACGCACTGAAAAGTCAAACTTTGACTTTTGGGATCAAAAATCAAGTTTTAACAATTATATTTCATCAGGACATGAAGTTGGTTCATAAAAAATCAGAAGTCAGAATTTGCTTTGAAATAAATCAAATTTTCTAAACATTTAGAAATTTTTCTAAGTGTTAAGAGAATATGATACTTCAGAACTTCTGAGCCAGCCTCCATGCAAGTGCAGTCAGAATTTGCAAACATGGTTCAGAACATGATTCTTCAATCAGAACATGACCCTTCAGCATATGCTTCGATCAAAGCCTCATCCTTCGAATCTCACTCTGGTCTTCTGCGATCAGAACATCACCAAATCCCAAAACCTCGTTTGAGCAACCTGCTGCACTGCTATAGCACAGTCCTGCCACCAGTTGCCATAACACTCCAAGGTGCTGCTGATCCAGTCCACACCTGCACTTTCTCAAACCCCATATTTGCACCAAATTAGCATACAAAGGCTGTGTTTAAAAAGAAATGGAACAATATATCAAAAATGATCAAATCCCATTTGTTTTCCCCCCAAAACCACAACAAACTCACCTATAAATAAGTTGCTCCATCACACTTGCAAGGGGCTGGATTTTAGAGAGAAAGAGAGAGAATTATAAAAGAGAGAAAAGGAAACAGTAAAAACGTTCACAAATCCTAAACAAAACATTTGTTCTTCCCTTTGAATCAAAGAACATAACCAATGTTTCGTTGCTCGCACTGACTCCAGAAACATCTGAAGGCAGCAGCTCAAGCTCCAACACACACTCCAGATTCAAGGTAAGTCTTTCTGACTTTGCATCTTTTCATTCAGAACATCATTAATATGTAAATATCATAGTATTGATGTTGTCCATATCATTTCATAAGTAAAAAACTGGGTCAGAACTTCTTGAATAAGGCTAGGCTCAAAATTAGAATTAGAAATTCTATAAACTGTTGTGCTTTTATCCTTCTGATTTGCTGTTAAGAACTGAGTAAATTGTTGATATACTGATTAATATGAGGAAAGAGTTGAAATGTAACACAGAACTTCTGAGTTCTTCTCACTGTTTTAACACACAGAACTTCTATGATTTTATCACTGTTTAAACACACTGAACTTCTGATTTTCACTCTCTGTTTCAGCACAACACATAACTTATGAGTTCTTCTCACTGTTTCAACAAATAAAACTTCTAGGCTTTCTTACTGTTTTAATACACAGAACTTCTAGGTTTTCTCACTGTTTTAACACATAGAACTTCTAGGCTTTCTTACTGTTTTAACACACACAAAACTTCTATGATTTTGCTCATTGTCTAAACACAACCCATAACTTCTGTTTTGTTCCCTCTAAGGTTTCTTGCAGGACCTCAGCGTGTATCAATCCAGAACTTCTGATGCCCACTGACGTTTCTTTCTGAATCACAACACTCCTGGCATTAGAACTTCTGATCCTTTTTGTTTTGCTTGTAGCTGCACGCTGATTCTATCTCTTATTATTTTCCTCTTATTATCATTTTCAATATTAATACCCTTTTTATTAATATAAAAAAGACATAAAAATATTTTCTCTTTATTAATTAATTTATTTCTTTTTATTAATTCAGTAAGACAAAAAACCACTTTCAAAAATAAGTCCTTTTTCTTCGTATATTGTACATTTCAATATGGTTGTAATAGTTAATAAGGATTTACATTCTTGCAACCCCCAATTTGTAAATTTGTACCCCCATCCCTAAATAATGTAATAGCGTAAGACTTTACATTTCTGCAATTTATCGCTTTTGAATATAAATGATAGTAATTAGGGTGTGTATGGAAAGACATAAAATCAACAAATAGATAACCCTAATCAAGACTAAATGCATGTAAATCAAACAAACTTGCACACTAGCACCCTTAGGGTAATCCCACTTTGTTTCCTTTCGGAAAATAGTCATGTCCCTCAAATATGGGAGTTTTAGCAAAGACCCTCGATAAAAGATCGTAGTCCCTCGATGACCCTCGATGTTGGCTTCGATAAACGATCTAGTCCCTAAAATGACATTGCTAAAACGTTCCATGGGTTGCCTTCTATGACTATACAAACGTCCCACGCCCGTCCCTTCACATCCAATGATGGGGCTTCTTACCAAATCAATGGTAAGATAGAAACATTTAAAGGAGGACGAAAAGAACATCTAAGACCTTTTGAGTAAGTAGATTCGCTCCTAGTTGCTCGCTTGCTCACAACAAAACATTTTTACACCAACACTTTCATCTTGAAACATTTTCAAAAGACAAAACACTTTGTACGCGTTCTTATAGAAACGAGAGCCATTACAAAGAAGACACCTTTTCAAAATCACTTTCAAAAACACATTCCACAAACACACCTTTGAACTATTTTTGAAACAACACTTTGTACGCATTCTTATAAAAACGAGAATCATTACAAAGACATTTTCAAAATACTTTCAAAACTCACAAGCACATTCAAACAAAATCAAGTGATCTAGCAAGCAACTAAGAGCCCATAGATAACTACGGATGAAAAGGGTGCTAATACCTTCCCTTTTAATAATCTACCCTCCGAACCCAAGAAACAATCTCAAAGGTCTTTCCTGTTCTTTTCATCCTTTCCTTTTGGATAAAAGAAAAGTCAGTGGCGACTCTTGCTATCCGCAACATTTGCGATAAAATGCAAAACAACCAAGTCAGTTCTCCCACCGTATCACAGAACTGGCGACTCTGTTGGGGATAACTTAAAAGTGGGGTTACCTTAGGGCTAGATCACCTTTACTTACTTTCCTTTGTTTGATTTGTTTTCTCTACTTTTTGGTTCCTTGTTTGGGATTTGTTTTTATCCTCTACCCGGATCTGGGGCACGTTTTTTAGGTAAGTAGCAATAGATTATGGAAATTGTGCGGGGTATACCGACATGGTCTAAACAATAGTTACATTAGTGTGACGCATTTGTTGGTACCGGTATCCCTTGTGTTGAATCGAGGAGAATACGGGGCCGCTGAGCAGCGTCATGAAGCACTAACTGATCTTAGAACCTTACTAGACCAACTTGGCCATTAGAAAGTAGTGAGATAGCCGGTTTCAGTGTAAAGCTGAAAATTAGTTGATACTCGATACTACACTCATTGAGACTTAACTCCTGAGTTTTATTTGGTTGCGAGTCAATTGCCTATTGAATGAAGCTTGTGGGAAAGGTCGGTGATATTGATATCCCTTAGAACCCGGTTACTATTAACTAGGACATGTTTGAGCCAACTAAATTTCAAGAGGGTACTTACCTACAAACTCCATGCAAGCCTAAACCTAAGGACTTGTCTGCTTTGTGTGTATATGACTATTTGTACATAACAACTTGCTTGCTTTGCATACTTGTACATAACATCATGACATCATACTATAGCATTTTCAATAATCATTTCAAGGATCTCGAGGGCCTTTAATGCAGGGTCACGTTGAACCAGAAGTCTAGCAAGGGGAAAGAGGATTTATTTTCCTCTAACCAAATCCCATCAAAGATCAAGTAAAACAACTTGAGTCAAGGGCTACAACCCACTTGACATGGTGAGCTTAATTCCCGTGGAAGGACATCCACCGATACAAAGTTCTCAAATCAAAACTGTAAGTGACTACTAACATTTACCGTGCGAGATCCTTGAAAATATGCATCATATCATAACAGGTAATCTCCAGTACGGGTCTCTCATGTTCTCGTTGTTTATTTCAGTAATGGATCTCCAACAAGACAACAGAGATCTTCAAACTCAAGAGGCTCAGTTCATGGAAATGTTCCTTAACCTATCCAGGGGGCAGGAAGAATTGAAAACACTCCTCGCTGGGAATCTGACCAAGAAACGTCCTGATAACAACAAGGATGACCAGGTTAAACAGCTGTAGGTTGAGATGGAAGCAATGAGAATCCAAATGCTGGGGCAGATGACTCTTATCCAAAGCCTAGCCCGAGGGAAAGAAGAGCTGAGGACCATTTTCAATGAGTTCCATCAAGACGGATGCAACCGTATGAAACAAATAGTCGAGGTTGGGGGCCAAGTCATTGATCAACCTCCAAGAAGACAAGAGGTTAGATCTTTCCAAATTGCTACTACCTCACGAGTCCAACAACAACCTCACCAACAACAACAGGGAAATCAGCGTAAGCAGAATACATCTGAAAGACGCTTTACCAAAATCAACATATCATTGGCTCAAGCATTGAAACACATGTTGGAGACCAAGCTGGTTACGTTAAAAGACCCCCCTCAGAATCCCAACACAGCCTCCTCAAGGTACAATCCAAATGCAAGATGTGCGTACCACTCCAACAGTCCTGGACATGACACCAATAGTTGTTGGATGTTGAGAAATTAAATTCAAGACCTGATTGATGAAGGAACGCTAGAATTCGCACCAGATGGTCAACTGGAATTTTTTTACCGTCCCTCAAAGGCTCACCATCCAAAGTGACAAGTTCAGACAAAGAGGCTTATGTTCATTTGAATTCTCAATTATAATCTCTTTTGTTGTTTAAAAAATTATCTATTAATATCAAACTTTGTTTCATTAATGCATTGCATATGTTTGTCTTGAATTCATCCTTTCGTTTTCACTATATTTAAACTATGTTTTTTACTCTCTTGCTAAAAGTTACAAGCCTTTAGAGGGAGGATGACGAAAAAAATGCCATAATCTCATACAATATGCTTTTGAACAGACCTTGCTGACGATGTACAGGTGTTCTTTCAAATCCTAAACACTGGAGTTATAATGAAGATAATCCATGGTCAACCCCTTCGACACAAAGAAATAGAAGTTTTCCTTTTTTACACAAATTGAAACCTTTAATCAAAACCTGTGACAGGGTAGTCTCTTGGTTAATTCAAATGTGTGTTCAGTCACAAACTTTCACTTCGTATACAACAAGTGACATCAAAAGCATTCCTCTGGAATCAAAAGACAGTGATGGTTCCCTACCAAATAGGAAGTCATTATCTCTCAAGAGAAAAGCCCACTAAGTCAAAACGTACAAAGGAGACTTAAGAAAGTTGGGGCATCCCGCTGACTGTAATCTCAAAACAAGAACGGTCAGGCAAAAATCAGGGATAACAAATCAAAAAGAGGTCACTACAGATCCTCAACAACATGAAAAATGTTGCAAAAATGACTCCCTTCCAATAAACTAAACTTGTCCGAACCATCACCAAAACGTCATCTCCAACTCAGTTGGAGTTCAAACGCACAATTAGTTGAGTTTAGGACTGAAGAACATCACGAAGAGCGGGTGGATACATATACACCTCGAGCCTTTATCCTTTGTTTCTTAAACCGTGAACCAAGCCACGCTACAACCCTTCAAAAGTCCTAATTGAAGCATGGGTTAATTCAAAAGCATACTGTTACAAAAGGTATCCTGACTCCTGTAAGGCTTTACTCAAAATCCTTAGTGGAATTTTTCTTATAAAATTTCTTTACTTGCTAAAACGCATTTTCAAAATTTCAAGACAAGCATAAACTTTGCATTATTTGAATATCGCTGTTTGCATATGGCTATTTGTTTGATAGCGGAGAAATTCTTACAACAAATATCCAGTGAACGAAAGCTCTCTCAGTGAACAAAATCACTTCAAGAAGGATGACACTTCCAAAGACAAATCTCCTAAGAAAAAAGACATGGCATGCCATGTCACTATCCAACACACCTGGGGCAGTCCAGTCAAGATTACAAGAAATCTCTCAAGAAATGCTGAATAACTAGGGGCATGTCTCCATCTCCATCACTTGGGGCATGGAACGCAAATACCAACAAAGGGTTACGTACAGTCAACATTTCCTGGCAGTGCCACAAACACTTGTTACTAGGGACAGTGACAAATCTCCCCAGAATATTTTTCATAGGATGATTCCCCAGTCAGAGTTTCGATCTCTGAAAACTCCTCACCAGCTGAGTCGACCTCAAGAATCCTCAAGGATTTTCCCCAATGAAGTCTCCAACAGACTGGCAACATGGTTTATTTCCCCAACAAACAGCAAGGTCCCCCAACTTGAGTTTGCCTCTCTGACTATTACAAATCAAAGGACCACAACTCCTCTTCCCCAGTAGACTAGTCTACAATCCCTAGCAAGTTACTGTGAAACCTGGACCCGAGCAGATATCAGTTTAACTTCGACTCCTCAGTAGAGCAATGGACAACCAAGACTCCTAGACTCTCTTCCCCAAGCAGGAATCAACACTCTCCATAGAGTTTTCAACATTCCCCAATGGAGTTCTCCTCAACAAAATAGGAAATCCCCGGTGGGAACATTCTAAGCAAAGTTTGAAGACACACCTACTCTTTGACAGCAGTCCGAGATTTATTGACTCCCCAGCATTTGTCAAGGATTTATTTCCCAGACAAAAAATACATTCATTAACATTTCATACATGACAAGTGCATACGACACAATCTCATTTATTTTGAGAACATCATTGCACCATGCATTTCATACATCATGACATGGCATGCATCTAGCTCTTTACCTTTTCAAGAAAAGATCAAATCAACAGATGGCTATCATCAACAATCTTGAAAAGATCAAAAATTAATATCTGTAACAAGCCAGGGAAATTATCTAAACGACCATCATGAAGCAACCCTACGCAGTTTCCTCTCATTCCCAGATGCAGTTTTACACTGACTCATTGTTGTACCCCAAAATTTTCCCTCCCATTTCCTCAACATTTTCTCATCACAAGACCCTTGGAACTCAAGATCCAGTTGGGGTTTCCTCTGCTCAAGGCTTCTCCTTGCACTGTTGATCCAAATTAAGGTTTGTGTTTGCACAAAGATGTTTTGACCTAGAATGCCTAAGATGACTTTCATGCTTCATATTGGACTCCCGAGTTTATCCATACCAAGTTTCAAGCCTTGATTCCAATCTTTGCCCAGTCAATTGGACAGTTGACCTAGAAATCAACTGTATTGGGGAAAAGTCAACTGTGGTCAATTGACAGTCAAACCTCATGATTTTTGACCCACATCAACATTATGAACTCATATATACCATTTGATCAAGTTTGGATCATAATTCCACAAGAAATTTCATCAGATCACCAAAAGGGCAAAATGGTCATTTTTAGGGTTTTGACTGCACAAAGGCAATTTTTGACTGTTTGACCTAGCCAATGGCAAACCAAGCTCACATATGGACTCAAGGACCCCATGGAATTGTATTGACATGTTCAACAAGTTCAAAAGATCCCAATTGCACAAAATTGACAGATGAATTTTCCAGTAAATTGATCAATTTTTGACTGTATACTGAAAAGTCAAACTTTGACTTTTTGGTCAAAATCAAGTGTCAAGATTCATTTTCCATCAAAACATGTCAAAACATGAAACTTGTTCATCAAGAAATCAAAAGTTGCAAATTAGGGTTTAAAATGAAGAATTTTCATAACTTAGAATTTTTCTAAGTTATGAAAATCCCTAATTTTTTCCTAACTTTGTCCCACTTTTTCATCAAGATGCATTTGGATTCAAACAAAAGTCAAAACATGAAAGTTGTAGTCCATTGCAAAATCTACAACTTTGATTCACAAAGTTTCCTCAAAATAAGCTTGTAGATCAAGTTATGATTTTTGGAACAACGGTGCAAAACATTCTTAACTTAGAAAAATTTTGACCTATTCTAGGCAGGATTTTTGCCTAACTTCATGGCCACTTTTCACATGCTTCCACTTGGAATTTCCATTTGCATTACAAATATGGATTGTAGTACACATTCCAAGCTTTCCAAAATGTCTAATAACTCATCAAACAACCTTGTGGTTAGGGAGATTCGAATTTGGCAATTTGAGCAAAAGTCACGTTGATTCATGGCCATGTACATGTTCATACACTTTGCAATTTTTCAAATCAACATGAGAAAGCTAGTTACAGGCCTCTAATCCTTTTATTACTCAATAATTAAATGCCAATCCATTGTGTTTTAGCTTTGTTTTGTTCATATAGTCATTACACAAAAAATTAAGCCTTAATTGGAAAAAGTGATTTATCCATTTTTGTAAAGTAGAACTTTATGTCAAGTTTGCAAATCAAGAGGTACAATGCATATCTTTGGACACAAGATTTATGGACATAACACACTGATCAAGACTAAAATATGCAGCACATTAGAGGGGCATGTACAAGCCTAGAAAAAAAGTTGGCATTTCCTTGCTTCACATAGAAGAAACCTTGCATTTTGAAACACAACTCTCATTGCTGCAAGAACCAACTTAGACAAACTTGTTAGACACATTCTAAACAACATAACTGAGCTAAGGCACGACCAAAACACCTTCCAAACCTCATCAAACCTCAAAACACCATCCTACTGCAGAAAACAAAGTCACCTCTGCAGTTGGACTTCCATAAGCAAATCCACTCGTGCATTCTTGCTAAAACCAGTTCATACACATTCCATATCACATATACATGCTATCCCAAGCATTGGACACGACCTGTAACACCTCTAACCAACTTCACCATTTTCACATTTTCTGTTTTTGCAGGTGGATTGCTATAACTTGATTCACTTGGTTTCAAAGCAAACTAAAGGTTGGAGAAGCATCCCTGACCTTCAAGCAAGCTGTACAAGTCCTCACATTGCCTTGAAAGTGCCTCCATTACCAGACACGATCCAAGCTGAACAGGTAAGTTCATGGACTTCTATCTCTCAATTTAGGAAGAGTTAGCTTTAAGTTTATGAATGAAAAATGTTCTATTCATGGCCCTGAAGCTATAACTATCCTCACTTTCCATTTATATTGCATATGCTGAGAGTATTTTGAACCTGAACATTGACAAAAACTTAGGTTAAGAATTAGGGATGGAGAAATTCTCTCTCATTTCTGAGAGTTAAGTTGAGTTTTTTATATGTATGGAATCGTGGCTTGATGCTTGACATCTTTCATGTTATAAGTTTGTGCTAAAAGTCCAGGAATCAGGAGTTGTGTTTGAAGCAAGAAAAGGCGCGTTTTTCAAATGTTTTTGTCTGAAGGTTGAAGACAACCTTTCATGGGATGGGCCTGAGATGTTTTCCTTTCCACACCATTGCATTTCACATGCACCCCCTGGCCCATTTTGAGATATATTTATCATTTTTAATTTTTTCCTTTTTGATTTTGTTTCCATATTTTTATTTAAGCATGAAAAAATATTAAAATTATTTTTCCCACATTTTTTGCATTTTATTTGATATTTATTTGGCTTTATTTAGTTTTGTATATGAATAAACATAAATATACTATTATTTAAAATAACTAAAAATAATACAAAACACTTTTATTTTCTGATTTTATTTTATTTTATCTTTTGAAAACATTTCATAAAAAATATACTTTTTTTTAATAATATTAGATATTTTATTTTTGTACACATAATATATATTTAATAAATAATGTAAATACTTATATATTTATTAGTATATTTAGGTTAAAAACATAAAAAATAATACATTTTTATTTTTATTAATATTTAACTTAAAAATCATTTTTTGACAATATACTTTCTTTTTCATTTATTTTTTACACATAATTAATAAATATTGTATATAATACTTAATAAATAATTAATACCTTTTATTTAGCAAAATTAGGGTTTTTTGTCCTAAACATGAAAATATTCAAAAATTAACTTTCTTTTAATTATTATTATTTTATTTGTGAATAAAATATACACTTACACCAAAATACCTTCACATACATGTTGCTTTATTCTTATACATCTTTATATTTATATTTGCGCAATTCGATTTGGTTGTAAATATTGGACATTATCCTCCTATGAAGTCTCATCCCCATTTGAACATTTGTATCCCCATTCCCATGATCATTGTGTAATAACTTAGGACTTTTAATTTCGCATTCTTAAGCTTTCTAATTATACCATGATAAACTTAGGGTTTTGTATGCAAAAAACCAACCGAATAGTTTGACCTAAATTCAAGATAAACAAGCATGAAAATGGACAACACAAATCACACTTGCACCCCTAGGGTACTCCACATGTTGCCTTCAATAATGGGCCATATTGCATGTTGAGTATCTTTGGCAAAAACAAAACAACTTCAAATGATCATAGTCCCTCGATGACGCTTTCAAAAGTTGCCTAAAAATGATCAAGTCCCTTAAAGGAAAAATTGCCCAAAGATACTTGGCACCATTGCAATCATGGTCTAAACGATGACCCGTGCCCGTCCCGTTCACATCCTAAGACAAGATTGTCCACCAAATACAATGGTGGAACAAAATTGTCAAAAGGGTTAAAACATAGCAAATCTTTGAGAAATTTAGAGTAGACAAACTCTTGGTTACTTGCCAACTTGCAAAATAAAAACACTTGCCTATTTTTTTCAAAACCACACATCACTACACTTTCAAAATAACTTTCAAAAACATTGAAAACTTTTCAAAAGATATACACCTTTGTATACATCCCAACATGGATCATTACAAAGGTAGCCACCACATTGGCCTCTTTTCAAAATATTTTTTAAACCCACACACAAAGCACCATTTTAAACAATTGAAAATCAAAGGCAAGTGATCTAAGCAAGTAACTAAGAGCCCATGGATAACCATGTATAGAAAGGGTGCTAATACCTTCCCTTTCTGTAATCTACTCCCCGAACCTAAGAAAACATCTCAAAGGTTTTTGCTGTGCTTTTTAACCTTTTCTTAGGATAAAATAAAAAGTCGGTGGCGACTCTTGCCCAACCGAAACATTTGCGAAAACAAAACGGAAAACCTCAAGTCAGTTCTCCCACCGTATCACAGAACTGGCGACTCTGCTGGGGATTCCGTTGATAAGTGGAGTAACCTTAGGGTTTAGATCACCTTTGTTTTCAATTGTTTGCTTTGTTTGCTTTTACATTTGTGGGCTTTGCATCGGAGTTTCATAGATCCTAACCCGGATCTAGGGAATACCCTTTTAGGTAGCATAATCTGTGAGGGACCTGTCCGGCGTAGACCGACATGGGTGAAGCAGTGGCTACGTTGGTGTGACACCTTGGCCTGTACCAATATCCCTTGTGTTGCAACGAGGAGAATATGGGTCTTCTAAGGAGTCATTAAACACCAACCGACCTTAGAACCTTAAATTGACCCAACTTGGCCATAGAATGGTAGCAATATGCTACACTCGTTGAGGCTAAACTCTCGCGATGGTTCTGGCCGCAAGAAAAGATTGCGATGTTGGAGTTATGACCGATTGAGGGTAGTCAATGATATTGAGATTCTCTAGAACCCGGTTACTTTTGATAGGACAGGTTTTAACCAACAAAACTAAAAGAGGGTAATACCTAAACTTCATGCTGGCCTAAACCCTAAGGGTTGTCTTGTGTGACTTGTGTGCCTTATCATGCTTGCCTTTGTGAATACTTGTGGTGTGCTTCATCATAGCATCATACCATCATACCATTACATGCATCCTGCATAAGGACTGACCCATTTCAAAGACAAGAGGGTTTCATCTTTGCTCTGTTTTGTAGGACATCATGATGCCCGTGCGTAGGAATACTATCCGGCTCAACTTTGTTCAACCACCAACTTTGCTCAAGGAATTGGTTGGTAGGATCCCAAACACTACTTCTTTCATCAAGAGGCATGGTTCTCTCCTCGGTTTGATCACTTCAAAGTGGGACCAACAACTGATAAGTGTCCTGACCCAGTTTTATGATCCCCTGTATCATTGCTTCACCTTTCAAGACTTCCAGCTGGTCCCTACCCTGGAAGAATTCTCTGATTTGCTCAGTATCCCTGTTTTGGAGCAAACTCCATTCACTGGTTGGGAGAAGACTCTTAGGCCTGAAGAGATTGTTGCAGTCCTGCCCTTGACCAAAGAAGAGGTAATGGATAACTGGGAAACTAGAAGTGGAGTTAAGGGCTTTTTGGTTAAGTTTCTGGTTGGCAAAGCTAATAGTTTCTGGAATGACTTAGACTTCAAGGCGTACGAAGACATTCTGGCTCTTTTAATCTATGGTCTGGTATTGTTTCCCAATCTTGATACCTTTATCAATATCTATGCCATAAGGATCTTCATGTCTCGGAACCCTGTACCCACTCTTTTGGGTGATATCCTGCAACAACTCTATGCTCGTACTGCCCGAAGACGGGGAACTCCATGGTGTTGTGCTCCTTTGCTAGTGAGGTGGTTTATTTCGAACCTTCCTAAGTTCGTGCTGAAGAATGAAGAAGGAAAGGGTTGGGCTCATAGGTTAATGTCTCTCACTGATAATGACATCACTTGGACTCTCAGAGGTTTGGATGAGGTAGCTGTTATTGATCGTTGCGGAGAATACCCTAATGTTCCATTGATCGGCACCCAGGGAGGAATCTCTTATAATCCATGTTTAGCTCTCCGTCAGTTTGGAAGAGCCAGAAGAGCATGGCCTCATGAGATGTTAGTTCCTCACTTCCATTTTGAATTTCAGGTAGGCAGTGATAAGTTGCGCCATGGATTCATTAAGGCTTGGGACAGAATTCACAAAGCTGACCCACATGAGTTGGGACCAAAGACTTCTCTACCAATGGAACCCTATTGCAGATGGGACCGCATCCGTGCTCAGAAGTTAGGTATGCCATACGAAGCTGTCAGGCCTATCATTCTTGAATCTCCTGATGAAGACGGGGTTCCTCCAACTGTCCTCCCTCCTCAGATACCCACTGATGTTGATACACTAAAGAGATCTTGGGCGTAGCTACAAGAAGAACGGGATTTTTATCGGGAAAAGTTCAACGAACAAGAACGGAAGATCCAAAAGCTGGCTAAGCAATTGGAGGAAGAGCGGGTCCTGAACGACTATATCCGTACTGAGAAGAGAAGGCCATGGGAGCACTGATGGGCTTTGAATGTTTCCTTTTACAGCTTTTATTTCCTTTTCAGTACTTTCATTCCTGTAATGCCTAAGGGCAAGTTGTTGAACAATTTAAAGTTTGAATATAATGAAGTGTGTTTCCTTTTGTTTACAAAGTTGTATCCCGGTTGTCTTTTGAAAACATAAATCATACGCATCTCATTGCATCATATGCATAACAGGTACCCTTTTCCTACAGGTTGCTTAATCTTCTTCGCTGTTTATTTGAACAGTCATCATGAATCCTGAATCATCCAACGAACAAGCTATCAAGGCCCTCCAGGCCCAGAACGCCCAGTTTCAAGAGCTGGTCATGAGCTTAGCCCAAGGTCAACAAGAGTTGAAGACTCTGCTCTTGAAGAAGAAGAAGAAGAAGAGGACTGCGCTGTTCAACACTGGACGGAGGTTTGGGAATACACTACATAATGAGGCTGATCAGGCTACTTCCTTTGCAGAGAAAGACAGTCCCCAAGGGAGAAGGGCTCCTAGTCCTGCAGTCTCCGACAACGAGACGGATTACAATGACGAACAGTACCCTCCTGCTGCAGACAGATACAAGCAACTAGAGGACCGTTTAAGTGCCATGGAGATTCAAAATGTGTCGGGGTTGGATTTCGGAGATCTAGGTCTATCTTCTAGGGTGGTGATCCCACACAAGTTTAAGGCGCCTGCCTTTGCGAAGTACGACGGGGCTTCCTGTCCTAAGCTGCATCTCAGATCATATGTAAGGAAGATCCAACCTTACACTGCAGACAAGAACCTATGGATCCATTTCTTTCAAGATAGCCTTTCGGGGTCTCAACTCGAATGGTTCTATCAGTTGGATGGAGCCAGTATCCGAAACTGGGAAGATTTGGCTACCGCATTTTATAAACAGTATCAGTACAATTCTGACCTCGCTCCTACACGTACCCAACTTCAGGGTATGTCACTGGGGACGGGCGAAGGATTCAAGGAGTATGCGCAAAAGTGGAGAGACTTGGCTGGCAGGGTGCAGCCTCCTTTGACTGACCGTGAACTTGTTGACATGTTCCTTGGGACCCTGTCTGGTCCATTCTTCAATCATCTGATTGGTAATTCCTCTGCTGGGTTTACGGATTTGATCTTGACTGGTGAGAGGATAGAAGCTGGTATCAAGTCATGGAAGATACAGAAAGGTGCCTCCGCGAGTACTGAGAAGAAGCCTTTCAAGAAAGAAGCCAGTGCTGTTTATGGTCCCCGAAGACAGATTAAACCGGAACGCCGCCAAGCTGTCAATGCATTGGTAATTTCAAAGCCTGCTGTTGCTCCTCAACAATATAATCAACAAAGGGGTGAGAGACCCAAAAGGCAATACACTCGGCTTAGCATGACCCTGTCTCAGATTTTGCCGCAACTACTGTCAACCAATCTGGTAACTGTCAAGGAAGCTCCGAAGGTGGTGAACACAGCTTCTCTAAAGTACAACCCCAACTCCCGTTGCGCTTATCACTCTGATATCCCCGGGCATACTACAGACGATTGTTGAGCTCTGAGGAATAAGGTTCAAGACCTTATTGATGCTAAGGAAATACAGTTTGAGGCGCCTGAAAGGCCCAATGTTGTGACTGCTCCCATGCCCCAGCATGGAGTAAATGTTGTGGAAGAAGACCGATATGTAGCCTCCGTGGAAGAGATTGTTACTCCGTTATCAACCGTCAAAAGGAATCTGTTGCTAGCCGGTTTATTTCCGGGATGTGATGAAGATTGCCTTCTATGTGCTGTTTTGCCTTTTGGTTTTCCTTTGCTGAAATCTTGTTTGAGAAGATTGTCGTTCCTGCTGTCCCTGCCGAAGAAGTTTCTATCGTCACTATTTTCAATAAACCTCCTAAGGCTCTCTCAAAGAAGCCTGTCAAAATCATGTCCACTCAGAAGATTGCTCCTATCATCATCACAGTTCCGGGGCCTCTCCCTTATACATCCGACAAAGCTGTCCCATGGCATTATGGGGCAGATGTTTATGTGCTTGGAGTAAAACAAGAGTTTGATACAAGTACCGGTGTCAGTAACATCACCGGGCCTGCCAAAATTACTCGCAGTGGTAGGCTGTTTTCACCAGATATTGCGCCGCCAGCTATTCAAAAACCCCTTATCATCACACCTGCAAGTGTGCATGTTCCCCCTCCTAATCAAGTTCCTGTTTCTACCCCTGCTGCCGAGTCCTCTGATGCTTGGGGCAAAGGGATTGCTGCTGATTTTCCTGCCCTGACGGAGGCGCCGAAGACAACCACTATTGAAGCCTCCCAGCAAGAGATGGAGGAGATCCTCAAAATTATCAAGAAAAGTGATTTCAATGTTGTTGAGCAGTTGGGGCACACCCCATCAAAAATTTCTATGCTATCACTGTTGTTATGTTCAGAGGCCCATGCCAAGGCCCTGATCTCCTTCCTAAAGACGGCCCATGTGCCACAAGAAACGTCTGCTGATCAATTCACTGATTGTGTGGCCAACTTGACTGCCGATAATGGTTTGGGCTTCTCTGATGCCGATCTAACTGCAAAAGGAAAGAACCATAATGACGCCCTGCATGTCTCTATTGAATGCATGGGCACTACTCTTGCCCATGTGTTGGTAGACACCGGTTCTTCATTGAATGTATTGCCCAAGAAGGCCCTAGACAGATTGGATTGTGAGGGTCTGGAACTCAAGCCCAGTAACATTGTTGTCCGAGCCTTTGACGGTTCGAAGAGGATGGTACATGGCGAGGTTGACATTCCAATCAGGGTTGGTTCTCAAGTTTTTGATTCTACTTTCTATGTGATGGATATCCGTCCATCTTATTCCTGTTTGTTGGGTCGTCCATGGATCCATAAGGCTGGAGCGGTGACCTCCACACTACATCAAAAGCTTAAGTACCCAGTCAGAGGAAAAATTGTTACAGTTCAAAGGGAAGAAGAGTATATGGTCAGCCACTTGAACTCGTTCCGATACATAAAAATGGATGGGGAATTCATTGAAACCCCCTTTCAACACTTTTAAGAGGTGCCTCAGACGTTGGCATCAGCGGAAACTGTGATTGAAGACCCTCATTTGAAGATGGCTTCCTTAAAGGATGCCCGGGCTGTGATTGAGAAGGGTGAGTGCGCGAACTGGGGCCGACTTCCTGACTTCACTACAAAGACTGACAAGTTTGGCTTAGGCTTCACTGCAGAGGCTCAGAAGGTTGTTCGTAAGGCGAGGGTTGGAAGACCTCCTGTATTCATCGCCAACCCGGGAGTGAATGCTATTGAAGACGACGTAGAGGAATCAGAGTTTGACAGCTGGATCTACCCAACAACCGACAATGGACCAAGCAACTGGACTGCCAAAGACTTTACACCTATTACTTTTGTCACTCAGTAATGAACTCTTTTGTTTTTCAATTTGTAACAAACAATAAGTTGAAACTTTTGAAATTTTGGCAGCAGATACTTAATGTCACAGTGAATGTTATGACACCGTATCTGACTTTCTATAAGACAGTAAATAAAAATAGTAAAGAACACAGTCAATTGTTTACCCAGTTCAGTGTGAAACAACACCTACTCTGGGGGATACCAAGCCAGGGAGGAAATCCAATATAAGAGATATTAATTCAGGAATAAACCACCCAGTTTATCTCCTTCACTTAAGACCTACCCAATGCAACTTCAATCTAAGTTCAACTTAAATCTGAGTTCCTACTCACTCCCCCTCAATCACAGCAGCGATACTTAAAACAATTGACTAATGAATTAATGAAGACACTCTTCAAAACATACACTTGATTATGCTTCACAACTTTTTAATCAAGTAACACAAACACTCTTGCTTCACGGCTTTGAGTGATACAAAAACCTAACTTGACTTTGCTTCAAAGCTTTAGTCAAGAGACACAAACACTCTTGCTTCAAAGCTTTGAGTGATACAAAAACCCTTACAATCAAAACCTATTCCAAGTCACTTATCACAATGATACTTGCTTGGATTACAGCAGTTAAAACTATACAGCTCCTAATTGATCTTCAGTCAAAAGAGATGTTTTCCAAACAACAATCCTGTTGAATATATAGCAGCTGTTTCTTCAGTTAGGGTTTCCACAAAAAGCTAGGGTTAATTAGGTTTAACCTTAAGACTTGGTCACAAGACTTTATCAACCAGATTAGGGTTGAGCTAGGTTAACCTAAAGTCCACGTGAGATTCTGTTCTGGAAAGAATGAGCCATCTTCCTGAAAAATATCAGAATTAACCAAACTGCATATCTGTTAGATCAGTACAGGATGTCTTAACATTTGTTATGACATCGGAATTCCTGTTTACTGATTTTGGTAGAAGGCAATAAATGTGATCTTTTGCAAAATGCTCAGATACACACTCATACACAGTAGCTACTGTATGCCATACTTTTTCTGCATAAAGAACCTAATAATCCAGAATGTTATGACATCAGTCATGACATTTACACACCTGGTTTTACCAAAAATACATGCCAATAACTAAACACTTACAAACTCCCCCTTTGGCAGATTTTTGGCTAAAACCCCTAAGCAATCAGAGAATATAGAGCAGCAGAATGAATATGACTGCGGAAAAAAATGAGGTCTACCAAGTAATTAACACAAAAATTATCTCCCCCTCTTTAGCCACAAATGGGCCAAAGATACATGTACTTAAATGTTATACAGTTATCCAAAATAGGTAATAAAAACAACAAATAAAATCTGAAGACACTTGCATCAACAGCATCAGCATCAGGCTTGTCAATTCCACCAAACTTTAAGCACTGTCACCTTCAGAGAAGCTACTTTCTTCAGCATTGAGCTGATCTTCAGCAGCACCCTTTTCCCTTCTGTTTCCTTCAGTCTCCTCCTGTTCTAATTTGGCAATTAGGTTTTCTAGAGTCTTTTTCCTTGTCTCCAGCTCTTTGCAGGTATCTTTCAATACAGCTATAACATCAGATGTCTTGCAGATGATGTCTCAGCTGATGTTATGACAATGTCAGGAACATGAGATCCCTGAAACAGCTTGTAGTGTAACCCAAGAGCAGGAGCTCTTTTGCAAGCAGTGTCTCTTTCCACCAGGATATCAGGGTACTGAGCAAGGATGATTCCACATAGGAGGGAGGGAAAGGCAATTGGGCCTTTAACAGCATAGCTACCAGCATGTTTTAAAGTTTGATCAAAAATGTACCTGCCATAGTCAAATTCAGTCCTGGTACCAACAACATAAATGAATCTCCCCAATCCTGTAGAGATGGTTGATTTATGGTTTGTAGGGACCCAGTTGGCTGCACCAATCTTGTGCAGGATGGCAAATTTTATGCTTAGCTTGCTAGCATTTAGCTTTCCTTTTGAGGGCCAGCACTTGACTTGTCTTGCTGTGATGGTTTGACATACTTCATTGTCAGTAACTTCCAGTTCAGGGCAAGCCTCATTTGATCTTCCAAGAAATTTGTTAATTTCAGATGGAGATAAATTAACCCTTCTTCCTCTCACATATACACATTCAAAGTCAGCTGACCTTCCATCAGCACATTCATCAGACAAATTCACTATGAATTCCTTGACCAGATTTTCATAGCATTTGGTAAATTTTACCACAGTCTTCATTAGTCTAGCAGCTTTGATCAGGTCCATGATTTCCTTGCAATCCATGGCACCATTTTTTAGTTCTCTTTCCAAGGCTATTCTCTTAAAGCAAACATACTTCCATCTGTTGGCATTTTCAGGGTGGTGAAATGAAATGTTGTCAGTGGGGACTTCAAGAACTCTAGCCATTTTGCTGGAAGGGAGTTTCCTTCTGAGAGGAAAGTCTTCAGCATCTATTTCAAATTCTGATTCCTCATCAGAATCAGTAGGCTCAGGTTCTTTTCTCTTCTTTGTTATTGGTTGTCTTGCAGGCTTTGAGAGACTCCCAGTATGCACTTGGGCTTTCACCTTCCCTTTGGACAGTCCAGTCTTCACAGTACCAGTCTTGCCTTCAGACCTGGTTTTCTTATCAGCAGGTTTCTCTTTGGTCAGACATTTTGCAGCATGTTGATTACCCTTCCTATTCATCATTCTCCTAGCTATGCTAGGGTTGATATTTGCAATTAGGTCATTGTCTGAGTATTCCTCATCCACATCAATAACAGGTGGTTCAACATTCTTTTCTGAGGGGTTCTGAATATCATCAAGGTTTTCAGATGATTTTTGAATGTTGCATTTGGTGTCTCAACATTCTCAGAGACATCTGGATTTGCTTCAACATTTGGGCTTGCTGATTCTTGATTTAATGGAACAGAAATCCCCGGTACAGAGTGGTTCTCACTCAGGATTCTTGTAACAAGCCTAGCTATTGCTTGATGTACATAAGCTGATCCTTCCCTATTTGGTACAGAAGATGAAGGTTGAGAGGGATTACCAGATGAAGTAGCCTGAGACCTTCCTGCATGCCTTGTTCTTAGCTTTTTGACCTTGGAAGGGTTAGTTGCCATTTATCTAAGAGGAGTAATCTCCAGGACTTCAGAATCCATGCATGAGGTGATTGCCCGAGAATCTTGATCAGATGATGAAGATGAAACGGTCGTCTTGGATGAGGATGATGTTTGAGACATTTTGATAGTCTTAGAAAACCAGTACCAACTAGAGAGAAAACTTTGATTGAGAGAATGGGAGTTGTTGCAAAGTCGAGAGAGGAAGGAGGCAAATGTGTGTCTATTCAACTTCTTAATAATTTTGAAAGAATTGGGGAAATATATGATTAACCCACTTAAAATAGACTTAACAAAAATAACTCCTTCAACCCTTGTTTTGAGCAAAATTAATTGCTACAATTTCTCATGTTGGCAAATACCCAACTTTCCCCTCAAGTTTTCAAATTGATTTGCATCAAGAGCCTTGGTAAAAATGTCATCCAGCTGTAGCTTAATGGCAACATGTTCCAGTTTAATTATCTTCTCCTCTACAAGGTCTCTGATAAAGTGATGTTTAAGGTCAATGTGCTTGGTCCTGCTATGCTGAATAGGGTTCTTGGAAATATTAATTGTACTCAGATTGTCACAGTAAAATGTCACAACATCTTGTGAGACATTATACTCAGTGAGCATCTGTTTTATCCAGATAATTTGAGAACAGCTACTACCAGATGCAATGTATTCATCCTCAGCACAAAAATGAAAAGGGAGTCTTTTGGCATGTATCATAGCTCTGGAAGATTCCTGTATGATCCTATTTTTCCTCTCTTCAACTCCATTTTGTTGAGGAGTTATAGGAGAAGAGAATTCATGACTAATTTCTTCTGAGGAACAGAACTTATTAAACTTGTTGTTTTCAAATTCCTTGTCATGATCACTTCTGATTCTGACAATACACCCTTCTCTTTGAATTCTTTTGCACAGTTCTTTAAAAACTTCAAAGTCATCCACCACAACATATGCATATCTCTTTCCACCAAGACTTTTCACCTGTATTGGTCCCATATGAAGAAGATCTAGAACCTTAGAGGTGGTCAGATGTCTTAACTTTGGATGTGACATCCTAGTCTGCTTACCAACCTAACATTCACCACAAACTCTCCCTTCATCAATTTTCAGTCTTGGAATCCCTCTGACTGCCTCCATGGAGATAATCCTTTTCATTCCTCTTAGATGAAGATGGCCAAGTTTTTGGTGCCACAGTTTCACCTCTTTTTCTTCTTTGGCAATAGAACACTCAGTGGAGTAATTAGTGTTCTCAGGCTCCCATAAGTAACAGTTTTCTTTAGATCTGACTCCTTACATTACAACTTCTTGTTTTTCATTAATTACAAGACATTCAGATTTTGAGAAGTTGACCTTGAATCCTAGATCACATAATTGACTGATACTAATGAGATTAGCAGTCGGGCCTTTTACCAATAGTACTTCATTCAGATTTGGAACTCCAGGGCAGTCCAAATTACCAACTCCTTTGATTTCACCTCTAGCACCATCTCCAAAGGTCACATAACTAGTGGTGTGAGGTTTAACATTATTGAGAAGGTTCTTGATTCCAGTCATGTGCTTAGAACACCCACTGTCAAAGTACCAGTCTTCCTTTGCAGAGACTCTCAGGGAAGTGTGGGCTATCAGGGCAGTAGCCTTTTTCTTCCATTGAGGAGTATGTGGTACCCTGTTAGACTTAGGTTTGACACCTGGGTTCTGATTAGGGTATCCATACAATCTGAAGCAGAAAGGCTTTATGTGACCAAACCTCCCACAATGATGACATCTCCATCTTTGGTACTTTTTCTTCATATTTCTCTGTTCCCGATGTTGAGTGTTATGTTGTGACATCTGCTTTGACATTTGTTTATCAGACCTGATCTTCTTGTCTGCACCAGATTTCTTTGCTGCCACAAATCCTAGACCAGACTTGTTTCCCACATTTTGTCCAACCTGAAGGATTTCTTCCAATTTGTCAGTTCCATTTGTCAGCATCTTGACAGATTTGGTCATCTGGTTCAATTTTGAGTTCAGCATTTAAACTTCCTCTTCTAGATGACTTATAGTTTCAAGGTCTTCCCTTTTTTCAGCCTCCAACTTTATGATGAGTTTTGTTTGTCTCTCATTTTGCACACAGACTTCAGCACTTCTGATACACAATTTCTTGTAAGTATCAGCCAGTTCTTCAAATGTCACTTCCTCATCACTAGTGTCACTTTCAGAGGTACAAACACCAGTTAGTGCAGTAACTAGTTTGGAAGATTCTTCTTCAGAATTACTTTCTGAATCACAGTCAGACCAGGTAACAGTCATACCTTTCTTTTGTTTCTTAAGAAAGGTAGGACATTCAGCTCGAATATGCCCATATCCTTCACAACCATGGCATTGAATTCCTCTGCCTTGATTTCCCTTCTCTTCAGACCTTGGTCTTCTGCTGGAGTCATAAGATCTGTTAATGTCAGAGGGGATGTTCTCAACATTTGACCTTGACTTTGGATCCATTCTCTTGATGAGTTTGTTGAATTGTCTTCCAAGCATGGCTATAGCTTCTGAAATATTTTCTTCTTCATCCTCCTTGTTTTCATCTTCAGTGTTTGATACAAGTGCTATGCTCTTGTTTTTCTTGTCAACATTGTCACTGATCCCCATCTCAAAAGTCTGAAGAGACCCAATGAGTTCATCCACCTTTAAGTTGTTGATGTCCTGGGCTTCCTCTATAGCAGTTACCTTCATTGCAAATCTTTTAGGCAGGGATCTGAGAATCTTTCTCACCAGTTTTTCTTCAGACATCTTTTCACCCAATGCTCCTGAGGTGTTGGCAATCTCCAAGATGTTCATGTGAAACTCATGAATGGTTTCATCTTCCTTCATCCTTAGGTTCTCAAACTTTGTAGTCAGCATCTGAAGCCTTGACATTTTTACTTTGGATGTGCCTTCATGGGTAGTTTTGAGAGTGTCCCACACTTCCTTGGCCAGTTCACATTGATGTACTAGTCTGAATATGTTTCTATCAATTCCATTGAACAAGGCATTTAAAGCTTTGGAATTTCCCAGGGCTAACTCATCTTCTTCTTTGCTCCATTCTTCCTCAGGCTTCAGACTGATTGTCCCATCTTTCTCAATTATGGTGGGATGGTTCCATCCTTTGTCAGCAGCTCTCCAAGCCTTTTTGTCCAGAGATTTTAAGAAGGCAATCATACGAGGTTTCCAGTAGTCATAATTTGTTCCATCCAGAATGGGTGGTCTATTTCCAAAAACTCCTTCTTTGTCCATAGTGCCAGAAAGTGATATCCCTAGATCTCACCCAGTAATACAGGCAGGGTGCCTGCTCTGATGCCAATTGAAATTCTGGCAGCAGATACTTAATGTCACAGTGAATGTTATGACACCGTATCTGACTTTCTATAAGACAGTAAATAAAAACAGTAAAGAACACAGTCAATTGTTTACCCAGTTCAGTGTGAAACAACACCTACTCTGGGGGCTACCAAGCCAGGGAGGAAATCCAATATAAGAGATATTAATTCAGGAATAAACCACCCAGTTTATCTCCTTCACTTAAGACCTACCCAATGCAACTTCAATCTAAGTTTAACTTAAACCTGAGTTCCTACTCACTCCCCCTCAATCACAGCAGTGATACTTAAAACAATTGACTAATGAATTAATGAAGACACTCTTCAGAACATACACTTGATTATGCTTCACAGCTTTTTAATCAAGTAACACAAACACTCTTGCTTCACAGCTTTGAGTGATACAAAAACCTAACTTGACTTTGCTTCAAAGCTTTAGTCAAGAGACACAAACACTCTTGCTTCAAAGCTTTGAGTGATACAAAAACCCTTACAATCAAAACCTATTCCAAGTCACTTATCACAATGATACTTGCTTGGATTAAAGCAGTTAAAACTATACAGCTCCTAATTGATCTTCAGTCAAAAGAGATGTTTTCCAAATAGAAATCCTGTTGAATATATAGCAGTTGTTTCTTCAGTTAGGGTTTCCACAAAAAGCTAGGGTTAATTAGGTTTAACCTTAAGACTTGGTCACAAGACTTTATCAACCAGATTAGGGTTGAGCTAGGTTAACCTAAAGTCCACGTGAGATTCTGTTCTGGAAAGAATGAGCCATCTTCCTAAAAAATCTCAGAATTAACCAAACTACATATCTGTTAGATCAGTACAGGATGTCTTAACATTTGTTATGACATCAGAATTCCTGTTTACTGCTTTTGGTAGAAGGCAATAAATGTGATCTTTTGCAAAATGCTCAGATACACACTCATACACAGTAGCTACTGTATGCCATACTTTTTCTGCATAAAGAACCTAATAATCCAGAATGTTATGACATCAGTCATGACATTTACACACTTGGTTTTACCAAAAATACATGCCAATAACTAAACACTTACAACTTTCATGGCTCGGTGTCCTACCCGGGGCACCGTGGCTCCATTTGTGAGGGCTTTTTGTATGACATTTTCATATATCGTTAATCAAAACATTGGACGTTTGTTGCATTTCAAAATCTTGCGCTCCTTTTCTTTCTTTATTTATATATTGCAAAACAGCTATATTTACACACACACACTCACTTATACAGGTTCCAATCCACTATGGATCTCACTGGTAACGACTCTGCTACTGCCAGTTATGACTTCGAAAATCCGATCAACTTAGCCAAAGACAAAGGTGAAGATGAAGTGCCTGGTGAACTTGCAAGACTGCTACTCCAGAAAGAGAGGGCCATTCAGCCACATGAAGAGCCAGTGGAAACGGTAAATCTGGGTACTGAGACGGACAGAAAGGAAGTCAAGATTGGTGCCAATCTAGAGCTCAGTGTAAAACAATGGTTGATTCAGATGCTGCATGACTATGTGGAAATCTTTTCCTGGTCTTACGAAGACATGCCTGGGTTGGATACCGACATTGTGGTTCATCACTTGCCTACCAAGGAAGATTGCCCTCCGGTAAAACAGAAGGTCCGCCGTATGCGTCCAGAAATGTCCGAGAAAATCAAAGTTGAGGTTATGAAACAATTTGATGCCGGGTTTCTAGCTGTAACTTCTTACCCTCAGTGGGTTGCCAACGTGGTTCCAGTGCCGAAGAAAGATGGTAAGGTCCGAATGTATGTTGATTACAGGGATTTGAACAGGGCCAGCCCTAAGGATGATTTCCCTCTGCCTCATATCGATGTTCTGGTTGATAATACTGCTCAGCATAAAGTTTTCTCCTTCATGGATGGCTTCTCCGGTTATAATCAGATCAAGATGGATCCTGAAGATATGGAGAAGACCACTTTTGTCACTCAGTGGGGCACCTTTTGCTACAAGGTCATGCCTTTTGGGTTGAAAAATGCTGGGGAAACCTACCAACGTGCCATGGTTGCTTTATTTCATGATATGATCCATAATGAGATAGAAGTGTACGTCGATGATATGATTGCAAGGTCCCAAACCGAGGAGGAACACCTTGACCATCTACAGAAGTTGTTTGACCATCTGAAGTTGTACAAACTGAGGCTGAACCCGAACAAATGCACCTTTGGGGTGAGATCTGGAAAATTGCTAGGCTTCATCGTAAGCGACAAAGGCATTCAAGTGGACCCTGCCAAGGTGAAAGCCATACAAGAGATGCCAACTCCCAAGACAGAGAAAGAAGTCAGAGGCTTTCTAGGACGTTTGAACTACATTGCCCGATTCATCTCACATCTAACTGCTACCTGTGAACCAATCTTCAAACTGCTGAAGAAAGATCAAGTAGTACGTTGGAACGATGAATGTCAGGCCGCTTTCGAAAAGATCAAAGAATATCTCCAAGAACCACCCTTTCTTATGCCGCCGGTTGAAGGGAGACCTCTAATACTATACTTGACAGTACTTGACAACTCAATGGGGTGTGTGCTGGGGCAGCATGACGAGTCTGGCCGAAAAGAGCACGCCATTTATTACCTGAGCAAAAAGTTTACCGACTGTGAGACTCGGTACTCACTGCTCGAGAAAACTTGCTGCGCTCTGGTATGGGCTGCTCGCCGGCTGAGACAGTATATGTTGACTCACACTACTCTGTTGATTTCAAAAATGGATCCAATCAAGTACATATTCGAAAAGCCTGCTTTGTCCGGAAGAATAGCAAGATGGCAAATGATCTTGACGGAATATGACATCCAGTACACGACTCAGAAAGCAATCAAGGGAAGTGTATTGGCCGACCATTTGGCACACCAACCAGTGGACGATTACCAGTCGTTGAACTTTGAATTTCCAGACGAGGATATCATGGTAGTGACTGATTGTGAAGTACCTGGACCGAATGAAGGACCTGAGGAGGGATCCCGATGGTCTATGCACTTTGACGGAGCCTCGAACGCTTTGGGTAATGGTATCGGCGCTGTGATCATATCTCCAAGAGGCACTCATACTCCGCTCACCGCCCGGCTGTGTTTCAACTGCACCAACAACATGGCAGAGTATGAGGCATGTATCATGGGTCTTCAAGCTGCAATCGACTTAAGGATCAAGTTTCTGAGTGTATTCGGAGATTCCGCTCTCGTGATCAATCAGGTCAAAGGCGAGTGGGATATGAAACACCCGAATCTTATTCCTTATAAGGATTATGTATTGACATTGCTTCCCCACTTCGAAGAGATAACTTTTGAACATTTCCCGAGAGAGGAGAATCAGTTGGCGGACGCGTTGGCTACAATGTCTTCTATGTTCAAAGTCAAATGGGATAACGAGGCTCCTTGGATCATTATCTGGAAATTGGATGAACCTGTACACTGCTGCGATCTTGAGGCTGAAGAGGCAACTGAGAAACCTTGGTATCATGAAGTAAAGAGGTACTTGGAAGCTCAAGAATACCCCGAAGGCGCATCGGTTAATGACAAGAAGTTCCTGAGAAGGTTTGCAGCAAAGTTCTTTCTCAGCAATGGCATTCTCTACAAGCGAAACCATGATTCAACCTTACTGCGTTGTGTGGATAAGACTGAAGCAGAAAAGATCATGGCAGAGCTACATGAAGGCACATTCGGAACACATTCCAGTGGACATACCATGGCAAAGAAAATCCTTCGGGCAGGATATTTCTGGTCCACAATGGAAGCCAACTGTTATCAGCATTCGCGAACTGGTCATAAATGCCAGATCTATGCTGATAAGGTGCACATTCCTCCGGTTCCTCTAAACGTCTTGACAGCACCTTGGCCTTTTGCAATGTGGGGCATCGATATGATCGGCGAGATACGACCTACGGCATCTAACGGGCATCGCTTCATCTTGGTAGTGATCGACTACTTCACGAAGTAGGTTGAAGCAGCTTCCTACGCCACTGTAACCAAGAGCGTCGTGGCACGATTCATTCGGCACAACCTGATCTGTCGATACGGTGTACCTGAGAGGATCATTATGGACAATGGTACCAATCTTAACAACAAGATGATCACTGAGCTCTGCGAGCAATTCAAGATACAACACCACAATTCTTCTTCCTACCGGCCGAAGATGAATGGGGCTGTAGAAGCAGCGAATAAGAACATCAAGAAGATTGTGCAGAAGATGACAGTGACCTACAAAGATTGGCACGAAATGTTACCGTTTGCTCTTCATGGGTACTGTACCTCAGCACGGACGTCAACATGGGCAACTCCCTTTTCCTTGGTCTATGGCATGGAGGCAGTCTTGCCTATTGAAGTCCAGATACCCTCTCTATGGATAATGAAGGATGCAGACTTGAGCGAAGATGACTGGATCCAGACTCGGCTTGATCAATTAAACCTAATTGACGAAAAGAGACTCACTGCTATTTGTCATGGTCAGACGTACCAAAAACGGATGATCAGGGCATTTAACAAGAAGGTCAAACGACAAGACTATCAAGTCGGAGACCTGGTAATCAAGCGCATTATTCTACCTCAAGGTGATCCCAGGGGCAAATGGACCCCCACGTATGAAGGGCCATTTGTGGTTAAGCATGTTTTCTCAGGAGGAGCTATGATTCTAACCACCATGGATGGTGACGACCTTCCTCACCCTGCCAATGCAGACATAGTAAAAAGATACTACGCATGAACTAAGGACCCGCTAGGTCGACGCACCTAGGAAAAAAATAAGGGCTTCCCGGCGAACCAAAAGGGTTCGGGCAAAAATAAGGGATGAAATGAAAAAATCTGTACACCCGGCAAGTCGAAAACCTGAAAAGGCGGCTTGGGAAAAAATGGGTATCCCGGTGGACTGAAAACCCGAAAGGGCGGTCCAGGCAAAAGTTAGGGATAAAGCGTAATACTATGTCTCATTGGATCACCCTGCATCCAGAATTCGGCATCAACTATCAGGCTCAGACTTCGGCATCGATCGATCAGCTTCATCCTCAACTAAGCAGCAAAGTGATGAGACACTTGAAGACATAAAGGCGATAGCAGAGTTGGAACCCAGTGGGATTATTTTTTTTACATAGCTGTTTTGTTTCCTTTTCAAAATTGTATAAACTCTATATTGCTCGGCGGCGTTCTCTTACTAGGACGTCAACCTTCTGTATGTAAACACCTATTTACAGGCAAACTTCAAAATCAATACAAGTTTCATTTTTCAGACGAATTACCCATCGTTTTTCCTTTTTTCTGCTTTGTTTTGCAAAGAACGTCCAATATTCATTTTTGATATATGCATTTGACATTAATTGCTAATCATGAATATTTGCATACGAAACAAAAGACTAATTACAAATGACATCAGAAACAGGGGCAGTTTAGATTTGTCTAAGTGATCTAGTTGCTTTGTCCACCAAGGTACCAAGGTAAGTTCAGCTAAAGAACGTAACCAAGCTACCTCAACTCCCCACAGAGTAAGACCAGATTGCAGCAACACTCTCCTCAAGTAGAGTTAGTCTCTCATCAGCCCCGAGAAGGCACATTATTCCCCTAGCAAGTCATCAATACTCTTCCCAAGCAGAGTTAGTCTACTGTCAGCCTTAAGGAAGTTGGGTATCCCCAGAAGATCTCAACACTCCCCAATGGAGTATAGACATTCCTCAGCAAGCATCCCCGGCAGTCTTAATATAAGATTGTTCCCCGGCGGAGTACAGACATCCAGTATAGCCCTTCCCCGGTACAATTTAAAAAGTGTCCCCAGGAGAGTGGAATCCATGTCCTCAGTAGATTCTGGAAGCTTGTCCCCTGCAGAGTAAGAACGCGTCTCCCCGGCTTTATTCAAGGTTATTTCCCCAACAGGGTATAACTGGGTTATCCTCAGCTAATTACCACGGAAAGATCCCCTGCAGCAGCGAAGTTCTTCCTATTCCCCAGCGGAGTTTATCAAAATTCCCCAACTTAACTTATCAGCGGAATCCCCAGCGGAGTTTATCGTTGAAATCCCCAGCGGAGCTCTCATCAAAACCTCGGCGAGATATCTCTTCCCACAGAGTAATTCCCTTCAGAGTAATCTCTCCAACAAGTTTATTCCCCAATGGAGTCATCTTCTCCTACCGGTTTATTCTTGCAACCATCATCCCCAGCGGAAACGAAGAACTCTTCTCTTCAACATCAGCCCAGGATTTGATTCCCCGACCAGTCGTCAAGGATTTATTTTCCTAGACGAAAATACATTCATAGACATTTCACATTTCATACATCCTGTTTACATACATGACAAAGTGCATACAACACTATCTCATTTTGAGCATCATGACATCATGTATTTCATACATCATGACATTGCATACAACTGATGTTTTGCCTTTTCATAAAAAAAAAGATCAATCCAAAAGATGATTACTATCAACTATCGCGATTCCAGATTCGATACCTGTATCTAGCCAGGGCATATCTGTGAGTGATTGATTGTAGATTCGATACCTGTATCTAACCAGGGCATGTCTACATGAGAGTTTGAAGATCAACCCCTGTAACAGGCCAGGAAATTATCTTTCATTCTCAGGTCAGAGGTCTACACCTGTGTCCAGCCAGGAAAGCTATCTCTACCAACCTTTTGCAATTCCAGATTCGATACCTGTATCCAGCCAGAGCATATCTATAGACGACAATCCCAGATTCGATACCTGTATCCAGCCAGGGCATATCTGTAGACGACAATTCTAGATTCGATTCCTGTATCCAGCCAGGGCATATCTGTAGACAATAATCCCAGATTCGATACCTGTATCCAGCCAGGGCATATCTGTAGATGACAACTCCAGATTCGATTCCTGTATCTAGCCAGGGCATATCTGTAGACAACATTTCCAGATTCGATACCTGTATCTAGCCAGGGCACATCTGTGAGCAACCAATTGTAGATTCGATACCTGTATCTAGCCAGGGCATATCTGCATGAAAAGACTGAAGATCAACACCTGTAACAAGCCAGGAAACATCTTTCTTTCTCAAAATACACAAGTTCTCGCTAAGGAATCTCTTATTCGATCAACACTTCCAAATGGCATCTATAAGCCCATTCCCGACAAGGTTCTGTCACGTCTCCAGATGGCATCTATAAGCCCATCTCCCTATCCACTGTCTCTCCTGATGGCATCTATAAGCCCATTCCCGACGTCACATTGCTGATACTCCAGCATGCGAGTGCAAATTTCCGGGCACTCTAGTGTCCAATCTCCTTTTACCCTCGAGTCGCGAAAGGCAAACTTGCCAATCTAACTCTTCAGGTTCAAGAAGATTAAACAGGGGCAACTGTTGTACCCTAAATTTTTCCCTCCCATTTCCTCAACATTTTCTCATCACAAGACCCTTGGAACTCAAGATCCAGTTGGGGTTTCCTCTGCTCAAGGCTTCTGCTTGCACTGTTGATCCAAATTAGGGTTTGTGTTTGCACAAAGATGTTTTGACCTAGAATGCCTAAGATGACTTTCATGCTTCATATTGGACTCCCAAGTTTATCCATACCAAGTTTCAAGCCATGATTCCAATCTTTGCCCAGTCAATTGGACAGTTGACCTAGAAATCAGCTGTATTGGGGAAAAGTCAACTGTGGTCAATTGATAGTCAAACCTCATGATTTTTGACCCACATCAACATTATGAACTCATATAGAACATTTGATCAAGTTTGGATCATAATTCCACAAGAAATTTGATCAGATCACCAAAAGGGCAAAATGGTCATTTTTAGGGTTTTGACTGCACAAAGGCAATTTTTGACTGTTTGACCTAGCCAATGGCAAACCAAGCTCACATATGGACTCAAGGACCCCATGGAATTGTATTGACAGGTTCAACAAGTTCAAAAGATCCCAATTGCACAAAATTGACAGATGAATTTTCCAGTCAATTGATCATTTTTTGACTGTATACTGAAAAGTCAAACTTTGACTTTTTGGTCAAAATCAAGTGTCAAGATTCATTTTCCATCAAAACATGTCAAAACATGAAACTTGTTCATCAAGAAATCCAAAGTTGCAAATTAGGGTTTAAAATGAAGAATTTTCATAACTTAGAATTTTTCTAAGTTATGAAAATCCCTAATTTTTTCCTAACTTTGTCCCACTTTTTCATCAAGATTCATTTGGATTCAAACAAAAGTCAAAACATGAAAGTTGTAGTACATTGCAAAATCTACAACTTTTATTCACAAAGTTTCCTCAAAAGAAGCTTGTAGCTCAAGTTATGATTTTTGGAACAAGGGTGCAAAACATTCTTAACTTAGAAAGATTTTGACCTATTCTAGGCAGGATTTTTGCCTAACTTCATGGCCACTTTTCACATGCTTCCACTTGGAATTTCAATTTGCATTACAAAGATGGATTGTAGTACACATTTCAAGCTTTCCAAAATGTCCAAGAACTCATCAAACAACCTTGTGGTTAGGGAGATTCGAATTTGGCAATTTGAGTAAAAGTCACTTTGATTCATGGCCATGTACATGTTCATACACTTTGCAATTTTTGAAATCAGCATGAGCAAGCTAGTTACATGCCTCTAATCCTTTTCTTACTCAATAATTAAATGCCAATCCATTGTTTTTTAGCTTTGTTTTGTTCATATAGTCATTACACAAAGAATTAAGCCTTAATTGGAAAAAGTGATTTATCCATTTTTGTAAAGTAGAACTTTATGTCAAGTTTGCAAATCAAGAGGTACAATGCATATCTTTGGACACAAGATTCATGGACATAACACACTGATCAAGACTAAAATATGCAGCACATTAGAGGGGCCTGTACAAGCCTAGAAAAAAAGTTGGCATTTCCTTGCTTCACATAGAAGAAACCTTGCATTTTGAAACACAACTCTCATTGCTGCAAGAACCATCTTAGACAAACTTGTTAGACACATTCTAAACAACATAACTGAGCTAAGGCACGACCAAAACACCTTCCAAACCTCATCAAACCTCAAAACACCATCCTACTGCAGAAAACAGAGTCACCTCTGCAGTTGGACTTCCATAAGCAAATCCACTCGTGCATTCTTGCTAAAACCAGTTCATACATATTTCATATCACATATACAAGCTATCCCAAGCATTGGACACGACCTGTAACACCTCTAACCAACTTCACCATTTTCACATTTTCTGTTTTTGCAGGTGGATTGCTATAGCTTGATTCACTTGGTTTCAAAGCAAACTAAAGGTTGGAGAAGCATCCCTGACCTTCAAGCAAGCTGTACAAGTTCTCACATTGCCTTGAAAGTGCCTCCATTACCAGACACGATCCAAGCTGAACAGGTAAGTTCATGGACTTCTATCTCTCAATTTAGGAAGAGTTAGCTTTAAGTTTATGAATGAAAAATGTTCTATTCATGGCCCTGAAGCTATAACTATCCTCACTTTCCATTTATATTGCATATGCTGAGAGTATTTTGAACCTGAACATTGACAAAAACTTAGGTTAAGAATTAGGGATGGAGAAATTCTCTCTCATTTCTGAGAGTTAAGTTGAGTTTTTTATATGTATGGAATCGTGGCTTGATGCTTGACATCTTTCATGTTATAAGTTTGTGCTAAAAGTCCAGGAATCAAGAGTTGTGTTTGAAGCAAGAAAAGGCGCGTTTTTCAAATGTTTTTGTCTGAAGGTTGAAGACAACCTTTCATGGGATGGGCCTGAGATGTTTTCCTTTCCACACCATTGCATTTCACATGCACCCCCTGGCCCATTTTGAGATATATTTATCATTTTTAATTTTTTCCTTTTGATTTTGTTTCCATATTTTTATTTAAGCATGAAAAAATATTAAAATTATTTTTCCCACATTTTTTGCATTTTATTTGATATTTATTTGGCTTTATTTAGTTTTGTATATGAATAAACATAAATATACTATTATTTAAAATAACTAAAAATAATACAAAACACTTTTATTTTCTGCTTTTATTTTATTTTATCTTTTGAAAACATTTCATAAAAAATATACTTTTTTTTAATAATATTAGATATTTTATTTTTGTACACATAATATATATTTAATAAATAATGTAAATACTTATATATTTATTAGTATATTTAGGTTAAAAACATAAAAAATAATACATTTTTATTTTTATTAATATTTAACTTAAAAATCATTTTTTGACAATATACTTTCTTTTTCATTTATTTTTTACACATAATTAATAAATATTGTATATAATACTTAATAAATAATTAATACCTTTTATTTTGCAAAATTAGGGTTTTTTGTCCTAAACATGAAAATATTCAAAAATTAACTTTCTTTTAATTATTATTATTTTATTTGTGAATAAAATATACACTTACACTAAAATACCTTCACATACATGTTGCTTTATTCTTATACATCTTTATATTTATATTTGCGCAATTCGATTTGGTTGTAAATATTGGACACTATCCTCCTATGAAATCTCATCCCCATTTGAACATTTGTACCCCCATTCCCATGATCATTGTGTAATAACTTAGGACTTTTAATTTCGCATTTTTAAGCTTTCTAATTATACCATGATAGACTTAGGGTTTTGTATGCAAAAAACCAACCGAATAGTTTGACCTAAATTCAAGATAAACAAGCATGAAATGGACAACACAAATCACACTTGCACCCCTAGGGTACTCCACTTGTTGCCTTCAACAATGGGCCATATTGCATGTTGAGTATCTTTGGCAAAAACAAAACAACTTCAAATGATCATAGTCCCTCGATGACGCTTTCGAAAGTTACTTAAAAATGATCAAGTCCCTTAAAGGAAAAATTGCCCAAAGATACTTGGCACCATTGCAATCATGGTCTAAACGATGACCCGCGCCCGTCCCGTTCACATCCTAAGACAAGATTGTCCACCAAATACAATGGTGGAACAAAATTGTCAAAAGGGTTAAAACATAGCAAATCTTTGAGAAATTTAGAGTAGACAAACTCTTGGTTACTTGCCAACTTGCAAAATAAAAACACTTGCCTATTTTTTTCAAAACCACACATCACTACACTTTCAAAATAACTTTCAAAAACATTGAAAACTTTTCAAAAGATATACACCTTTGTATACATCACAACATGGATCATTACAAAGGTAGCCACCACATTGGCCTCTTTTCAAAATATTTTTTAAACCCACACACAAAGCACCATTTCAAACAATTAAAAATCAAAGGCAAGTGATCTAAGCAAGTAACTAAGAGCTCATGGATAACCATGGATAGAAAGGGTGATAATACCTTCCCTTTCTATAATCTACTCCCCGAACCCAAGAAAACATCTCAAAGGTTTTTGCTGTGCTTTTTAACCTTTCCTTAGGATAAAATAAAAAGTCGGTGGCGACTCTTGCTCAACCGAAACATTTGCGAAAACAAAACGCAAAACCTCAAGTCAGTTCTCCCACCGTATCACACTCATCATGAAGCAACCCTACCCAGGTTCCTTCTCATTTCCAGATGCAGTTTTACACAGACTCATCATAAAGCAACCCTACCCAATTTCCTTCTTATTTCCAGCTACAGTTTTACACGGACTCATCATGAAGCAACCCTACCCAGGTTTCTTCTCATTTCTAGATACAGTTTTACACGGACTCATCATGAAGCAACCCTACACAGGTTCCTCTCATTTCTAGATGCAGTTTTACACGGACTCATCATGAAGCAACCCTACCCAGGTTCCTTCTCATTTCCAGATGCAGTTTTACACGGACTCATCATGAAGCAACCCTACCCAGGTTCCTCTCATTTCCAGATGTAGTTTTACACCGACTCATCATGAAGCAACCCTACACAGGTTCCTCTCATTTCCAGATGCAGTTTTACACGGACTCATGATAAAGCAACCCTACACAGGTTCCTTCTCATTTCCAGATGCAATTTTACACGGACTCATCATGAAGCAACCTTACCCAGGTTCCTATCATTTCCAGATGCAGATTTATACGGACTCATCATGAAGCAACCCTACACAAGTTCCTCTCATTTCCAGATGCAGTTTTACACAAACTCATCATGAAGCAACCCTACCCAGGTTCCTTCTCATTTCCAGATGCAGTTTTACACGGACTCATCATGAAGCAACCCTACCCAAGTTCCTTCTCATTTCCAGATGTAGTTTTACACGGACTCATCATGAAGCAACCCTACCCAGGTTCCTTCTTATTTCCAGATGCAGATTTACACGAACTCATCATCAAGAAACCCTACCCAGGTTCCTTCTCATTTCCAGTTGCAGTTTTACACGGACTCATCATCAAGCAACCCTACCCAGGTTCCTTCTCAGAAAATTCTAGATGAAGTTTAATACAGACTCATCATGAAGTAATCCTACCCAGGTTCCTTCTCAGGCAATTCCATATGCAGTTTTACACTGACTCATCATGAAGTAGCCCTACACAGGACCATCATAAATTGAAGAATATCCAAGACCTTCTCTGGTTCAGTCAGATCGACGCTAAGATCTCTCTGATTTCTATTCCAGTTGAAGATATTCCAAGACTTTTGTCTGGTTTAGTTAAATTGATCCTAAGATTATTCTGATTTCCATTCCAGTCAAGGTTAATCCAAACGTCTGCTGGTTCAGTTTAAATCTCTCAACAGTTTATTTTGATTCTTTCCCGCAACCATTTTCTCTTGTCCAGATACATCGCTCCAAGATTTATTCTGGTTCTTCTCCAGACCTCTTTTGGTTCAGTATAAACCTCTCAACGGTTTATCTTGATACTTTCCAAATAGACATTGTCTCTGGTTCAGATAAATCGCTCCAAGATTTATTCTGATACTTTCCAATCAAATAACATGCAAGACTTCTGTTGGTTTCAGTTTAAATTGACCAAAGGTTTATTCTGATTCTTTTCCAGTTGAAGTCAAGTTCAGACTTATTCCAATTTCTGTCAACAATCACCTTTGAAGGGCATCTATAAACCCATCTTTGACAACTCTCCATCATCTTACCAAATGGCATCTTTAAGCCCATTCCCTACACAATCGACCATAACTTCATCGAGTAAAAATTTCTAGGCACTCTAGTGTTCAATCATCTTCTACCTTCAAGTCAAGAATGACAGATTTGCCTATCTAACTCTTAAGGTGTAAGAAGATTGAACAGGGGCAGCTGTTGCACCCCAAAATTTGCCCTCTCATTTCTCAAAAGATTATCATGGATCCTCAGGTCTGCTTCTGGCAAATTTTAAGTCTCAAATTACAATTTTCCAAGAAAGTCATTCACAAGGGCAAAATGGTCAAAAGCACACTAAAAAGTCAAACTTTGACTTTTGGGATCAAAAATCAAGTTTTAACAATTATATTTCATCAGGACGTGAAGTTGGTTCATCAAAAATCAGAAGTCAGAATTTGCTTTGAAAAATCAAATTTTCTAAACATTTAGAACTTCTGAGCCAGCCTCCACGCAAGTGCAGTCAGAATTTGCAAACATGATTCTTCAATCAGAACATGACCCTTCAGCATATGCTTCGATCAGAGCCTCGTCCTTCGAATCTCACTCTGGTCTTCTGCGATCAGAACATCACCAAATCCCAAAACATTGTTTGAGCAACTTGCAGCACTGCTATAGCACATTCCTGCCACCAGTTGCCACAACACTCCAAGGTGTTTCTTATCCAATCCATGTCTGCACTTTCTCAAACCCCATATTTGCACCAAATTAGCATATAAAGGCTGTGTTTAAAAAGCAATGGAATAGTATACCAAAAATGTTCAAATCCCATTTTTCCCCCCAAAACCACAGCAAACTCACCTATAAATAAGTTGCTCAATCACACTTGCAAGGGGCTGGCTTTTGGAGAGAGAGAGAGAGAGAGAGAGAGAGAGAGAGAGAGAGAGAGAGAGAGAGAGAGAGAGAGAGAGAGAGAGAGAGAGAGAATTATAAAAGATAGAAAAGAAAACAGTAAAAACGTTCGCAAATCCTAAACAAAATCTTTGTTCTTCCCTTTGAATCAAAGAACATAACCACTGTTCCGTTGCTCTCACTGACTCCAGAAACATCTGAAGGCAGCAACTCAAGTTTCAAGCACACACTCCAGATTCAAGGTAAGTATTTCTGAGTTTGCATCTTTTCATTCAGAACATCATTAATATGTAAATATCATAGTATTGATGTTGTCAATATCATTGCATAAGTAAAAAATTATGGGTCAGAACTTCTAGAATAAGGCTAGGCTCAGAATTATAATTAGAACTTCTATAAACTGTTGTGCTTTTATCCTTCTGATTTGCTATTAATAATTGAATAAATTGTTGATATGCTAATTATTCTGAGGAAAGAGTTGAAATGTAACACAAAACTTCTGAGTTCTTCTCACTGTTTTAACACACAGAACTTCTATGATTTTCTCACTATTTAAACACACTCAACTTCTGATTTTCACTCTCTGTTTTAGCACAACCCAGAACTTCTGAGTTCTTCTCACTGTTTTAACACACATAACTTCTAGGCTTTCTACACATTTAATTACACAGAACTTCTAGGCTTTCTCACTGTTTTAACACACAAAACTTCTAGGCTTCCTTACTGTTTTAACACACACAGAACTTCTATGATTTTTCTCATTGTCTAAACACAACCCAGAACTTCTGTTTTTTCCCTCTAACGTTTCTTACAGGACCTCAGAGTGTATCAATCCAGAACTTATGATCCCCACTAACGTTTCTTTCTGAATCACAGCACTCCTGGCATCATAACTTATGATCCTTTTTGTTTTTCTTGTAGCAGCACTCTGATTCTATCTCTTATTATTTTCCTCTTTTTATCATTTTCAATATTAATAACCTTTTTATTAATATAAAAAAGACATAAAAATATTTTCTCTTTATTAATTAATTTATTTCTTTTTCTTAATTCATTAAGACAAAAAAACCACTTTCAAAAACAAGTCCTTTTTCTTCTTATATTGTACATTTCAATATGTCTATAATAGTTAATTAGGATTTACATTCTTGCAACCCCCCATTTGTAAATTTGTACCCCCATCCCTAAATGATGTAATAGCGTAGGACTTTACATTTTCGCAATTTATCGCTTTCGAATATAAATGCTAGTAACTAGGGTGTGTATGGCAAGACATAAAATCAACAAATAGATAACCCTAATCAAGACTAAATGCATGTAAATCAAACACACTTTCACACTAGCACCCTTAGGGTAATCCCACTTTGTTGCCTTTCCGAAAATAGTCATGTCCCTCAAATATGGGTGTTTTAGCAATGACCCTCGATAAAATATCGTAGTCCCTCGATGACCCTCGTTGTTGCCTTTGGTAAACGATCTAGTCCCTAAAACGACATTGCTAAAATGTCCCATGGGTTTCCTTCTATGACTATACAAACGTCCCATGTCCGTCCCTTCACATCCAATGATGGGGCTTCTTACCAAATCAATGGTAAGATAACAACATTTAAAGGAGGAGAAAAATAATATCTAAGACATTTTGAGTAACTAGATTCGCTCCTAGTTGCTCGCTTGCTCACAACAAAACATTTTTACACCAACACTTTGTACGCGTTCTTATAGAAACGAGAGTTATTACAAAGAAGACACCTTTTCAAAATCACTTTCAAAAACACATTCCACAAACACACCTTTAAACTATTTTCGAAACAACACTTTGTATGCATTCTTATAGAAACGAAAACCATTACAAAGACATTTTCAAAATACTTTCAAAACCCACAAGCACATTCATACAAAAGCAAGTGATCTAGCAAGAAACTAAGAGCCCGTAGATAACTACGGATGAAAAGGATGCTAATACCTTCCCTTTTCATAATCTACCCCCTAAACTTAAGAAACAATCTCAAAGGTCTTTCCTATTCTTTTCAGCCTTTCCTTTTGGATAAAAGAAAAGTCGGTGGTGACTCTTGCTATCTGCAACATTTGCGATAAAACGCAAAACAACCAAGTCAGTTTTCCCACTGTATCACACTTGTGTATGTTAGCTGCATTGATCTTTGCTAAGGATTTATCTACTACCCACTTGGTAAAATAGTCTATCACGACAATTAGGAACTTCAAATGTCTAATGGACAAGGAATAATAATTAAGGATGTCCATTCTCCTTAGAGAGAAAGTTTGGGGCAAAGTCAATAAACTGAACTCAGTTGGAGGGGAGATATAGACATATAAGTGCATCTATCACTTCTCACGCTTTTTTACATATGCTCTAGCATCTTAGACAAAGAATGGCCAACATAACTTTGAGAAAAGTTTTGGATAGGGCATGGTCGCTGATATGGTACCTTAAGATACCCACGTGTACTAATATGTCAATTTCCTAATAGGGACTAAAAATAATGAAAGCTCTAAAGATTAAATCTCTAAAGATTAGACTAAGTTTGGTAAAACAAGATGCTAAACAAGATGGTAAAATATGTGAAGAACAAGGTCGAATGTGATGTCCTAACCAACAGTATTGGACATCTCGTCTGCTATAGTTATTTTACAGTTTGGATACAGTTGTTTTGAATTTTTGATTATTTTGGGAATATTAAGTAATCTTAAGTGGCATTCAAAACTGAAGAATAAGACACATCTTATGGATATTAGAAGATTGATTTGTTGAGAAATATTTGGAGACAAATCATTGAAGCCCTATCTTCATGGAGAAGTTTCTGCTGATTTTATGCAACAGAGCAACTGTGGTTTTGAAGCCCAAATCTAGCCCCTTGAAGATTATAAAAGGAAGAATTATACCTAGATAAAATTAAATAATTTTTATGTAATACTTTTGTAAAGTAAAATAAGGGTTTAGGGTTTTGAGAGTTGTGTGCTTTCTTGTGTTGTAAGTCACCCTTTGTATCGGTTTGATACATTGTGGTAGACATTGTTTCTATACAGATTCAAAAGCCTTTAGATAATGAATTGTATATTGTTATTTGATGAAGCTTTGAAGAAAACTCAAGTATGTTTGTTAGTCAAGAGTCTTGGCTAAACTTTATTTTGAAAGGGGTGTCTTTCAAGTAGTTTGGTGCAGTCACCAGATGTTATGATTGTTAGATATCACTAAGGTGATTTAGGGAGTGAGATGGGTTTCTCTTATCTTAGATGCGGTTCTGAGATAAAGATTGCATTGGGTAGTGATTAGTTAAAACGCAGGTTATTTACCTGTAAACCTGAGGTTGTTTACATAAAATAATACTATTGATAGTGGAATCTTCTTCCTGGCTTGGTAGCCCCCATAGTAGTTATTGTTATACACCAAACTGGGTCATCATATCTTTGTGTTATTATCATTCTGCATTGTTCAATTTTTTTTCTTTTTGATTAACATGTTATATAAGATGTTGGATCATCCATCATGACGTTGTTCTGATAAGTATTATATCAGTATGCTTTATCAACTCCATGTGTTGTTACACAGAGATCTTTATCTCAACATGTGTTAGGACATTGTTATCTGTACACCAAAATTCAATTGGTATCATAGCAGGCATCTTGTTCTGTTCTGGATGAGATCTATGGAAGATACTTTCTGGTACAATGGACTTGAAGGAGCAAGGTGTTGGTTGTAGCTACTGTTATGGCTATGGTGTTTCTTGTGAGGCATATTTTTCTTCTACTGCATGTGCCTCTGATGTGTGAACCTATTATGTCCAGGTTGGTTTATCTTCTGGTGATTTGAGTCTTCCCCTGAGGAGGAGGAGGATGACTTTAGTTTGACAGAAAGAGTTATGTCTATATACTCTAATCACTAACTAGTGGATGATATTGAGGATATCTCTTCTGCATGATGTCCTATAAGATGTTTTTTTCATCTTGGCCAGAGCCTGTTGAGGATGTGTTTAGTTCCATGCACATGTCTCTGATGAAGGAACTCCAGTAGACTTGTGTGCTCATTGAGTTGTGGTTCAATAAAGATCTACACTTGGAATAATTTGAGTTGTTGTCCAGAGAAGTGATAAATATGTGTAAAGTCTCTTGAGTCTTTCTCAAGACACTTCAATCTCTCATCTAAGATATAGATGTTGATCTTCTCATATCCTAGATTAATAAAGCAAGATGGTGCCAGTATGAGAAGTAGTACAAGACCATCTGGGAGTAAGATAAAGAGAAGATGTTGTGTTTATTCTTTCATTGGTAAATACTCTTATCATTTGTAAATTACTCAAAGATACTTGATATTTCCCTCAAGTACACTCATAATGGCACTTCTATTTATGAAAAGAGCTCAGAAGAGAAAATGATCAAGAGGAAGATACCCCGAGAGTGACAAACCTCTACACAAAGGCAAGAGAAATTTATTTTTAATCTTGAAGAGCTTGATTTCTGATGTAGGTCATTTATTTTCACCATTTGTGTTCTTGTAATGGTAACTATCTGATCCTAAAGCTTGATCAAGTTTTCTAGGATACGCTCCTTCTTAAAGAAGGTTGATAAGGTTTTTCCAGCTAAGTCGGCAAGAGAAATCCATAATAGTTAAAGGCAAGTTGAGTCAAGGATGTCAGCCTTAATGTCTCAACATTGTCCTTGACATGGGAAAATACATGATTTGTGTCCCTATAGAGTTGATTTCTTCTAGATCTTGTGTATGAACAAGAATTTGAAATAAATTGTTATTTGTGACATCCATAAGTATTTATTTGCTCTTCCTTTATTTGGCATTCAAGAGATCTGAAGTCTAGATGTTAAACCAGTATGCAACATCATTAGTTGATAAATCTTGATAACTTATTCCATGAATATGATTAATGTTTTCCAAGTGAGAATAATAGAAGGCGGATACTGGTGTATGTTCTCCTTATGCATATCCTGAGTCTATCTTAAATTAAGAGGGTGATGTAGGTGAAGACACCATCGGTATGGTGAATATCCTTGGGTCAGTTTATGTATGATCTAATTTACAGGATCATGGGAGTCAGGCCTCTTCCCGTGAAAAAATGTTGGAGATCTCTATAAGTATTCTTTGAATATGGAGGTCAAGATCAAAGGTCTAGCATATTCGCTCAGATATCTTAAAGACTTGACTGTTTAAAAGGTCAGAAGAGTTTAGTGGAAGATTGTTCTTAAAGATTGGTTAATGTTCATTAAGCAAGATGGAGGATGTCTACTCAAACTTGAATTCTTGATCAATTCTATGGGAACATGGAACTTCTATTTTGTTGAAAAAGATATCCTAGGTAGGATATGGTTTGGAAGTCTATAGATCTTCAATAATATGTCAAGCAGTACGGATTTCATCTGATAGCTAGTTAAGCCATTTATGTTCTGACATCATGTTGAACATCTGGATGTCCTCTCTGAAGGTGTTGTATGAAGAGAAGCGATATCATCTTGAGATAAGTTGATGTTCAACGAGAGTTTAACTCATGATTATGCAAAGGGCTATAAAATTTCTCTAGACATGTGTGAACCATTCAGTAGTTGATATACTTACTTTGTAGTATTATCTAAGTTGTTTGGTATGAGCATTCTAGAATTCTGGTTATTGTAAGAAATATTCATAACTGTAAGATCCGGTATTACTTGTGAATCAGAAGGACATTTATCACCTTTGAAGAAAGATGTGCAAAATAAACATAGCTTTTTGTATGCTAGAGGGAGGTTATGTCCAAGAAATGTGTGTCATTTGCTCTTCAAGTTGTGATGCATCTTGTGGTATGAAGGAATGTACAAAAGACTAGAAGACAGAAGACTTGAGGAGGAGTTGGGTCCTTCCTTGCCTTTATGCTTATAGAGGGAGTCTCCTCTTAATGTTCTTAAGGATGAATGTGGTATTTTTATTAACATTGTGGATCTGGTGGAAGCTTCATGAGAAGTATGAGATTTTATTTCTCTCAGTGGTATTTCATTTGTTGCAATGTCTAGTTTTTGAAGATTATGTTGATGCACCTATAAGATCGTTGTGAACTTTTTTTGGAAATGTTGATGTCCTATGTAATGTTGCAACATCATACATGTTTCGAAGATGACTTGGAATTATGGTTTGAAGTTTGATACACATCATTTGATTCAGAAGTGTGTTATCTAATCATGCTGGAGAATGATGTGGAGAAGATTGTTCTTGAGGATGTTATAATTTATGTTGGGTCTGTGTTGAAAATTAGACCTAGTGCTTTGACTCATGATGAGATCAAAGTGCTTGTGGGGAAGTGGTTTCTTCTGCTACAAGTTACTCTAGAAAGAATGGGTCTATGTGAGCCTTATGAAGAAACTAAACAGAGATATAGTATTATGGAGAATGTGATGGATGGGAATGACATCTTAATATAATTTGTTGAGGTAGTCTAGGGGGTTTGGATGTATAGTCGTTTGTGCCTGTAAGATTCATGATTGGAATTACAACATATGAATGAGTATGTTGAACAAGGAGTGTAATGTTATGTGAACATAAAGATATGTCTTGTGTTTTCGTTCACTATTTTTTTGGTTCTTGTCAGAGGAAAACTGGTTACCCGAGATGGGGGGAGTTGAAATTCTGTCTAGGATGTGCTGCTGAAGAAGAGCAGTCTTCATATAGATTACTTGGCAGTCAAGCAGGATGAGCTTAAGTTCCTCTTGTGAGGATGTGATGTTAGGAAATATGTTCATACATTATGTTACTCGTGAAGTTCGTGGAGGACTTGGCAGTTTAAGTTTGATTCTGTCATTGGAAAATCAGTGGGTTGAATCAGATCATGGTTGTGCTTCTTAGGAGTGATATGAGAATCATTTTTGAGAATTGATTTTTCTCTGCAGATTAAATTCAATATCGATGGAAGTTTTGTGTTGATAAATAGAAGGTATCATACTCAAGTCTCTCTAAGGAGTATGTTTTAAATTCAGTGGTAGGCACTGTGATTATGCTTCAAAACATGAATATCTATGAGTATCTCTTAGAGGAATCTTTTTGTACCACTTTGTGGCCCTAGTCTGAAAAATCTTCGACTATATGCTGAAAAAGGTGTTGATTCTTTTGAAGACAAGAGAAAGTAGACAATTTCTGGTCGGATGTTAGGACATTGTTTAGGACTTGGCTCTATGAAGATCAACAAGTAGAGCTTGTGAATAAAGTAATCAAGTACACGTCAGGAGGATATGTGACATGTGTTTTTGACCATTGTGTGCAGTCCAAAATGAATTAAGGCATGAAGAATGCTTTGTGGACGGTTCACACTTTAATTTTTGTGCAGTTATATTCCTTAAATAATGCTCTCATTGACCAAGACTATTGCTACAATTGAGAGTCATTAATTCCTAAGTAACAGCTCAGGTATTTAAAGGAGTCATCTCTTCCCTTTCATTCATTGTGTGTTAGGTTGTCTACATCAAAGCTCTCATGGATTTTGTCCGGGTTTGGGTGAGTACAACGTGGATATGGGTTTGTGGGGGATATCTTTGTCATCTTTTGGCTAAAAAGAGGGAGAAAGGTATTGGTCACCATATGGGTGTTGCACATGTCCTTGTAGTTGTTTTGCAAGGATATTTAACAAGATGTCCCAACATCATGTCTGAGTCATGTCTTAGTTTCTATTTATGTCTTGTGACCTGAGTTATGAACACAGTTGTGTCATGTGTTCTAAGTGATCCAGGTTGGTGTTTGGTTGCTCATGGTAAAGATTGTGTTTCCTCTTATGCTCCTAGAGAGGAAGATTTATTCCTTCGTGACAAGAATAGGTTCCTGGATTAAAGGGGAGTATCTGGATAGTCAGATGTGTGTTATGGTTATCTTCTTCCTCACATACAGGAAGAATAAAAGCTTCCAGTTGAAATGACTTCAGGATTTTTGTTCCTAGATTTAATGTGAAAAGGGAGTTTACTTTTGTTCCTGGATTTATTGTAAAAAAAGAGTTTTAGCCAAAATTTGCCAAAAGGGGGAGATTGAAAGCTCTAAGGATTTGACTAATTTTGGTAAAACAATATGTTGAAGAAGATGTTAAAATATGTGAAGAACAACATGTCGAATGTGATGTCCTAACCAACAGTATAATACATCTAGTATGTTACAGTTATTTTACAGTTTAGATACAGTTGTTTTGAATTACTGAATATTCTGGGAATATTAAGTAATCATATGTGGCTTCCAAGACTGAAGAATAAGAGACATCTTTTGGATATTATAATATTTATTTGTTGAGAAATATTTGGAAATAAATCATTGAAGCCCTATCTTCATTGAGAAGTTTCTGCTGATTTTCTGCAACAGATCAACTACGATTTTGAAGCCCAAATCCAGTCCCTTGAAGATTATAAAAGGAATACTTAGACCTATGGAAAATTAGTTAATCCTTGTGTAAGACTTTTGTAAAGTAAAATAAGGGTTTAGGATTTTGAGAGTCGTGTACTTTCTTGTGTTGTATGTCACCCTTTGTATTGGTTTGATACATTATGGTAGACATTGTTTCTATATAAATTTAGAAGTCTTTAGGTAATGAATTGTATATTGTTCTTGGATGAAGCTTTGAAGCAAACTCAAGTATGTTTGTTAGTCAAGATTCTTGGCTAAACTTTATATTGAAAGGGGTGTCTTTCAAGTAGTTTAATGCAGTCACCAGAGGTTGTGATTGTTAGATATCACTGATGTGATTTAGGGAGTGAGATGGGTTTCTCCTATCTTAGATGAGGTTTCGAGATAAAGATTGCATTGGATAGTGATTAGGTAAAACGAAGATTGTTTACCTGTAAACCTGAGGTTGTTTACATAAAATAATACTATTGATAGTGGAATCATTTTCCTGGCTTGGTAGCCCCTAGAGTAGGTGTTGTTGTACACGTAACTGGGTCATCATATCTTTGTGTTATTATCATTCTGCATTGTTCAGTTTTTTTTCTTGTTGATTAACATGTCATATAATATATTGTATCATTCATCATGACGTTGTTCTAATAAGTATTATATCATTATGCTTTATCAAGTCCAAGTGTTGTTATGCGTAGATCTTTATCTCAACATGTGTTAGGACATTGTTATATGTACACTAGAATTTTAATTGGTACCAGAGCAGGAATCATGTTTTGTTCTGGGTGAGATCTAGGGAAGATACTTTCTGGTACAATGGACTTGAAGGAGCAAGGTGTTGGTTGTAGCTACTGCTATGGTTGTGGTGTTTCTTGTGAGACTCTAATTTTTGAAGGATTACGATTTTAGTTTGAGTTACCATCCAGGTAAAGCCAATGTTGTAGTTGATGCATAGAGTATGAAGTCTTTGCACATCTCAATTGTTATGGTTTTAGAATAACAGTTTGGGAAATTTAGGGATATGAGTTTAGTGCGTGAAGATACTTCTAACAATTTGAATTTAGGTATGAAGAAGCTTACTAGTTGTATTTTTGAAGAAACCAGATAAGGTCTAAAAATTGACTTGGGATTGATCGACTGGTTGGTGTTAATCAATCAAAGTAAATGAGGTGATTTTAGAATTGATGAGATTGGTGTTATGAGATTTTGCGATAGAGTTTGTGTACCAAATGTGCCAGAACTTAAGAAGAGTATTCTTGAGGAAGGACATATAAGTAGTCTGAGTATTCATCCTGGTTCTACTAAAATGTATCAAGACTTGAAGAAAATAATTATGTTGTCAGGAATGAAGAAGGATATTAGTGAGATTGTTTATGCATGTTTGACTTTCAAGAAGTCAAAGATTGAACACCAGCAATCGTTGATTTTGATGCAATCGTTGAACATTCCTAAATGCAAGTGGGATGGTATTTCCATGGATTTTGTGACTAATGTGCCTAATACTTCTAAGGGAAATGATTCAGTTTGGGTTGTAGTAAATAGAAATCAACTCACTTTATTTTGATAAAGATCAATTATTCAATACAGAATTTATCTGAAGTGTATATTTAGAGGATCGTTAGCTTACATGGTATTCCTTCGAGTATTGTTATGATAATAGGAGGAAAGCACTTGAGTTCCAAGAGAGAGATCATGTGTTTTTGAGAGTCACTCTGGTGACAAGTATAACACCCCGATTTTTAATTACTACTATTTAATTATTTTATTAGTTATTATATTATATAGTAATTGATTTAATCATGTGATTTGGTGAATATTTGAATTATTTGAATATATGTGTTATTTGAATAATTGGAGTGATAAATAAGAATAGTAAATAATTGAAATTGGGCTTTATGTCATAATAGAATAAGTAAGTGGAATTAGTCCCATTAATGAAATAGAGTAGTAAGAAGAGGGATTAGAATTAGTGTTGTCATAAAACAAAAACAAAGAAGAGAAGAGAAGAGGAAAAAGAGGAGAAAAGAGGAAAAGTGAAGAGGAAACCCTAAAAACTCTACACTCAAGGTAAGAGTGTGAATTTATGTTATTATGGGAGTATATGATGGGTGGTTACATGTAATAAGATTGGGTATGTGAATTTCTAGGTTTTGAATCACCCAAATTGATTTAGGGATTTGGAAATCAGGTTTTTTGAAATCTAGTTTTTATGATATAAATAGGTCCCCTATATACATGCTAGAATATGTTTACTTGGTGAAAAATGGGAATTAGAACATGTCTATATGGTGATTTTCGTGCACAAGTCAGTAGTTGTTCGCAGTAGATTTTTCTGGTTTTTGCAGAGGGCGCTTAGCGCGGGTAAGGCCGTTTAGCGCGGATGGCTGGACACAGAAAAATTATTTTATGCATGAATTAGATTTGGAAATTATATGTTATGATTTATCATGGGTTTACATGAATTTTAATAATTAATTCTATGTGTTTTGGATTGGTTTTGGATGATTTTTGATGAATACATGGTACTTGATTTAAGTATAATGTATGTTGTATTTTGGTGATTGTTGAAAATAACATTGGTTGACTTATATGTTATATGTTGTTTGTGAGTTGTGATGATTGTTAATATTATGCAAATGTATTGTTAATGATGTTTATATGACATCATGATAAATGTATATTTTATGCAATTGTTGATGGATAATTCAATGTGTTGAATGATTGTGATATGCTTGGATGATTAAGATTGTGAGATGATCTTAATTGCATATGTTTATTGGAAATTGCATATGCATTCATGGGGAGATTGAACTCCAGTTGGTTGCTTTGATCCTTGTGTATGTAAGTGTTGGAATTGATGATGTTTGAATATATCATGATTTGTATCTAATTTCTACATGTTATAATGATGTGTTGAGATGATTTATACTATGAGATTGTGTATATGTGATTGATTGGCATGAAAGATGTATGTTGTGCAATATTTTAAAGGTAATTTAAAATGTGTTGAATTATGTGATGAGTTATTATTATGAGTTGTTGAGATTGCACATGCACATACATCATTTGTGTTAAGAGGCAAGGTTTGGTAATTCCATGGAAACTATAGGCTTATCCCAAACCTAATGCTGAATGGGGTTTGAAAGCTTAAGGATAAATCAGGCTTTTATTGGTGGTTTCCTATCTTGGAGATATGGACCCGGCAGAATCAGTAAGGATTACATTGGTATCACATGCATAATGCATTTGAGTTGCATTGGAGTCACATGTGTCGATGTGAATTGTTGGTTTATTATGCATTATATGATGTCGGTGTGAATGTTGTGGTTGGTGCGAAATGTGTGATGATTGAATTGATTGATATACTTGTGATAATACTGATTGATTACATTTGAAAAATGAATGAGTGATATTGTATAAGAGAACATGTATGATGATTTTTGTTTATGCCAGATGCGTGACTATGTGAAGTGTGGTGAATTATATCGTTCTACGTGTTTTTACATTGGTTATGATTATATATTTTCATAATGATATAAATTCTCACCCTTCTGTTAGAATGGTGTTTTATATGACGTTGCTCAGGTACCGTAGATAGTGGTGCTTCTTGCCAGGATCAGAGGAGAAGTTAGATCTTTATTTATCTGCTTATTCCTAGGTAGTGAGTCATTTCTCTGGTCTATGTAACACGGGGGATATTCAAACTCATGTTTTGATTTATTTTGAGAGATATTTGTTATTACTCTCTTTTATTTAGATATGTATGGGATTATGTGATGTTTGTCCTCAGTGCCTTCTACTTATGATATGATTGTCAGTATGGGATTTCAATCATTTATATCTTTATGTTGAGATAATTATTCCGCTGTGAGATGCATATTTTGTATTGGTGTATGAAACGTAAATTTGAATACATGTTATAATCATGACCAGTATGCATGTTTGAATTTTCTTTATTGTTTCGTGAAGTCAGTTGTGAAGCCCTCTTTGAGATGTATGCTAAATTACTCTGATTATTCTATTTATGTCTATGTGGAGTTAGAGGGTGTTACATTAGTGGTATCAGAGTAATGGTCGATCCGTTAGGCCAGGTTGTCTAATATTGTTTGTTTCTTTGTACGTGACATGTGTGTGAAATAATATCGGTATTTATTGTTTTTCAAAATGCTTGTTTGCAGGAGTGAGTTTGAAACAAGTGGGGGAGAAGCTTTCGCTTCTCTGAGTTGTTTCAGTTATGGAGTCTTGGTTAGGTGTTATGTTGATTGTAAGAGTGCAGATTTGAGAACAGATGAAGGACACTATGGCACTTGGGTAATGATGGTTTATGCCACCAACATGGTTGTCGGCTATCTATTGGCAAATTGAGAAACTGATCACCCTTAATCTCTTGTTGATAGTAGATGGGATCATATTGGATGGGATATGCTTGTCTTCTAGCTTGATCATAAGTAAAATGAATGAGTCGGTGCAAGATGGCGATGTATTTTTGGCTTTGATAGCAACTTTGGAAATTGAGGATAAAGGAACAATTGGTGAAATATTGATAGTTTGTGATTTTCCTAAAGTTTTCCCTTATGATATAAGTGATTTTCCACCAGAGCGTGAAGTGGAGTTTACAATCGACTTAGTTCCTGGAACTATTCCAATATCGATGGCTCCATATCGGATGCCAGCATCTGAATTGAAAGAGTTGAAGAGTCAACTTAAGGATTTGCTTGAGAAGAGGTTTATTCGTCCGAGTGTATCACTGTGGGGTGCACCTGTATTGTTAGTTAAGAAGAAGGAAGGCTCTATGAGGTTGTGTGTGGATTATAGACAGCAGAATAAGGTGACTATTAAGAATAAGTATCCACTTATGAGGATTGATGATTTGATTAATCAATTGGTTGGTGCAAGTGTGTTTAGTAAGATTGATTTGAAGTCTAGGTATCATCAGATTCGAGTTAAGGCTGAATATATTCAGAAGACTACTTTTAGGACAAGTTATGGTCATTATGAGTATTTTGTGATTCCGTTCGGTGTGACGAATGCACTTGGTGTGTTTATGGAATACATGAATAGAATTTTTCATCAGTATTTGGATCAGTTTGTTGTTGTGTTCATTGATGATATTTTGATTTATTCAAAGAAGTGAAGAGGATCATACCGAGCCTTTGAGGATTGTATCATCTGTGTTGAAAGAGAAGTATTTGTATGCGAAACTTTATAGGTGTGATTTTTGGTTGAAGGAAGTGAGTTCCTTGGTCATGTGATATCAAGGGGTGGTGTTGTTAATGATCCATCGACGATTAAGGTTGTTTCTAAATGGGAAGCTTCGAAATCTGTTTCCAAAATTAGAAGTTTTCTTGGTTTAGAAGGTTATTATCGAAGGTTTATTGAAGGTTTTTCCAAGTTGGCGTTACCATTAACGCGGTTGACTAGAAAGGGTCAAGCATTTATTTGGACTTCACAATGTGAAGCTGGTTTTCAAGAGCTTAAGAGAAGGTTGACAATCGCTCCTATTTTGATTTTGCCTAATCTGGAAGAACCATTTGTGGTGTATTGTGATGCTTTTTTGATGGTTTTAGGAGGTGTGTTAATGAAAAATCAGAAGGTTGTGGCTTATGCTTCAAGGTAACTTAAAGTTCATGAGAGGAATTATCTGACGCATGATTTAGAGTTGGCCGTAGTTGTGGTTGTCTTGAAACTTTGGAGGCATTATTTGTTTGGACCGAGGTTTTTTGTGTTTAGTGATCACAGAAGTTTAAAATATTTGTTTGATCAAAAAGAGTTGAATATGAGGCAAAAATATGATTGGAATTCTTGAAGGACTATGATTTTTGTTTGAACTACCATGCGGGTAAAGTGAATGTTGTAGCTGATGCTTTAAGTAGGAAGTCTTTGCATACGTCGATGTTGATGGTGTAAGAGTTGGATTTACTTGAGAAATTTTGAAATTTGAGTTTAGTTTGTGAAGAGATTTCTTCTGGTGTTAAGCTTGGTATGTTGAAGCCCACTAGTGGCATTCTTGATGAGATTCGAGAAGGTCAGAAATCCGATTTGAGTTTAGTTGATGGATTGACTTTGATCAATCAAGGTCGAGGTGGTGATTTTTGGATGGATGAGAATGGTATTATGAGGTGTCATGATAGATTTTGTGTTCCAGATGTGGGAGATTTGAATAAGAGGATTCTTGATGAAGGATATTGTAGTGGTTTGAGTATTCATCCTGGAGCTACTAAGATGTATCAAGATTTGAGGAAATTATTTTGGTGGTCAGGTATGAAGAAAGATATTGCAAAGTTTGTGTATTCTTGTTTGATCTGTCAGAAGTCTAAGATGTAACATCAGAAACGGTTTAGGTTTTTACAACCGTTATCCATACCTGAGTGGAAATGGGATAGAATTTCTATGGATCTTGTTTCGGGTTTTCCGAGGACTCCGAGTAAATGTGATGTTGTTTGGGTTATTATGGATAGATTGACAAAATATGCTCACTTTGTCCCGATAGGATGGATTATCCGATGGAGAGGTTTGCTAAGTTGTATATTTAGAAGTTTATGAGTTTACATGGTGTTCCATCGAGTATTGTTTCCGATGGAGATCTGAGGTTTACTTTGAATTTTTGGGGAGTTTTGCAAGACCCTTTTGGTACGAAGTTGCATTTGAGTTTGGCGTATCATCTGCAAATAAATGGTCAGACTGAGAGGACGATTCAGTCACTTGAGGATCTTTTGAGAGCTTGTGTTTTGGAGCAAGGAGGTGCTTTGGAGAGTTACTTGTCTTTGATTGAGTTTAATTATAACAATAATTTCCATTCAATTATTGGAATGGCACCTGTAATATGGTGGGAGATTTGACTTTACTGGTTTGCGTTTTATCGCAAATGTTGCGATTAGAAAGAGTCTCCACCGAATTTTATTTTATCCAACAAAGGAAATGGTGAAAAGAATAGGAAAGACCTTTCGAGATTATTTTTTGAGTAAGGGGGGTAGGTTATGGAAAGGGAAGGTGTTAGCACCCTTTCCATCCGTAGTTATCTATGGGCTCTTAGTTGCTAGCTCGCTTTGAAAATGCTTTTTTATGTAAGTGTGTTTTGAAGATATTTTGAAAAGATGCCTTAGTGCGGAGAACTTTGTAATGTTTCTCGTTTCGGCGAGAACGTATACAAAGTGTTTTTTGACTTTGAAAATATTTAGAAAAGAGTTTGTGTATGTGTGAAAAAATTGTTTTTTGATTGTTTTTATGAGCAAGTCTCTAGGAGCTATCTACCTACTGCAAAGGTTTGTTCTTTTCCTATTTTCCTTTAGACAGTGCTATCCTACTATTAGTGAGTAGGTAGCCCTATCGTTGGATTTTTGAGGGACGGGTGAGGGTCATTGTACAGTCACAAAATTAACTAGTAAGATACTTTAGTAGTTACCCTAAGATTTTAAGATCGTATACCGAGGCAACATCGGAAGGGTCATCAAGGGACTTATGATCTTTAACCAAAAGGGTTACCACTAAAATCTCTTACGTTTGGGAGTCGTGATTGTTTATTTATCCGAAGGCAACAAGTGGAGGTACCTTAGAGGTGCGCGTGTGCGAGTGTGTTGTGTTTCAGTTATTTATCTTGAGTGTTAGGTTTGCTAACCTTTGCTTTTATCTTGCCATACACGACCTAATTACTAACAGTAATATACATGTATATACAGAGGTGCGGAAAGTAAAAGTACGAGAAAGTAAATCCTAAACTATTACATCCCATTAGCAGTTACAATATTTAGAAAGAAAATGCGAAAAAGATAAACTAACTATTACAAAATCATATGTGCGACCTATACATTTATTTCTAAAATGGTAAATAAATAGAAATACATAGGAAATATTATTTAGAAAGAAAATTAAATATCCTAAAAAGAAAAGCCTAAATAATTTTGGTATTTTTGTGATTTGATCTTAATATTTTAAAAAAAATAGTCTAAATTAATTACAAATTAATTATGAAATAAACATTAAAATGGGATTAAAATAAATTTGTCAAAAATTAATTTTAATCTAAAAAAAAACCTAAATCTATTTTTTTGTGATTTCAATTTTATGATTTTTTGTTTATTATTTTTTTTAATTGACTTAAGAAAATTAAGTTAATGATAATAAAAAAAATCTAATGTCTAATTGATTTTAATTAAAAAAAAGGAAGTGATTATTAAGTAAAATTAAATCTAATTATTTTTTGGTTTTTGATTTTATGAGATTTTTATGATTGAGTTAATTATCTACAAAAAAAATTTAATAAGACAACATAAATATTAAAAATAGAAAATGTCCTGATTCCGAATCTGAGCTTATTTTTGTCTGGATTGTCCCATATCCTGAGATCTGAAACCAAACGTTCTTGATGCCCTAACGATGGCATCACGTTATTTCTGCCTTCATGCTTGCATGTAAAACATTAGACTTGCTCAAAACATCAATAGTAATAAGAATATACGTATAAAAATGATTTAAATTACAAAATCAAAGAGATTTGAAATCAAAATTTTACCAAATCGGAGGGATGGTATGAAGGGATTCTGAGATGTGGGTTGCCTCCTAGGGGTCTCAGAAGGATGAGGGAGTCACTGGTTTTGAGTGAGAGAAGTTGGAACTTGGGTTATGAGTTTTATAACTTCTTGGAATTTTTTGTAAATTTCGAGCTCTCTCTTAGGCAATGATTTTTTCGTGCTCTTAGGCAATGATTTTTTTCGTGCATGATTTTTTTGTGCTCTTAGGAAATGTTTTTTCCGTCCCTTTGTAGCTTGCATAGTGTGGTATATATAGAGGAATGAGAGGAGAGCAAACAAGTAAGGTAAGAATCAAGACATTAAGGCCCTTGTCAAAACAAGATAAAACACATTAAAATGTTTCTAAACTTGTAAAATCCTTGCCATTCTTGACATGCATTGAACTTGGACTTCCTTGCTGGCGTTTTCGCGAAATTATGGGCCTTATATTGACCCAAATCATCATCCCATATGTCAAAACATATTATCTATTATTTTATGCAATTTATATTGTATTTATTTGAATAAAAAGAAAAATAAATATGAATAAAATAAATAAAAATGCAAAGCAAGGTAAGAATGAGTTTATGAGTCCTTGGCATGGCCATGGACATGTTTGAAGTTCAAAAGATTAATCCCAATAAGCAAAAATCACAAATTGCCCAATTAAGATTCCATGTATTTCTTTGAAAATTGCCCAATTAGTACACCTCATAACTTTCTCAATTTTCATCTTTTGGAGATGATCTTGGACTTTTTGGAAATCCCAATATGTCTTCTACAATCTCTATATTGAACATTTTTGCTTTTGAAGATATCATCTTGATGTAAGTTGTCTTGACAAAAAATGTCTTTTGTTGACTTTTTGTAAATGAACTGTAATGTATGAGCTCATATCTTCCAAATGAAGAATTTTTTGGACTAGAGAAGGAAAACAAAGTTTTAGAGAATTGTATTTTATTCAAAATGAGCTTTGGTTGGGGAAAATTTGATGAAGTATGTGAAAGTTATGCCTGGATAAAGTTCAGTTGACTTCTCCTAAGGAAACCCTGGTTTGGAATTCTTGACTTTTGATGATCTGAGGACTTTCCTTGGGGAATCATGATCAAACATTGATCAAATGATGAATATCACTTCAAAATGTTGATGTTGGCCAAAAATCTTGATGTTTGACTGTATGTTGACCATAGTTGACTTTTGGACCAATACAATTGATTTTCAAGCATTTGAACCATTGACTGAGTAAATTTATGATGTAGGGATTGAAACTTAACATGAACCTTGTTGAGGACCTATGAATAACCATGGAAGCCATTTGAGACCTTTACAAACCAAATTTCCTTGAGAAATCCCAAACCCTAGTTATGGGCCTTTGGTCTAGGAGGAGCACCTTGACTAATAAAACCTTAAGTGTTTTGATCATTTGAAGAGCCTTGAAAGAATGTTTTGAGAAAAATGAGAGAGAAAATTTTTGGGTACAACAGCTTTCCCTGTTCAATCTTCTTAAATCTGAAGAGTTAGATTGGTCTGTCCTCCATTCGTGACTAGAAGGTAGAATATGATTGAACAGTTACGTGCCCAGAAATTTGCACTTGCATGTGCAAAAGGTAACGCTATTGGTAACAGGAATGGGCTTAGATATGCCTGTTGTACCCTAAAATTTTCCCTCTCATTTTACTCAACACATTCCCATTGATATCCTCAACTTGCTCAAGGATACCCAATAATTTGCCAGACAAACTCTCTCCTTAGGCAATGTGCCTCAAACTAGGGTTTCCATTTTTATCAAGATAGGTGAACTCCAAAGACCTCATATAATCTCCATGGTCCTAATATGTTCTCAAGACCCTCCATGTCATGTTTCAAGCCTTGCACAAGAAGTTTGCTCAATCAACTGCTTAGATGCTTGAGAATCGACTATATTAGGTCAAAAGTCAACTATGGCCCACATACAGTCAAACTTCAAGATTTTTGGTCAACATCAACATTTTGAAGTTATATCCATCATTTGACCAAGGGTTGATCATGATTCCTTAAGGAATGCCCTAAATTCATCAAAACCCAAAAGTTGCTAAATTAGGGTTTCTCAGGAAAAGTCAACCAAACTTTGACCAAGCATAACATCCTCATACTTTATCAAACTTTTCCATCCAAGGATCATTTTGAATAAGATGCAATTCCCTACAATTCATCTTCAACCCTCAAGTTCAAAATATGCACTCACAAAAAGATATGAATTTCCACATTATAGGTCCTTTTGAAAAGTCAACAAAAACACTTTTTGAAAAGTCAACTGTATGCAATTCCATGTGTATGAAATGCATTGTGTAATGATGTTCTCAAAATAAATTAGATTATGATGTATGCGTTTCGTATGCATATGCTATGATATTTTGTAAATGATGTATGAATGTGCAATGTTTTTTTGAAATTTGAGCAGCATCTTAGCCTGGGGAAAATAAATCCCTGAGTGTCGTTGAGGATGAAGAGTATGTGCAACTTCGATCTTATGGGATATTGTTTCCGTTGGGGACTCCTGCTTGCTGTTTGAGGATAACTCCGCTGGGAAACATTGATTTCTGCTCTCTGAGGAAACTCTACTGGAGAGTGTTAATTCCTGCTTGGGGGAGAAGAGTTCAAAACTTTGGTCGTTCTTTGCTCTACTGGAGAGTTATAATTCTTTGTATACCCTAACCGGGGATAACATCGATGGATGACTTTATGGCTTGTCTGAGAAGGATAAAGTTGACTGACATCTGGTCTGGTTCCAGGTTTTGCAGCAACTCTCAGAGGATAGTGATGACTTCACTGGGGAAGGGAATTTTGTTAGTGACTCATCGTCACCTGAGTAATAGGCTCAAGCTGGGGAGATTAGAACTCACTTGGGAGATAAATCATGTTGGGGAAATAAACCCTTTTGGGGAAATAAACCCTGGTGATAGAGTAATATCCTGATGAGGGAAGCTCTTTGTCGAGGAGAATATGCTCCGTTGTAGAGAAGTAATCTGCGGAGGCTTTTACAATTTTGAAAACTCAGCTGGGGAGAGGAAGTTCCATGGACTGTAATGTTTAGGATCCTGTATGTTGGTGACATTACTGGAGACAAGATTATACTTCTTTATCAGCCAGAGTGATCTGCTGGATAAATTGTGGGGAATGTATGAACTTGTGAAGATTACCTTGTGGGGGTAATCTCATGGCAGTGGCTCGGTGGGGATTCGTGGAGACTTGAACATATCGCAACTTCTAAAGCCTTTGGTGAATGCTGATCAGGGCGATAAGTCTTCTACTAATAGACAAGTGATGAGATGATGGGACATAGTCGTATGCTTTAATCCCTAACTTTTGCCTGTACTATCCTTTCAGATTTTCAGTCCACTGGGATACCCTTTTTTGCCCAAGCCGCCTTTTCAGGTTTTCGACTTGCCGGGTGTACAGATTTATTTATATATCCCTAATTTTTGCCTGAACTTTTTTGGTTCGCTGGGATGCTCTTATTTTTTCCTAGGTCAGTCAACCTAACGGGTCTTTTTTTTCATGCGTAGTATTTTCTGACTAAGGCCACATTCACAGGGTGCAGAGAATTGTTATTTTCCATAGTAGTAAGTGTTGTAGAACTTATAGAAATATGTTTGCTTGATCGCACGTGGCCTTTTACTGGAACTCATGTTTAATTCCCTAAGTGATTCAGACGGAGGTATGCTCCTGGCTATTTGGCACTTTTGAGAGATTCCTCGAATCTTGACTCGACTGCCCCCAGATCAGTTAGACACCATGTCATGCCCCTTGATTATAAAAGGCATGTTACTGGAAATGTTTTTCCATCTGAGGTGATTCTGTCCATTGAGAGGATTTTCGTTCATTGAATTTTTGTTGTGCGAATTTCTCTGCTGTCGAACGATTAGTCATATGTAAACAATGGTATTTAAAGAATGCAAAGCTTATGTCTGTCTTGAAGTTTTAAAAATTCATTTTTAGTAAACAAATAGAATTTTGTAAGAATATGAATTCAACTAAGGATTTATAGTAAACCTTACAGGAGTCAGGATACCTTTTGTAACAGTATGCTTTCGAACTAACCCATGCTTTAGCTAGGACTTTTAAGAGTTGTAGCATGGCCTGGTTCACGGTTCAAGAAACAAAGGATAAAGGCTCGAAATTTATTTGTACCCAACCTGTTCTCCGTGATGTTCTTCGGTCTTATAGTCAGTTAATTGTGCGTTTAAATCCCAATTGAGTCTAGAATATTTGCACTGATATTTCGGTGATGGTTCGGATACCGAAAATTTATTTTGAGGAGGCAGTCATTTTTTGTAATATTTTCTTTTTGTTGATGATTTGTAGCGACCTATTTTTTTATTTTATTATCCCTACCTTTTTCATGAACTGTTTCTTTTGTGATTACAGTCAGCAGGATACCCCAGTTTTTTCTTAAGTCTCCTTCATAGGTTTTGAATTAGCGGGCTTTTCTTTTGAGATATGATGACTGCTTATTTTAACGATTATGCGAAATCATCACCATCTTTTGTTTTGGAATGTTACCTCCGTTACTAGTCGTGTACGAGGGGAAATCTTGCAGTTGAGTGCACCATTGTATTAACTCAGAAACTACCCTGCCCCAGGTTATGATTAAGGGTTTCAACTTGCGTGAAAAAGAAAGCTCCTACTTCTTAGGCTCAAAGGGGTTGACTACAGATAATCTTCCTTATAACGCCACTTGTAACACCCCTTCTAAATAACCCGCGAATATATTAATTAAATCAGAGTAACATGGAAAATCAGGGATGTCACAATTCAAGATAAATATAAAACCTCAAATTTACAGTTGTCATGCTTTACTGAAGGAATTATTATTATAAATATTTAAATCAACATCATGTTCTACACAGCGGAAATATCTCAAAACCGGAATAACTTCACTTCATAAGTATTCCCAACATAAATTAAACAATAAAAAGTAAAACTCGTCATTCAAACGTTTCCCCCAGTCTTACAACCTATCAGAGCATGACACTGACACGCGGACTAAAATAACATAGCTCTAGAGCCATCCTCACCAACTCCTGAGCTGCTAACTTTAATCTGAAATCATTAAAGTAAGGGTGAGATTTCTCATAATTAACATGCATTATAAGTTTCTCAATCAACATTATATCACAAGCATATTATTTCACCCATTTTAGCATAAACTCAGATTCAACACACAGTTCCAATCATACAAGTCATTATGCACAATTCAAGAATCAACCAAAGAATTGTAACACTGGAAGACATCCTAACATGTTACAATTCCATGCAAACACAAATGCAGACACAATGCATGTGGTACCAACACGTGACCAAGTCACCCATCACTGATCCATCACTCTCGGATACAGCAACCATCGATTCGTCCATCACACTCGGACATGAATCCAGCCGAAGCAATCATCGATTCGTCCATAACACTCGGACATGAATCCAGCCTAACCACCCATCATCTCTCGGGTATCGGTTAACGGCAATACAAGTCAAATTCCACACAATGGAAATTAACTTCACCAAAATAATGCATATGCATGTACATCACTAACATGCAACATCAATCAACGGAAGTATGATCACACATAATTCCAAATAACGCCAAAGCCAATATATCACATGATCATATCTCAATCATAATGGATAGCAGGCACAACACATAAGTATCAGTTCTCATTCACCAAAGTTTACAAAAATCGGGAATTCGACTCTTTTTAAAATAATTTATAAAATAATATTTTTCTTATTTTATAAGATAGAGTATTTAATTTAAGAAATAACGTCCATAACGGCACTCAAAACGGACTTACGGTTTGAAAGTTATGAATTTTCAAAGTTCAGTATTTTTCAAAAAGTTACAGCAGAACCCGGTTCCTTCATATACAGGAACCGGTTCCTGCGAAGTTCAGAAAACACCCATTCTGGAAAATGTACTGGAACCTGGTTCCTACCTATACAGGAACCGGTTCCTACGTTGCAAAAGTCAGTTTCTTCACAAATTTACACTGGGAACCCGGTTCCTCCCCACTGGGAACCGGTTCCTGCGACCTGAAAAGTCAAAAACTGCTATTTGACAGCATTTATTCATTCCAAATCCCATCCAATTCATACCCATACGAATCCAACTCACAGAAATGCCAAAACAAGTTATAGTACATGATTCTAATGATATAACACACCATAACATCATACAATTTCCTCATAACATCAAATTGAATCAAAACATAAAATTCATGGGATTCCTAAATTGGGATTCCTAACATGCTTAATCAATTCTATTGATCCCAAAATCTATAAGGCATATTAAATAATCGAAATCACCCCTTACCTCGCGATGATCCTTCGAATTCACGGCGTTTGGCTTTTTCCTCTCTTCTCTTCTCTTCTCCAATTTCACGTACAATGAGTTTTTCCCAAAACCTTCTTTTCCTTTTTCCTTTTTATCCTTCTTTTTCTTTTCCTTTTATTATTTGCCAAATAATAATAATAAATTAGTAATTATTTTAGTAGAGCTTTTTACTTCACACACCTCTAATTCAACCTTACACCCCCGATCTTCCTTTTTAATTCCATAATTAATTCATTCATTTAATCCAAAATATTATTAATTAAGCATTTAATTAATTTAATGATTAAATTCCTAATTATTTAACAATTGAATTAATTTGGGGTGTCACAACTCTCCCCAACTAAAAGAGTTTTCGTCCTCGAAAATATACCTTAGACGAACTGTTCGGGATACGAGTCCTTCATCTGACTCTCTAGCTCCCAAGTGACATTTCCATCTGCTGGTCCTCCCCAAGCCACTCTTACCAACGCGATCTCCTTGCCTCACAACTGTTTCAACTTCCGATCCTCAATTCTCGCAGGTACCTCTTCCACAGTCAAATTCTCTCGTACCTGTATATCGTCTACCCAAATCTCATGAGACGGATCAGCAATGTACTTCCTTAGCTGAGATACATGAAAAACATCATGCAAATTTGCAAGTGACGGCGGCAAAGCAATCTGATAAGCAACTTTCCCAACTCTCTTGGTAATCTGAAACGGACCAATAAAACGTGGAGTCAACTTCTTTGACTTCAAAGCTCGACCAATACCAGTCATCGGAGTAACTCGCATAAAAACATGTTCTCCTTCGCTAAACTCAAGATCTTTACTCCTCTTATCGTGATAACTTTTCTGACGACTCTGAGAAGTCCTCATCTTCTCCTGAATCATCTTAATCTTTTCCGAAGTCTGTTGGACAATTTCCGGTCCAATCACAATACTCTCTCCAGATTCATACCAACACAACAGTGTCCGACACCTCCTACCATACAATGCCTCAAACGGAGCCATACCAATGCTCGAATGAAAAATATTGTTGTAGGTAAACTCAATCAATGGTAGATAACTATCCCAAGCTCCACCTTTCTCCAACACACAAGCTCTTAACAAATCTTCCAACGACTGAATCGTTCTCTCCGTCTGACCATCTGTCTGTGGATGATAAGCGGAACTCAAACGCAACTTAGTACCCAAAGCTTCTTGCAATCCCGTCCAGAATTTAGATGTAAACCTCGGATCTCGATCCGACACAATACTAGAAGGGATACCGTGCAAACTCACAATCTTCTCAACATACAATTCTGCCAACCTTTCCATCGGATAATCCATTCTTATCAGAATAAAGTGAGCAGATTTCGTCAACCGATCAACAATAACCCAGATAGAATCACAATTCTTCGATATCCTTGGCAAACCAAACACAAAATCCATAGAGATTCCATCCCATTTCCATTCCGGAACAAACAACGGTTCCATCATGACAGTTTCTGATGCTCAATCTTCGACTTCTGACAAACCAAACAAGCATACACAAACTCAGCAATTTCCTTTTTCATTCCCGGCCACCAAAACAACTTCTTCAAATCATGGTACATTTTAGTAGCACCAGGATGAATACTCAATCCACTACGATGTCCTTCTTCCAAAATACTCTTCCTAATCTCTGCAACATCTGGAACACACACCCTATTACCAAATCTCATAACACCATTCTCATCAATCCGGAACTCGCCTCCTTGACCTTGGTTGATCAATGTCAATTTATCAACTAACCCAACATCGGACTTTTGTCCATTCCGAATTTCTTCCAGAATACCACTAGTCAGTTTCAACATACCCAATTTCACACTATTCGGAGTAGTTTCACATACCAAACTTAAATCTCTGAACTGCTCAACCAAATCTAACTCACGGACCATTAACATCGACATATGCAAGGACTTCCTACTCAAGGCATCCGCAACAACGTTTGCCTTACCAGGATGGTAATTCAAACCGAAATCATAATCTTTTAGAAATTCTAACTATCTCCTCTGCCTCATATTCAACTCTTTCTGATCAAAGAGATACCTCAGACTTTTGTGATCACTGAACACCTCAAACCGAGAACCATATAAATAATGCCTCCACAACTTCAAAACAAACACAACAGTTGCCAACTCCAAATCATGAGTCGGATAATTCCTTTCATGTACTTTCAATTGTCTCGAAGCATAAGCTACCACCTGTTTATCTTGCCTCAACACACCACCTAATCCCATTAATGATGCGTCACAATACACAACAAAAGACTTAGTCGGATTTGGAAAAATCAAGATCGGAGCACTTGTCAACCTCCTTTTCAGCTCTTGAAATCCTTTCTCACATTCAGCATCCCAAACAAACATCTGACCCTTCCTGGTCAACTTAGTCAACGGTAACGCTAATTTGGAAAATCCTTCTATAAACTTCCTGTAATAACCTACAAGTCCCTGAAAACTACGGATCACAGAAGCATTCTTCGGCGCTTCCCACTGAGATACTGCTTCTACCTTCGTAGGATCCACAGCAATTCCATTCTTGGAAATTACATGGCCAAGAAAACTTACTTCACTTAACCAGAATTCACACTTGGACAACTTCGCATAAAGCTTCTTCTCTTTCAACAATTCCAACACAACTCTGAGATGTTCTGCACGCTCTTCATCGCTCTTCGAATAAATTAGAATATCATCAATGAATACCACCACAAACTTATCAATATATGGATGAAATATCCTGTTCATATACTCCATGAAAACACCAGGTGCATTAGTAACTCCAAACGCCATAACAGAATACTCGTAATGTCCATACCTCGTTCTAAATGCAGTTTTCTGAATATCTTCCGACTTCACACGAATCTGATGATATCCAGATCTTAGATCAATCTTACTAAATACACAAGCTCCAACTAGTTGATCCATCAAATCATCGATCCTCGGCAAAGGTTACCAATTCTTGATTGTAACTTTATTCAGCTGTCTGTAATCAACACATAATCTCATTGAACCTTCTTTCTTCTTAACCAACAACATCGGAGCACCCCACGGCGAAACACTCGGACGAATAAACTTCTTCTCAAATAAATCCTCAAGTTGACTCTTCAACTTTCTCAATCTAGAAGCAGACCTCTTATAGGCATCCTCGAATTCGAACTAGTTCTAGTAACAAAACCCATTAAGACTTCACCTTGCACTCTCACACCGTTCCACTTACTTCATCACGGAACACTTCATAAAAAAAAATTACATCCGATAGGTCACATGCCTTTTTCTTGCTCTCGCCGAGATCTAAATCTCTCGTTACGCAAACCATAATGCTTCTCTTCTTGCCGACTCAACTAATTTCACACACTGTAAAGCTGGCACAATAAGTACATCCCATCCAACGCGATCCCGACTACTATCAACAAGAGATTAAGGGTGATCAGTTCCTCAATTTGTCAATAGATAGTCAACAATCATGAGGTGGCATCGACCATCGTTACCAAACCACAACAACATCTTCAATCTTACCCTTCAAGCTACTTAAACATAACCATGCTTAAAGCATCAACTGCCCGACAATACTTACATCTTACAATCGGCGGTATACTGAACCAACCTCTTGCACAAAACTTCAAAGAAGAAACTTCTCCCCCACTTATTTCACATGTACCTCTGCAGACAACGAAAAGGAAACAATCAAGTACCGACAGTGTTTCACACACATGTCGCATACCAAAAGGGAGTAAACACATAAACAACCTGGCCGATAGACCGACCTGCTCTGATACCACTATTGTAACACCCCTTCTAAATAACCCGCGAATATATTAATTAAATCAGAGTAACATGGAAAATCAGGGATGTCACAATTCAAGATAAATATAAAACCTCAAATTTACAGTTGTCATGCTTTACTGAAGGAATTATTATTATAAATATTTAAATCAACATCATGTTCTACACAGCGGAAATATCTCAAAACCGGAATAACTTCACTTCATAAGTATTCCCAACATAAATTAAACAATAACAAATAAAACTCGTCATTCAAACGTTTCCCCCAGTGTTACAACCTATCAGAGCACGACACTGATACGCGGACTAAAATAACATAGCTCTAGAGCCATCCTCACCAACTCCTGAGCTGCTAACTTTAATCTGAAATCATTAAAGTAAGGGTGAGATTTCTCATAATTAACATGCATTATAAGTTTCTCAATCAACATTATATCACAAGCATATTATTTCACCCATTTTAGCATAAACTCAGATTCAACACACAGTTCCAATCATACAAGTCATTATGCACAATTCAAGAATCAACCAAAGAATCGTAACACTGGAAGACATCCTAACATGTTACAATTCCATGCAAACACAAATGCAAATACAATGCATGTGGTACCAACACGTGACCAAGTCACCCATCACTGATCCATCACTCTCGGATACAGCAACCATTGATTCGTCCATCACACTCGGACATGAATCCAGCCGAAGCAATCATCGATTCGTCCATAACACTCGGACACGAATCCAGCCTAACCACCCATCATCTCTCGGGTATCGGTTGACGGCAATACAAGTCAAATTCCACACAATGGGAATTAACTTCACCAAAATAATACATATGCATGTACATCACTAACATGCAACATCAATCAACGGAAGTATGATCACACATAATTCCAAATAACGCCAAAGCCAATATATCACATGATCACATCTCAATCATAATGGATAGCAGACACAACACATAAGTATCAGTTCTCATTCACCAAAGTTTACAAAAATCGGGAATTCGACTCTTTTTAAAATGATTTTCATAAAATAATAATTTTCTTATTTTATAAGATAGAGTATTTAATTTAAGAAATAACGTCCAAAACGGCACTCAAAACGGACTTACGGTTTGAAAGTTATGAATTTTCAAAGTTCAGTATTTTTCAAAAAGTTACAGCAGAACCCGGTTCCTTCATATACAGGAACCGGTTCCTGCGAAGTTCAGAAAACACCCATTCTGGAAAATATACTGGAACCCAGTTCCTACCTATACAGGAACCGGTTCCTACGTTGTAAAAGTCAGTTTCTTCACAAATTTACACTGGGAACCCGGTTCCTCCCCACTGGGAACCGGTTCCTGCAACCTGAAAAGTCAAAAACTGCTATTTGACAGCATTTATTCATTCCAAATCTCATCCAATTCATACCCATACGAATCCAACTCACAGAAATGCCAAAACAAGTTATAGTACATGATTCTAATGAGATTATAACACACCATAACATCATACAATTTCCTCATAACATCAAATTGAATCAAAACATAAAATTCATGGGATTGGGGTTTGAATTTCATAAATCCTAAATTGGGATTCCTAACATGCTTAATCAATTCTATTGATCCCAAAATCTATAAGGCATATTAAATAATCGAAATCACCCCTTACCTCGCGATGATCCTTCGAATTCACGGCGTTTGGCTTTTTCCTCTCTTCTCTTCTCTTCTCCAATTTCACGTACAATGAGTTTTTCCCAAAACCTTCTTTTCCTTTTTCCTTTTTATCCTTCTTTTTCTTTTCCTTTTATTATTTTCCAAATAATAATAATAAATTAGTAATTATTTTAGTAGAGCTTTTTACTTCACACACCTCTAATTCAACCTTACACCCCCGATCTTCCTTTTTAATTCCATAATTAATTCATTCATTTAATCCAAAATATTATTAATTAAGCCTTTAATTAATTTAATAATTAAACTCCTAATTATTTAACAATTGAATTAATTTGGGGTGTCACACCACTGTTTAGGATTTGAAACAACGCTTGTACATCGTCAACAAGGTCTGTTCAAAATCATAATGTAGAGATTATGGTATCTTTTTCATCATCCTTCCCCTAAAGGCTTACAACTTTTAATCGAGAGTCGAATATCACAAAAAGGAAGTAAAAGCATAGTTTTAGTATAGTGAAAACAAATGGATTAATTTAATATAAACATATGCAATGCATTAATGGAATAACAAAGTTTGACATAAATAAGTGTTCAAACAATCAAGAGAAAATTACAATTTGAAAATTCTAATGAACAAAAATCCTTTTTGTTTGAACTTGTCACTTCAGATGGTGTGCCTTTGAGGGATGTCAGAAGAATTCAGTCTGACCATCTTGTGTGAACTCCAGCACTCCTTCACCGATCAAGTCTTGAACCTTATTTCTCAATGTCCAATAGTTATTAGTGTCATGTCCAGGACTATTGGAGTGGTACGCACACCTTGCATTTAGATTGTACATTGGAGAGGCGGTGTTGGGATTCTGAGGAGAATCCTTCAACGTAACCAGCTTGGCCTCCAACACGTGTTGCAATGCTTGAGCTAATGAAATGTTAATTTCGGTAAAGCATCTTTTATATGTATTCTGCTTATGCTGATTACCCCGTTGCCGTTGTTGCACTGGTGCTGGATTAGAGATTTGTACTGCCCCCACAGATTGGTTAAGATTGCTCTTATTATGATCCTTCTGGTCGTACACAATATTGGACTCCTTCTTTCCATTGTATGATATCTTCTGAGTACTTAAAGATGCAGTCCCCTGAATTTCACCGCTCCTGAGTTTCTTTTCAACACGTTCCTGCATGAACATGTCACCCAATTACGTGTCTGCCAAGAGAGATTGATCGTTGATTAGGCCCCAAATTCTAGCAATTTGTCCCAGACAATCGTATTTGTATTGACGAAGTTCATTGATGAGGATTTTTAACTCTTCTTGTCCCTGAGCTAAATTTTAGATAAGAGCCATCTGACTATTCATCTGGATTCTAATCTTTTCCATCTCAGCTTGCAGTTGTTACACCTGGTCATCCTGGTTATCTTCCAGATTTTTCTTGGTTTTGTTCCCAGCGAGGAGTTCTTTCAATTATTCTTTCCCATTGGATAGATTCAGGACCATTTCCTTGAACTGAGCATCTTGAGTTTGGAGATCTATATCGTTCTGTTCGAGAGCCATCTTCCTTGCATAAATAAACAGCGAGAAAATGAGAAACCTGTCTTGAGAATATCTGTTATGTAATGACATGCATGCAACATTTTCAAGGATATCATGGGGTAAACACAAGAAAATGTTTGAATTTTAATTGCATCTTTGACGGAAGAACTTCATATTGTTGAATGTCCTTCTACAAGAATCAAGCTCACCATGTTGAGTGGGTCATAACCTCTGACTCAAGTTATCATGCTTTGGCCTTTTGATGACATTGGCTAGAGGGAAATAAATCCCCTTGCCCCTTTCTAGAAGTCTGGTTTATCATAACTTGCATCACAAGACCTAGAGATCCTTGAAATTGTTAACGAAATGTTATGACATAATGTCATGATGTGTATGCTATACACCAAGCAAAAGTGTAAGGTGATTAAGACAAGTGAGTCTTGCAATAATTCTAGGCTATTGGATAATGACTACAAACAAGTCCTGCAAGGAACTCACATTGTTAGATAATAAATACAAACAAAACTCTGCAAGAAGTTCAAGTTGTTAGATAATGAAAGCAAATAAGTCACACAAGTAGCCTTAGGTTTAGACTTGCATGGAATTTGTAGGTAAGTACCCTCTTGAAGTTTCAGTTGGCTCAACCTGTCCTAGCAATAGTAACTGGGTTCTGGGGATCTCATATCATTGATCTTTCTCTCAGGTATTGCTTCAGCTCAATCATCTGAATTGCAGCTAAAATATCCCGAAAGTCCAATATCAATGAGTGTAGCATCGAGTATCAACCAACTTCATTCTGCACCAAAGTCGGTCATCTCACTACTTTCTAATAGCTAAGATGAGTCAATTTAAGGTTCTAAAAGTCAGTTAGTGCTTAATGATACTATGTGGAAGCTTAATGTTATCCTTGACTGACTCAAGGAACATTAGTACAAGCCAGAGTATCACACTAGCGTAGCTATTATATCATCCATATCGGTCTACACCGTACAACGTCCATGATTTTATTGCTATTTACCTAAAAAGTGCCCCAGATCCAGGTATAGGATCTTTAATAATAGCCCAAACATAAACCCGAAAGATAAAGCATACAAATCAGACAAGTAAAGCATTTCAAATATGACCTAGCCCTAAGGTAACCCCACTTTTTAAGAGTAACACTCCTCAGAAGAGTCACCGGTTCTGTAACACGGTGGGAGAACTAACTTTACTGGTTTGCGTTTTATCGCAAATGTTGCGGTTAGCAAGAGTCTCCATCGAATTTTCTTTTATTCAACAAAGGAAAGTGTGAAAAGAACAGGAAAGACCTTTCAAGATTATTCTATGAGTAAGGGGGGTAGGTTATGGAAAGGGAAGTTGTTAGAACCCTTTCCATCTGTAGTTATCTACGGGCTCTTAGTTGCTAGCTCCCTTTGAAAATGTTTTTTTGTGTAAGTGTGTTTTGAATATATTTTTAAAATACGCCTTAGTGTGGTGAACTTTGTAATGTTTCTCGTTTAGGCGAGAACGTATACAAAGTGTTTTTTCTCTTTGAAAATATTTAGAAAAGAGTTTGTGTATGTGTGAAAAAATTGTTTTTTGATTGTTTTTATGAGCAAGCAACTAGGAGCTATCTACCTACTCGAAAGGTTTGCTCTTTTCCTCTTTTCCTTTAGACAACGCTATCCTACTATTAGTGAGTAGGTAGCCCTATAGTTGGATTTTTGAGGGACGGGAGAGGGTCATCGTACAGTCACGAAAGCAACTAGTAAGATACTTTAGTAGTAACCCCAAGGTTTTAAGATCATATACCAAGGCAACATCGAAGGGGTCATCGAGGGACTTATGATCTTTAAACCAAAGGGTTACCACTAAAATCTCTTACGTTTGAGAGTCGTGACTGTTTATTTATTCAAAGGCAACAAGTGGAGGTACCTTAGAGGTGCGCGTGTGTGAGTATGTTATATTTCAGTTATTTATCTTGAGTGTTAGGTTTGCTAACATTTGCTTTTATCTCGCCATACACGACCTAATTACTAACAGTAATATACCTGTATATACAGAGGTGTGGAAAGTAAAGTGTGGGAAAGTAAATCCTAAACTATTACATTCCATGAGCAGTTACAATATTTAGAAAGAAAATGCGAAAAAGATAAACTAAGTATTACAAAATCATATGTGCGACCTATACATTTATTTCTAAAATGGTAAATAAATAGAAAATAATAGGAAAGATTATTTAGAAAGAAAATTAAATATCCTAAAAAGAAAAGCCTAAATATTTTTGGTATTTTTGTGATTTGATCTTAATATTTAAAAAAATTCTAAATTAATTACAAATTAACTATGAAATAAACATTAAAATGGGATTAAAATAAATTTGTCAAAAATTAATTTTAATCTAAAAAAAAAACCTAAATCTATTTTTTTGTGATTTCAATTTTATGATTTTTTGTTTATTATTATTTTTAATTGATTTAAGAAAATTAAGTTAATGATAATGAAATAATCTAATGTCTAATTGATTTTAATTCAAACAAAGGAAGTGATTATTAATTAAAATTAAATCTATTTTTTTTTTTGGGTTTTGATTTTATGAGATTTTTATGATTGAGTTAACTATATACAAAAAAAAAGTTAATAAGACAACGTAAATATTAAAAAAAGAAAATGTCATGATTCCGAATCTGAGCTTATTTTTATTTGGATCGTGCCATATCCTGAGATCCGAAACCAAACGTTCTTAATGCCCTAACGATGGCATCATGTTATTTCTGCCTTCATGCTTGCATGTAAAACATTAGACTTGCTCAAAACATCAATAGTAATTATAATATACGCATAAAAATAATTTAAATTACGAAATCAAAGAGATTCGAAATCAAAATTTTACCAAATCTGAGGGATGGTATGAAGGGATTATGAGACGCGTGGGGGTTGAATAATGATGTGGGTCGCCTCCTATGGGTCTCAGAAGGATTAGGGAGTGACTGGTTTTGAGTGAGAGAAGCTGGAACTTGGGTTATGAGTTTTACAACTTCTTGGAATTTTTTTGTGAATTTCGAGCTCTCTCTTAGGCAATGATTTTTTCGTGCTCTTAGGCAATGATTTTTTTCGTGCTCTTAGGCAATGATTTTTTTCGTGCTCTTAGGCAATGATTTTATTCGTTCTCTTAGGCAATGATTTTTTTCGTCCCTTTGTAGCTTGCATAGTGTGGTATATATAGAGGAGTGAGAGAAGAGCAAATAAGTAAGGTAAGAATCAAGGCATTAAGGCCCTTTTCAAAACAAAATAAAACACATTAAAATATTTCCAAACTTGTGAAATCCTTTTCGTTCTTGACATGCATTGAACATGGACTTCCTTGATGGCCTTTGCATGAAATTATGGGCCTTATATTGACCCAAATCATCAACCCATATGTCAAAACCTATTATCTATTTTTTTTGCAATTGATTTTGTATTTATTTGAATAAAAACCAAAATAAATATGAATAAAATAAATAAAAATGAAAAGCAAGGTAAGAGTGAGTTTATGAGTCCTTGGCATGGTCGTGGACATGTTTGAAGTCCAAAAGATTAAGCCCAATAAGCAAAAAACACAAATTGCTCAATTAAGATTCCATGTATTTCTTTGAAATTTTCCCGATTTGTGAACCTCGTAACTTACTCAATTTTCCTCTTTTCTAGATGATCTTTGACTTTTTGGAAATCCCAAGATTCCCTCTACAATCTCTATTTTAACCATTTTTTCTTTTGAAGACATCATCTTAATGTAAGTTGTCTTGACAAATAATGTCTTTTGTTGACTTTTTGAAAATGACTTGTAATGTATGAGCTCATATCTTCCAAATGAAGCATTTTTTGGACTTGAGGAAAAAAACAAAGTTGTAGAGAATTGAATTTTATTCAAAATGAGCTTTGGGTGGGGAACAATTGATGAAGTATGTGAAAATTATGCATGGTCAAAGTTCAGTTCACTTCTCCTAAGGAAACCCTAGTTTGGTAATTCTCGACTTTTGATGATCTGAGGACTTTCCTTGGGTAATCATGATCAACCCTTGATCAAATGATGAACATCACTTCAAAATATTGATGTTGGCCAAAAATCTTGAAGTTTGACTGTATATTGACCATATTTGACTTTTGGACCAATACAATTGATTTTCAAGCATTTGAACCATTGACTGAGTAAATTCATGATGTGGGGCTTGAAACTTGTTATGAACCTTGTTGAGGACCTATGAAGAACCATGGAAGCCATTTGAGACCTTTTCAAACCAAAATTCCTTGAGAAATCCCAAACCCTAGTTATGAGCCTTTGGTCTATGAGGAGCACCTTGACTAATCAAACCTTGAGTGTTTTGATCATTTGAAGAGTCTTGAAAGAATTTTTGAGAAAAATGAGAGGGAAAATTTTGGGGTACAACAACACCGTTTGAGGCTTGACGAAGATGTAGGACGCCTTTGTGTTGGTATGAATCTGGTGAGAGTGATGTGATTAGACCTGAGATAGTTCAACAGACTACAGATAATATTAAGATGATTCGAGAAAAGATCAAGATTTCTCAGAGTCGTCAAAAGAGTAATCATGATAAGAGGAGAAAGGAGCTTGAGTTTGAGAAAGATGATCTTGTATTTCTAAGGGTTACTCCGGTAACTGGTGTTGGAAGAGCTTTGAAGTCGCGTAAGTTGACGTTGCATTTTATTGGTCCTTATCAGATTTCCGAGAAACTAGGTGAAGTGGCATATCAGATTGCTTTTCCATCGTCACTCGCTAATCTCCATGACGTGTTCCATGTGTCTCAATTTAGGAAATACATTACGCATTCATCTCATGTTGTCCAATTAGATTATGTGCAAATAAGAGATAATTTGACTGTTGAGACATCACCTATGCGGATAGAGGATAGGGAAGTGAAGAAACTCTGAGGTAAAGAGATCGATTTAGTGAAAGTGGTTTGGGGAGGACCGGAAGATGGTAATGTGACTTGGGAGCTAGATAGTCGGATGAAGTATTCGTATCCCAAGTTGTTTATTTGAGGTAGTTTTTGAGGACGAAAATCTTTTAAGTGGGAGATAGTTGTAACACCATGATTTTTAATTGTTATTATTTAATTATTTTATCAATTATTATATTATATAGTAATTGATTTAATTGTGTGATTTAGTGAATATTTGAATTATTTGAATATATGTGTTATTTGAATAATTGTAGTTATAAGTAAGAATAGGAAATAGTTGGAATTGAGCTTTATGTCATAATAGAATAGGTAAGTGGAATTAGCCCCATTAATGAAATAGAGTAGTTAGAAGAGGGATTTGAATTAGTGTTATCATAAAACAAAAAGAAAAAAGAGAAGAGAAGATGAGAAAAGAGGAGAAAAGAGGAAAAGTGAATAGGCGATCCTAAAGACTCTACACTCAAGGTAAGGGTGAGAATCTTTGTTATTATGGGAGTATATGATGGGTAGTAAAATGTAATAGGATTGGGTATGTGAATTTCTAGGCTTTGAATCACCCAAATTGATTTAGGGATTTGGAAATTAGATTTTTTGAAATCTAGTTTTTATGATATAAATAGGTTCCCTATGATATATACATGCTAGAATATATTTACTTGGTGAAATGGGAATTATAACATGTCTCTATGGTGATTTTTATGCACAAGTCAGTAGCTATTTGCAGCAGATTTTTCTGGTTTTCGCAGACGGCGCTTAGCGCGGGTAAGGCCGCTTAGCGCGGATGGCTGGACACAAAAAATTATTTTATGCATGAATGGGATTGGGATATTGTATATTATGATTTATCATGGACTTACATAAATTTTAATAATTTATTCTATGTGTTTTGGATGAGTTTTGATGAATATATGATACTTGATTTTAGTATAATGTATGTTGTATTTTGGTGATTGTTGAAAATAACATTGGTTGGTTTATATGCTATATGTTGTTTGTCAGTTGTAATGATGGTTAATACTATGTAAATGTATTGTTAATGATATTTTTATAACAACATGATAAATGTATGTTTTGTGTAATTGTTGGTGGATAATTCAATATGTTGAATTATTGTGATATGCTTGGATGGTTAAAATTGTGAGATGGTCTTAATTGCATATGTTTATTGGAAATTGCACATGCATTCTTTGGGATATTGAACTCCGGTTGGTTGCGTTGATACTTGTGTATGTAAGTGTTAGAATTGATGATGTTTGAATGTATCAGGATTTGTATCTAATTGCTACATGTTATAATGATGTGTTGAGATAATTTATACTATGAGATTATGTATATGTGATTGATTGGAATGAAAGATGTATGTTGTGCAATATTGTGAAGATAATTCAAAATATGTTGAATTATGTGATGAGTTTTAGAGATTGCACATGTACATACATCATTTGTATCAAGAGACAAGGTTTGGTAATTCTGTGGGAACTATTGACTTATCCCAAACCTAACACTGAATGGGGTTTGAAAGCTTAAGGATGAATCAGGCTTTTATTGGTGGTTATCTGTCTTGGAGATGTGGACCCGGCAGGACCGGTAAGGATAACATTGGTACCACATGCATAATGCATTTGAGTTGCATTTGAGTCATATATATCAATGTGAATTGTTGATTTATTATGCATTATGTGATTTCGGTGTGAATGTTATGGTTGGTGCGGAATGTGTGATGATTGAATTGATTGATATAATTGTGATAATGGTGATTGATTATATTTGAAAAATGAATGAATGAGCTATATTGTATAACAAAACATGTATGATGACTTATGTTTATGCCAAATGCATGACTATGTGAAGTGTGGCGAGTTCTATCGTTGTACGTTTCTTTTATATTGTTTATGATTATATATTTTCATAATGATATGAATTCTCACCCTTCTTTTTGAATGATGTTTTATACGATATTACTCATGTATCAGAGATAGCGGTGCCTCTTTCCAGGATTAGAGGAGGAGTTAGATCCTTATTTATCTGCTTATTCCTAGGTAGTGAGTCATTGCTCTGGTTTATGTAACACGGAGGATATTTGAACTCATGTTTTAATTTGGTTTGAGAGATATTTGTTATTACTCTCTTTTATTTGGACATGTATAGGATTATATGATGTTTGGCCTCAGTGCCTAGTACTTATGATATGATTGTCAGTATGGGATTTCAATCATTTATATCTTTATGTTGAGATGATTATTCTGTTGCGAGATGCATTTTTTCATTGGTGTATGAAACATGAATTTAAATACGTGTTATGATCATGACCAGTATGCATGTTTGAATTTTTCTTTATTGTTTCGTGAATTCAATTGTGAAGCCCTCTTTGAGATGTATTCTAAATTACTCTGATTATGTTATTTATGTCTATGTGGGGTTAGAGGGTGTTACAATAGGTGTTGGTCGTGCTTAGGAAATCTCGAAAGCTCACACTGCATTTCATTGGTCCTTATTAAATTTGAGAGCGAGTAGGACAATGGACCTACAAAGTTGCTTTACCATCGTCTCTTTCAAATCTTCACAGTGTGTTTCATGTGTCTATACTTCGAAAGTATGTTTCGAATTCGTCTCATGTGGTTCAAATAGATGATGTGCAAGTGAGAGATAACTTGACTGTGGAGGCATCCTCAATGCGGATCGATGATTGAGAAGTGAGAAAACTAAGATTTAAAGATGTCTTCTTGGTGAAGATTGTTTGGGGAGGACCTACTGGTGGAAGCATGACATGGAAGCTGGAGAGTTGGGTGAGAGAGTCTTATCCAGAGTTATTTCATTTAGATAATTTTTTAGGGCGAAAACTCTATAAGTAGGGGAGAGTTGTAACACCATGAGTTTAATTAATTAATTTAATTGGATTTATATTCTATTTTACTTGATTATTAAGTGATTATATGCTTTTAAATTTATTTTTGGTGAACATATGTGTGGCATGTGACATGTGGTTTGGTTGGTGAGAGTGATAGAGAGTAGTAGAATTAATTGGAATTTTAATTATTTTTATAATTAGGAGAATAATAAAATTGGTAAAAGTATTAGAAAAATAAGAGAATTAGAAATAATAGTAATTGATTTATATTATTTTGGTGAAAATTAGATTTTATTATAAAATAAATAGAAAATTAAGGTATTAAGGGTAAAGTGTGGATTAGGGAGATAAGTGAGGATCGAAGATAAATTACTTAAATGAAGGAAATAGTTTTATTTAAAAAGGGAGAAGTGAGAAGTATAGTTTTCATTGATTGTGAAATTGAGTTTGGGAGAAAAAGAAGAAAAAGCTTAAGAAAGGTTAGGGTATTGGGGAAGGAGAAGGAAACCACTATTGTTGAAAAGCTTTTTTTGGAAATTCAGATAAGGGGAGAAACTACTTAGATATAGGTTGATTTATGAAAGGTAGAGAGGAATCCTCACTCTCCTCTGGGAATTGTTTTGCTATTGATTTTGTTCATGAATGTTTGGTGTGTGTACGAGAAAATCCATGTCATGTGCTATGTCAATATATGAATTTCGTGCTCCCTAGTATGCTATATCAATGTAAGAATTTTGTGTTTCCTTCATGATTAATGTATATTTGTTTCTAAAATATAACATGATTGTGAATTCCTTGCTTGATTCAAAGTTTAATTTTTCTATTGTCAAATGAAAACATGCTGACATAAATAAGAAATCATAAGCCTATCCAAGTGAGATGTGTGCAACCTCATATTTTACATAAATATTGAGAGTGGACATGCATGCTAACTATGTATACTTTGCATCAGTCTTACTATTACTTGATATATTTGAAAGTTATTGATATGATCAGGGCATTGTTTGTTATTGAGTGAAAAACTACTTGACCTAAAAATCCTACCTTGTGAGGGTGTGAATCCTTTGACAAACCTCTTTGAGGCTTAAAATGAAAAATTACGTACTTTTCAAAATGTTACAACACTTAGCTAATTTAAAATAAATAAAAAATTTGTCACTTTATCTTAAGAATAAGAGAGCACGTAAAAACAAGTGTATTTCAAAATTATAAATTGGGGAGAAAAAGAAAAAGGGCATTGTTTTGTAAAAGAAAACTGAAGCAGTAATGGTGTAGAGAAAGAAAAAGAAAATGCTTTGACATAAAGCTGTTCAAAAATAAAAAGTCAAACATACAAAAGAAAAAGCGCCAAAAGAAAATGGTTGTAAAGAAAAATAATTTTGAAAGAAATAATTTATACTCTCTTATCTTTAGGCTTTTGAAACCAAAGAAAAATAATATTTTTGCTAGCTCCAACCACGTTACAATCAAAAGAAAGACATCGGTAATCCATAATTGATGATATATGTTATGATATTTCTTATATTAAATAAAAGTGTTTTATAGTTCATGTATTGTCTGATTTTGAGGGAATCGCTAACTATTAAGAGATATTCAATGAGATCATGATTTTGATGAATAATTAACTGTTGATTGAGACATATTTTAAAAATATTACTTTGGTCAAGTAAATGATTCATCTTTATCTTATGATTTTTGGATAACCATGATATTGATTATGAACTTGCATTTGGAAGAATACTTGCCATAGAAACAATTTCAAAACTCTTGACCTGAGTCAATCAAACCTTGCAATGAAGCATGCATTCAAAATATTTATGAATCTTTTGATTAGATTTTGTTTGAGAATATTTAATAAGTGTCAACCTTACATAAAATATGTAGGAATTTCTTAACTTATTTTATAAGCAATCAATAAAAAAACCCTCAATATGTATATAAAAAGTGATAAAAATACTTGTTTAGATTTTTCTAGCATGTATTAACTAAAAACGGGTAAAAAGGACAAGAAAACCATAATTCATGACACAAAGACCAAGCCAAAGAAAACTCCTACAAAACAAGGCTCCCTAGGCCATACGAATAGGCGCGCTAAGCAGGCTCAGAAGGCCATACGTCACTTGCAAACTATAGTACTTCATAGTGAAGGAATGGTTTGTGTGTTAAACATATGGGTTGTTCACTTAGCAAAGCAATGCGGTTTGGGCCACCTGTAAGATACTTAGCATTGTTGAATTTTGAAGAAAGTATGTTTGTTAGGCGCATGGGTGGTGCGCCTAGTGGAGGCTACGAATCCACGCCTATGAATAAAGGCTTTCAGTTTAGTTCTAAAGGAGTTACGATGGAGTGATGTAGTATAAAATTGGAATAGGTTCATTTTAGTGCATAATAATAGAATAAGAGAAGGAAATTGAAGGCGAAAGTCTGGCTCAAGTGACATGGAAGATAAACTTCCAAGCTGATCTTCATGGGATTAATGATACAAATAAGATGAGTAAGTGTAGCTAAAAATATCTTTGTTGGGGATTAGATATAGTTATTATATTCACGTATTAAATATTTCTTGGCATTTTATGTAAGTCTAATCAAGATTTAATATTGATAACTCTTTAATCTTAATGCATATTTTATATTTTCTATCAAAAATTTGTTTTCTGGTGTGACTTGACATTCAAAAGGTGCTTGTCATTACTAGATCTAAGGTTATCCTCTATAGGATATTAATACCTAGATATATGGTTAGATTTAATATATACAAGTACTATACTAAGATCAACATGTATTCTTGATTCTTTATAGCTATTGAAATGTAATGCTTTGCGTTTGATAATAGACCGAGATATCGACTATTAGATAATATATTGATCTCACAGAGTTGAGACCGACAGAAGATACAAATGAGAGCAGCATGTGGTAATATTAATAGCTGAGTGGAGAAGCATATTAGTGACCTATGGTTGTGCATGATAAATATGTAATGATAAAATCTACCACTCGCAAGCTTTCTTACTGTTAACTCTGAAATCTCCATTTTACTTTTTGTCATTTATTTTCACTCATCAAAACTGTTATAAAACTCTTCTCTTCTTAACATCTCAAAAACTATTGAACGGTCTTTGAAACTACCAGTCTATGTTGATACGATAAATATAAAACTTACTTTATTCTCAACAACAGTCATTATAAGCTACTCCTTAGGCTGCAAAATGCTCAATTTCATAGACGAGTGTTGAAGATATAACTAAATTAAAATGAACCCTAGACGCATTAAAGGCCACTTTCATGATCAATACTTACAATTACTATTATAAGGAGATACCTTTTGACCTTAAGAAAGTCGACACTACCTAGTAGATATTAATGCATGCGGCGCTTGCAGGGAAAATAGGGAGAAACTTTAAAATATACATAGATGATATGGTAGAAGAACCACTATGATGACTTAGAAGATATCCTATGATTTGTTAGGAGGTACAAAATGCGCCTAAATCCTATTAAATGCTCATTTTGAGTCCAAACGGAGAATTTTTTGGATTTTATGTTAAGCGTAAGAGAAATTAAAGTCAACCCATATAAGTATCAAGCTATAATCAACATGCAAATCACAATGAAAGTCAAAGATATTTAACAGTTGACAAGACGAAGAGCCTATCATATAAGGCCTTCTACTTCTCCGCTACATTGAAGAAGAGGGATACGAATTGTGGATAGAGGAATGTGAGGAGTCTTTTGTAAAGTTGAATATTTTTCTAGAGACACCTCATATCCTAACTCCAAAAAGAATGTGTATAGTTGTATATGTAACTCTCATTAATAGAAAACGCTGTGAATTCTACATTGATCCAATAGTTAGATGGCGATGAAATACCAATTTATCTCGTAAACAAGATTTTCAAAAGAGCCGAACTAAGATATATTTCCATGGCCTATCATATAAAAATTTAATAATTTGTGTCTAAACTATAATGATCAAATATGATAACTTCACCAAACAAACTTGTATTTTGCACGGGTAAACTTGTGGTACACATAAACAATTTGCACTAAATCTATGGAGTTATTTTGGAAATTATTGTTAGTTCCATCAAGACGTGGTTGAATACACTTAATGTGAGTAGGTTGAAGCTACAACCATATGCTACGTGGATGTGTTTCCTCCAAAAAAAAAAACCTTACCTACATGAATGAAATTTCCTTGATTAGTTCTCAATTTGTGGCGGACCATATTGTTACAAATTTCAAACACTTTGTGGTGCTCACCATCACCAACCAAACGTCCTGAAAGTGTTAAAGATTTTGACTAATCATCTTGATCGACCTGTACAGTTTTTTGGTTGCTTAAATGATCACTACAAACAACACAGAATATTGTACTAAAAAAATATAAAATATTTATTTTGGTCCCTTAATTATATTATTGGGTTTAGATTAACTTTTTTTCGTGTCAACTTGATTCTTAACTTTCAAAATGTTTTATTTTAGTTTTTTTTGTCTAATTAACGATGAAAAAACTTATAAATTCATTGTTAAATTCATCGTTAATTAGACAAAAAAGATTAAAATAAAATATTTTAAAAATTAAATGACTAAGTTCTAAATCGAAAGGTATAGTTAAAAGACTAAAATAAGTATTTTTCCATAAAAAACAAAATCACTTAATGCAAATTAACTAAGTCAAATTACTCTTTAATTATAATTAGTTTTTAACTTATAGCCTTAATTACCACTTTGATATTGGTTCCTTTTAAGCGTCTTCTCAAACAATTTGAAATCTTATTTTAATTTTAAAATGAAGTCTTAAAAGAAATATAAAAAATTTAAAACTATCATCCTATATTTAATTTAAAAAAATTATTTTATTTTAATTGGATGGCAAGACCCATAACACAATAATCTAACTCATGTGTGAGATATTAGATCGAACTCGAAGGGTAATTTCATGGTTCGACAAGTTCGACAGAGATTAGTATGCAGTCAAAGATCGCTTACATACTGATGTCGAAGTGGGATGTTGTAGTCGAAGTATGGTCAAGCATACAATTGTTGAAAATGCTAGGTTTGTTATCATGACTAATTGAGCCTATTTGTTATGTCCAATTGTTTAAGTTAGCTTGTGCCCTAAGTTAGCTTGTAACGAGTATTTGTGAAAAAGCCCATTAACTTAGTATGTTAGATTTATTATAAATAGCATACTAGTCTCTCATCATTGCATACTACAAATCCTAATTTAGGATGAAAGATGTTATTTGTTATTCTGTAACACTTGTAATCTTATTTTCCTTATCATAGCAGTTAATAACCAATTCATTGTGTTCTTCTTAATTTCTTGAATCATACCTTGTGGATTTCTTGCCTAAAAGAAATATGTTATACTCTATTCTTGGCATCGTTTTCACAATAAATTGGTGCGGTGAGCATGGAGAAGTTTCCTTCAACAAAGTATGAGATTGAAAAGTTCACCGGAGTGAATGATTTCGGTTTGTGGCGCTTGAAGATGAAACCCCTACTGGTTCAACATGGTTGTTTGGAAGCGTTGAAGGGAGCGACGGTTATGGCTGATGCGTTAATGGAAAAAGATAAGACGGCCATGATAGAGAAATCCCACAACACAATCTTGTTGAGCCTTGGTGATAAGGTTCTTCGATAGGTATCAAAGGAGACGAAACCATCAGGGTTATGGTGAAACTTGAAAGTTTGTACATGACCAAATCGCTGGTAAGTCGATATGTTCAACAAGATGATTCTTGATCTAGAAAATATTGCTGTGAAGATCAATGATGAAGATCAAGCATTGTTGTTGTTGCGCGCTTTGCCCATAACACATGATCACTTCAAATAAACTCTCTTGTATGGAAGAAAGTCTCCCACCTTTGAAGAAGTTCAATCAGCCTTGTATTCTAAGGACTTGAATGAAGAAAAGAGCATAAACCTTCAACAATTGGTGAAAGTTTGGTCATTAAGGGAAAATTATTGCGAAATAATGGTAAGTTCGATAAGAAGAAAGATAAAAGTCAACAGAAGTCTTACAATGGAAAAGTATATGGTATTTGATGTTATCATTGTAAGAAGGAGGGTCAATCAAGAAAGGTGTGTCATGAATGCCTGAAAGATCATGAAGGTAAGGATAATGGAAACACAACCATTGTTCAATATGATTTCGACTCATCTGATATTTTTGTGGTTTCAACCAGCAGCTCAAGAAAATAGTGGATTATAGATTCAGATTGCACTTGGCACATGACTCCAAACAAAGACTTGTTCGAGGAACTATGTGATCAAGATGGTGGATCTGTATTGCTAGGAAACAACAAAGCTTGTAAGATTGCAGGTGTTGGATATGTGAGATTCAAGCTCCATGATAAGTCAATAAGGTTATTAACTGAAGTCAGGTATGTACCTGATTTGAAGAAAAATTTGATTTCTCTTGGTGAATTCGACAAGAAATGATATGTTTTTCAAGGAGAGCAAAGAGTCCTAAGAGTCATGAAGGGATTGAAGGAATTCCTGAGAGGAATGATTAAACAAGACTTGTATACCCTTGAGGTTGAAGTTGTAAGTGGTTTGAAAAATGTTGCATACGCAGAACCTTTGTTAAAGACAAAAATTTGGTACGTGGTATTGGGAAATCTCAATGAAAGGGGTATGGTCGAACTAGGGAAACAAAATTTGATGGGTGGAGACAAAGTAGAAAATATAAAGTTTTGTTAACCATGTTGTAGAAGTAGAAATATTGAGACTAAGCCATTAGATTGACTTAACTCGCACAGATCAAAATAAAAATCGCCAACACGCTTTATTATTTCCAAAGGAGGGGTTAAAAATCTAGGTACGGGGGTTAGTTGTGTAAAGGGAAGGTATTAATACCTTAAATATCTACGGTACTCTGCAAGAACATCTTTAAAAATTTGTGTATTTTGGTTATAAAAGGTATATACAAAAATAGATGGTGGAGATGAGAAAAGAAGTATTTTTTTACAATGTTTTCACCCGCCGCGGTTGCAAACCTTTAGTGCCTACATACCACCTTCCGTGCAATATGGGATCAGGGTACTCGTAATTCACCTTAAAAATTTTAAAACATATGTGTGTTGGTTAATTTTAAGAGAATAGACATCATTGTCAGATCCGAGTGAAAAACATACTTATGACCCACAATTATGAGAAAGGAGAATTTGCATCATCTAAAAGTGTAGGACATAACTTGGATTTTAAAATCAACAAAGCCTCACTCAACACCCAAGTGGAAAATATCTCAATTTACTACATATCGTAGAAGTATAGTAGCTCGCATCACTACAAGAATCGTCAAGAGTCTAATCTTTTGAGAAAAATTTTAAAGTAAAAAGCCCAAAGTGACAAAATGGTTTGAATGAGGTTAATTTACTTTTAGTCTTGAAAAAAATTTCAAAGTATGATTAAATTGATTAATATTTGATTAAGAAAAGATTTTTTAAAATGCATGGATCTAAAACCAAGTTTATTATGAAAGCGGTTCAAGTTAGAAACACAAGAAGGGTTTTGAAAAGGAGTGAGAAGATTTTTTTGAAATTAAAGAAGATAGGAGGAGATGAAGGGACTATCCTAAAGCATAAGGTAAAAGCTAAGGAAATGAACGGTCTAACCAACAAGAAGCCAACACTTGACATGTGAAGTCAATGTAGAATTCACATCCTTTGGGTTGAAACCAAGAAAGCAAAAATACTAAACCTCTGAGAAATACTAAGCTTCAGATGAATTAAGTCTTCACAAAAATTGAGCAGTGTAACGGCTGTATACAGAGGAATTCTCAATCACAGACAAAACATATAATCAAAATAACTTGCACACAAAGAAAAGCAACCAAATGTCTTGGGGTAAGCCCCAAGAACTTTAGTAACCAAGTAGTCTAAATAACCTTAAAGTTTTTTTAATATTCAACTTGATTATTAAGTGTCTTTAAAAGAAAATAAAAGCTCAAATGAGCAAAGATAAAATGACATAAAGATGAATGCTCAAGTGAGAAAAAGAAAAAAAATGGCATGAAATGCAAATGCTAAAAAAATAAATGGTACATAAAAGTAAAGGCACAAAATAAAGGCATAAAGTAAAGGCATAAAGTAAAGTTAATTGTTAGTGAAATAGAAGTTAGAGGTTAGTTGAATGACCATCTTGAAGCTTGCATTTGAAAGCTCATTAGAAATTGATAAAATCAAAGCTTCTCAACAAAAAGTCTCATTTGCTTTTTGTCAAGTATATCATTCATTTCAAATGCTCAAAGAAACCACATATGATCAACGATGTTCAAATGATTCACTTAGACCAAAGTTCATGAAGTTCATTAGAGGATTGATAGAATCAAAGCCTCCTAACAATGAACTTCAAAGTTATTGGATTAAAGGTTTCAAATTAAACATACTTGGGCTTAAAAATATAGGTTTGGGTCACGAATGATCATTTTTCAAATTGGGACAAATTTAACGCTATGTTAAGCAATCGTAAGTGGACTTATGTAGAAGTCACGCCTATTTTGAGACTGGTAAATAGCAACCTATGTACCAACATATTAGAGAAATTATATGTAGATCATTCTCCAAAAACATGTAGCGCAAGTAAAAATAAGAAAGGGATAAGATGAAGAGGGAGGGGATGTATCAAATGAAATTAGGATTTCAAATATCAACAACATCATTCATCCATTTTGGTGGATTTAGTTTTTCAACCTATCAACACCCAAGATCCTATGAGGTTGAGGAAATTGTCCCAAAAAAAATACTCAAGTGTCTCCAAATCAGGACCAATCAAATTATAATAAAATATATTTAATATAAAACAAAATTTAAATGATTTAAAAAGAAAATAATTGGTAAAAAATACAATATGTATTAAAACACAAAGTAAAAATCCTAAAAAAATATTAGAAGTCAAGAATGAGCTAGTAAGTGTTGACAAAAAATTTCAGAATTTTTTAAAGTCAGAAACTATTTTTAAAATTTAAAGTAAAAATTGTGAAAAATAGTAAAATAAAAAACAAAAATAAAATGAGGTCATCAATATTTGTCAAAAGGTCATTGGATCCTTTCATAGTTTTTCCAGAATCGAAAATTAAGAAAAATATATTTAAACAATTAAAACAAGTCAAATAAAGTGAAAAATCATATAAAATATCAAATCACAAAATAAAATTGAAACCCCTAGCTCAGAGAGTGTCAAAATGACTTGAAACCTCTTTCAACTTCTGATGATTTCTATTACACAATTGGATATTGTCATGTGAAGAAAATTTGTTGTAGATGATGAAAAGAATCTATAGCAAAAAGAATCAACTCAAAATGTTGAAAATTGTGAGAGTTATGCACTTGTGATCACTGAATCAAACATTTGCTCAATTAGGTCAAACTTGTTGAATCAACCTTGAATCTTTTGAACTTTATTGGAAAAATAAATCATGATAAATCACAATAATCCTTGAGATGATGTTGTCTTGAAGAATACTCAAAGATAGAGCTAAAGTCTTAATGAAACTTATTGAAGAAGTCATGGAAATAAACATATGAACCTGTGAATCTTCTTGATGAATTCCACCACCAAATATAAGTAAAGTTTGGACTAAATAAAGTGAGGGAACCCTTTAAACCACAAATATTTGATATCATAGACCTAGCCTTGAAGCTTGAACTCTTGCAATCCATTGAACAACTATTTGACTGAGGATCGCCCCTCAAACCATAGGTTAGATGGTGAAATGAATGAAATTGTGTCATCACCTACAATATGAACATTCAAAGATACATATATACATATTTTAATTTTAGTCTAAGAAAACATGTACAATATACACTGTAATACGGTTGGAGAACTGACTTTAGGGTTTTGTGTTTTATCGCAAATGTTACGGTTAGCAAGAGTCTCCATCGACTTTTGTTTTATCCAAAAGGAAAGGTGAAAAAGCACAGGAAAGACCTTTGAGATGTTTTCTTGAGTTCGGGGGGTAGATTATGAAAACGGAAGGTATTAGCACCCTTTTCATCCATGGTTTTCCATGGGCTCTTAGTTACTTGCTAGATCACTTGCTTTTGTTGTTTGAAAATGTGTTTGGTGTGGTTTGGAAAGTATTTTGTAAAAGAGGCCATTCGTTTAGGCAATCTTTGTAATGATTCTCGTTCGTAAGAATGTATACAAAGATGTTTGTCTTTTTATGAAAATATTTTCAATGTTTGTAAGTTTTTTTTTTGAAATGTGTGTTTGTTTTGAAAATAGAAAGGATAGTTGTTTTGAAATAGAGCAAGTAACTAGAAGTAATCTACCTACTCAAATGTATTTCTTATGCATTTTTTATTCCTTTTACATTGTTGTCTTACCATTGATTTGGTAAGCAACCCTATCTTTGGATGTAAACGGGACGGGCGTGGGTCATCGTATAACCATGATTAGCAATGTTGTGAAGTATCTTAGCATTTTTGAGGGACCAAGACCATTTTTGTAAGGCAACCTTGAATAGCGTCATCGAGGGACTATGATCTTTATATTTGTTTGTTTTGCCAAGATACTTCGCATGCGTAACATGGCTATTTTTTGTATAAGACAACCAAGTGGAGAAACCCTAAGGATGCTTGTGTGCAAGTGTATCATTTTTATGCTTTGATTTTATCTTGTATTTAGGGTTTTCTATTTTTCTTTGTTTTGATCTTATCATACAAACCCTAATTACTAATCATGGCATGTAAAGCGGTAAATTGTGTAATGTAAATATTACTAAGCTATTACAACAATTTTATGGGAGGGGGAATACAAATTTGAATGAGGATTTGCAAGAATGTAAACCTAAATAAATTATTACAACCAAATCGAATTTGTACGAATATTAGAATAAATAATATGCAATATTTAAATATGCAATATTATGTGCATGCAAGAAAAAGATTTTTGTTTTGTTTTTTATGTAAAAGAAATTTTAATCTAAACCTAAAATTATAAGGAAAAGAAATTAATTTTTTAGAAGGGAGGCTTAACCCTAATTACCATTTTAAAAAGAAAATAAAGTTCTTATATACTATTCTTTTTTTTTATGTATTGTTTATGTTAAAATAATAAATAATATTGTATAAATAATATAAGGTTTTTTATATATGCAAAAATAAATATGTATAAGCATGGGATGAAAAGGAAATAAATAAATTAAACTAAATATATTTTAATTATATTTTACAAGTTTATTAAGAAAATATATGATACATATTAAAAATAAAATATATTTTTATGTGAAAAATAAACTAAACTAAAAATAAAAATGCAATATTATGAAATTTATATTTTTTGGATTTTTATACATTAAAGAAAATATTAATGAAAACAAAAATAAATTAAATAAAAATGTATGGAAAATAATGGGTCAGGGGGTATAGCAAGCAAACTAGAGACAACATGTTAGCAAAAAAAACTATGGCCCAAATATGGAGGCCCATCCTGCAAAAAGATCACAAAGCTGAAAAAATGAAAAATATGGAAAACAAAAGTAGCGCCCAGGTTCGAACCCAGGACATGGGTCTCACCAGCGTGCTACTTTGCCACTGGGGTGGCTATACATCTGTTCATTTAAGTTAAACAAAAATAACATAACATGAACAAAGTCCTTGCCTTGTACTTCATCTTCTTCCCTAAGCTTGGCCAGATGTCCTGTAACTCTCTCATTCTTCTATGAAAATGAAAACTCATAACATGAAAGTTGTAGTATTTGATCTCACGATTCTAACCATATAATTTATGTAAGCTAACAATCAAAGATCAGAGAGAATTTTAAAAGCCCTAAATTTAAACCTAAATTTTTCAGAAACTTCAAATTCTAAATTCTCTCCACTTAGGCCAAATAAATGTAAGATAAAGATATGTACAGCTTCGTTGTAAAGAGGACTACATTATTTATTCACAAATCATGGCCAATGGTTGCATGTACAAAGAGATAGAAGTTGAGATTTTACCTCCTTCAGTTGAAATCATGGATGGAGTTGGAGTGAGTTTGATGGAGGCCTGATGCTTGCTTGAGCTTCCTTGAACCTTCCTGAGTGTATTCCCACCCTTGCCTTGCTTTGAAAGTGTCTGAAACTCCTTGGCCAAGTCAACCTGCAAGCTTTGAAAACAAAAATGGCAGATGATGGAGAAGGGGTTACAGTACAGGGATGAAGGTCTGGATTAGTTAAATATCAAGTAGGTAAGATGTTTTGATGATCAAGACTTGAAACGCACGAGCCAAATGGGAGATTGGTATGCTTATGCAAAAACTGCAAGTCTTGACAGTTTTCTGGTGTTTTTGAGTATGGGAGTGTTTTTGGCTTCAAGTAATCGTGTGTTGTGTTGTATTATGTTTGTATATTAGTATCGAATCAGTTTCATGTCAACCCTCCAACAGATGTGCCAGTTCTCACCTTTTTGCAACCTTTCTTGCTTTTGAATTAAAGTGAAGGGACAAGGCTTACCATGCTTGTACTAGCTTTATTAGGGTTGGTATATACTTGTACAATTTGCTTTAGGCCTGCAAGACTTGTATGTGCAATGGAGACAGGTTCAATGCTCAAGAATTGGAAAGTGGCAAAAGTTGAGCTTTTTCAAAATGGCAATGGTCACTTTATGCCATTTATGGAATTACAACTTGGGTAATGGCTCTAGGGATTGGATCAAAGCTTTGTCAACTGAGTAAGCATTAAATTAAGGAGTAAGGAACAAGTTTGGTACCTTTAAAGCATGGATTAGGCAGCATAGGTACTGATTGGAACTTTGTTCTTCATGAAATGGCTTTGACAAAAAGTGAGAAATTGCCAACTTCATCTCTTCGATTCTCCCTACTCAAAAATGATCTTGAGGAGTTCTTTGACATTTTGGAAAGCTTGAAATGTTCTCTATAACTCAACCTTTAAATTAATTTCAAGATACCTCTTAGAACTAGGTGAAAAATTTCCATGAAGTTGGGTCCAAAACCTACCTAAATTATGGCAAAATTTCACTAAGTTATTTAGTTCATGAGCATGTATTCATAAATTTACATCTTGAGATCCAAGAATATTTAGGGAAAAGTGTGTGAAGAAAATTTGTATATTTCATGGAGGTATACAACTTTCATGTTGGGAATTTTCTTTGAATCATTATGCATCATGGTGAAAAAATGGCCTAAAGTTGAGAAAAAATAAGAAATTTTCTATACTTAGAAAATTTCTAAGTTAAGAAAAATTTCAAATTTAAACCCTAATCTTCAAACTTGGATTTCTTGATGAACAAGTTTCACATTTTGAAATGTTGTGATGAATTGTGACCCTTGGCACTTGATTTTGACCAAAAAGTCAAAGTTTGACTTTTCAGTGTACAATTGACTTTTGATCAGTTGACTGTAAATTTCATCTGTTAATCCAATGAAATTGCAACGTTTTGCACCATGCTATTAGGTCAAGATGATTAAATTGAATCCTTGAAATCATGCTTTAACTCAATTGGTCATTTGTCAGGTTAAAAACCAGAAATTACCCTTCCTCAGTCAAAACCCTAATTTTTGACCATTTTGCCCTTTTGGTGATTTGATCAAATTTCTTGAGGAGTTGTGATCCAAACTTGACCAAATGATACATATAAGTTTAAAATGTTGATGTGGATAAAAAATTATGAAGTTTGACTGTAAATTTGCCATGGTTGACTTTTTCCCCAATATAGTTGATTTTTAGGTCAATTATCCAATTGACTGATCAAAAATATAGTTCAAAGCCTGAAACTTGTCCTGAGTGATCTTAGGGATCCATAATGATGTTTGAAAGTCACATGAAGCATTGATAGTCCAAAAATCCTTGTGCAACCTCAAACCCTAATTTTGGGTCATCAGTGCATGATGATATGCCTTGAGCTGACCAAACCCTGATCTAGTCTTGAGTCAAAGGAATCTTGTGAGAAAAGTATTGATAAATGAGAGGGAAAATTTTGGGCTACAACATCTTCCCCTGTTCAATCTTCTTGAACTTGAAGAGTTAGATTGGCGAGTTTTGTCGTTCGTGACTCGAAGGTGAAAGATGATTGGACACTAGAGTGCCCATAAATTTGCACTCGACAATGTGTAGTTGAGGGAATGGGCTTAAAGATGCCATTTGGAGAAGTGATAGAATCTTATTGGAGATGGGCTTGTAGATGCCATCCAAGAATGTTTGTTGAATTGTAAATTGTAAGCTGAAAGAATAAGTATCAAAATGGCATCTGTATCTGGAGCGTATCCATATTGTATCTGAATGGGTGTCAGAATGGCATTCGTGTATGGAGCGTATATGTGTTGTATCTAAATGTCGAATATGAATTAGTATCAGAATGGCATCCATGTCTGGAGCGTATCCATACTGTATCTGAACCTTGAAATCTGAATGAGTATCAGAATGGCATCCGTGTCTAAAGCGTATCTATACTGTATCTGAAGGTTGAATCTGAATGAGTATCAGAATGGAATCCATGTCTGGAGCGTATCCGTACTGTATCATGATTGCATATTGTTAATGGTAGTTGTTAATCTCATCCTAAAAAGGGTAAAATGTTAGCTGAAACAAAGTTATATTGCATGAAATGTATGATGCAATGTATTTTCTTTATCAATGTATATGATATATGGATGTAATGTATGCGCATGTAAGCTGATTTGTTGTATTGCTGTTTGATTGAGGAAAATAAATCTTTGAATGCTGCTATGAGGATAAGTTGAATTTTCATGTCTTGAAGTTGAAGTACTGACAAAATTCTGTTATGAGAGCAATGCCATATATTGCTTAAGGAATTCTGAGAAATTTGACGATCTTTATTGGGGACTAATAATTTAAAATTTATTCCGCTGGGGATTCAAATGGCGTCCGCAGGGATTGCTTATGGAATGGCCTAGAGACGTTTTCCTATCCTTTCAACCTATCAGTAATTATCTTTCTCATTTTGTTTATTTGTAAACAGTAAATATGTTCAAATGCATATGTTCATTAATGAATCATTGGACGTTTTTGCAAATAAAACACAAGTGTAAAGAAAAAGACAAATAGTTGTTTCTACTTTCAAAGAGATATTTTTGTATTGAATTTGAATAAGTATTTCGTACAAAGGAGGCAATCATTCTAGTAAGAGAATGGTGCCATAAAAACAAGAAAAATGTATACAAAGAAATATAGCTATGTGTAATAATACCATGGGGTTCCCATTCTGCTATAGCCTTCATATCTCTGAATATATTGTCTATTTGTTGCTTTGTCCGAAGATGATTGAATTGATCAGAAGCTCCGAGTTTGTCAGTGGAAGTCAAGAGGTTGTTTGCAAAGTGATCCGACAGGACATAATTATACGCTTTAATTCCCTAACTTTTTCCTGGACTTCCCTTTCGGGTTTTCAGTCCACCGGGAAACCCTTTTTTGCCCAAGTCGCCCTTTCGGGTTTTCAACTTGCCAGGTATACATATTTTTTATTTTATCCCTAATTTTTGCCCGAACCCTTTCGGTTCGCCGGGATGCCCTTTTTTTGCCTAGGTGTGTCAACCTAGCGGGTCTCTTATGCATAGTATCTTTTGACTATGTCCGCGTTCGCAGGGTGTGGCAGGTCGTCACCGTCCATGGTGGTTAAGATCATTGCCTCACTGGAGAATATGTTCTTGATTACAAATGGTTCTTCATAGGTAGGAGTCCATTTGCCCCTGGGATCACTTTGTGGTAAGATAATGCGTTTGATCACTAGATCTCCAACTTGATATACTTGGCGTCTGACTTTCTTGTTGAAAGCCTTGATCATCCGTTTTTGATACATCTGACCATGGAAAACAGTAGTAAGTCTCTTTTCATCAATTAAGTTTAGTTGATCAAGTCAAGTCTGGATCCAATCGTCCTCATTCAAACCTGCATCCTTCATAATTCTCAAAGAGGGGATCTAAACCTCAATAGGCAAGACAACCTCCATTCCATAAACTAAAGAATAGGGTGTTTCCCTAGTTGATGTGCGAGCCGTGGTATGATACCCGTGAAGAGAAAACGGCAGCATCTCATGCCAGTCCTTGTAGGTGACTGTCATTTTTTGTATGATCTTTTTAATGTTTTTATTTGCAGCTTCAACGGCACCATTCATCTTTGGCCGATAGGGGGATGAATTATGATGCTGAATCTTGAACTACTCGCACAAGGCGGTGATCATGGTATTCTTAAGGTTAGTACCATTATCAGTGATGATCCTTTCTGGGATACCGTACCGGAAAATGAGATTCTGCTTGATGAAGCGGGAAACAACATTCTTAGTAACGGATGTGAAGGAAGCTGCTTCGACCCATTTTGTAAAATAGTCAATGGCCACTAGAATGAAGCGGAGTCCATTGGAGGCTGTAGGCTTGATCTCTCCAATCATGTCAATTCCCCACATAGCAAAGGGCCAAGGAGCCGTCAAGACATTCAGAGGAACTGGAGGTACGTGCACCTTGTCTGCATAAATTTGACACTTATGACAGGTCCGAGAGTGCTGATAGCAATCCGCTTCCATGGTAGACCAATAATAGCCTGCCCGTAGGATTTTCTTTGCCATCGTATGCCCACTCGAGTGAGTGCCAAAAGTACCTTCATGTAACTCAGCCATGATCTTTTCAGCCTCAATCTTATCCACACACCGGAGCAGAATGGAGTCATGATTGCGTTTGTACAGAATGCCATTACTTAGGAAGAACTTAGCAGAGAATCTCCTTAAGAACTTTTTATCATTGATTGAAGCTCCTTCTGGATATTCTTGAGCCTCGAGATACCTCTTGACTTCATGAAACCAAGGCTGGTCCACTACCTCTTCAGTATTAATCTCGTGACAGTGTGTTGGTTCATCCGTTCGTTCGATAGTGATCTGGGGAGTCTCGTTATCCCAATTAAGTTTAAACATGGATGACATTGTGGCTAGAGCATCTGCTAGCTGATTTTCTTCTCGCGGGAAATGCTCGAAGGTAATCTGCTCAAAATATGGTAGCAATGTCAAAACATGTTCTTTGTATGGGATAAGGTTTGGGTGCTTAGTGTCCCATTCTCCTTTGATCTGACTGACGACCAAAGTTGAATCTCCAAACACATCTGAAGAGTTAATTCCTAAGTCTATGGCAGCCTTGAGACCAAAGATGCATGCTTCGTATTCCGCCATGTTGTTCGTACAGTTGAAGCAAAGTCTGGCAGTAAAGGGAGTATGACACCCTTCTGGAGATATGAGTACAACACCAATACCATTACCAAGTGCATTGGATGCCTCATCAAAGAACAGGGTCCATCGGGATCCTTGTTCAGGTCCGTCATATGGTCTGATTTCCTCACAGTTGTCTAATGTCATGATGTCTACATCCGGGAATTCAAATTTCATGGACTGATAATTTTCTACAGCTTGATGAGCAAGATGATCAGCTAGCACACTTCCCTTTATAGCTTTCTGGGTAGTGTATTGTATGTCATATTCTGTTCGGATCATCTGCCATCTAGCTATCCTCCCAGACAGAGTAGGCTTTTCGAAGATGTACTTTATCAGATCCATCTTAGATATCAACAAAGTAGTATGATTCAACATATATTGTCTTAGCCGGAGAGCAACCCATGCCAGAGCGCAGAAAGTTTTCTCGAGCAGTGAATATCTGGTTTCACAGTCGGTAAACTTTTTGCTCAGGTAGTAAATAGCGTGCTCTTTTCGGCCAGACTCGTCATGCTGCCCCAATACACACCCCATTGAGTTCTCTAAAATGGTCAGATACATGATCAATGGTCTTCCCTCGACTGGTGGCATTAAAATAGGAGGCTCTTGTAATTACTCTTTGATCTTGTCAAAAGCAATCTGACATTCATCATTCCATCTGACTACTTGTTCTTTCTTCAATAGTTTGAAGATTGGTTCACAAGTAGCTATTAGGTGAGAAATGAATCTGGAAATATAGTTCAGGCGTCCCAAGAATTCTCTGACTTCCTTCTTAGTACGAGGAGCAGGCATTTCTTGTATCGCTTTAACCTTGGCAGGATCAACCTCGATGCCTTTGTTGCTGACAACAAAACCTAAGAGTTTACCGGACCGGACTCCGAATGTGCACTTGTTTGGATTAAACCTTAGTTTGTACTTCTTCAACCTCTCAAACAAATTTTACAAATGATCAAGGTGCTCCTCTTCAGTTTGTGATCGGGCTATCATGTCATCTACATATACCTCTATCTCATGATGTATCATATCATGAAATAAAGCTACCATGGCGCATTGATAGGTTTCCCCAACATTCTTCAGTCCGAATGGCATCACTTTATAGCAGAATGTGCCCCACTGTGTGACAAATGTAGTTTTCTCCATGTCCTCAGGTGCACTTTTGATTTAGTTATAACCTGAGAATCCGTCCATGAAGGAAAATACTTTGTGCTGGACCGTATTTTCGACCAGGATATCAATGTGGGGAAGTGGAAAATCATCTTTAGGGTTGGCCCTGTTTAAATCTCTATAATCCACACACATTCGTACTTTGCCGTCCTTTTTAGGCACGGGAACAATGTTGGCAACCCATTGAGGATAGGAAGTGACAGCTAAGAATCCAACATTGAATTGTTTCATGACTTCCACTTTTATCTTCTCTGACATGTCAGGTCTCATGCGGCGGACTTTTTGTTTCACTGGTGGACAGTCTTCTCTTGTGGGTAGATGATATACCACAATGTCTGTATCAAGTCCTGGAATGTCTTCGTATGACCAGGCAAAGATCTCAACATAATCATGCAATAGCTGAATTAGACGCTCCTTGACACTCGACTCTAGATTGGCACCCACCTTGATTTCCTTTTTATCTTCTTCGGTACCCAAGTTGATTGTATCCAACGGTTCCTCATGAGGCTGAATAGCTCTTTCCTCTTATTGTAGTAGTCTGGCCAATTCCCCTGGTACTTCACAATCTTCCTCACCTTCTTCTTCGGCTTGGTAGATTAGATCTTCAGAGTCACTAAAGGCCATAGCAGTATCGTTACCCATGGGATCCGGAGTGAAAGGGTACCTGCATTTGTGAGTGTGGGTGTGTGTAAGGGTATAGCCATCTTTAAACAATAAAATGTAAAAGAAAGACAATGAGCACAAAAGGTTTGTATGTGAAAAAAAGTCCATGATTCATTGAATGTCACATGAGGGTGAAATAAAAACCCTTACAAATGGACCATTGTGCCTCGGGTAAGACACAAGGTTTTTAATGTGCGAATTGTTTGTGAGTATTACAAGTCCAACAAAAATGTAAAAGATAAATTACTGAGAGATGAAAGTTATTGGGACAAAGTCTCTGGCTTCCCAATTGCAAATTCCTCCGTTGACAGTAGGAAATATCCAATCCTCCAAGTTGTCATCTTCTTCACCATCTTCCACTGTGTTGACCTCTTGGTTGCTAATCTTCAAAGGTGGCCCTCCAGCATGGGCACGACGCACAACCTTCTGAGCATTTGAAGTAAACCCTAAGCCAAACTTGTCAGATTTATACGGAATGTCTGGAAGCTACCCCCAGATGGTGCATCCACCCTCCTCTACTACCGCCTTGGCGTCCTTTAGAGATGACATCCGAAGCGGAGGTCTTGTGATCTTGGGGATTTGGGATACCGTCTTGGTTAGTGCTACCTCTTGAGAGACTTCTTCGATATGTTGAAAAGGAGTTTCAATGAACTCGCCATCCAACTCCAGATACCAGAAAGAATTTAGATGGATAATCATGTACTCTTCCTCTCCGTGGACAGTGATAATCTTTCCATGGACCGGGTATTTCAACATCTGGTGTAGTGTAGAGGTGACAGCACCAACATTATGGATCCAGGGCCGTCCTAACAGACAGGAGTAAGAGGGGTGGATGTCCATTACATATAAAGTTGAGTTGAAAGTCTAAGTTCCCACCTTTATGGGGATGTCCACCTCCCCGTGGACCATCCTCTTTGAGCCATCAAATGCTCTTACGACTATGTTACTGGGTTTCAACGTCAGTCCTTCGCAATCTAACCTGTCAAGAGCTTTCTTTGGTAAAACATTCAAAGATGAGCCAGTGTCCACCAAGACATGGGCCAGAGTTGTTCCTCTACACTCCACAGAGACATGTAATTCCTCGTTATGCTTTCTTCCTCTTGGTGTCAAATCAGTGTCAGAGAAGCCTAGGCCGTTATCAGCTGTCAGACTGGCTACACAATCTTGGAATTGGTCAGCAAATTTCTCTTGTGGCACATGGGCTGTCTTCAGAAACTTCACCAGAGCTTTCACATGCGCCTTAGAACACAACAACAATGATAGCATGGAGATCTTGGAGGGAGTTTACCCCAACTGTTCAACCACGTCATAGTCACTCTTCTTTATTATTCTCAAGATCTCCTCCATTTCCTTCTTGGAGGTTTCGGGGATAGTCAGTGGTTGAGCCTTCGTCCAGACAGGCTCTTCTTGAATACTTTTTCTTCGAATTTCAGTAGAAGTGTTGGTAGGGATAACAACAAGGGTTGTGTCATCTTTGTCAGTAGGAGCACTTGTAGATATGATTATTGGTATGGAGGTAACCTTTGGAACAGCCACGGGTCCAAAAACTGCCTTTGGAGGGGCAATTTATGGAGAGAAGATTCTACCGCCACGGGTAATCTTACTGGTTTTGGCAATATTGCTAATGTCAGAATCTTCTTCTTCGTAGCTCACTTCTTTGGCGGTTAGCCCGTCTTGTTTGATACCATGGTAGTAGATGTCTCCACCGTAAATCCACGGTGCTGTTTTGTTTGATTCATACGGGACCGACCTGGGCATTGTGATTATAAGAGGAGTAGTCTTTGGAACCGATGTAATCCTAACGGGTCTTTTGGGGACCCTGGAAGGATTGGCGGAGATGGTTATGATTGAAACGTCTTCAACAAGAACAGGTGAAATAGGAACATTTTCAAACAGAATCTCTTGGTTGTCTATCAAGCGTTGAATGCATGTCTTCAACAGAGGGAAAACAGTTGGTGAGGATAAGAAAAAATGGCAGTCTTCATTACAACCTGGGAATATACCAGCTTTCAACAAGTTTATCTTAATGATTGGGAGCGGAGTCAAGAGTTCATCCACTATGGTAACAAACAAATCTTCTTCGATAGCATTAGCGTTGTGACCATACCTAGGCATAGGAGCGGAAATGACGTTTGGTTTCTCGGGCGCATCAAACTCAATCTCTTTTGCATCTATAAGGTCTTGAATTTTGTTTTTCAAGGCCCAACAATTGTTAGTGTCATGACCCGGTCTTTCAGAATGATATGCGCATCTGGCATTCGGGTGATAATGAGGGGATGCCGTGTTGGGATTCTTTGGAGCTTCTTTTAAAGTTGCCAGATTAGATTTCAGAAGATGTGGTAAAACCCGGGCTAGAGTCATATTAATTCTGGTGAATTTCTGGACTGGCCTTTCTACCCTCGGTTGGTTACCTCTTGGTTGATTAGATGTAGGCTTTGGGATCATAATGGCCCCTACCATTGGTCGGCGCTCAGCTCTCCCTTGGTTCCTTTGTGGATAAATAGCAGATACCTCCTTTTTCCCAATGAAAGGCTTTCTCACAGCTGTAGAGGCAGACGAATCCTTCTGAATCTTTCCACTTTTTATGCCAGCTTCCACCCTCTCTCCGGTTAATATTAACTCAGTAAATCCAGCAGATGAGCTCCCAATCAAATGGTTGAAGAAAGGGCCCGATAGAGTGCCTAAGAACATACCCACCAACTCCCTTTCAGAGAGGGGGGATGCACTCTCCCAGCTAGATCCCTCCATTTTTGCACGTAATCTTTGAAACCCTCATTTGAAGCCATAGCCATACTCTGAAGTTGAGTACGGGTAGGCGCCAAATCTGCATTATACTGGTATTGTTTATAGAAAGTTGCGGCAAGGTCTTCCCAGTTGTGGACGTCGGCCCTTTCTAATTGGTAAAACCAATCGAGTTGTGTTCTGGATAAACTATCTTGGAAAAAATGGACCCACAAGTCTTTATCGGCAGAGTGCGGCTGAATCTTTCTCACGTATGATAGGAGGTGCATTTTAGGACATGAACCCCATCATATTTTGCAAACAACGGCACTTTGAACTTTGGTGGGATCACAATTCCCGACACTAGCCCCAATTCTTCAAAGTCTAGACCTGGTACCCTTTGTATTTCCATAGTGCTCAAACGTTCTTCAAGATGTCTGTACTTATCATCAGCCGGAGGGTACTGTTCCTCAAAGTAGTCTTCCTCTTCTTCCTCCTCTTCAGATTCTGACGGGACTGCTGTTTCTTTTCCTTTCCCTTCCCCTTCATCAGATGTTGTTGCGAAATTCAAGGTTCTTCTAGTTTGCCCTTGAAACCTTCTCCCCATGATTACAACACCAGTTGGTTTCTTCTCTTTCTTCTTTTTCTCTTTGGCCAACAGAGTCTTCAGCTCTTCTTGTCCTTGGGCCAGGGTTGTGAGTAACTGTTGAAACTGCATGTTTTGAGCTTGACGATCTTTGACTGTCTGTTTGAGATCCATCTTACTGAAATAAATAGTAGAGAGATGAGGACACTTGTTGCAAAAGACTTGTTTATGTTATGATGAATGATATGTGCATATGTAATGTTTTCAAGGATTTTAAAAGATTCAAGTTCATTTTAAACAAAAAGAAACACACGTTATATTAATAAGATAGAGTTTGAGTACATCAATTCCCCTTGGGCAAAATAATATAACACTCTAAGATAAAAAAGTAGTGCGCATCCTCTTTGGTGCTATGTAGGTATTTAGAGTCTGCTCCTCATGAAGTAGCCTAGTGAGTTCCAAAACCTTCTTCTCACTTGCTTAGAATTGGGCTTCGAAAGTATCTCGCTCTCCTTTGAGTTGTATCCAATCCCTTTATAGGTCTTCCAGAGATGTGGGCATGTCAGGATGTAGGATAGTGTATGGAACTTCTCCTTCCTTAACAGGCTCAATAATCATCGGGAGAATGGAAGGATAAGGCATTATAAGACTTTGAGCGCGGGTTCGTACCCACTTGAGTAGGGCTCAAGAGGGATCAAATTATTGTGTCCCAAAGTCTTACTATCTACCTTGTTTAGCACCTCCAAGCTCGGATGAATCTCTGGTAAAGACCTTGATCGTCGTTGTCGTAGTCGAATACCAAACCTTGAATCAGCATCTCATGTGGGCCATCCCTTCGGGCATAACCAAACCGTCTTAGAGCTAAGCATGGGTTGTAGGTGATGCCTCCCCTAATTCCAAGTAGGGGGACATTAGGGAATTCCCCATAACGGTCAACAATGATAACATTCTCTTTGGATCGAGAGCACCAATGAATATCTGAATGTTTGAGCGTCATTAACCTTTGTGACCACCTTAATCCTTGCTCATTCTTTAAGACTGATTAGGGAAGATGAGAAATAAACCATCTTTCCAGGAGAGGAGTGCAACACATAAGTACATCTCTCTTCCTCATTTTACGAGTGTGAAAAGAGTGTAGGATATCTCCAAGCAATGTAGGCACCGGATTGCATGACATGAAGATTTTGACGGTGCGCACATCTACGAGTTGGTCAGGATTAGGGCACAAGACCATCCCATAGATAAGAAGAGCCACAATCTCCTCAAAAGCTTGAAGTCTTGGGAATTCCAACAGCTTTAGGCCTTCTCAATCATAAATGTTGCTAAGAAGCCTTTGACACCACTTCTAGTTTCCCAATAAGTTGTGACATCAGATGAGTGCAAGTGCAGGGCTTGAGAAATCTCTTCTAGCTTTGGATCTCTTTTTGTACCGTTGAAGGGTAGTTGATTGAGAATAGGAATCCTCAAGAGTTGAGAGAATTCTTCCAAAGTAGGTACAAGCTGATAGTCAGGAAATGTGAAGCACTGATACAAAGGATGAAAGAACTGGAAGAGCACTTTCATCATATCCTCCTCTGTGTTGGAGGTGACCAAGTTGAGTAGACGACCATGTCTCTCAGTGAACAGAGAATTCTCAGGGATCCTTGAAGCTAGCTCCTTGAGTTGTGGAGGAATTCTTACAAGGTTGATTTCAATAGTTTTCCTGCAGAGTGAATCCATATCCTACAAAACAGGAACAAAGATGAATCTCAAAAATCCTTGAAATGGTTAGTGGATGCATATGATGTTCATGATGTTCATGATGTTATGCACAAGTATGCATATACAAGCAAATCAAACAAGTTCTTAGTTTAGGCTTGCATGGGGTTTTATAGGTAAGTACCCTCTTGAAGTTTAGTTGGGTTAACCTGTCCTAATAATAGTAACCGGGTTCTAGGGAGCTCAATATCATTGGACTGTTTCCTTGGTCATTGTTTCAGCTCAAGCCTCTTTAATGACGACCGAAATATCCCAAGAAACGAACCCTCAATGAGTGTAGTATCGAGTATCTACCAACTTCGGACTGCACCAAAACCGGTCATCTCACTACATCCTAAAGGCCAAGTTGGTCAAGTAAAGGGTTCTATAAGTTCATTAGTGTTTCATGACATCACTCAGCGGCCCCGTATTCTCTTTGATTAACTCAAAGGCTACTGGTACCCACAAATATGTCACACTAACATAGTTATTGCTTAGACCATGCCGGTATACCCCGCACAGTTTCCACAACGTATTTCAATTTACCTATAATGTTTCCAAAATCTAGGTGGAGGATTCAAATCCAAACAAAGAACCATAATGTAAAGCAAACAAATCAAACAATGTAAGCAAATAAACGTGATTTAGCCCAAAGGTAACCCCATTTTCATTTTAACTCCCCAGTAGAGTCGCCAGTTCTGTGATACGGTGGGAGAACTGACTTGAGCGTTTTGCATTTTATCGCAAATGTTGCGGTTAGCAAGAGTCGCCACCGACTTTTCTTTTATCCAAAAGGAAAGGTGAAAAAGCACAGGAAATACCTTTGAGATGTTTTCTTGAGTTCGGGGGGTAGATCATGAAAAGGGAAGGTATTAGCACCCTTTTCATCCATGGTTTTCCATGGGCTCTTAGTTACTTGCTAGATCACTTTCTTTTGTTGTTTGAAAATGTGTTTGGTGTGGTTTTGAAAGTATTTTGTAAAAGAGGCCATTCGTTTAGGAAATCTTTGTAATGATTCTCGTTCGTAAGATTGTATACAAAGATGTTTGTATTTTTTTGAAAATGTTTTCAATGTTTGTAAGATGTTTTTTTTTAAATGTGTGTTTGTTTTAAAAATAGCAAGGATATTTGTTTTGAAATAGAGCAAGTAACTAGAAGTAACCTACCTACTCAAATGTCTTTCTTATGCATTTTTTATTCCTTTTACATTGTTGTCTTACCATTGATTTGGTAAGCAACCCTATCTTTGGATGTAAATAGGACGGGCGTGGGTCATCGTATAACCATGATTAGAAATGTTGCGAAGTATCTTAGTATTTTTGAGGGACCAAGACCATTTTTGTAAGACAACCTTGAATAGCGTCATCGAGGGACTATGATCTTTATATTTGTTTGTTTTGCCAAGATACTTCGCATGCGTAACATGGCTATTTTTTGTATAAGGCAACCAAGTGGAGAAACCCTAAGGATGCTTATGTGCAAGTGTATCATTTTCATGCTTTGATTTTATCTTGTATTTAGGATTTTCTATTTTGCTTTGTTTTGATCTTATCATACAAACCCTAATTACTAATCATGGCATGTAAAACGGTAAATTGCGTAATATAAATATTACTAAGTTATTACGACAATTTTATGGGAGGGGGGAATACAAATTTGAATGAGGATTTGCAAGAATGTAAACGAAATAAATTATTACAACCAAATCGAATTTGTACGAATATTAGAATAAATAACATGCAATATTTAAATATGCAATATTATGTGCATGCAAGAAAAAGATTTTTGTTTTGTTTTTTATGTAAAAGAAATTTTAATCTAAACCTAAAATTATAAGGAAAAGAAATTAATTTTTTAGAAGGGAGGCTTAACCCTAATTACCATTTTTAAAAGAAAATAAAGTTCTTATATACTATTCTTTTTTTTATGTATTTTTTATGTTAAAATAATAAATAATATTGTATAAATAATATAAGGTTTTTTATATATGCAAAAATAAATATGTATAAGCATGGGATGAAAAGGAAATAAATAAATAAAACTAAATATATTTTAATTATATTTTACAAGTTTATTAAGAAAATATATGATACATATTAAAAGTAAAATATATTTTTATGTGAAAAATAAACTAAAATAAAAATAAAAATGCAATATTATGAAATTTATATTTTTTGGATTTTTATACATTAAAGAAAATATTAATGAAAACAAAAATAAATTAAATAAAAATGTATGGAAAATAATGGGCCAGGGGGTATAGCAAGCAAACTAGAGACAGCCTGTTAGCAAAAAAAACTATGGCCCAAATATGGAGGCTCGTCCTGCAAAAAGATCACAAAGCTGAAAAAATGAAAAATATGGAAAACAAAAGTAGCACCCAGGTTCGAACCCAGGACATGGGTCTCACCAGCGCGCTACTTTGCCACTGGGGTGGCTATACATCTGTTCGTTTAATTGAAACAAAAATAATATAACATGAACAAAGTCCTTGCCCTGTACTTCATCTTCTTCCCCAAGCTTGGCCAGATGTCCTGTAACTCTCTCATTCTTCCATGAAAATGAAAACTCATAACATGAAAGTTGTAGTATTTGATCTCACGATTCTAACCATATAAGTTATGTAAGCTAACAATCAAAGATCAGAGAGAATTTTAAAAGCCCTAAATTTAAACCTAAATTTTTCAGAAACTTCAAATTCTAAATTCTCTCCACTCAGACAAATAAATGTAAGATAAAGATATGTACAACTTCATTGCAAAGAGGACTACATTATTTATTCACAAATCGTGGCCAATGGTTGCCTGTATAAAGAGATAGAAGTTGATATTTTACCTCCTTCAGTTGAAATCATGGATGGAGTTGGAGTGAGTTTGATGGAGGCCTGATGCTTGCTTGAGCTTTCTTGAACCTTCCTGAGTGTATTCCCACCCTTGCCTTGCTTTGAAAGTGTCTGAAACTCCTTGGCCAAGTCAACCTACAAGCTTTGAAAAAAAAAATGGCAGAGGATGGAGAAGGGGTTACAGTACAGGGATGAAGGTCTGGATTAGTTAGATATCAAGTAGGTAAGATGTTTTGATGATCAAGACTTAAAACGCACGAGCCAAATGGGAGATTGGTATGCTTATGCAAAAACTGCAAGTCTTGACAGTTTTCTGGTGTTTTTGAGTTTGGGAGTGTTTTTGGATTCAAGTAATCGTGTGTTGTGTTGTATTATGTTTGTATATTAGTATGGAATCAGTTTCATGTCAACCCTCCAACAGATGTGCCAGTTCTCACCTTTTTGCAACCTTTCTTGCTTTTGAAGTAAAGTGAAGGGACAAGGCTTACCATGCTTGTACTGGATTTCTTAGGGTTGGTATATACTTGTACAATTTTCTTTAGGCCTGCAAGACTTATATGTGCAATGGAGACAGGTTCAATGCTCAATAATTGGAAAGTGGCAAAAGTTGAGCTTTTTCAAAATGGCAATGGTCACTTTATGCCATTTATGGAATTACAACTTGGGTAATGGCTCTAGGGCTTGGATAAAAGCTTTGTCAACTGAGTAAGCATTAAATTAAGGAGTAAGGAACAAGTTTGGGACCTGTAAAGCATGGATTAGGCAGCATAGGTACTGATTGGAACTTTGTTCTTCATGAAATGGCTTGGACAAAAAGTGAGAAATTGCCAACTTCATCTCTTCGATTCTACCTACTCAAAAATGATCTTGAGGAGTTATTTGACATTTTGGAAAGCTTGCAATGTTCTCTATAACTCATCCTTGAAATTCATTTCAAGATACCTCTTGGAACTAGGTGAAAAATTTCCATGAAGTTGGGTCCAAAACCTACCTAAATTAGGGCAAAATTTCACTAAGTTATTTAGTTCATGAGCATGTATTCATAATTTTATATCTTGAGATCCAAGCATATTTAGGTAAAAGTGTGTGAAGAAAAGTTGTAGATTTCATGGAGGTCTACAACTTTCATGTTGGGAATTTTCTTTGAATCATTATGCATCATGTTGAAAAAATGGCCTAAAGTTGAGAAAAAATAAGAAATTTTCTATACTTAGAAAATTTCTAAGTTAAGAAAATTTTCAAATTTAAACCCTAATCTTCAAACTTGGATTTATTGATGAACAAGTTTCACATTTTGACATGTTGTGATGAATTGTGACCCTTGGCACTTGATTTTGACCAAAAAGTCAAAGTTTGACTTTTCAGTGTACATTTGACTTTTGATCAGTTGACTGCAAATTTCATCTGTTAATCCAATGAAATTGCAACGTTTTGAACCATGCTATTAGGTCAAGATGATGAAATTGAATCCTTGAAATCATTCTTTAACTCAATTGGTCATTTGTTAGGTTAAAAACCAGAAATTACCCTTCCTCAGTCAAAACCCTAATTTTTGACCATTTTGCCCTTTTGGTGATTTGATCAAATTTCTTGAGGAGTTCTGATCAAAACTTGACCAAATGATACATATAAGTTTAAAGTGTTGATGTGGATCAAAAATTATAAAGTTTGACTGTAAATTGGCCATGGTTGACTTTTTCCCCAATACAGCTGATTTTTAGGTCAACTATCCAATTGACTGATCAAAAATATAGTTCAAAGCCTGAAACTTGTCCTGAGTGATCTTAGGGATCCATAATGATGTTTGAAAGTCACATGAAGCATTTATAGTCCAAAAATCCTTGTGCAACCTCAAACCCTAATTTTGGGTCATCAGTGCATGATGATATGCCTTGAGCTGACCAAACCCTAATACAGTCTTGAGTCAAAGGAATCTTGTGAGAAAAGTCTTGATAAATGAGAGGGAAAATTTTGGGGTACAACATACACAATTCAATGTACTTGGTTATCCCTCAAGAGCAAACTTAAGGATAGGGTGAAATAGAAAGGGAGAACCAACCCTAATGTGTGATCTTGATGTATTGATAATATGAGATGATGAGGGATCTTAGGGGGAAAAATTGGGGTATATTAGCTACCCTTATTTAAGTGTCTTCTATCTGGAGATACGAAGATTGAAATATTTGTATCGACGCGATTGAAGATACTTAAATATAAAACAAACCCTGTTTGTGTCCCTAAGATGCCATGCAATACTTATGATTATGAATGCAAATGACAACCTCCAAAGGGAACACAAAATACCACCGGGGAAGCAGAAAATAAAAAACCAACAGCCCAAAAAGAAAGTTCAACCACGAAAATAAATCGTTGGGGAACAACACAACTCTGGGGATGGCTATAAACAGGTAAAGCCAAAACTGTAACTCTCAGAGTGCCTAAGAGGGGGGGGGGGGTGAATTAGGTCTTATAAAAATTTATTCGGTTTTATGAGAATGCTTGGTAGTAATTTTATGGTTAAGTGTTTGAAGGTTTTGATTATATCTTTATCTTTTCCTGATTATGGTGATGAAAGCGATAAATGCGGAAAAGTAAAGAACACGGTGATATATCCTAGTTCCCCTCACAATCCGAGAGTACTCCAGTCCCCTTTCCAACACGAAAGAGATTTCACTATAGTTAGAATGATTGTACAGCCTATGCTTACTATCTAACCTTTAGGGTGATCAAAGGTTCTTAACACCTTTAAGACCAAACAAACACTAATGTGAATGAAGAACAATCCTCTTCAAATCACAACACTTACTTCCAACAATCCTGGATAGTAAGGGAATAATTTCTTTAAGTAATACAATGATTTATTTGAAGTATATGGAGAGCTTTATCAATCTTCAATTGATCTTCTTCTTCAAGATATAAACAATTCTAAAACAATGTATATAAATGTTCACAATGTATGTATGAAACTTGTAATGATAATGAAAGTGTATATGGCAAGTTTCACAAAATTTTGAACACATGAAAATATGAATTCAAATGTGAATGATGAAAAATTGTTTATTGAAGAAGTATAATTGTTAATTTGAAAATTGAAGCATTGTTTTTTTTGAAATTAGAAAATCTGCAGCATTTTATAAAGTCACAAGAATCTCTTCATTCATGCCAATTCATATGAAAAGTTGCAATGCATTCATGAAAAGATACCACTTGAAAAATGTTTAAAAACCAAAAGAAAAGCTGCACTGTTTCGCTAGGAACCGGTTTCGACACTGACAGAACCCGGTTCTTAGTGAACATTATAAGTCAGATTTCAAAAATATCATGCAGGAACCGGTTCCCCTATTGGTACAACCCGGTTCCTGGTACAAATTCCAGGGATATGTTTTTGAACAAGTTTTAGAACCCGGTTCCCTGTTAGGGAGGAACCGGTTCCTGAAAGATAATTTTCAAAAATTCTTTTTGAAAAAGATTTTAAACAAAGTTTTTCTTAAGTGAAAACATGTTGGATATGTATATGATTATGAATGCATATATTTTTTGTGAACATCTATATTCAAGATTAAGAATTATTTATACCATTTGACATTTGATGATTCTTCAATAATTCTTCAATAATCTTCAAGACTTTTATATGATGTTGATAAGCTTTTTGCACATCCTTTGAATGTTGATGTCCATGTTGTCTTCATCAAAACATATGCTTTAAATATGACTTGAGAAGCTTGCAATTACAAAAACCACGATCAATGAATCCAAATTCATAGTAAGATTTCAACAACAAAAACTCTCAACAATGCAAACAATAAACTATCAAGGAGGTAACCAATATGAAGAGTTAACAACTCGACTGGAGGAAAGAAAATCAACTCCATTGGAGGAAAATAAACTTTGTTCGGGAAAAGAAGACTCAACTCTACTGGGGTAAAGCCCAAAGAGGAGACAAAGTATCAACAACTCCATAAATGAGGAAAAAGCAATGGATAACAACGATCGACAAATAACTGTGAACTATCCAATCATAGAGGAGATTGTAAAAAGAGAGTAACATCAACTCACAAGGGATCATGAGTTAACCAACCCGAAGGACGCGAACCGAAATAGTAAGATAATATCGGCTTAGAGATGACGGTAAACATCAACATCGAGACTAGTAAACAAATTATTGACATCAATACTTATGACTGGAAACAAATTATTGACATTATCGCTTATGGATAGGAAGAAAAGGATGATATCAACACTCATGGTTGGTAACAAAGATTGACATCAGCACTTATGGATGGGAATAACGGGTTGACATCAACACTTATGATTGGGAACAAAGGATTAACATCAACACTTATGGGTGGGAACAAAGGTTGACATCAACACTTATGGCTGGGAATAAAGGTTGACACGGTATTTATGGTTGGGAACAAAGGATTTACATCAGCACTTATGGCTGGGAACAAAGGGTTGACATCAACACTTATGGTTGGGAACAAAGGTTGACATCAGCACTTATGGCTAAGAACAAAGATTGACATCAGCACTTATGGATGGAAACAAAGGTTGACATAAACACTTATGGCTGGGAACAAAGGTTTGACATCAGCACTTATAGCTGGAAACAACTCAACTCTATTGGGGGTACCAATGAGGAGAAAAAGATAAATGTCGACTAACAAATGACGGTGAACTTGCAACTCAAGGATGAAGGTAGAAAAAACATAGAACAATACAGATTTTTATTGAAGGTAAAGAAACATAAAATACACCGACATTTACTGGAGGTGAACTACTAACTTCCACTGAAGGTAGATATATAAAATGCGCATCGACTTTTACTGAAGGTGAACTACCAACTTCCACTAAAGGTAGGATCTGTATTAACAATAACGAGTTTCCCAAAATTATTGTGTTCCACCTATAACAGGTATCAACTCCTTCTTTTATCAAGGTATTCCACCTGGAAAGGGTAATAAACTTTACCAACTTTGGGATTTCACCGAAAACGGTAAGAGTTTCTTCTTTAATCAAGATATCACTTGAAAAGGCTAACAAATTGATGTAAGAATCTTTTAACAAATTATCTTTATCATTGGAGTAAAGCCAACCTCAACAACAAACTATCTCCCATAATGAAGAGTCTACCATCCACCGGAGTAAATCAAATCTCAACAACGAACTATCTCCCATAATGTAGATACTACCATCCATCGGAGTAAAAACATCTTCTTTGGCATTAACAGACTTACTGGGGAAGTATAGGTTGCTCAAATAAAGAGACTGCCACTGGCTGTTATAAAAAGTATTGTGATAACACTGCTGGGAAATAAATCTTTGACTTCGTGAGGAAAATACTAACACATTCCTGCTGAGGTGGTAAAGTCTTCATGTGCAAAATAAATGCACAATCTCAATCCATGGCTCACAGCCTATAGGGGTAAAAATAACATTGTTGTTAGGGACCAAAAATTCAAACCAGGAACAAACCAGAGTGAAACAGTCAACCGAGACACCATCTGATGAGGAATAAGCTCAAATGGGGACCAAGTTTCATCCAGATAATGAATTGGGCGGGAAGGCTAAAGCAAATACTTCCACGAGGGATAACTCAGTGGGGAAATTGAAAGGATATACACTTTCTGCTTAAGGTTGATACTCTATTGGAGAGAGGATAACATAACTCTGCAAAGAGGATAATATGCCAACAAAAGCATCAATGAATTCAAATGAGGAAATTAATTTTAATTTAGCTATACATGATGTATGTATGAATATATGAATGTTATCATCTACATGCTGACAAAACAGACATATTGCACTAGAAATAACCAGACAAAACCAACCGGGTAAGGATAACACTCGGCTAAATCACATCTAGAATGAAGATTCCATAATAGAGTAAGCACCAACTAAGGAAACAAAGTCCTACTTCATGGCTTAAATTCACTGGGAAGAAACTCGGTTTGAAAATAAATCAAAGCAAAATTTGATAGTAATAAACCAATACAGTTGCAGGGATATAACACCATCCTTCAGGCTTCACCGGAGAATAGCATGCAGACTTCGCTAGGGAAGATAATGCCACATCGTCTAGTCTTCAACTGGTATTATGTACTGACTTCACTAGGGAAAATGAAACCACGCACGCTGAAGGGGGCCTAAAAACAATCTTCAATATCAAGGGTGATGGTTACGCCAACTTCTTTGGGAGAATTTGTGAAACTTCACAGGGATAACAACTTTAGAGGGAAGCATCATCTTCGCTTCATCTGAGGAGTTAAGAAGTTAACATCACAGTAAGAAGTAAAAATTATGGGGATTTTAAATCAAACTCAACACTTTGTGAGAGAAAAATAAAAAAGTTGATAGTTGTTTCAATACTTCTTAGAAAAAAATATTACCTTTGTCTGGCTACTTGAGGAGTACACAACAACAACAATGTCATAACTGGAGGGGAAATGCTCTACAAGAGATTCCACATTAATTCTCAACACAAAGGAAGAAATAATCCAATCAACTAAGCAAATACTACATGATTTTGCAATCTCTTCCTGATCACCGCCTGGTTGAGGAAAGAATCACAGTCAGCTAGAGAAACTTGAATTAAGACTTAATTGGGGAATATAGGAGAGAGATATCAAACTATAGAAACCCAACACCATATAACAACTTGGAGAAAATCTAAACCAAAACTTAACTGGGGAAAATGGGATTACAAACTCAACACCACGCCATATATCAACTGGTATGAAATTCATCAATCCAAGGAAAAAATCAAAAATGGACTACGCGCATATCATCAAGAGTAACCTGGAGTACTTTTTGGGAAGAATTATGAAACTTCAGAGTTCGTCCATCCTTAGAACCACTACTTTTGTCCCACTTGAATCACAGAATTAAGGTAAAAAGTAATTTGAAAATTCTTTTCAGAAGCTTGTTTTTATTATTAAGTCTTTTTGTTTTGGAAATTACTATCAATAATAAATCAAATTTTTGTAAACGAAATAAAATAAGACCTACAAAGAATTGGATAAAGGCTCAAACTTTATTAATAAAATGGTAGTCCGCAAATGGTAAGACTCCATAGATGATTACAAAGTTTTGGAACATGGTAAATACAAGGAAAAGATACATTGAAATACAATGGCCCTTATTCTCCCTAACAACTTTTAACTCCTCAGCAGTGGCTCCAGTTGAAGTGTGATGACAATCTGAGAAGATTGTTTCTTCAATGATCAAGTATTGTCTGACGCAGTTACTTTCCAGGAAATCCCTAACCCTTTTGCCTAGGTTACCCTTGCGGGTTTTCAACCTACCGGGAACATTTATTCAATTTATGTCTCTAACTTTTTCCTAGAACGCCCTTCCGGGTTTTCAGTCTACCAAGACTCTCTTTTTTGTCTAAGCCTGTCTTTTAGGTTTTCAACTTAGCGAGTTGTTCTTTTATTTATTTAGGGTGAAGTATTTCTTGACTGTGTTAGAATTCATAGGACGTGGGAACTCCTCACCATCCATAGTTTCAACAATCAATGCACCGCCAAATAAGGCTTTCTTGACAACATATGTGCCTTTATAATTGGTAGTCCACTTGCCCCTAGAATCAGCGTTAAAAGACATGATCTTTTTGAGCACGAGGTCGCCTTCTATGAATTCACGAGGCTCGACCTTCTTATCAAAAGATTTCTTCATTATTTTCTAATATAACTTACCATGACACAAGGTTGTCATTCTATTTTCTTTAATCAAATTCAACTGGTCAAACATGTTCTGGATTCATTCAGCATCTAACAACTCGGTTTCTATTATTACACACAAAAAGGGAATCTCAACCTCAATGGAGATAACTTCTCCCATACCATATACAAGAGAGAACGGGGTTGCCCCTGTTGAGGTGCGAACGGATGTACGATACCCATGCAAAGCAAAAGGGAGCATCTCATGCCAATCCTTATAGGTAACAACCATCTTCTGGATGATCTTCTTAATGTTTTTATTAGCAGCTTCAACAACCCTATTCATCTTAGGCCTGTAAGGAGACGAATTGTGATGGACAATATTGATTTCTTCACAAAGTTCTGCAATCGTCTTATTATTCAAATTTGAGTTGTTATCAGTGATAATCCTACTTGGCACACCATACCGACATATAAGATTGTTCTTAATAAAGCGTATTACCACCTTCTTGGTGACATTAACATAAGAAGCTGCTTTAACCCACTTGGTGAAGTAGTTAATTGCTACCAAGATGAAATGATGTCCATTCGAAGCCTTGGGTTCAATCATTCCAATCATATCAATACCTCACATAGAAAATGGCCATGAGGAAGAAATAACATTGAGAAGCGTTGGAGGCACATGAATCTTGTCAGCATAAATCTGACATTTATGGCACTTCTTTGCAAATTTGTAATATTCATATTCCTTTGTCAGCCAATAGTAACATGCCATAAGCATCTTCTTTGCCATTGAATGTCTATTGGCATGGGTACGAAAAGAACCTTCATGGATCTCATGCATCAACATGTCTGCTTCGTTCTATCCATGCATCTGAGCAGGACCATGTCATAATTTCTCTTGTATAAAACACCTTCATTTAGGGAAAAGCTACATGCCAACCTTCTCAATGTCTTTCTATCTTTGTTCGACGCACCAACCAGATATTCTTGGGTCTGAAGAAAGTGCTTGATATCATAATACCAAGGTTTTTCATCTGACGTCTCCTCCGTAGTAAACACATGAGTTGGTCTATCAAGACGTGAAACTGTAATCCGAGGTACATCATTTCAAGCATTCACTTGATACATGAAAGCCAAAGTGGCTAAAGCATATTCCATCTAATTCTCATCTCTGAGAATATGATGGAATTCAACTTTATTGAAGAAAGGTAATAATCTTCTTGCATAATCTTTGTAGGGAATCAAGCCAATGTGATGAGTCTCTCATTCTCCTTTGATATGATTTATTACCAAAGCTGAATCACCATATACATCAAGAATTTTGATTCTGAGATCTATAGTCTCTTCAAGACCCATGATACAACCTTCATACTCTACCATGTTATTAGTATAATCAAATGTCAAACTTGTAGTAAAAGGGATATGTGAACCATGGGGTGTGATAATCACGGAACCAATTCCTTTTCCATGAGCATTTGTAGCTCCATCAAACACCATACCCCATCGGGATTCAGGATCAGGACCTTCCTCATGCAAAGGTTTATCACAATATTTTACTTTTAAAAACATCACATCCTCATCAGGGAAATCATACTTAACAGACTGATAATCGTCAATCGATTGGTGAGCAAGGTACTCTATCAACACACTGCCTTTAATAGCCTTCTAAGTACGGTATTCAATATCATATTCAGACAACAACATCTGCAAATGGGAAATTCTTCCAATAAATCAGGCTTTTCAATAATATACTTAATTAGATCCATTTTGGAAATCAACCAGGTAGTGTGATTCAACATATATTTTCGCAATTACTTTTCTGCCTAGGCCAAAGCACATCGTGTTTTTTCTAGCATCAAATATTGTGACTCACAGTTAGTGAACTTCTTGGTAATATAGTAAATGGAATATTCTTTTCTTTCTCTTTCATCTTGCTCTCCGAAAATACATCCCATGGAGTTATATAACACAGTCAGATACATAATCAATGGTCATCTTTCAACAGGAGGGAGAAAGAGAGGAGGCTTAAGAAGATACTCTTTAATTCTTTCAAATTCCCTTTGGCAATCATTTGTCCATACACATCCTTAATATTTCTTTAACACCTGGAAGATTGGTTCACATGTTGCAGTCATATGGGAATTAAATCTGGAAATGTAATTCAAATGTCCAAGGAAGCCTGTAACTTGCTTTTCAGTTCTTGGTGTGGACATTTCCTAAATTGCCTTAACTTTATCAGGATCAACTTCAATTACTTTTTGGATGAAAATGAAACCTAACAACTTTCCTGAACAAACTCCAAAAGTACACTTATATGGATTCAAATGAATACAATACTTTTTCAAATGCTGAAACAATTTTAATAGATCTTCTATGTGCCCTTTCTCAGTTCAAGATTTGGTGATCATATCATCAACATATACTTCAATTTTCTTATGCATCAGATCATAGAATAGGGTTGTCATAGCCCTCTGGTACGTTGTACCAGCGTTCTTCAACCCGAAGGGAATCACTCTATAACAAAATGTTCCTTAGGGTATGATAAACGTTGTTTTTTCCATATTCTCAAGAGCCATCCTAAATTGAATGTATCCAGAAAATCTGTCCATGAATGAGAACAATTTGAATTTTTTTGTGCTATCAACTAACATATCAATAAGTGGAAATGGGAAATCATCTTTCGGACTTTCTTTATTTAAATCTCTATAATCAACACACATACGGACTTTTCCGTCTTTCTTTGGTACTGGAACAATATTGGCAATCCACTGAGGGTACACAGACATTACAAGAAAACCAACAACAATTTGCTTCAAAAACATCTTCTTTAATCTTCTAAGCCATTTTAGGATGATTTGCTTGATTGGTGGACATTCTGGCTTTAGCGCCAAATAATGTTCCACAATATCGGTGAACGCGAAAATACTTAGCTTATTCGACCCGATTTGCATAAATAAAATTACCGTTTTATCTCAATTATGTTGTATTATGTTGGCTTTTCAAGTGTGTTTCAGGTGATTATTCCATCCAAGCCTACATGAGAAGAGGAGAAGAAATGGAAAAGAAACGAGCTCAAAATTAGAAAAACAACAGAGAAATAGAAGATTTCATATCAGAAGGTTGTGCCCCTCGGCACACCTTCCATGCCGCCAGGCAAAAGTGTAATTTATGTGCCCTTCGGCACACAAGCCATTCTGATTGGCACAGGATAAATATTTGTGCCCCATAGCACACGTTCCATTCCACTCGGCAAAACATGTTTTCTATTTTGTTTGGCGCGTGAAGATTTCTCCATGATTCTCCAGTGCTAATGACCTGCATATTTTCCTCTTGGTCTTTCTCCACATACGGACTTTTTGGAAGCACTGAGTCACGTTCCTATTTTTTATCAAGAAGTTTTTTTTATGGAGGAATACAAAAAATAAGAATAGTTACAAACTCTCTCATGACTCGCTCGCATACTTTTGAACTTTCTCTGGCTCGCATACTTTTGAACTCTCTCGTCTCCGTCGTTTTAGTTTTTTTACATTATTGCATCCTCATTTTTTTCTTTCACGCCATTATTTAGTTTAACAGTTCAGAGCTTTGTTTAGAACTTAGGCAGATAAAACCTTCACCTAAACAACAATAGTTTTCTATACTGGGAAACTATTGCAACATTGGATTTTCTTCATAGCCTCCTGAACTTGTTTTAGTTTAATATTTTGTTATGCATTCTATTTAATTTTCTGCAAGCAAATCCTGCCACAATAATGTGGAGGATTGCTACAAATTCTTAAAGAATTGCAAAATTATGTTCTCATTATTTAATTCCAGGTTTCTTTTAGTTTAATTATTGTTCTTTATTTATCATTCATGTCTGAATTATTATATGTTTGTTATTATTCTGTGTTCGTACCGAATAATATGTCCGACTAATTTCCCTGATACTGGTATGTAAGATCAAAAACCAAAGGAGTTCGTTAATAAATTGGCATAAACATTTTATAAAAAAATACTTTTCTGGTTTGATTTCCAAATTTCAATATAAAATTATTTTGTTACGAGAGTAAGAAACAAATAAAGGCTAAAATCAATAATCATGAGAGTGTGAGTTTTTAACCGGATAGTGGTCATCAAACATTGGTTTTAAATACAGCAAGATCGGTTTACGATTAATTAGAATCTATTTGTTTTCAAAAAGTATTTTTAAATGTTGGCTGAAACAACAAGAGTGATAATTTAAGTTTAGAGCAACCAATCAACGAAGTCGAGCGTTTTGTTAGTATAAGACGTTGAATTAGAGAATACCAAATTAAGTATAATCTTCCTGAATTCAATTTTCCCGATTTATCTCTTCCTGAACCAAGAATGGCTGAAGGAGCCCAAAATCCTCCTTTGAAGGATTATAATGCCCCATTGTAGCGGTAAAATCAATGAAGTCGCCACCGAGTATTTATTTATCCCATATGAAAGGGAAAGGAAAATCATCGAAGAAAAACCTAAAGGAGGAAATCAAGGTCTTGCGACCGAGAGATTGGGTAAGGGAGTCGATTATGCGAGGGGAAGGTATTAGCATCTCACACGTCCATAGTACTCTACGGGATCCACTCTCGTTATTCTAATTAAAGGGTGTGTTCAATCTAATGCTTAAGGGTTATAAACTAAGAGGGAATGCATGCAAAGAAAACACGGGGAAAAGAAGGAAGTATTTACAATTTTCGCTCGGCTGAGCCCCGTGACCGGATGCCTACGTATCCCCTTTAAGGAATCATAGCACCGTAGTTCGGCTCGTATATTTTGTTTGTTCATATTTTTTAAATGAACAATGTTGCATTTGATCATTCCACCGCTGCTCGACCTTTGGATACTTATGACCTGTAGTGGAAAGGAGCTAACATGCTCTTAGAAGAGAAAATCTAAATGGCGAAAAGAAATGGATTGGTTGTTATTTTTTTACCATGGAAAGAATTCTTGTATGCTTAGAATTTTTTATACATTTGCCAAGAAAAAGAAGTTTTAGTTTTAAGTGCAATTATGCAAAAATGGGAAGAAAACATCTAAGGGAGACTAACCTATCTCTATCCTAATGTTATCATACAATGAGGTATCCTATCTAAGTTAGCATGCCAAATAAAGTCTAACAAACTATCCTATATGGAACATGCACTGAGAGCAAAGTCGTGATCTCAATTTCTAAACTGAGTGACTCATCGATCAATAAGAAATAAAGGAAAGCGATAAAGTCCTATAGGGAGCATGCACTGAGAGCGAAGTCGTGATATCAATTTCTAAATTGAGTGACTCATTGATCAACAATAAAGGAAACAAACACAAGTACAACACATATATTGAAGTGCGGAATGCCTCCTACAGGTCTCTAAACAGCGACTTCGAGCGCTCGCTCTTTATTTCCTACTTCTCATGATATCTAGAAAAGAAATAAATGCAAAAATATAGATTGGAAGCAGTATAATACCAAACGAACAATAATGTCCGCAAAAAGCGCAACCAAAGCAAAGAAACCAGGAATACTTCGCGCAAACTGACATCAATAAACAAACAGTCAGAGATCGAATGTTCAGAAAAGGTGTCGAAGCTTCATCGATGTGAAAATAAATCACAATCGGAATCCAAACACATCCGCATGTCAGAAAATGAACCTGCACAAGACTTAACTCAACATGCAAAAGTGAATCACAAGTTTCAGGTAATCGAAAAAAGATTGGGCATTAATTCCCAACAATCAAATAAAAGCCTAAATACATTTTTTTTATTTTTTGTAGTTTATTATCATACAACAAAAAAAGTCTAAATTCTCCACTTTTTTTATTTATTTATCATATATTCTATTACCAATCGTATCAAAAAGGAAATTAAAAAAGTAAACAAAAATTTAAAACTAAACAAATTAGAAAGAGTCAAAAGGGGGTAAAGCTGGAATCAGGGGGATATTGCTTCAGCAAAAATGCCAGGATATCAGGCCCAGCGTAGAGTCCAATAAGCTATTTTTATATTTAACCATCTATTTTTACAAAAAAAGCCCAAGTCTTGAAGACCTCGGTCCAAATACTATTTTTTGTAACAACTCTTCCAGACTACAAGAGAAATTTTTTGATAGGCTCAGGGGATGCTGGCGGTTCATCCAAACCCAACAAAACTACACAATTGATGTCCTTTTATTTCAGTTCATAAAAAAAATGAAGCATAAAAAAGGAACTATAACATTGGACAATAGGAGTTAGGGTTATGGCTATTTGAACCTCTCTCTTCTCCTCACTTCAGATCCTTCGCGCCAATCCATTCTCCCAACCCCAAATCTCCGGCGAGTTCAATAACCTCGCTTCCACTATATCAAAATTTCAGTTCACAGTTCTTATGCTATCTTATCCCTAATTGTGATTATAAGCCTAAATACTTCTTCTTTGATTAAATCCTTTTCCCTTTCTGCTTATGATTCCAATTCAAACTCTCATCCTTTCATCGATTCAATCATAACAACAAAAGATAATATCTGTTATTGGAAGGGATTAAAGAAACGTTACCTGACGGAGACTGTGATACGGTGGGAGAACTTACTTGGGATTTTGCGTTTGTGTTCGCAAATGTTTCGGTTTAGCAAGAGTCGCCACCGACTTTTTGTTTTATCCTAAGGAAAGGTCAAAAAGCACAGGAAAGACCTTTGAGATGTTTTCTTGGGTTCGGGGAGTAGATTATAGAAAGGGAAGGTATTAGCACCCTTTCTATCCATGGTTATCCATGGGCTCTTAGTTACTTGCTTAGATCACTTGCTTTGCATTTTCAATTGTTTGAAATGGTGCATTGTGTGTGATTTTGGAAAATGTTTTGAAAAGAGGCCATCGTTGTGGCAACCTTTGTAATGATTCTTGTTTGAATGTATACAAAGGTATTTTTGTCTTTTGAAAAGTTTTCAATGTTTGAAAGTAGGGTTTTGGAATTGTGTTGTGGAGTGTGTTTTGAAAAGTAGCAAGGATGTTTTTGCAAGCTTGATCAAGTAACTAAGAGCTATCTACCCTATTTTACTCAAAGATCTTTCCTATGTTTCTAACCCTTTTAACAGTGTTGTTTCACCATTGTATTTGGTGAACAACCTTGTGTTAGGATGTTTTCGGGACAAGCGCGGGTCATCGTATAGACCATGATAGCAATAGTGTCAAGTATCTTTGGCAATTTTCTTGAGGGACTTGATCATTTTTGTTTAGGCGACTCAGATAGCGTCATCGAGGGACTATGATCTTTTTGTTTGTTTTTGTTTTGCCAAAGTACGTGACATGCAACCATGGCCCATTTTTTTGAAGGCAACAAGTGGATGAAACCCTAGGGGTGCAAGTGTGCATTGTGTTTGTTTTTCATGCATGTTTATCTTTGGATTAGGTCAAACTACTTGTTGGTTTTATTTTGCATACAAACCCTAGGTCTAGGAATGGTATAATTGAAAGCTTTTAAATGTGCGAGAATTTAAATGCTACACTATTACAACATGATATAGGGAGGGGGTACCAATTTGAATTGGGGATACTTGACAAGGAAATAAATTCTAAGTTATTACAACCATATCGAATATACAAGGCAATATTTAACATTTAAATAAATACAATTAAGTAAATGTCAAATAAAATGTATTATGCAAAAAAAAAAAGATTTTTTATGTATGTGAAAAAGGTATTTTTAATGTGAAACATAGACAAATAAAAAAAAAGTCAAATTTTAATTATTTGGGTTATTTAGGGCAAAACCCTAAATAGCAATATTTATTAATTATATACAATAATAGTATTAATTTATACAAAAATCAAAGTATATTGTAAAAAAAAAGTATTTTAAGTGTCAAATATTAATAAAAATAAAAGTGTATTATTTTTGTATTTTTTGTCCTAATTATCTAATAAAATAAAGTATATAAGTATATATATATATATATATATATATTAAACATATCAAATATATAAAAATAAAATTAATTATTTACAAAAAAAGTGTATATTCAAGAAAATGTTTTTAAATATAAATAAATGAAATGAATGAAAATAAATATATCTTTTGTATTATTTGAGTTTTGTTTTTAAAAAAGAAAATAGTTTATTTATATATATATATACTTAATAAAATAAAATAAATATCAAATAAATATAAAAAATATAGAAAATTATTTTTTGACATTTTTTATATTTCATATAAAAAATAATAAAGTCAGAATAAAAATGAAAATGTCAAAAATGATAAATATCAAATAAATGGGCCAGGGGGGTGTAGACTGAATATGGGGGGTGCCAGAAGCAAGCCTGTACAGGCCCAGCCCAAGCCAACTTCTTCTTCAACCTCTGAACAAAATATGCACGCGCCTGGTTCAAATGCTACATCCTGGAAACGTGACTTTTTGCCAAAACTTACAACATCAAACTTGTAGAGAATTTAAACACGAATCCAACCATATAAAGCATTAAATCTAACTCTCAAAGACCAGAGAGAATTTCTCTGGCCCTAAAATCTGACCTAGCTTTTTTCACATGTTCATGGATGAAATTCTCCTAGCACACTTAATATAAATGAAAGCTGAGCATATGTATGGCTTCATGACATTGAATACTACATTTTTCATTCATAAACCTAAAGCTAAATGTTCCTAAATAGAGAGAGATGAGAAGTGATAAAAAACCTATTTTTGTTGGATTCGAGTAGGGCAATGCAGCAACCTTCAATGGTGTTTGAGCTTCTGTTGAGCTTGCCTGAGGTCCAAGGAAGCTTCTCCAATGCTTGGCTTGCTTTGAAACACCTTGAATCGTGTTGTAGAACTCAACCTGCAGAGCTTTGAAATGAAAATGGCAAAGTGTGTTAGAGGTGTTACAGCTTGCAATGGATGATCTGGATAGCTCAGGTGGATTGATTAGAAGGTGTTTGAAACTCTTTTGGACAAAACACACGATATGAATTGGTTATGGCTTGAAGTTTGCAGAACTTGCCCTGTTTTGCAGCAAAACAAGGATTCTGAATATGAGAAGGTTTCAGAGGTAGAAGGGTCGTGCTTCAGGCTTGTTTTGATGTATGGAACTGGTTTACAAAGTTTGTTTTAGCTTGTGTTAACAGATATGTGAAGTTGGTTGTGTTTTGTAAGTTTTCTCTACTGATGCCCCCTTGTGAAAGTGAAGTTACAAGACTCTATATGCTGTCAAACATGCTTTCATACATTGCTCGAGACCCCTCTGATTTATGGATTTGTTTTGCTGCAAGAAATCTTGGACCAATGCTCAAGGATTTAGTTTTTGGCATAAAGTGACATTAGGCAAAAATGGCAATTTGCCTTTTTCTACTTAAGGCTTAAACTTGCATGTAATGTTCATATGAATAAGATAATACCTTAACACAATGGTTAGGCATTAAATTATGAAGTGTAAGTTGGTTTTGAGGCCTGCAAGCTAGCACCAAACATGCTGATTTGAAAATGCAAGTTGCTATGAACATGTATTGGCCATGAACAAAAGTGAGTTTTTGCCAACTTTAAGAATTCGATTCTCTCTAACCACAAGTGTGTTTGAGGAGTTCTTGGACAATTTGGAAAGCTTGGAACATGTACTATAATCCATCTTTGTAATTCAACTTGAAACTCAAAGTGGAACTATGTGAAAAATGGCCAAGAAGATGGGTCAAAATCCTGCCTAGATTAGGGCAAATTTTCTCTAAGTTAAAAAGTTTTAGGTACCCTTGTTCCAAAAATCATAACTTGAGATACAAGGTTCCTTTGTGAAAACTTTGTGAATTAAAGTTGTAGACTTTGTGATGTAATACAACTTTCATGTTGCAAGCTTTGTTTGAATCCAATTGCATCTTGGTGAAAAAAAGGGACAAAGTTAGGAAAAAATAATAAAATTTCATAACTTAGAAAATTTCTAAGTTATGAAATTTTTTCATTTTAAACCCTACTTTGCATTTTTGGGTTTCTTGATGAACAAATTTCATAATTTGACATGTTTTGATGAAAAATAACTCTTGGCACTTGATTTTGACCAAAAAGTCAAAGTTTGACTTTTCAGTATACAGTCAAATTTTGATCAGTTGACTGAAAAATTCATCTGTCAACCCTATTCATTTGAGATCTTTTGAACTTGTTGAATGGGTCAAGACAATGTCATTGAGTTCTTGAATCCATATGTGAGCTTGGTTTGCCATTGGTTAGGTCAAACAGTCAAAAATTGCCTTTGTGCAGTCCAAACCCTAAAAATGACCATTTTGCCCTTTTGGTGATCTGATCAAATTTCTTGTGGAATTGTGATACAAACTTGATCAAATGGTTCATATGAGTTCATAATGTTGATGTGGTTCAATTTTGATGAGGTTTGGCTGTCAATTGGCCACAGTTGACTTTTTTCCCAATACAACTGATTTCTAGGTCAACTGTCCAATTGACTGGGCAAAGATTTGAATCAAGGCTTGAAACTTGGTATGGGAAAACTTGTGAACCCACCATGAAGTATGAGAGTCACTTTGGGCATTGTAGGTCAAAACATCCTTGTGCAAACTCAAACCCTAATTTAGGTCAACAGTGCAAGGAGGTGTTTTGAGCAGAGCAAACCCTAGCTTGATCTTAAATTCCAAGGGTCTTGTGATGAGAAAATGTTGATGAAATGAGAGGGAAAATTTTGGGGGTACAACAGCTGCCCCTGTTCAATCTTCTTGAACCTGAAGAGTTATATTGTCAAGTTTTCCTTTCGCGACTCGAAGGTAAAAGAGGATTGGACACTAGAGTGCCCGTAAATTTGCACTTGTCAAAATATAGCTGAGGAAATGGGCTTAAAGATGCCATTTGGAGATGGTGGAATCTTGCTGGAGATGGGCTTAAAGATGCCATCCAAGAATGTTTGTTGAATTGCAATGTGGTAGGTCAGAAGAATGAGCATTAAAATGGTATCTGCGTCTGGAATGCATTTAAACTGTATATGGAGACTGAGTCTCTATGAGCAAAAGAATGGCGTCAGTGTCTAGAGCGTATCTGAGATGTAACTGTATTTGAACTTTGAATGAATATCATAATGACTGCCATATCTGGAGTGTATTTGTATTGTATCTGAATTCTGAATGGGCGATAGAGAAACATCTGTGTATGGAGCATCTCTGGGCTGGGGATAACTTCCAAATGAGTGACAGAATGGCAACCGTGTCTAGAGCGTATTTGGACTGTATCTGAAGTTGAAATCTGTATGAGTAGCAGAATGACTTCCGTGTCTGGAGTGTATCTGAGACTGTAACTGGGATCTGAATAAGTGACAGAATGACTTTTGTGGCGAATGCACTGGGGAGAATCAAACTGCTGGTGTAAAGGCCAGAATGGCATCCGTGTCTGGAGCGTATCTGAACTTGTGGTTGATAGTTGAATCTGAATGAGAGATAGAATGGCTGCCGTTTCTGGAGCGTATCTAGTCTGTATCAGATTGCTGAAGTCTGAATGAGTAGTAAAATGACTGCCGTGTTTGGGGTGTATCCGTACTGTATTTTGACTTGAAATTATGAATGAGTAATAGAATGACCGCCGTGTCTGGGATGTATCCATACTGTATCTGAATAATTGTTAACGATAGCCTTTTAATCTTATCCTGAAAAGGGTAAAATGTTAGCTAAAACACAAAGTTATGTTGCATGATATGTATGATGCAATGAATTGTGTTTCATCAATGTTTATGATATATGGATGTAATGGATGTGCATGTAAGCTGAGTAGCTGTCTTGCTGAGGAAAATAAATCCTTGATAACTTGAGATAATGAAATCTTTGACTGCTGTCGGGGAAAGTAAATCTTTGACCGATGCTGGGGATTCCAAAAATCTTTGATTATTGAAGATGAGAAATCCTTGCTGACTGCTTGGGGATTAAAGATCTTTGATTATTGAGAATGAGAAATCCTGGGACCAATGCTGGAGATTGAAAATCCTCGGCGATTTGTGGGGATTAACAAGGCCTTTGACGACTTCTGCAGGGAATGAGAATCCTTCATGACTTTCCTGGGATATATGGAAAACTATGAAAATCTCTACTGGGGAGTTAAAACCTAGGAGGCTTCTGCTTGGAGAAATGAGATCGAGAATCTTCGATCTTTCTGGGAGATAACTCTGTGGGGGAAATGTTCACTATTCTGGATCCGCTGGGGATAGGATTTTCAAGGTTTTCGGGCTCCACTGGGGATCTTGAAGCTTAACTCTGATGGGAATTTTGAAACTTAACTCAGTTGGGGAATCAAGTTTTAGAATGCACTGGCTCCGCTGAGGATCTTGAAGCTTAACTCCGTTGGGGAAATATACTCCAAATTTTAGCTTTGTTGAGGGTCTGAATGATGTATCGCAGGGGATTTCTCCTGAGATGGCACAAAAATATCTTCCTACACCTTCAACCTATCAGTAACTATCCTTTTTTTTTTCAATTTCGTTTTACTTGTAAGCAGTGATTATATTCAAATGAGTATGCCTATTTAACAAAACATTGGATGTTTTCAAAATAAACATAAGTGTAAAAAGAAAAGAAAGGCAAGCAAATTTCTGCACGTGGAAGTGTATTTGTATTAACTTTTGTGAGTATCTTTGTACAAAGGAGACAGACATCCTAGTAAGAGAATGTTGTCGTAAAAATTGAAAAATTTTATACAAAAGAAAGATGGCTATGTGTAACAATTCCATGGGATTCCCATTCTGTTATGGCCTTCACAACTCTGAATATCTTGTCCATTCGCTCCTTCGTCCGCCGACGACTGGATTGATCAGAAGCTTGGAGCTTGTTGGTGAAGAGATTGTTCTTAAAGTGATCCGACGAGACATAGTCATACGTTTTAATTCCCTAAATTTTGCCTGAATCGCCCTTTCGGGTTTTTGATCCTCCGGGAAACCCTTTTTTGCCCAAGTCGCCCTTTCAGGTTTTCAACTTGCCGGGTGTACAAAATTTTTTTGTTTTATCCCTAATTTTTTCCTGAACCGCCCTTTCGGGTTTTCGGTTCACCAGGATGCCCATTTTTGCCCAAGTCGCCCTTTCGGGTTTTCAACTTGTCAGGTTGTTTTTTGCATAGTATCTTTTGACTATGTCTGCGTTCGTAGGGTGCGGCAAATCGTCATCGTCCATGGTGGTCAGAATCATTGCCCCACCAGAAAAGATGCTCTTAATCACAAATGGTCCTTCGTAAGTAGGAGTCCATTTGCCCCTGGGATCACTTTGTGACAAGATGATCCGCTTGATTACAAGATCTCCGACTTGATATATCTGACGCCTAACTTTCTTTTTGAAAGCCTTGATCATCCGTTTTTGATACGTCTGACCATGGAAAACAGCAGTAAGTCGCTTCTCGTTGATCAGATTAAGTTGATCAAGTTGGGTCTGAATCCAATCGTCTTCACTCAAACCGGCGTCCTTCATAATCCTTAAGGAAGGAATATGAACCTCCATGGGCAAAACAGCCTTCATGCCATATACTAAAGAAAATGGGGTTGCCCCTGTTGAAGTACGTGATGTGGTACGATATCCATGCAGAGCAAACGGTAACATCTCATGCCATTCCTTGTAGGTAACTGTCATTTTTTGAATGATCTTCTTGATATTTTTGTTCGCAGCTTTAACATCACCGTTCATCTTCGGCCGATAGGGAGATGAATTATGATGATAAATCTTGAACTGTTCGCATAGAGCAGTGATTATAGTATTGTTCAAATTTGTACTGTTGTCTGTGATGATCCTGTCGGGGACACCATACCGGCATATGAGATTCTGCTTGATGAAGCGGGCAACCACATTCTTTGTAACTGAGGCATAGGAAGCTGCTTCGACCCACTTGGTAAAATAATCAATAGCGACCAAGATGAAGCGATGTCCATTGGATGTCGTGGGCTTGATCTCTCCAATCATGTCAATGCCCCACATTGCGAACGACCAAGGAGCTGTCAGAACATTGAGAGGAACAGGAGGAATATGTACTTTGTCGGCGTAGACTTGGCATTTATGGCAGGTATGGGAATATTGGTGACAATCAGCTTCCATGGTAGACCAGTAGTAGCCTGCTCTTAGAATCTTCTTTTCCATTGTATGCCCGCTCAAATGGGTGCCAAATGTGCCACTGTGTATCTCGGTCATGATCAACTCTGCTTCAGCTTTGTCCACACATCGAAGTAAAACACAATCATGGCTGCGTTTATAAAGGATGCCATTGCTTAGGAAGAACTTTGCAGCAAATCTCCTTAAGAACTTTTTGTCATTGACGGAAGCTCCTTCGGGGTATTCTCTAGTCTGGAGATACCTTTTGATCTCATGAAACCAGGGTCGTTCCACTACTTCTTCGGTATTAATCTCATGACAGTGTGCAGGTTCGTCCATTTGCTCGATGGTGATTTGGGGAGCCTCGTTATCCCAATTGAGTTTAAACATGGAAGACATTGTAGCCAGAGCATCTGCTAGCTGATTTTCTTCTCGCGGGAAATGCTCGAAAGTAATCTGCTCGAAATGAGGCAACAAAGTCAGGACATGTTCTTTGTATGGGATAAGATTAGGATGTTTGGTATCCCACTCTCCTTTGACTTGATTGATAACCAAAGCCGAGTCCCCAAATACGACCAAAGATTTGATTCCCAAGTCTATAGCAGCCTTGAGACCAAAGATGCAAGCTTCATATTCAGCCATGTTGTTGGTACAGCTGAAGCAAAGTCGGGCAGTGAAAGGTGTATGGAAACCTTCTGGGGAAATGAGTACCGCGCCGATACCGTTGCCAAGTGCATTTGAAGCACCATCAAAGTATAGGGTCCATCGGGATCCTTGTTCAGGTCCGTCATACGGTCTGTTACCTTCAATGTTGTCCAAAGTCATGATGTCCTCGTCAGGGAAGTCGAATCTCATAGATTGATAATCTTCGACAGCTTGATGAGCTAGATGGTCAGCTAGTACACTCCCTTTTATAGCTTTTTGGGTAGTATACTGGATGTCATATTCGGTCAGGATCATCTTCCATCTAGCGATTCTTCCAGATAAAGCAGGCTTCTCGAAGATATACTTGATCGGGTCCATCTTGGAGATCAACAAAGTGGTATGAGTCAACATATACTGCCTTAGCCGGCGAGCAACCCATACCAAAGCGCAACAAGTTTTCTCGAGCAGTGAGTAGCGAGTATCACAGTCGGTAAACTTTTTGCTAAGGTAATAAATGGCATGCTCTTTTCGACCAGACTCGTCGTGTTGGCCCAGTACGCACCCCATTGAGTTGTCCAAAACAGTCAGATACATGATCAACGGCCTTCCTTCAACGGGTGGCATCAGGATAAGAGGTTCTAGAAAATACTCCTTGATCTTATCGAAAGCAATTTGACAATCATTGTTCCATTCAACTACCTGATCTTTCTTCAACAGTTTGAAAATTGGCTCACAGGTAGATGTTAGGTGAGAGATGAACCTTGCAATATAGTTTAAGCGTCCCAAGAATCCTCTAACCTCCTTTTCAGTGTAGGGGCAGGCATTTCTTGTATATCTTTTACTTTGGCTGGATCAACCTCAATGCCCTTGTTGCTGACAATAAATCCCAAAAGTTTACCAGACTTAACTCCAAAAGTGAACTTGCTTGGGTTCAGTCTGAGCTTGTACTCCTTTAACCTGGCAAACAGCTTTTGCAAATGTTCAAGGTGTTCTTCTTCTGTCTATGATCGAGCTATCATGTCGTCTACGTAAACCTCGATCTCATGATGTATCATATCATGAAACAAAGCTACCATGGTGCGTTGATAGGTTGCCCCTGCATTCTTCAGTCCGAACGGCATCACTTTGTAGTAGAAGGTACCCCATTGTGTAATAAAGGTTGTTTTCTCCATGTCCTCGGGGGCCATTTTGATTTGGTTGTATCCCGAGAATCCATCCATGAAATAAAAAACCTTGTGTTGAGTTGTGTTGTCAACCAGGATGTCGATATGTGGCAGCGGAAAATCATCTTTAGGGCTAGCCCTGTTCAAATCCCGATAGTCTACACACATTCTGACTTTGCCGTCCTTTTTGGGTATGGGCACGATGTTAGCAACCCATTGTGGATAGGAGGTAACAGCCAGAAAGCCAGTGTTGAATTGCTTCATTACTTCAGCCTTAATCTTCTCGGACATGTCAGGTCTCATTCGGAGAACCTTTTGCTTGATCGGTGGACAATCTTCTCTGGTAGGGAGACGGTGAACCACGATATCAGTGTCTAGCCCTGGCATGTCTTCATAAGACCATGCAAAGATTTCAACATATTCGTTCAACAACTGCACTAAGCGCTCCTTGACACTCGGTTCCAGGTTGGCACCCACTTTCACTTCTTACCTGTCTTCCTCTGTCCCTAAGTTGATGGTTTCTAACAGCTCTTCATGAGGCAGAATGGCCCTCTCTTCCTGCTGTAGAAGTCTGGCTAACTCTCCCGGCACTTCACAATCTTCGTCAACTTCGTACTCAGCATGATTGACCAAATCTTCAAAGTTATCGAAGGCTAAAACAAAATAGTCACCCATGGAATCCGGAGTGGATGGGTACCTGCATTTGTGAGTGTGGTTGTGTGTAAGGGATAACCATCCTTAATCAAACAAAATGCAAAAGGAAAGAAAAATGAACACAACAGTTTATAGATGAAAAACGTCAAATGAATCATTAAAACATGGCATATGATTATGAAGAAAATCAAGCCCTTACAAATGGACCTACATGCCCCGGGCAAGGCATGAGGTGAAAATAGTGTGCGGATTGTTTTAGTTATTACAGACCATAAAAATGGGAAATTGTTCAAAGATAAAATTACTGGTTGATAAAGGTGATAGGAACAAAATCATTTGCTTCCCAATTGCTCAAACCCCCTTCGACAGTCGGAAAGATCCAGTCTTCAAAGTGGCTCTCCTCCTCTTCATCTTCTACAGCATTGATTCCGTGGTGTGAGATCTTGACGGGTGGTCTTCCAATCTTAGAGCGGCGCATAACCTTTTGTCCTGCAGCAGTAAACCCTAAACCAAACTTGTCCGTCTTATGGGGAAAGTCAGGAAATTGTCCCCATACTGTGCTCTTCCCCTCCTTAATCGCAGCCTCTGCGTCCTTGAGAGATGCCATCTTAGCCACATGCTTGGGAATGATAGGTACCTCAACCGCTGTCTTCGCAACTGCTATCTCGGGAGAAACTTCCTCGAAATGTTGAAAAGGTGTTTCGATGAACTCGCCGTCTAACTCCACATATCGAAAGTAATTGAGATGACTAATCATGTACTCTTCCTCGCCATGCACAGTTATGATTTTACCCTTAAAAGGATATTTCAGCATCTGGTGCAAAGAGGATGTAACTTCCCCGGCATAATGGATCCACGGTCTTCCCAACAAACATGAGTATGACGGACGGATGTCCATCACATAGAATGTGGAGTTGAACACTCCGGTGCCTACCTTGATAGGAATATCAACCTCTCCATGAACCATTCTCTTGGAACCATCGAAAGCTCTGACGACGATGTTACTAGGTTTGAGGGTCAAACCTTCGCAATCCAAACGGTCTAAGGCCTTCTTTGGCAGCACATTTAGGGAAGAACCAGTATCAACCAAGACATGGGCGAGGTTTGTTCCTCGGCATTTCACTGAAACATGTAACGCATCATTATGTTTCCTTCCTTTGGGAGTTAAGTCAGCATCGGAAAAGCCCAGGCCATTGTCAGCAGTAAGATTGGCCACACAATCCCGGAATTGGTCAGCCGAGGTCTCTTGGGGGACATGTGCCGTCTTCAATAATTTAATCAGGGCCTTAGCATGGGCCTCTGAATAGAGCAGGAGTGCTAACATTGAAATTTTAGAAGGGGTCTGCCCTAATTGTTCCACAATGTCGTAGTCACTTTTTCTAATTATTTTTAGGATTTCATCTATCTCCTTCTGAGTGGTTTCGGGGATAACCACAACATGAGCCTTCGTCCTGACAGGAACTTCCAGTATCCCCTTACCTTTGTCGGTATTAACAGCAGATGGTCTTTCTTCAGGAGTGTTTAACTCTTCAATCACTGGGCCTTGCACAGAGGGTCCAACAGGTGCAGAAGCTTTTAAGGGTCCGAAAACTGCTCGGGGAGGAGCAATTTCCGGAGAAAAGATCCGGCCACTGTGGGTTATCTTTCTTGTACCCGCGATGTTTCCTATATCAGGGTCTTCTTTAGAGATTTCTTGGACTGTTTCAATTTGTTTGGTTCCGTGGTAGAAGATCTCTCCCTCATAGTTCCACGGTATCATTTTGCTTAATTGGTACGGGACAGGTCCCGGCATAGTGATCTTTAATGGTACACATTCAGAGTTGGGTGTAATCCTGACAGGCCTTTTGCAAGCCTTGGGAGGATTGTCATAAATGGTTATGATAGCAATATCGTTGGTCGAAGTATCACAAGTATCAGGAGTAATCGGATTGAAAGTGTTAACGGGGGTTTTCTGGAAAAGTATTTCTTGAGTATCCATCAGGCGTTGGACACCCGATTTCAACATTGGACAATCATCTTGGATGTTCAAGCAAAAATAGCAGTCTTCATCACAACCAGGAAAAATCTCAGCTCTCAACAAATTTTCTTTTATCACTAACAATGGAGTCAACAGATCGGCAACATCAGTAACATGGAGATTTTCCAAAACAGCATGCACATTGCGGCCGTGCTTGGGCATCGGTGCGGATATAACATTGGGCTTCTCAGGAGCATCAAATTCAACCTCTTTGGCGTCAATTAAGTCCTGAATTTTGTTCTTGAGTGCCCAGCAATTATTGGTATCGTGCCCAGCACTGTCGGAATGGTAAGCACACTTGGCGTTGGAGTGATAGTATGGAGAGGAAGTGTTAAGGTTTTTTGGGGCCTCCTTCAAACTAGTCAGATTCAGCTTCAACAAATGGGGAAGAACCTGTGCGGGTGTCATATTGATGCGGGTGAACTGCCGTTGTGGTCGTTCTACCCGTTGTTGATTAGGTCTCGACTGATTGTTACGAGGTGGTTCATTTGCTTAATTTTGAATCATCACGGCCCCTACAGTCGGACGACGCTCAGTTCTTCCAAACCCCTTCTGAGAATACACAGCAGCTGCTTCTTTCTTAGCTGGGAAAGGTTTTCTAGCAGCTGTGGATGCGGAAGCATCCTTTTGAATCTTTCCACTTTTGATACCGGCCTCCACCCTTTTGCCGGTCAGGATCGGTTCAGTAAATCCTGCAGAAGAGCTTCCGATTAGATGGTTGAATAAGGGGCCAGACAGGGTCCCCAAAAACATGTCAACTAATTCCCTATCTGATAGTGGTTGTTGCACCCTTCCAGCCAGGTCGCGCCACTTCTGGGCGTACTCTTTAAACCCTTCATTTGAAGCCATCCCCATACTTTGGAAATGGGTACGGGTAGGCGCCGAATCAGCGTTGTACTGATACTGACGATAGAAAGCGGCTTCCAAGTCTTCCCAATTGTGGACCTCTGACCTTTCGAGCTGATAAAACCAATCTAACTGAGTGCCAGACAAGCTGTCTTGGAAAAAGTGCACCCACAGGTCTTTATCAGATGAATGTGGCTGGATCTTTCTAACATACGACCTCAAGTGCATCTTAGGGCAAGATAGACCGTCGTACTTGGCAAATGTCGGCACCTTGAACTTGGGAGGGATTACAATCCCGGCTACCAACCCTAGTTCCTCAAAATTCAATCTGGGCACCCTCTGCAACTCCATAGCTGCCAATCTGTCTTCAAGGTTCTTATACTTGTCATCCGCTGGTGGATACTGTTGTTCGGAATAGTCTTCGTATGCTTCCTCTTCCTCCTCTTCTACCTCAGACTCAGAAGGTACAGTAACTCTTTTCCCCTTGCCAATCCCTTCGTCAGACGTTGAAGGAAACTCAAGAGTTCTTCTAGCATCGCCCTCAAATCTTCTTCCGAAAGTAGCTACCCCCGGTCTCTTTTTCTTCTCTTTATTCTTATCTAGGAAAACTTTGAGATCCTCTTGACCCTTTGCCAAGGTCATGAGGAGTTGCTGAAATTGTAAATTTTGTGCTTGTAGGTCCTTCATTGTTTGCTCCAAATCCATCTTGCTGAAATAAACAGCAGAAAGATAAGGAAACCTGGCTTGATGACCTGCTTATGCATATGATGAATGATATGTTATTCATGTAATGCATTCAAGGGTTCAAAAATTCAAATTTGTTGTAAACAAAAAGAACACATGTCATATTAAGAAGAACTTGTTAGTACATAAGTGCCCCATGGGAGAAATATTACAAAATTCTTAATGTAAAAAGACGTTGCGCATCCTCTTTGGTGCGATGTGGGTGTTGAGAGTTTCCTCCTCGTGAAGTCGGCGGGTGAGCTCTAAAACCTTCTTCTCACTGGCATAGAAGTTGGCTTCAAAATTATCCCGTTCTTCTTTGAGTTGGATCCAACTCTTTTGCATTTCCTCCCATGATGTTGGCATGTCAGGATGTAGGATGGTGTATGGAACCTTTCCTTCCATAACAGGCTCTTTAATCAAGGGGAGAATGTGAGGATATGGCATCATAAGACTCTGGGAGAGGGTTCGTACCCACTTGAGGTAAGGCTCAAGGGGGATGGAATTCTTGTGCCCCAGTGTCTTACTATCCACCTTGTTAGGCATCCTCCAAGCTCTGATGAACCTTTGTCGAAGTCCTTGCACATCGTTATCAAAGTCAAAAACTAGGTCAGGAATCAACATGTCATGAGGGCCATCCCTCCGAGCATATCCAAATTGTCTCAAAGCTAGACATGGGTTGTAGGTAACGCCTCCCCTGATGCCAAGTAATGGGACATTAGGGAATTCACCACAACGATCAATGATGATGACATTTTCTCTAGACCGAGAACACCAATCTACATCAGAATGTGTAAGGGTCATCAACCGTTGTGACCACCTTAAACCCTGCTCATTCTTCAAAACTGATTGTGGAAGGTGAGAAATAAACCACCTTGCTAAGAGAGGAGTACAACACATGAAAACACCTCTTTTCCTCATTGTTCGTGTGTAAAATGAGTGTAGGATGTCCCCAAGCAATGTAAGTATGGGATTCGTGGACATGAAAATTTTGACAGCATTCACATCTATAAGTTGATCAGGGTTTGGGAACAAGACCAACCCATAGATGAGGAGTGCCACAATCTCTTCAAAGGTTTGTAGATCAAGAGAATTCCAGCAGTCTTGTGCCTTCTCAAACAAGAATTTTGCCAAGAAGCCCTTGACACCACTTCTGGTTTCCCAATGCCCCTTGATGTCAGATGGTTGCAAGTGTAATGCTTGAGCAACATCTTCAGGCTTTGGTTCTTTTTCTGTACCGTTGTAGGATAGTTGATTAAGAATAGGAATTCTCAGGAGTTGAGAAAATTCCTCCAAAGTAGGCACCAATTGATAATCAGGGAATGTGAAACAGTGGTGTAGGGGGTCAAAGAACTGGAAAAGTACTTTCACCATGTCTTCTTCAATGCTGGTGTTGACTAAGTTGAGGATTCTACCATGTCTTTCACTGAAGAGAGAATTCTCTGGAATCCTGGAAGTAAGCTCTTTGAGTTGAGGAGGGATCCTCACAAGGTTGACTTGAATTGTTTTCCTGCGAAGAGATTCCATGACCTACAAAACAAGAACAAAGATGAAGATCCAAACCCTTGAAATGGTTAGTGGATGCATATGATGCTTTATGATGTTAATGATGTATGCACAAACACATGTACAAGCAAGTCACACAAAACCCTAGTTTCAGGCTTGCATGAGGTTTCATAGGTAAGTACCCTCTTGAGTTTAGTTGGCTCAAAACCTGTCCTAAATAATAACCGGGTTTTAAGGAGCTCAATATCATTGGATTGTTTTCTACGTTCATTGTTTTGGTTTATCCACTTAACTAGCGACCAAAATATTCCAAGAAAACAATCCTCAATGAGTGTAGTATCGAGTATCTACCAACTTCGGACTGCACCAAAGCCGGTCATCTCACTACCCCTAATAAAAGGCCAAGATGGTCAAGTAAGGTTCTAGTTCATTAGTGCTTAATGACATCACTCAGCGGCCCCGTATTCTCTTTGATTGACTCAAAGGCTACCGGTACTCACAAATATGTCGCACTAATATAATTATTGCTTCAACTGTGTCGGTATACCCCGCACAGTTTCCACAACGTATTGCTATCTATGAATGTTTCCCAAATCCGGGTGGAGGATTTCAAGCCCAAACAAGAGAACTAAAATGTAAAACAATCAAAGCAAACAATAATCATGCAAAGGGTTATCTAAGCCCTAAGGTTACTCCACTTTCAATTTTTCCCCAGCAGAGTCGCCAGTTCTGTGATACGGTGGGAGAACTGACTTGGGATTTTGCGTTTGTGTTCGCAAATGTTTCGGTTTAGCAAGAGTCGCCACCGACTTTTTATTTTATCCTAAGGAAAGGTCAAAAAGCACAGGAAAGACCTTTGAGATGTTTTCTTGGGTTTGGGGAGTAGATTATAGAAAGGGAAGGTATTAACACCCTTTATATCCATGGTTATCCATGGGCTCTTAGTTATTTGCTTAGATCACTTGCTTTGCATTTTCAATTGTTTGAAATGGTGCATTGTGTGTGATTTTGTAAAATGTTTTGAAAAGAGGTCATCGTTGTGGCAACTTTTGTAATGATTCTTGTTTGAATGTATACAAAGGTGTTTTTGTCTTTTGAAAAGTTTTCAATGTTTGAAAGTAGGGTTTTGAAATTGTGTTGTCGAGTGTGTTTTGAAAAGTAGCAAGGATGTTTTTGCAAGCTTGATCAAGTAACTAAGAGTTATCTACCCTATTTTACTCAAAGATCTTTCCTATGTTTATAACCCTTTTAACAGTTTTGTTTCACCATTGTATTTGGTGAACAACCTTGTGTTAGGATGTTTTCGGGACAGGCGTGGGTCATCGTATAGACCATGATAGCAATAGTGTCAAGTATCTTTGGTAATTTTCTTGAGGGACTTGATCATTTTTGTTTAGGCGACTCAGATAGCATCATCGAGGGACTATGATCTTTTTGTTTGTTTTTGTTTTGCCAAAGTACTTGACATGCAACCATGGCCCATTTTTCTGAAGGCAACAAGTGGATGAAACCCTAGGGGTGCAAGTGTGCATTGTGTTTGTTTTTCATGCATGTTTATCTTTGGATTAAGTCAAACTACTTGTTGGTTTTATTTTGCATACAAACCCTAGGTCTAGGCATGGTATAATTGAAAGCTTTTAAATGTGCGAGAATTTAAATGCTACACTATTACAACATGATATAGGGAGGGGGGGGTACAAATTTGAATTGGGGATACTTGACAAGGAAATAAATTCTAAGTTATTACAACCATATCGAATATACAAGGCAATATTTAACATTTAAATAAATACAATTAAGTAAATGTCAAATAAAATGTATTATGCAAAAGAAAAAGTTATTTTTTATGTATGTGAAAAATGTATTTTTAATGTGAAACATAGACAAATAAAAAAAAGGTCAAATTTTAATTATTTGGGTTATTTAGGGCAAAACCCTAAATAGCAATATTTATTAATTATATACAATAATTATATTAATTTATACAAAAATCAAAGTATATTGTAAAAAAAAGTATTTTTAGTGTCAAATATTAATAAAAATAAAAGTGTATTATTTTTGTATTTTTTGTCCTAATTATCTAATAAAATAAAGTATATATATATATATATATATATATATATATATATATATATATATATATATATATATATATATATATATATATATATATATATATATATATATATATATATATATATATATATATATATATATATATATATATATATATATATATATAATATATATATATATATATATATATATATATATATATATATATATATATATATATATATATATATATATATATATATATATATATTATATATATATATATATATGTATATATATATATATATATATATATATATATATATATATATATATA